>WPIO01000005.1:1805000-2405000 GCA_009760855.2 Cristatella mucedo
GCCTTGCCAAGATCGTGTGCCATTGCTCCTTCTCGGCAGGCATAGACCGGAGCTACATGAGAGCACCCCTCCATCGCCTCACCGGAAAGACTGGCTGACTCGCTTGAGTGGATGCACCGAGTCAAACTGGCGTGGTCTCAGAGGCAGCAGTCAGCTGCAGTCAAACTGGCCCCAGATTCTGAGCAAGCATAGCAATCTGATCCAACCAGTGGCACATTAAACCTTGAATCCATTGCCGCTCGGCCGATGAGTCACGGGCATGCCGCATCTCGACGACCCTAATCATGCAATTCGTATGGATCTTGCATGAGAGCTTGACGTGCCCCACCCCTGTTCATGTTTCAAGCAGAAATCGGCAAGAAATTTTGGTTTTTTCCCTCGTTGCCTCTCTATGCTGCTCGGCTATAGACGAGCAACTGATGGGGAATCTCGAAAACCACATTTAGCAAATGTCTTCTATATGAACGCTTTATTGATTCCTCAAGATTAACTACCAGGGTGGGGGGGACCTCAACGTAGCGCTGGGCCTCTCGACCACCAGCGAGAAGACTGTACAAGGTTCAACACTAAGTGGTAAAGGTTAAAGGTTCAACGTCAACAACAGATCTGCCAGACTCACTGCCTGACTAACTGCCATCCTGAACTGCACACTTCCGGCCAGTATCTTTCCCTAGTCGCTCTTTTCTTGTGAGCACGAGTGCCCTGTTTTCCGCCCTTTACACAGAATGCAGGACACAGCCGTACGGGCTGGCTGATGGAGCAGCTTTCATTAGATCGGTACATGCAGTTCAGCAGCTATCAAGCGTTCAGTGCTCGTGCGTGGCCCGGAAAGCAGAGACGAGTGCCATGCCTTGGTCACCCACTACACTGTCCTGCATCAAATCCTGTGGAGCACAGCAGCCTGACCAGCTCATGCGCGAACCCGCACTCGCGCATGGGCGCTCATGCACCTGCAAAAGCAGCCACCCAGCCGGAGAGGCCCCCCCAAGGCGACAGCGAGTGGCGCCGCGAGTAGCTTCATATTTGCTCTCTATTGAAGACGAGTCTCAATGGGCATGTGTGCTCGCTAAGAGCCGAAAAAGCAGTCATGACAGCAAAGGCAGAGGGACTGCCCGGTGACTTGGCAGCAATGGCACAGCTTGACTCTTGCAAACATGCTGTGCTCTTGGAGAGTCTTCTGCTGCTGTGAAAATGAGGCTCCTGAATCATCTGCCTGAACCATTTTATACAGCTGCGTCTGGGCGGAATATGAGGAGCAAGCAACGGTAAAAGGGATGGGCAAATGCATCACGTACCTTTGCTTCACAACATGAACATCAGTAACTACAGATAAGTAGTGAGAACACACCACACAGACACACACAGACAAACACACCCATACACAGGCACAGACACACCCACACACAGGCACAGGCACACACACACACAGGCACAGGCACACACACACACAGGCACACACACACACACACACACACACACACACACACACACACACACACACACACACACACACACACATGCACACACACATGCACACAAATGCACACACACACACACACACACACACACACACACACACACACACACACACACACACACACACACACACGCAGACATAGAGATTTAGACACAGACATAGAGACACAGACGCAGACATAGAAACACAGACAGACAGACAGACAGACACACACACACACACACACACACACACACACACACACACACACACACACACACACACAAACATACATTCACACAAGCACATGTGCGCATAGACACAGGCTTTTGTTGTACTCCAGCATTTGCACAATGAGGCATTTTAAGGCCGATGAGAGATAAGGTATTTATAAAAAGAAATAGACATAAGCGATCAATAATTAAGATCCTGTTTTCTACTTTTTTTGACATTTGCTCGAGTGGTGTTGCTTCTAAAGCTCCTCTTCAGAGCAGAAACCCGGTGCAGGCTACCATGCTGGAGCTTTTTTGGTGGGAGACAAATCTTGCGTGCATTTAGTTCGTATGCTCCCAAAGCCTGGAACTCACTCCCGACTTAGGTCATAACATCCCCTGACTTGACTACATTTAAAAAGAACTTAAAAATGCACCTACTTAGGATAGCATTTAGTGGGTCTCTGTGATTCGTCTGTTATGTGCTTATTCGTGCTGACACTGTGACTGCTGCCACTAACCATGCTTGCATGCTGACCCTGTGCATGTCACCCCTATGTTATTCATGCTGTTTATCAAGCATGATATTACTCACCATTCAATCGCGTTTCCCTTTGCAGCAAATGCAAAGCGCCTAGAAAGAGATTGAGTTCTCTGAGGGTGCTTTATCAAGTGTATTATTATTATTATATTTTGATCGTTGTTACTTGGTCTTCACTTGACTTCAAGATCCAATTGAGGTGGTTGAATAACTTACCTGCTGCACTTTTGCTCTCAAATTCACAGCAAGTATCTTGTCCTCAGTTGTCAGGCCTTTGGTGTATGCACAGCAAGTGACTCAGCAGCAACCTCTGACGACTCGTGCGTCCACCGGATGGTTTTCAGTGCAGGCTTCTTGGCCGAGTACGTGCAGAGGCCTGCACCGACAGCTCTGCGAGCTCCGGTGCTGCCACTGCGATTGCTTCCCCAGCAGTGATAAGGAGGGGGAATGACGTAGGTCAAGGGCTAAGTTACAGACGGTGAATGGGCAGTGGCATTAGTGTGGCGTTCATTTAGAGTGCACACTGATGCTACTTCTGAGTTTGCTGACAAATTAACTATAAGCAAAGTTAGCTTAGTAGCTACTAAAAAATGAGCCGCTCAGAGCCCAGATCCAGTAGCAGCAGCAGCAGCAGCAGCAGCAGCAGCAGCAGCAGCAGCAGCAGAAGCAGCAGCAGCAGCAGCAGCAGCAGCAGCAGCAGCAGCAGCAGCAGCAGCAGCAGCAGCAGCAGCAGCAGCACTGCTGCAGCAGCAGCAGGATAGCCTGAAATGAAAGGGGGGCTTGTAGGGCGGCTATGTTTGTGTGGGGGCGGCATGCAGGGGAGATTCGAGTGCATACATGCCAGTACGGACTTGCACGAAAACTGCTCTTCTTTGTACTCTGGTGGCTGTGCCAGCAGCAATTTTAGTCGCTTGCTACTGATGCATTCAAACCCAGTTCTCTCTGGATTGAGGCGGTGTCACATTTTGTCCATGCAGAATACAAGATCAGCCTTGGAAAGTGTAGTGTTGGCGGCTCTAGCTAATCGCTTGGCATCTGCACCTATTTAGCAGTATAACTCTGGTTGAGGATTGCAGGTGCATGCACCCCATAATGCCGTTCCATTGAGCAGAGAGCTCTGAAAGAAAACACCGGATAATTGTGTCTGCAGGCTTTAAAAATGCCACCGCATTAATTATCCAATTTTCTATTGACATTGCAAACCCTCTAATTGATAAGGACATTAGCTGCCGAGGCTTCGCACGGCCATAGCAGCTGCTGCAAACCATCTTTCTGTAAACCACCATGCTAAAAGCGTCTGTTGGCGGATCTGACACGGTACAGGTCTTTTCTGGAGAGAACTCGCCACCAGAGATGGAAAGCAGCCCGTCAATTCTCCAGAGAGGGGATAAATTAAATTGCTTAGCCACCGGATCCACCTTGAGTGGCCTGCTTTCAGGCCGTTGGAACAAAGCCTGGCTACACCAGAGCCAGAGGATGACACATCGAGATCACGAAGCTCCGCCGAGCATTGCAGCTCACTGGTTCATGCATTCCTAATCAACTTACCAGCTGCTTTGTTCGGCTCTCTTTTTCATCTCTCCTTTTCACCCTCATATTTTGGTTTTTAAAACAACCAAGCCGTAAATCAGGCAGGCGTACGTGCATCGTCTAGCAGGGGTTGCTGCTGCTCCAAGAAGATAAATTTAATACCACGCGTTACTGCATAAAACGGGTTGCTCAATGGCACCTCGGAAGTTTGATTCATTTACAAGATTGCAATGTAAGCCTGAAGTTAGATGCCCACAATCTGTTTCCTAAACTATAAAATTGCTCTGCATCAAGTATTTATGATGGGAATTAAAATGTACTCATAGAATTATGAAAGGGAAAAGAAAAGATACAGCTGATGCAACAAGAAGTATGATTTATCTGGAGAGCTAATAAGCTATAAGAGAGCTATAAGATAGCTATAAGCTATAAGAGCTATAAGAGCGATAAGGAAAATGGCAGACAACTTATCTAAACTAAAGAGACAAAACATTCTAGCTTTGCATGCTGATATTGCAATTTTCACGAGTAGGCATCGTCATGGACAAATCGTAAAAATGCCAGAACCATTATCATGTTGTGAAAGTTAGGCCGATGTGATCCGTAAGCACAGCAGTTTTTCGTGCAGAAATGGACGTGTCTTGAGCTGAGACTTGAAAGATTGGAGGTCGAAGCAGAACGAAACTGTAGACGGATGCAAGTTCTAGACGTTTGGTGAATACAAGCTTCAGGCTCGATCACCAACAGATTTTAATTTAGTGAGAGGGATGACGGTGTGGCTAGGCGCTGAGGAGCAGGTAGTTAGACAGCACTATAGAGGAACGTGGAGGTCGGATAGATTATAACAATAATCATAATAATCCGTTAGTAAAGCGCTTCAGAGAATTTGATCTCTTTCTAAGCACTTTACATATGTTGCACTGGAAGCATGATCAAATGGCTGGTGAGAAGATGCACAATGTCAACCAGCATAACATGGTTAGAGGTGACATTCACAGGGTAAACAATGTAGATAAGATTAGTGCCATTATGTATAGTGTCAGCCCGAGTAAGCATACAAAGGAAGAGTCACAAAGACCCACTAAATGCCATTGTACGCAGGTTCGTTTTTAGCTTCGTTTTAAATGTCGTTAAGTCAGGTGATGTCATGACGTCAGTCGGGAGTGAGTCCCAGGCTTCGGGAGCACAAAAGGTAAAGGCACGGTCTAGCCTGGTGGGGGGAGGAGTAGTTCTGATAGGTACCAACAAATTAAGGGACCTAATGGTGAGAGACATAACTTGAAGCCAATATCCTGCTTGATTGGAAGGCAGTGCCGGTCTGCGAGGTGGTGTCATGTGTGGCAACTGCAACGCTCTCAACAGAAAAGCTTCGCTACGGAGTTTTGCACTAACTGTAAGCACGTGATTACGCTCGCCGTAAAACCAGCAAGCACTGAGTCACAGAAATCGAGACGAGATGTCGCAAATGAATTAACCAATTTGCATGTAGTATCTCTGTCTAAGCAATCGCAAATTCTTGGAATGTTATGCAGCTGAAAGTAGGCAGACTTGACTGTGGAGCAGATGTGGTGATCTAGTGAAATATCACTTTGAAGCAGAACAACTAGATTTCGTGCGGATGCAACAGAAGCTGGCAGAGTCAATGTTGAGCGATACTTCTTCCAATTTCAGAGTCCCACTTAGTTGGCCCATGACTTGTAAGTTGGTTTTATTCAATTTGAGAAATTATGCTGATTTCTATGAGCAGATACCAGCACTACATGCAGCAAAGAAGTTAAGAGATTTCGACTTGCTGGAACACATGCAAGGGATCAAAGCATTGGTGCTACTGCTTGTCATCTGTATAGAACTAATAGCTTAGATCGCTCTAATAGCTCATGGCGATCACATCGGCAAGAGGGAAAGTATACATTGTTAAAAGAAGCGGACCAAGCAAAGAGGTCTGAGGTACCACCCTTGTACCTCAGCGGTTCCTCAGATGATCTTTGTCTGTTCACGCAAGTACTCTGTAGTCTCCCACTTAGATAGGACCGGAGTCATTGCAATGCAATTCCAGTGATGCCCAGGGAGATGAGAAGAATGGAGAAGAACTTGGTGATTAAAAGTATCCAACGCTTCCGAAAGATCAAGCACAACAAGCAGAGAGACTTTACCCAAGACTGCATTCCTGATAGGGTCGTTATACTCCCAAAGCAATGCTGACTCTTGACGAGTGATTAGCTCAGAGCCAAGCTGTAACTTACTTGCTAAGTTTGAAGCTTCAATATAAGAGTTCAGCTGATCTGCCATAACTCGTCCCAGTGCCCAGTGATTGGAGCGGGAGAAAGACGGCTGGACGGAAGCTGCTCACACATGCTCTCTTGGTCTAGAGTTGCTTTCCTAATTAGTGGCCAAACAATAGCCTTTTGAAAGGTACATGGTATTTATTATGTTAGTTATGCATGGCATGCATGGCAGCAGCCGATTTATGTATTGTAGAAGTAGGATAGTGGCAATAGTGTCTAGAGAACTAGCACACTTCTCTGACTCGGGGATGAATTTCAGGATGAGGTCACTCATGGCTTCCTTGAAAGTAGACATTGTGATGCTGCACGGAATTGAGGGAGGCAGTCCTGTGGGGTTGTTATTTATGGACTGAAGTCCAGAAGATAAGCTGCTACCTAAGAGATTGACTTTCTGATCTTGTCTATCTTGCTGACAAAGAAGCTAGAGAAGCGATCAGCTAGATCACCGCAAGGATAACTAAAGATAATTAACGTTACATTACATAATTGTTAACATCAGCAGCTTTAGAATCTGAATCTATGATTCAACAATATTTTTATAGAAGCTAAACTTGAGCTTTGTTAGGATAGATTGGTATGATTTACAGAAGTTGTCCTATGCTTGTCGATAAACAATCATGTTTTCTTAAGCTTGAGCTTAGTAGACCTAGCTAGTTTAATGTCTGCAGTAAACCACATACTGCTCGAGTGAGGGCGCACCATGCGCTTACTCAGAGGTGCAAGCTCTTCAAGCCCGGCAGCGAGGGTTTTGTAGTAGAATTCTACCAACGATAGCAGATTAGAAGGGGGATGGAGCAGCAGGTGCAAGAAAGAAGTTTTCGCGAGGACATTATTAATGTCAAGGGTCTTGAGGTTCTGTGATTTACCTATGATTTTGGATGAGGAGGGGAAGGACACACACTGTAGACTGAATGAGATCCGCATGTGTTTACATGACTGATGAGCAGGATTTGACAACAAAAGGGAATGCTGGCTTGGTCCAGCAGTTAAGGTGCTCGCCCCGACCAAGGTCTGGCTGAGGTCGCAGGCTCGAGCCCCGAGGCACATGTGAAGCGCCTGAATAGAGACTAAGTTCTCTTGGGGCACTATACAGATGAATTAAATGTATCGATATTCATGATTGGATACAGTCGTGGGAGAATATTTGATCGAGTGTGCGACCCTTGCTCTGAGTAGGGCCATGCACACGAGCCAGATGAGAAATGGAGTCCAGCAGTGCAAGAAATTCGACACTTAAGGCATTTGTTAAGTCGCCGAAAAGAAAGTTAAAATCACAGCTGACGAGGAAAGATTGATTTCTTGCCTAGAGAATCAAAATAATATCAGAGAAATCTGAGATAACGTAGGACTCGGTACCTGGGGTCGATAGATTACTGCCATCATTAATCATGTTGTCGGAGGGACTCAAAACAAGAGATTCGAAAGATCAGGAGGGCCAGATTGTCAGAGGGACGGAACATTTGGCCTTCCTTTTGAAGATAAGTAATATTGTTCATTTTCTATGTTTTCCCATTTAAATGTATCCGGTAGAGCTGCAACAGCGTCCTAAACAAGCCTAGACTGATGTAAATATTGTATGGCATTGCATAACACCGTCATGCACAAATCATCCAGAGTTTATTGCGTCCTTTTCTGATGCAATGCAACACTACTGCCCCGCCGGCTGCTGCAGTGTTTGCCGCAGTAGCTAATAAGCTCATCTAACTTATTTATGACGTCAGCTTATAAGTTGACGTCGTAAAGCCCAGTCGGAAGGTTGAGCAGGGCGACACGGAAAATTAATGAATCGAAAATGCGTTAATCCTCGAGGAGGATATTTTCTTAATTTTGTGTGGAAGTTACATCTGCCAACCAGAAGAAAAATATCACTATTCAAGGGAAGAAGGTATATAATATTTACTCCAGATGCAAGGTTGGTGCCCAAGACCAGCCTTGCTCACTCACTCCCTCACCCCCCCCCACAAATATGCTGTGCTACATGTACGAAGCAGCTTTCGCAGTGGTTGAACGGCAGAACACCACAGACGCCATGTGCAGTCCCCATGGTGTGAGAAGAGCCAAGCAACCACATGAATGACTGTCACTTCTGCTTGGTTCCTCCTCTTTCCGGTGGAATAATGAAGCAAAAGAAGTCGATAATAGTCTATCCCAGGGGTGTCCAACCTTTTTGCGTTGGGGGGCCACATTAAAAAAATTTAAAAGGTCCGGGGACCACATGTAAATTGGCGTAGTTGAATGCATCAGAAAATAAGATCGTAATTTAGTATGACTATTACTATTATACTTAATAAATAAACCGCAATACAATAATATTTGTAGCATAATTATAATTAAAAATAATAAATAATAAAAAATTAATAATGTGTCCAGGAAGATAATTCGATAGATATTATGGCCAATTTTTTACTTTTGGATTTTTATTTTAATAACACGAAGACAGAAACTTATACAACTTACAAAATTACATGACAAGGACTTACATAATATTAATGTCTTCGGATTAATTAAATGCCACAGGTATTTAATGTCTTCTGCACTGCAGGCATCAATGAGATATTTGGCATTGTTTCTGTTTGCATAAAAAGTCGACATCTGCTGCAACAGTGAATGTGGCAATTCTAAGGATTCCTGATAAATGTTCATCTGTGGGAACGAATCGAGTCTTTGTTTTCACATTTTTCAGTCTGGAAAAAAGCTGTTCACAGCAATATGTGCTGCCAAAAAGTGCAATATACCTGCGAGCATGTTTGGCTAGGTTAGGAAAAGACTCTGATGAAACATACTGCTTGTAAAAGGTAACAAGGTCATGCTGATCATAAGCAGTTTTTAAATTGCTGTCATTATGAATGTCGATTAGTCCGAGTTGAAATTCATCAGGTGCATCAGAGGGATCGATATTAAATGGATTACTAATCATGTTCATGTCATCCGCATGTTGTTGGAAATCCTGAAACCTCTCTTCGAATTCATCAACAAATTTGCTAACAAGAGTGGAGTACTTCATATGAGCCAGCGTTTCAGCCGATCTTGTTGCTAGTGTTGTGAAATGTAACAGTTTCTTCTGATCTAAGTGTTTCCGGAAAAGTTTCAGCTTTTGCACAAACGCGACAAGACATACATTTTATTGACTAGTTGATCCTTACCTTGGAGTTTGACATTAAGATCTGCAAGATGTTTGGTCATGTCCACCAAAAAAGCCAAGTCATTCAACCACTGCTGGTCATCAAGGAAGATAACATCTTTTCCCTTTTCTGTCATAAATGTTTTTATTTCGTTCCGAAGTGACCGAAACCTGGTTAACGTGTTTGCCCTACTTAGCCAACGGACTTGGCAGAAATAAATAACATCACAATGATCTGATCCCAACTCTTCAAGGAAAGCCTGAAATTGTCTGTGGTTTAGCGCACGAGACCTTATCACATTGACTGTTGAAACTACATTGTCCATTACATGTTGCATGCTCAAGACCTTTGCACATAGCTGTTCTTGGTGGATGATGCAGTGATGACTGAAAATTTTGTGAGGTACTAATTTTACCATTAAAGATACAAATCCATTGTGTCTACCTGTCATTGAAGGGGCTCCGTCTGTGGTTAAACCAATCAATTTAGTTTCAGGAAGATTAAATTTTGTGAGGTATCTCTTGACCCGATCCAAAATATCCCTCCCCGTTGTACTGCCTTTCATTGAACATATATCCAACAGTTCTTCGATAATGACAAACTTTCCTGTTACTCCGCGTACAAACACCGACAGTTGAGCCGCATCGCTATTGTCCATGCTTTCGTCGAGCGCAAGAGAATAAAATTCGCATTCAGCAAGTCTTTTAGTCAGACTTTCTTCTATGTTGGATGCGAGCTCGTCAACTCTTCTCGCAACCGTTTGATGAGAAAGACTGACTTTCTCTACTTTTGACCTTTTGACTTCTTTTCTGGACAGACCACACCAGTAAACATCCTGAGGCATTCCTTAACAAATTTACCATCGGAAAATGCTTCCCCGCGCTTAGCTATGGCTTCAGCTATTAAAAACTTACTTTGGTTGAAGCCTCAGACTTGTTGCTGACTGCTGTAAACAATGGCTGCTGTCCGATGACGCTCTGTTTCAACGAGTTCACGCGATCAATTCGAAATTGACCAGTCAGGCTGTTGTACCTGTCGCCATGGTTTGTTGAAAAATGTCGTTTAACATTGTACTCCTTTGCAACGGCAATTGTTTCTTGGCATATTAGGCACATTATCCTACCGAAGCGTTCCATTACAAAATAGTGTACAGTCCAAGATGCTTTGAAAAGTCTTCCTTCTGCGTCAATTTTTTGTCTTTTGCTAGTATTCACATTCGCCACCATTTTTATCTGTGAAATAAAGAAACAGATCAGTTACGAATTGATTAATTCATATTTTATAAAAGCAATATCTTTGTATTCGTAAGTAATTTGAGCAATACGCGTTTTTTGAAAAACCTACCCGACTGATTCCAGTTCGTGCAGCAGCAGCTGAGAAACGGCTCTTTTTTTCTGTCCACTGTGTGAAACAGTTAATTCCGCTTGCGGAAGCGTTATAAATGTGATCGTAATGGCGCCGCTGTAGCACAAATATATTACCCCTTCACGCCAAAATGTTCACATGAAGGCTAGCAAAATAAATCGATTTTTTTCCCTTCACGTGAAAATAGCCATTCGGACACCTTTAAGCTTCACGCGCGTGTAAAGTACATCACAGCGCCTTATATCACCGTTTGTAATGATTAAAAATTAACGAAAAACATGGAGTGACAAATATTTTTGAGATAACGTTGCGGGCCGCATAGAAGACCTCGGCGGGCCGGATTGTGGCCCGCGGGCCACGTGTTGGACACCCCTGGTCTATCCAAACATTCCGTCTGCATTGAGACCAGTTCCATATGGTGAGAGACTTCCAATTCCAGAACCTTCAGCAGAGTATTCTTCCTATTCATCTGCTGAGGACAAGTATGAGTCGACCTGTTATTCTCTGCAACGTCAGCATGCAGTGATCCCGATTTCCACTTGGCGAATCATCAACCTCACACAGAATAACACAGGAAGAACTAAATTATCTGGTTTGTGATTTGGACTGAGCCAAGAGCAAGGCCGAATTTCTAGGATAAAGACTCCAAGAACGGAATCATCTCGAAGATGTCACAATTAATTTATTTTGATAACAGCGGTCCTGAGCTGCTACTTCCATGCTACTCACTACCTCAACTGCTCTCCTGACTCTGCTATGCTTCCCACTTTCTCTTCGTTAAGTGAGACGAAGTCTGTCGGCTACCGAATGCGTACCGAAAGCCGCTTAGGCTGTGAGTTCGCTATACAAAACTCTCCTGAATATCACCAACATGGTCTTTATGACTTTGTGGAGTTACAGGCCGAGATACATTACATTACATTACATCACCAGCACTTGGAGCCTTTCTTCAGAAAGGAATGTAATCTGGTTTTCTATTCCGATATTGAGAGCCTGATGAAAGCCTTACAAATCACCCACAATCCACAAGAAGAGAGACTATTGTAGACTCTTTGAAACTGAGTCTTAAGGCTGTGCTTTTGCACAATGGAAACCATCTTCTATCTATTCCAATAGCGCATGCTGTCCACATGAAAGAGACATGCGATAACTTAAAGCAGCTACTGAATTCCATGGAGTATAACAAGTACAGCGGGCACCTCTGTGGTGACTTGAAGGTATTTGCCCTTTTAATGGGACTACAGCAAGGATATACACATACACGTGTTTCTTATGTGAGCGGGATTGCCGAGCAAGGGAATGGCACTACTTGTGGAAGGAATGGACTCGCAGACAAAATGTAGCAGTTGGAGAGAAGACTATCCAGCCCCCAGCTCTGGCCGAGGCTCGCAAAATCGTGCTACCACCCTTCACATAAAATTAGGTTCAATAAAAAACTTTGTGAAAGCCCTGGACTGGACTTTGTCAGCTTTCCGATACTTGCCTGAATAATTCCCTTGATTCAGTGAAGCAAAGATGAAAGAGAGAGTTTGTGTGGGTCCTCAGATTTGAGAGCTCTTCAAGGATGACCGGGTTAACAACTTGCTGCAGGCTGATTCGAAATAAGCATGGAATGCTTTTCACCAAGTGTCTACTAACTTCCTAAGAAATTTTAGGGCAGAAAATTTCAAAGAACTAGTGGAATACATGCTGGTGCAGATCAAAAACTTGGCTGCAATATGTCTCTACAGATTCACTTCTTTCGTTCCCATTTGGATTTCTTCCCTGACAACTGATAATGGTTAGTGGTGAATACAGCGAACGTTTTCTTTAAGCGATTGCAAAGATGGAACAAAGTTACCAGGTAAAATGGTCCACTACAATGCTGGCTGACTACTGCTGGACACTCCCCAGAGATACTCCCGAACAGCTGTGCATGAACGGGCGAAGAAATGTAAGAAGTAGGGTATGACTTCATTGCTTTCAGGCATGAACCGTTGGAGTATTACTATTGGCATGCACTTCGTGATGTGCACATTAATTTATTGCATATTACAAAAAATTAGAGCACATTTTGCAATTTGACTGTCACATTCGTGATGAGTGCCTTCAAATTAATAAGGAATGAGTGATGCTATTTTAGTAACATGACTCATGTAAACATTTGTTGACCAGTGGAGTCAGCCAGCCAGCCAGCCAGAATAAATCAACCACTGTACTACAAAAGCATGAGCCACCGACTCGGCTCCAGTCTGTGACCAATCGGCTTTGAGTCTTAGCCACAGAGTAAGCGGAGCAGACACTCGTAACGCCAATCGAAGATAACTGAGATTATAACAGAAGTCACATGTTCAGAGTGAAGGCACATCGAGACTCGGACGGTAGACGGCGGGCGGCCACGTTCGTTCGAACACGTGCGAATGCGGCTCGTTTTCTCGCTCCGGGAGCGAGGGTGGGTGGGAGGGTGGGTGGGTGGGTGGGGGACTTAGTAACGAATGAAATTCGGCTGACCGCGTCGGAAGCCTTGGTACATTTTTACAAGCATCCCGCCCTTCACCTGGAAATGCGAGTAGCGTTTTCCGTACCGATGCCTGCATTCGAAAGGAATGCGACGCACCGCTGGATAGCTTGCCAAGCTGGTTTGGTCTAGCGGTTAAGGTGCTCGCTCCGACCAAGTTCTGACTGAGGTCGTGGGCTCGAGCCCCGAGGCATATGTGAAGCGCCTGAATAAAGACTAAGTTCTCTTGAGGTGCTATATAAATATATTATTATTATTACTATTATTATAGCCGGCTGGGGCATCCGGGCGCAGCTTGATTTGAATTCACTGGACAGGTACCCCAACCAATCGATGATTCGGGAAATTCGTCTCTCGGAATACAATTATCATGCCATGGAATAGCTACAAACAGGTTCCTGTCCTTGATTATGTCTAGGAAAGCGTAGCAGAGTTAGTACGTCCTCAGGGTCCGCAGTCGCCCTTTGCGCAGTGCAGGGAACACACCCTGACACCTTACTGACGACGGTTAACCACCGTATGTATAGAGTTTGTGATTACCGTGTGCATGGGCTCGCCATCGCGCTAGCAGCAACATGGAGAGCGAGAACTAGCGTTGCAAGTGGCTACGTTGTGAGCCCGCACTTTAAAGTCGTGGCCAGGGACACCAAGGTTAGCATCCCAGGTCACGGCTTGGTCGGTAGCACGCGTAAAGGAAAGTGAGAAGTTGTGTAATTAAAACTCACCGCTGGTATTCTCTCGGAGTATTCTCGCTGCAGAGCGAAGTGAGCGCGCCTACACAGAGCAGCAGGGAAATGGTTCCTCGCCACACAAATCTCGCGCACGTGTTGCCCGAAGACTGAGCACTTTCCAGGTGCACGCGGCGTCGTACCGCAGCGATGGTGTGTATGCGTCGACCTGTTTCGCCGCCACTTGGCGATGGCATCCGGCGAGCTGCATCGAGTGGGCAGAAAATCTTGTGGACGCCCGGTAAGCGGCAAGAGTGTACTTGTACTCGTGCGCCTTAGGCAGTTGCTGAGCCGTTACTTGTTGGCATCGACATATTCTCACTGCTTGAGCGAAAGCTAGCGAAGGTCCCCGACAGGAGCTGTAGTCTTGTGTTGTCCCAAATAACATTGACGAATATCTCGTCGCGCTGAACTGCAGGCCTCTCCTCTTCAGCGTAATCGCTGCACGACTCATTGAGAGCGAGCGGCCTGAGTGAAAAAGGAGTCCATGGATTCCGATTCGCCTCGTCGGCGGCGGAGGAATACGAGCATTTCAAATGACTCGCTCCTGTAATGAAAGAATATTTTGCTTTAAGTCTCTTTGACGGCTCGTTTTCTAAGTCGCCCATGTTCCTCGGCGACTTTCCCGAGTGGAAATTCTCTTGCGTATCTCGCTAGACGTATGGCCGCTGGCAGCTTGGCCGCACTTTAGCGGGTCCATCGCTAGTCGACCTTTCAGAGGCAATCTTTTAAAAATCGAGACGATTCTTTCATCGTTTTGTCTACTTAAACGCCTAGATAGACTGTACCGAAAATGCCCCGGCTCGCGCGAAATCGGAATCCCTCTTATACGCTTATCGCGATAGGTAGCATCCTACTTCAGACATAATAATGAAGCGACAGCGGAAGCCGCCACGACGGACATTTGCTTGCTGCGACTACCATTCAGTGAGTCACGCCTGAGCAATGTCTGCATTAGCTATGCTACACTGTCGAAGCCGCGATACTTTGTAATCGCGGTGATCGAATTGTAGGCGCGTCACCAATGAACGCAGGTCTGCCGACGTTAGCGAAATATGGCCTCGACGAATAGCGCTCATAGCACAAGTCCATATCTATAGCATAGGGTAGTCTATTCGAAACTGACGGAGGATGTTAGGCTTCCACAACCAGCCACGGGGTTCACATAATTTCGTATGGCTTAAAGCGTAGAGCACAGCTCCCCCAACCTTCTTAGGAGCAAAGGACTGCCTAATAGCTAGCTTGGGCTTTTATGGTGCCTAAACACACATAATCGGTTCTATGCCGTTATAATTCATGAGCCCCAAATAACTAATATTTCGAAAATCGCAATCTGGCTGATTTTAGGACTCCACCCTTTTCAATAACCCTCATTTTCTCACATGAATGCTTCTCAGAAGGCACGTAAGGCTAATTTTTGAGCATCGTCTAAATTAAAAAACCAAATCAGCTGCTCCCTCTAGAACAGTGGTTCTCAACCTCTGGGTCACAACCCCTTTGGGGGTCGAACGACCCTTTCGCACGGGTCGCCCAAGACCATCGGAAAACACGCATTTCCGCATTTCGCACGCAATAACTTAATGGTCGCGGGGGGGCGGGGTCGCCGCAACACAAGGAACTGTATAAAACGGTCGCGGCATTAGGAAGGTTGAGAACCACTGCTCTAGAAAGACAATATTGACATGCATGGCATAGTGCTGGTAAAGTGGCTGCTGGCTCTTCAAGAGTTTGGAATTCAACAGACGAATCATCCGATGAAATCACACAAATTATGGTGCAGTGCCAAGAGAACAGAGAGGCAACTTGCGGATCGTCTAATTGCATTGCCGAACTGGGCGATATCTAAATAGACCCTCGTCCCAAAGGGTTTGCAAAGTAAGAGGCTTGCATGGAGCGCGATGACGACAGTTGGCTAGTCGCTCGCCAGGCACGCCCACTCTGCGCCTTTGGTGCATTTGACCGGTTCATTTTCGGCCGAAGATGAAAGCGTATATCAGTGTACAAGTGTGCTTATTTATCAGACTCTCCATTGCTGAGGGAAGACTGTCCGTAACTTCTATAGAAGCAGGAAACATGCTGTCGGCGTGCCTTTCCTTTTAGCCCAGGCTTATGGATTCCGCTAGACTTACCGTGAGCTTAGCAGTGGAACTTAAATAAATAGAAATCGCTTTCCAGTCGGGGTTTGCGTTTTGAAAGCCCCTGAACTGTTAGGTGCGAATAGAAGGGAATCATGCCGAAACCTCGGTCTATTGCAGTCGATGCGGCAGGTAAGTAATGGGCCTAGCTACGTAGCGACGTCATCGAGCCTAAGCACAAGCGGCAATGCCTTGTCTCGCACGAGGGTATACGCACACTGTGCGCAAGCACGGCGAGAAAAAGGCATCAGACAGGTTGAAAGATAGAAGGGGTGTAGAGAGAGAGAGAGAGAGAGAGAGAGAGAGAGAGAGAGAGAGAGAGAGAGAGAGAGAGAGAGAGAGAGAGAGAGAGAGAGAGAGAGAGAGAGAGAGAGAGAGAGAGAGAGAGAGAGAGAGAGAGGAGATGGAGGCAAGGGACATCAAGTTACAATCGGGGACGCTGTGCCAACCACTACGATTAGCTCAGTTTTAGAAGAGCATTATAGAAGAAACGCTATTGAAAAAAAAGTCGCTGCGGATGATAGCAGAAGCCAGAAGCGTGCGTTCCGAACTTTTGATGCATACTAACTGGCAGCTCAGACACGAAAAGACTTAAATTTAGTGCGAGGAGCGGTGAGAAGACCGGAAGCCGAAGAGCGCGTGGTCTTAGAGCATACTGGAGAGCAAGGAGATCGGATAGGTGGCTGGTGAAAGTGAGTAAGGTGATCTGAAAGATAGAGAGCGAATCTTGAAGGGTTTGCTATGCTTGATAGGGAGCCAGTGTAACTGAGAGAGAAGTTTTGCGATGATGCAGCTGCATCGTCGATGACAGCCGAAACACGCTGTAAACTCTTACACCAGTTGCAGACGATTGAGGGTGCAGGCTATCTGCCTTGAGTACAGGGGATTGGAATAATCTAGAAGCGAGTGGGGGGAGCTTGTTTGAATATCTTACTCAAGTATATGAACGCTCAATTTTATTTTGGTGGTGTTCCTTTGCTGAAGATAGGCCGACTTGACAAGGGAGGCAGTGTGCTGATCAGATGACTACATGCTTTGAAATAGCTTAGCTAGATGACGGGTGGACGTAGCGGAAGTAATGCTATATCTAATATTGAGAGTGAGGTATTCTAGCTTAACAATGACGCTATACTTGCCGAAAACTATTTGGTTGGTCACGTAGTCGTTAAACTTGTTGAAGTTATCGCTGATTCAAGGACGAATGTCGTAGATGCCGGCTTCAATTTGAATACGCGAGTGTGATGCAGAAAATGCTTAGACGGGTAAAAAGAATGGGCACAGCTGAGTGAAGCTGGAGTAGACAGAAAAATCAACTTTGTGTTTGACAATGACATATGTCAGAGGAGAGTATAGATAATGAAAAGATGGGAGGCGGAGACCGTACCCTGTAACATAACCCGTAATGGGTCTCCAGACATCGACAGCCGTTTGCATAA
Source organism: Cristatella mucedo (assembly GCA_009760855.2). Lineage (NCBI taxonomy): Eukaryota > Metazoa > Bryozoa > Phylactolaemata > Cristatellidae > Cristatella > Cristatella mucedo. Next base: position 1,822,308 of record WPIO01000005.1, read on the forward strand.
GAATTTAACCTCCTAAAGCCGTCAACCCGGAGATAGTAGGACTTCGCCTGATTTTACGACATTAAAAAGAAGCTAAACGTTCGCCCGCTCCTAATAGGCTTTCGATCGGACGGCGTCAGTTGTTTTCTGTGAGCTTCACGCCTGTTGAAACTGCGAATGCTTTAGCTTATCAATTGACTTGCTTTTCCCAGCTTACTTAAGTGGCTTGAAAGAGATTTGGCGCCGTTTTAAATAGTTTACCTCTAGCCTTATTATTTGATCTTAGGTTAGTTGTTAAGTGCAAATGAATGAATATGCAACGGCTCTCTCTAAATGAATGGCCTTTTTAAAGCCACTGGTATAGAGAAATTGACCTGCACACAGACTTTTTTATTTAAGGCTGTGGGCTCGAGCCCCGTGGCATACGTGAAGTTCCTAAATAGAGATTTAGCTCTCTCACTGCGCTAGACAAATGAATTATATTTATTGATTATATTTAAACCGGCTTATCTAATATAGCAAGATCAGGGCGTCGGTTGTTGAAAAAATTCAAACTTTCGATAGTTACAAATACCCCCGTGAACAACCAAGGCAATCGAGCGACCATAATGTTTACTAAGAAAAGAAAATTGACGGCGCACTGCATAATATTATACGCACCTTTTTAGCTTAAAATCTGTAGCCGTGCACGTTGCTGCCTACGCGTACTCAACCCGAGCACATTAGCGACCAATAATTAAGGCAGCGCGTTGGAAACCACCGCAGCTGAAAATGATTCGTTCACAGCGTTTAACATTGCACTTTCTTGATGAAACAGTAATGTGTGTAGCTATCCTACTAGAGACAAGTGAAAAAATCGATGGATATGCGAAGCCGAGGTTCTCACGCCTTCACGTCGCTCACCTCTCACAACTCAGACGTTGCGTTTGAATCCTGCAGCATGCAATTAGTAATCGTCCATTTCAACCAGGAGTGCCCGGGCTTTGATTCAACCATGTTTACCAGTACCTCGGGTGCCCTCAGCTCCATAGCAGCTTTCATTGCCTGGTACTGCCTAGACCGGCTGAATCTTCGCCGCATGTGCGCGCTCTCTGGTCGCGCCTATTGCAGTAGTCGCAATTGCTTTTGCACGGTGCTCAATTCGCAGTTTTAACGTCCTCATTCATTCGCACAGTCACACATGGATTCGACTTGATTCCATAAGTGAAATTACAAGCCAGCCGAGGCTATATGTGAAGCGCCTGGTAAGAAACTGAGTTCTCTTAGGGTGCAGTACAAATGAATTGAATATATATTTCTATTGCTTTTATGGAGTGCCAAAGGAGCGATAGTCTCTGTAGCTGCATTGCCCGCGCACTTCGCACAGGTAGTCATCGGTAGCGTCGATTTTTCGGTCATTCGTACTTTGATGGCAGCAAACGTTCTTATAATTAAATGACAACAAGACCAGTAGCAATAGTCAGGGCTTAACAAGAATATAAACGAGACTAAAGCTAGACTGATAAGACGAGAAAGGCGTACTGCAACAACGAGCTCAGCTAGTCTCTACTCTGCCCTAGTACCTGCAAAGAATATGGTCCTCTCATCTCACAGACACCTTTCACTGGATAAAAAAAATCGTTTCCTTAGTCATGCCTGCTCACTTTCAGTTCAATAGGATTAAAGAAATTGGAAATGGTTAGATAATGGCTAAACAGCCAGCAGGTCCACGCATTTCTGATATTATTTCTACTCTTCAGTAAATCTCTCATTGTAGGCCATCATGCCAATGCAAAAATACGCTTAAAACTGGTGCAAAACTCTGCAGTGAGACTCGTCTGTTGCAAATGTTGAAACTACGCATTGTTTCTCTTCGACGCGCAGCTTCACATCAAGAGAGACCTTAATTTACATGTCTTATCACTTTGAGGTTCTGTCGTCCTCTATCGACGTATCTGAAATACGTACTGTAGCATATATATATATATATATATATATATATATATATATATATATATATATATATATATATATATATATATACATACACGGGTTTTGTGCCGTGCCTATGTGATGTACGACATGGTAGACTGGGCATTAGCGCACTTCAGTAGTACACCACAAGCGCTAGGATAATTTTGTGTTGCAGTTACTTTCTTTGGAATTTCTAATTATATTTAGCAGCAAGTATATACAGTTAAGAAAAAAGTGTTTACTTATGCATCCCATGAATCTTAAATTCTGTGGAGACCACGCCTTTTGTTCGGATGCTTCGAAACATGGAGCTCACTTCGACTGGCTTCACGACATCCCCTGACTTGATCCCAATTAAAAAGAAATTAAAAACGCAACTATTTATGACAGCATTTAGTGGGTCTCTGTGATTTGTTCTTTACGTGCTTATGCGTGCTGACACTGCATGCTGCCACTAACCACATTTGCGTGCTGACCCTGTGCACTTCACCTCTAACCATGTTATGCTTCTGGTCATTGAGCATGTTATGACTAACCATTCGATCATACTTCCTTTGTAGCAAAGGTAAAGCGCTTAGCGAGAGAATTGCATTTTCGGAGAGCGAAATACAAGCGTATTATCACTATTGTTATTATTAAAGAGTATTTCGCATTATGAAAACTTCCTTTTTCAATTGCTTATTCGATGGCCTCACACGAGTATTTACCGTAGAGCCTTAGCTGGGGGGCGTGGTTGCCCAGCGTGCAGCAAGGACTTGACGAGTTGACTGCCTCTGCGGCAGGAATCGAACCCTACGACCTGAATCGCGAACTGCCAGCCAGCCCTGGCTTGCCGTCCTGGCTTGCTGCCCATCTGACGAATTTATAAATACAACGTAAATGTGACAATCTATGGATGCAGAGAAATATATTGACTTATTTCGTGCCTACAGAATTGTTGCTGTGTATAAATAATAATAATGCATCTATTTAGCGCCCTCAGAGAACTTAATCTCTTTCCAAGCATATCCTCGGATGATCTTTGTCCGTTCACATCAAAACTCTGTAATCTCCCACTAAGATAGGACCTGAACCGTTGCAGTGCAGCGCCAGTGATGCCCAGGCGAGATGAGGGGCACTCGAGAAGAACTTGGTGATCGGTAATATCCAAATGTGGAGACAGATTGTGCAAAAAAAGATGGGATACTCTACCAAAGTGTGAATTCCAGACTTTTACTTTTCTTCGCACGTTCAGCAGCGCCCGGTATCTTCTGTCTGCATCCAACAAAGCCTTGAGGTATGCTAAACGTGTGCCAAAGTGTTTAACTGCTGTATCCATAGTCCCGCATCCTACTGACGACTCGAGAGACAGAGACAGACAGACAGAGACACACAGAGACAGACAGACAGAGACAGACAGAGACAGACAGAGACAGACAGAGACAGACAGAGACAGACAGAGACAGACAGAGACAGACAGAGACAGACAGAGACAGACAGAGACAGACAGAGACAGACAGAGACAGACAGAGACAGACAGAGACAGACAGAGACAGACAGAGACAGACAGAGACAGACAGAGACAGACAGAGACAGACAGAGACAGACAGAGACAGACAGAGACAGACAGAGACAGACAGAGACAGACAGAGACAGACAGAGACAGACAGAGACAGACAGAGACAGAGACAGACAGAGACAGACAGAGACAGACAGAGACAGACAGAGACAGACAGAGACAGACAGAGACAGACAGAGACAGACAGAGAGACAGACAGAGACAGACAGAGACAGACAGAGACAGACAGAGACAGACAGAGACAGACAGAGACAGACAGAGACAGAGAGACAGACAGAGACAGACAGAGACAGACAGAGACAGACAGAGACAGACAGAGACAGACAGAGACAGACAGAGACAGACAGAGACAGACAGAGACAGACAGAGACAGACAGACAGACAGAGACAGACAGAGACAGACAGAGACAGACAGAGACAGACAGAGACAGACAGAGACAGACAGAGACAGACAGAGACAGACAGAGACAGACAGAGACAGACAGAGACAGACAGAGACAGACAGAGACAGACAGAGACAGACAGAGACAGACAGAGAGAGACAGAGAGAGACAGACAGAGACAGACAGAGACAGACAGAGACAGACAGAGACAGACAGAGACAGACAGAGAGAGACAGACAGAGACAGAGACAGAGACAGAGACAGAGACAGAGACAGAGGCAGAGACAGAGACAGAGACAGAGGCAGAGACAGAGACAGAGACAGAGACAGAAAGAGAGTGAGAGAGGGCCACCGATTGGTGGTCGGGCACGGTGAATCACTCAGCTGATGCGCGTCTTACTAGTGTTGCTCCGTCAATTTTCCAGAATGGACTACAAAATAAGCGGCTTTATTAAGTTTAAGCGTTTCTCTCCCACACATTGAAACTGACATGGCTGTGCTAGCTTAAGTCGCATCCGGTTTGTAGCGTTAAGCTAACGCCATGTAGGGTACAGAGCTATCGTGGCTTCCGCTCAGTTGGAAGCGAGGCAGCGGTCGCGAGGAAATACGAGGAAAAGCGGCCGACAGACAAGGTCGCCGCTTCTTACTGTGGCTGCACATTGTGTAATGCTTCCGCTCTCGGAATCAAATAGCAGCTCGCTAAAGGTTAGCAAGATTGCACCGTCGAGAGCTTTTGAGGACCAGGCGCTTCCAGACCTTCGTCGCACGTGAGCCGACGCGAGAGTCGGACGTGTGCGCGCGCTCGTCGCTCGACGGTCTCGCGACGCGCTCTTCCACCCCAGCGTGCTGACCTCATCCACACGTCAGCGCTGTCCTAGAAGCTTGGGGAGTGAGTGATCAATCGAGATCCGACCGAGAATCAATTCGCTGCAGTCGTCATCGAGCTCCGACTGCTTGCACGGCTGGGCGAACGCAGAAAAAGATGGCATCGCTGCAGCGTCGACGAGACGAAGAGTCGCGTGCGGGTCGGCCGCACCAACGTGCCGGGTCTTCGGCGGCATTGATGTGCTCTTGCTTATAATAATAATAATAAAAAGTAATACTAATACAACGATAAAACGTTCGATATAGTGCCCTCAGAGAACTCAATCACTTTCTTGGCACTTTTGCATCTGCTTTAAATGAAGCACCATCGAATAATCGACAATTTATGGTTATTAGAATTAGTTGATAATTATTATAATGATCGATAATTATTATTAATAATTGATAAGAATTATTATAGTTATAATTAGTCGATAATTGATGGTCATTATTCGCGCTCCTGGAGCTCACCCTTCGATCCCGTCGCTCGCGCTCGAAAAGAATATCTAATGGCGGCTCCTTACAGGTACAATTTACGTCGGATGTAACACCAGCGGTGCGACCTAAGTACGACCCTGTGATCCGGCCGTCGCCGGGCCGTCTGCAGGACGAAAGATCAGCTTCCAGAGCATTTTTTAAGGCTCAGGGCGCGTTGGCATGGTAGTCCTATAATAATGACTAGCTTGGTCATTGCATCGCTCGTGAAAGCCTCGTTGTTACGGTACTTTAATTGAGCTGCCTTGACTCGCTGACTGAGCTTCGTCGCAGTCTGCCAGCAACGTAACGCCGCTGACATGGATTCGACCCGAATTTGAACGAGAATAGCTCGGTTTAATTAGGTGAATAAGATGGCTGATATTAATAAGATGGCTGATATTAATTTTATTAGTTTAATTAGGTGAATAAGATGAACTGAATAAGATGGCTGATATTACTGCTCACTACCTCACGCGAAGTCAAAGTTCTCTCGGCGCAGCAAAAGCATTCGTTCGTCTGCAACATCTGCTCTCGACCACACCCTCATATGACGAGCCGAGGAGAAACGCTTCCTATGCAGCGACGTCTGCTCTCCTGCGGCCGACTATGGCACGTTTTTTTCCAGCCTTCCTAAGCTGAGACTTTCGTGCTAATTACTACCTCAACTGCTTTCCTGACTCAGCTATGCTTTTCACGTTCTATTTGCTGAGTGAGATGAAACCGGTTGGCTACTGAATGCGAAGCGACAGCCGCTTAAGCTGTGAGTGAGCTATGCAAAACTCTCCTGCGTAACACTCACTCGCATAGTCTTTATGGATTTAGGGAGTTACAGACGGAGATACATTAATCACACGTATGGCTCTTCATAATGCAGCGAGATCAAGCCGTTAGTCCCGATGTTCAAGAAGCCTGAAACTCAGTACCGACTGATATCGCGTCATTTAACATAAAGATAAAAAGCCACTTGCTCCAGCTCCAACAAGTGCTCCGTCCGCTTACACGTTTCTTATGCGCACGGTGGTGCTGACATTTCTTGCAATTCATCGCTAATCAGCTGGCTAGCCATCTTCCCAGCCCACCCGAAGTGCTTATACATTAGATCTAGTTCATTTAGGGCGCTATATAAATATTCAAGTATTGGCCACTATTGTTGTCATTAATTACGAGAAATGTCTGTGATACCAGTGTCAGGCGAACTAAGTGCAGCTCTGTTTGGCCAGGATTCGGGGTCTTAGCCCTGGGGTTGGGGTCGGGTTCTCGCTCTTCACGACTAGGCTTGAGGGTCCGAGTCCGGCAGCGGGCGATCATTCATTACCTACTTCCCATCAATGGTGAAAGCCGTCAAGGCTCTCCTGCCTCTATGTAAATAACTGCTGACGCACATTTATACAAATGACGACAGATGGCTCGCCTTCATTCATTCGGGGTAATTTCGTATTCTTGGTTCAGCTGATTGAGCGGCCTCATTTAGATAGCGATCAGAAGAGCTGCAGCGGCCATCGTTCACCGCTTGCAGTAGGCTCTAAAGAGTCACTGGCAGCTGAATGAATCAAACTCACGAAGTGGGTCGTGAAGTGCCAGCACCTGATCCTGAGACTACGACCCAGAGTTCAAAATGACACCGCCCTGCCGTTCGTTGATGAAATGTACAAATGAAATACATAATCTGGTTCTCGAAATAACTGTCAACTTTCTCGTAAAAAAGTTCTTACGAGCTGCGGACTCGAACTCTCCCGAGTCTATTGTTCCTAACGTCCGCAAAAGCGTGCGCGTCCGTGCACCTGCACACAATCGTGCACAAACACACGCAGTGTCCATGCATTGGATATACTACTTTAAACTTGTTGTGCATCGTCTCGTTTTGAGTGGCGGGATCAATGCAGGGATCAGCTTTCGGAACGACTGATCATACAGCTGCAAAGATATCCAATTATTTTGGCAATTTGAAGTTCGAACGGGGTGCGGATGCCTAGACGCGCGTGCGTTTATGCAAGAGCTCTGAAATGTCGAGCGAGTGCACAGTGTTCCGGTTTTGCCAGGCTTCTGACGAGTAGACAGCGCGTGCTCGCGACCTTGGGCGAGCGATCTGGCAATATCAGCTGCTAACTTAGCAGCACTGTCAGCGTCTATCTATCTCGGTGTTGAGGCTCGTTATCGAAGAGCACTCCGCCGCCGCCTCGGCCGCAAGCCATGCTTAGTTTTCTCGTCGACCTCGCGGCGGCGGCGGCACCCCTGGCGGCGAGCGTCGTGCCGCAGATGTTGGCCATTCGCCGAAACGCGGCCGATCGGAGCAGGGATCGCGCATTAATCCGCTCGCCGAAGTGCCGCCTAAACTGGCGGCTAGTGGAGCAGTAGAGGACGAAGTTGATCGAGTAGACGACGAGCGTGAGCAGGTCGATGAGGTCGCCGCACGCGTCGTAGACGTCAATGACGCATTCGCTCGCCGACATGGCGACGATCAACGCACCGTGCGGCAGCTCGACGCACAGGAACAGAACGACGACGGCGAGGAGCATTCGCGTCGTGCGCGCGTGGCTCCGCGCCAAGCTCCCCGAGACGCTGCAGCCGCTTTCTCCGCCGCTGCCGCCGCTGCCGCCGCTGCCGCCGCTGCCGCCGCTGCCGCCGCTGCCGCCGCTGCCGCCGCTGCCGCCGCTGCCGCCGCTGCCGCCGCTGCCGCCGCTGCCGCAGCTGCAGCCACTGCTACAGCTGCAGCCGCGGCCGCCGCCGCCTACGACGGACCAGCTGCGACCGCGGCCATTGCTGTTCGGCGCGACGGCTTCGGGAGCGGTGGTCGAGTGCGAGAGCGGCTGCTTGCACAGCGCCTCGTGGCGCGACTGCGTGCGGCGCAGCAGGCCGACGAGCAGGGCGGTGAGCACGAGCAGGAGAGCGCTCGGCAGCAGCTTGCCCACGAGTGCGTACAGCCATTCGGCGAACAGCACGGCCGCCGAGTCGCTCGGCTCGTACAGCCGGCTGCTGTTGACCGCGTACCAGGGCCGCCGCTCGGGCGAGCCACCGCCGTCGATGTCGCTGTCGCCGCCGCCGTCTACGGCGACGACCCGGTAGCGCAGCGCGCTGGGCACGCTGCACAGGCAGCAGGCGAACATCACCGCAGCGCCGGTGACGCCGGCGAGGCGGTACGAGCGCCGGGCGGCCGACCGCAGCCGGAGGCGCACGCTCGCGTAGCGGAAGGCGGCGGTGGCGACCGTCGTCCACGTGCTGATCATCTGCAGCGTCAGCGACGCGTTAAGGTAGAACACGATGTAGACCGAGCGCGCGTAGCTCTCGCTGACGAACGGCCACTGGTCGGGCTCGCGGGCTGCGATGTTGACGAGCACGTCGAACGGAGCGTAGACGGCGAGCAGCAGCAGCTGGACGGCGGCGAGCAGCGTGAGCAGTGAGTTCACCGGGCTGCGCATCTTGCGATGCGTCAGCACGAGCACGCTGGCCGAGTTCAGCGCCACGCCTACGGCGCACACCGCCAACGACGCGTAGGCAAGGCGGACGCCGTATGACTCCTTGAAGTCTGCCACGAAGGAGGCAATCGCGTGCGGGCACGCGCCCGTCTCGTTCGCGTGCCCTGTCGCGACGGTCGCAGCGCTGCCGTCCGTCGGCGGCCCGTCGCCGGAGGCGTTGCGGTAGTTCGCCGCTGCAGCCACCGCTGCCGCCGATGCGCCAACACTCGGGCTCGAGGAGTTGGCGGCGGCTGAGGCGGCGAACGCCGAAGGCGAGCGCGTCCAACGCTCGGCGCTGCCGTCCGAGAGCCGACGCATCGTCGAGCCGCCACCACGGCGGTGCAGCCCTCTATGTTGTCCGCGGCGCCGCCGTCGGACGCTTCCGTTCGGAAGCTCGCGGCGATGACTCGCGTCGCGTACATCTCAGGTCGCTGACGCGTCAGTCGTGGTTGATTTTGGCAACAGTGCTGCTGATAGTCGCCGCTTCTGGTACTAAGTCCACCGCCCGCCCCCTCAGGAATGAACAGCCAATCGAATTCTTGGCCGCGCGCTAGTGCCGCCGAGGTTTCATTTTTCAAGTCTATTGGTAGACGATTCTTCTGTTTGCCAATAGGAGCATCTCTTTCCGACGCCTGAAGCGGATGTGCAGCATGCTGCTGTAAGCGACGCTAGAGACACGAGAACGGTCATAACGGTCATGGGCGGTCGTGCACAAGAATAGAATAGAATAGAACGGTAGAATAGAATAGAAGAATAGAACGGTCATGCAAGCTGGTCATACGAGCAAATCACTCACTTCTTGAACGACACAAATCTCGGTCGCAAACGCTAGGCTTGAGAGAAAGACTCTTCATGATCGCTGAAAATTTTACATCTGCAATAGAATTGAATATTGAAATTTAAAATATATATTTGGTAACGCTTCCATTCCGAAGGTCATTTGCTATTCCTCAACAGAAGTTACCAACGCAAAGCCATGAATCCTAACCTGCGCACTTGTTCAGCAACTGATAGTTACTAATGGTGGGTTGTTGGTGTGCTAAACCCACCCGGTGCTGTCGCTGGAATGCAATTGAATGGAATTAACAGTGGCGTAGAAAATTAGTCACTATTCGGCGAACTCACCCGCATGTGTTTGGTGTCTGCTTGATGCGTCACGGCTTGCTTCTCTCTACGACATCAGATGTTGTCGGAGAGAAATAAAATGCGAGGGAAAAGTCGAATGAGTCTAAAGATGATACCTCTTATACAACCTTCAGATATCTGAGCATTTTTATCCAAAAAGGTGCAATTAAAGCAATTTTATAGCTAAAATCTCCAGTTCGCGATTTGTTAGGGTCTCTCCACCTATCTCTACTAGATCTTTCATCGGCATCGGCCACCATAGATATCCACTTGTTTCTGAGTTTCTTTTGAATCTCACACACATTATTTTGAGAAATGCTACTGCAATTAATTAGTTAATATTTTAATGAAATTTTCAATTAATCTAGATCTGGAGGTCTGGACAAATCTATTAGCGATGTGTTACTAGTAACCCTAAGAGATGTGACCGGCGTCGAAATCTGTCTGATCCTAGTGAAAATGCAATGCTATCTATAATTATCCTTGAGGATTAGTGCCCAACTATGCAGCTCAAATCATTAAATTTCAAAGCTGCTGCTTTGTCGGGCACTTGCAAGCGGTGATTCTGCAGCAAGGCAATTACTTAGTTCAATTTTCGCTGACTTTATTATTCACATTTACAACAAATGACAATTGCATGGTCCAATTAGTCCGAGAGTGGGGCTATGTTCTTACTTGTAAGAATTCCTGGTCATTTTGTGTTAATGTAATCAAGATTTTAATTAAAATAGATGTGGCCTAATTGCTGAGCAATTTGTCCAGCAGCTACTGGACTATGCCAACGTTCTTTTTCTCTAGTATAGCCTATGGAAAAACATGCAATGCCACTGTAAAGTTTTCGAAACCTCACTATTCAGATTTACACTTGCGGTATGTTTTACTAGTGCAGAAGCCCTGTTTTGCAGCATCCAAGATAAAAATCACTTAATTGTGTCTTCAGTTGCAGACCATGGATAAGACCCCAAGTTCACTTGCCTGCTGTAGATTAAGCCTGCTTGGCGTCGGACGTTGAATTATCAGATAATTACTCTCACGTGCGACTACGAAGGTATCATTAAATGTGAAAATTAAATGAATTTTTCGAAAGCTAAGAATTCAATGTACTTGGCCTGTATGTAGATTAGATTCTTCATTATATTATGTCCAATGTCAACACCATAGCACTCATTACATTTGTAATTCTCAAAGCATAGCGAAAAGCTCTTCGGTTAAAAAGTAAGGGCATTATTTAGTGTAAAAAAGGTTTTTCAACCTTTCTGCTGTAAAAAATGAGAGTTGAGTTATGCGTAAGAATTATTAAAGCCATTACCCGAGAATTCTCACCACTTGACTACGAACACAAGGTAGGATTCTTTATGTGAAAGCAGCTACCAATAATACTCTGCTGACGCGTTTTAAGTAATCTTCATTCTGTGTAACAAAAAAAATCTTAAATTTTCCGCATAAATTAACTAAACAGTGGTCATGGTGACGTCAATTGTGTAGTTTAAGTTTGTTGCTGATGAAAATGAGCTCAACTTGTAGCCAGCTCGTAGTCAGTTGCTCGTCGAAAATCTGACTCACGGTGACCGCTACCGGTGGCCCTGCTCATTTGGGATCAGCAGTTTGTCTCCTTCATGCCCTAGAGAGTGAATCTCTCTAGCTTAGCTGTTATCTGGCCTGTCATAACACTGGCAGCTCATGTTTAAACTTGTCTATGGTAACCGCACTCAATGTGCAATAAGCCCCTAATAATGCATGATATAATTACTGAGAACGAATCGAACATGTTCACCTTGCCGGAGACCGGGCTCAAATCCGTTTACTGCCCGACTATTAATGACAAAACCCCAACGGGCTTCTCCTTTTTTCATTTCCCTAGATCAATCAAATCTAGTAGTGGAGTCATCATTATCGCACGTTCATCCTTCAATTTCAAGCCATTTGCAGTCCCCTCGAAGCAGTCTTGAATCTATTGTATTGAGTTAGCCCGACAACAAACTACCAATGATGGCAGTAAGCTATCGCTCCTTAGGTATCAAGTCCTCCTATATCATGATTTATCTGATCTAATTTCAATCATGTGTTCAAGAAATCGATCTTTCCTAATTAAAAGTAATTTTGACATTCATTTTGATAACTTATCTGTCGCTTTCTGCTCTGAATTTGGTGCACTCACTGGCTCATTTTCCTTAGTAGATAATGTGCATGGCCCTACTCACATCATACAGTCGACGAAATTCACTCGTACAACTACATGCTATCATCACCTAGTATTAAGAAATTCTCCTTATCTGACAAAATTCAGATCTCATTCATTCTAGAGTGTACGCCCTTCTCTGCATTTGAAGTCACCTACGAATCGCTAAACCTCAAGACCCTTGACATCGACGCTGTGAACGCTTGAGAATGACTTTCTCGCCTCTGCTATTCAATCCACTTTCCGACCTGTCAACGTTAAAGAATGCTACAAAAACTATACTAGCAGACATACTCAACGAGTTTGAACCATTGACTGAGCGCACTGTTTGATATTGCCTTTAAGACCGACGATTTACCTCAGCTACCGTTAACCGTTAAATAAGCTAGGTTGACTAAGCACAAACCTGAAAAAGCATTTACAAGATCAGGACTGACTGACCATTATCAGGCGTACGAGGACTACTGTAGATCTTACCAATCCATTCTGGAAAAGGCCAATTCTAGTTTTCATAAAAATATCGAATCACAGTTGCACAGTGCAAAGATGCTAATTTCTACGATCAACCGTCGTCTTTAACGTAGCGAGGCTAGCTCCTTACCTAGCAATCCATGTGATAATCTAGCCGATTGCTTTTCTAGATTGTCTGTCGAAAAGATTGGCAAGATCAGGGAGTCCATATCTAGGAAGGCAACATTCCCTCTGGAATCTTATCCGTTAATTCCGTCCTGCACCTCAATGTCTACATTCAAGGAGGCCACGAGTGACCTAATATTAATATTCGCATCCCAATAGAAAAAGTACTAGTCTTCTACACCCTACTCAACACTGTCCTGCTTCTACAATGCTTGGATCTGCTGCTTCAATTCATACCTACAATCATAAATATATATATATATATATATGTCATAAATATATATGTCATTAGCTACAGGTCATGACCATGCAGTTTTCTAAAAGCCTGTAATAGGTTACTACACTACTCAAGATAGCAAAGCTAGGCCAAGAGAACTTTCGAGAACTTGAGTAGTTTCCGCCCAGTCTTATTTCTACCCATTCTCTCGGACATTAAAACGAATCGTAGAAGACCAACTGAACTAATGCATTGCAACTTCACATCTAGCTAGTAAGTTCCAGTCTGGTCTTAGAAATCATCACTCCACAGAGTCGGCGTTGCTTCAGGTGTATAGCGATTTTCTTAGGAATGCAGAACCAATTTGACTTTCTCTGTTTGTTTTGCTCGATCTGTCTTCAGCTTTTAATAATATCAATCACCGAGCCCTTTTCGAACGCTTTTCAACTCTCCTGGGCAGCGCTAGCACCGCACTGCGCGGGTTTCAAGTCATATGTCAGAGGAAGACTACAGAGCATTGATGTGAACGGAAAACACTCATCCGAGAAACAGCTGAACTATGCGGTACCTTAGAGGTCTTTCATTGATCTGGTTATTTTCACGGTTTATACTCTCCCTCTTGCCAATGTAACTGCAAGGAACCAGCTGGGATTTCACTTCTATGCAAATGACGTTAAATTATGCATTTGCTTTGATCTCTCGCAGCCCTTCAGAACGTCGAATTCTCTCAACTTCACTGCTGCATGTATTGATGGCATCCGCACATAGCTGGCAGCATACTTTCTTAGGCTGAATGGCAATAAAACCAACCTGCTGTTTTGAACAAAGCAAGTATGATTCGAAAATTGGACTGCCTATTGCTCTTACTCGGCTCTACCAGCATAGCCCTTGTTGAATGTGGACGATATCTACGTGGCCTGTACCAAAGTGACCTTTCGGTAGACGACCGCATTAGCTCCACAGTCAAGTCTGCCTACTTTCAGCTACCTAGTATTGCTAAATGTCCGCCATGCTTAGACCGGGATACTAGATCTAAATTTATCCACGCATTCGTGATATCCCGTCTCGACTTCGGTAACTCATTTCTTGCTAGTCCACTGGCCCGCCCAATCGGGCATTTTACAGTTAGTGCAAAAACTCTGTTGCTAGGCTTGTCTGTCGTGAGAGACGCAGTTGCCACATCACACCACTTTTTGCCGACCTGCACTGGCTACCAGTAAAGCAGCGGATCGACTTCAAAGTTTTGTCGCCCACTTTTAGGTCACTTCGTTCTTTGGCTCCTACCTACCTGTCAGATCTACTGCCCCATCAGGCCAAGCATCATGCCACCCGCTTTTCGGAATCTAACTGTTTACTTATACTTCGTAGAAACCTCAAATCCTATGGAGACTGTGCCTCTAGTTCTATCCTCCCAAAGCGTGGAACTAACTCCCGACTTGTGGCACGACATCCCTGACTTGATCACAATTAAAAAGAAAACTTAAACGCATCTATCTATAACAGCATTTAGTGGGTCTCTATGAGTCGTCCCTTATGTGCTTATGCGGGCTGACACTATGCAGCCTGTCACTAACCATATTTGCATGCTGACCCTGTGCATGTCACCACTAACCATGCTATGGTTGTCATTAAGCATGCTACGACTAACCATTTGATCATTCTTCCTTTGCGGCAAACGTAAAGTGCTTGGAAAAAGATTGAGTTTTCTGAAAGCGAAATACCAACGCATAATAATAATGATTATTATTAAAGCGTATTTCCCATTATTGAAATTTCCTTTTCCATATAAAGTTTTGAATTCTGTATTACAATGACTAATTTTCAACCAATATTATAGATTTACAGTAGCCGTTGTCGCAACAAGAAAAATTAAACTGCTGCAGATGGTGATTTGATTAGAATCAGCGAACCACCGAACAAAACGTCGAGAGGCTAAGCCAAAACTTTCTAAAAGTATAAACGAGGCGTTTTAGATCCAGTATCAAGAGGCAGCTCTGTCTTCTTATCTCCATAGTTTTTTCACACAATTTGAAGCATGAGCATCAAAGTCTCACTCCAGGATAATGACAGTAGAGTTACTTGCGTAGAGTTTAAAGCAGTGGCTTGAATACATCCTATGGTAGCAACCTTTTCAAATAGACAGAATCTATTTCTTTTTTGGTTTAACGACTCGCGTGGTTATGCCATTGGCAGAGAGTATTGTCTCCTTGACAGTGAAGCGTCAAATAAGCTTACTGTCTAGTTTGGTCCTGATATTTGGATGTTAAATAGCCGTGTCGCGTCGAGCAGTTGAGCAATCAAATTGAAATGAAAAAAGGTATCTATCTCATCAAGATAAGAAACAAAAGCAACAAGTACTTCATCGAAAGCAACTATACGTGTCTTCACCTCACCTAATACTTGTTGGCTTTCAGACGATTCTTTATTGTAATAATAGAGTTTAATTAGCAACTGAGTTAATTGCATTGGCATTATATCAATTGATCAGGGGAAAAATCCTAGCTTTTAAACTCCTAAGCACAAAGAGGACCATTCAAACTTTTACGGAAAATTCTTCCGGCTGAGACGGGTTTCAGCATTAAATGCAATACGGGCAAGCGGGGTTCAGGTTCGAGTCAGTCAATAGCGAGCTCAGATATTTGGGGGCCTGCAAGCGAAAGGCGCGGTCAGCGAAACGCCCGGGACGAAGTTCTAGATGAAGATGATGAAGCAACTGAGGTCAGAAGAGCAGACGGTGCGATGCGCGTGCTAGAAGTTTAGGTAAGTAGAACGGAGCGAGAGAATGGTGAGACCTAAAATTGAGTAACCAAACCTTGAAATCGATTTGCTGCTCAATATGAAGCCACTGCGGGCCAGTAAGAAGTGGCCCAATGAGGAAATAGTAACATTATTAACTGACGAGCTCAAAAGTTTTAGACGTATGGCGAGATTCTTTTGGCGCTTGCTAGATTTGTGAAGTAACGCGATAGCTGAAAGTAGACGACTTGACTGTGACAAATACGAGTTTGCATCGCGAACAGAAGCTTTAATACACCTCAGTCAATTAGAGTGATGACGCTGCAAAAGATGTAAAAAACTAGCCAATTTTGCGGCCTAGATTTCCAATATCGAAACTTACGCAATGCACGCACGCTACCAGTAAAGTTTTTTGGTAAGCCTGTACGTTCGAAAGTCTGTTTAAGAAAGTTTTCCTACCTTACTGGGACTAATACTTCAGGATTACGAGCAGTACAGTAGCTGAGAGAATTCAAAATATTGGCAGCAATACATGGATAAAAGCGAAAGTACAGGCATGTGTCATCCTCATCAAAATAAAAGCTTGGACTGCGTTTGACAATCAGATCAGCAAGGAGGGTGGCAAAGTTGCGAAAAGAAGTGACAAAGAAGAGATCTTCGAGGACCCGCCCCCTCGTACTGTCGAGTGTCCTCGCTTACATTTAGGACTTTGACAAACGCTTTGAAGTATCTCCGCGGGACAGTAGGAAAGCCATTACGAGGCCGTACAGGTGTAGCCAACTTTTGTGAAATACGATCAAGCAGGACTTGAGTTAAGAATGACTTCAAATGCTGCTAAGAGAATATTCATATCAAGTGAAGAGACTCTGCCTATGTTTAAATTTCTGAGAAGGTTGTTGCAAAATCTACATTAATCTGAATCCATAAAGAAATTATCTGCAAGCTCGCTAGTTTGGCTAGTTTAATCTTGGAGTTTAGCGTGCAGTCCGCTACTCAATTCAGTGCACTTAATAGGAACGGGCTGTAGGGACAGTCGGTTGAAGTTGTATAATTTCAATGGTTGACTTCATGAAAACTCAGCAAGAGTCTGCCTTTTTTATTAATACCAGGTAAAGGTCTGATTAGAAGGAAGGCTTTCTAATTTTCGCTGCGCAGCCAGCTAAATTCCATTTATCTGAGTAGAAAATGATGGGTATAAGGTACAGAGTGCCATCATTCTTCTTATACTGAAAGACTTACTTGGTCGTAAGTTTATAGGTGGCTGACTGACCACGTACATTAAGATACTGCAGGGACTAATGCAACGCGGTTCTCTAGGAGTATTACATCAGCGATTGTCTCTATGGTCCAACTAATATCGCTGAGAAAGGTAAGGAAACGGTGGTCAAAAGACTGTGATAACGTCTACTGGCTGATTTGCATTCAAGTTAGACGAGCTCTGCAAGGATGCATAAGCAAAAGTGTGCTTTATCTGCAGCCTAGTAGTATTCGCGATATGATTCGTTCGTCTTAGCGTACAATGCGCCAATGCTGGTATGCCTATGTGAAGCTTATTCACAATTCGGCGAATACACCCGGACGTTTGTAGTTCCTGCATGGTACTGCTGGTATATCTCCGGTTCATTCCTGTTGCACAATTGAAGATTGTTGGAAAGAGTTGACATGCATGAAAAACTAGATTCCATCTAACAATGATCTGTCTATTACTTTTACAAATTGCAGCAAGTTAATACAAAAATTTAAGCAGCGTAGAGTGTGTATAACCACCGACGCGTAAGCGCTGATTTACTAAAATTAAGGTTATTTTATTCAGACCTTTCGGCGGCACCTGCAAACATCAAGACACAAAAAACGTTCTGCATGCATATGCTATCTGGTCAAAGAAGCATGCAGTCTTGCAGCCTGTGCACTGTAGTAGATCAATTATTATTTACTTGAGTTGCTCCAGATTGAATGTAAACCGAAACTAGCTAGCAGATATTTGTGAGTCCCTTTAATTTGGCATACCCAAGAGTGAATTTTAGATTCTCTGCCGCTTACAGTCACAGTCGCTTTCTTTTGAGGACTTGATTACCTATCAGAGGACAGTCTTTCCAGTGCAACCTTTCGGCACGCAGCTTTTCCAATTCAAAGGGTCCTCAGTTTTTCTACCTTATTTTATGGTGTCTACTAAAGAAACAAAACGTTTTTTGGGTTCCAACTTCATAATGAAACGACAACTTTTTTTATAAAACCTACCGGCGATAACCTATCAGCGTGAATCTGTCTACAGAAATTCATCTATCGTTGATTGTTTCAGCTCCAGTGTCATGCTTGAAAACTTCTTATCATTAGTATTTCAGAATGTGTCATGTGCAAATTTCAGATAGAAGAGTAAACAAGCAAACACATGTCATTAGCCTCAGGTCATGTCCCAGCACCTTTCAAAAAGCTGTAGTCAGGCGACTTCTCAAGAAAGCTACACTTGACCAAGAGAACTTGAGCAACTACCGCCCAGTTTCCCTTGTACCATTCCTATCAAAGACACTGGAACGGGTCGTGGCGGATCAGCTAAACTCCTATATCGAAACCTCACACCTTGCTAGTAAGTTCCAGTCTGGCTTTAGAGCTAATCACTCCACAGAGTCAGCATTGCTTCGGGTATACAACGATCTACTTAGGAATGCAGACATGGGTAGAGTGTCTCTTCTTGTTTTGCTTGATCTTTCGGCAGCTTTTGACACCATCGATCACAAAGTTCTTCTAGAGCACCTCTCATCTCGCCTGGGCATCACTGGCACTGCTCTGCAGTGGTTCAGGTCCTATCTCAGTGGGAGACTCCAGAGTATTGACGTGAATGGACAAAGATCATCTGAAGTACCTCGAAAATATGGAGTACCTCAGGGCTCTGTGCTAGGTCCGGTCCTTTTCACGGTTTATACTCTGCCTCTTGCTGATGTGATTGCCAAGCACAATCTAGGCTTTCACTTCTATGCGGATGACACTCAGTTGTACCTTTGCTTTGATCCCTCCCAGCCTTCAAGCACCTCGAATTCTCTCAACTCACTTGCTGCATGCATTGATGACATCCGATCATGGATGGCAGCAAATTTTCTAAAACTAAACGATGATAAAACTAACTAACTAGTTATGGGCAAACCCAGTGTGATTCAGAAATTGGAAAGGCTGACTTTCAAAATTGGCTCTGCCAGCATATCTCCAGTTGAATCAGCTCGAAATTTAGGTGTCATATTCCAAAGCGACCTCTCGTTAGACGACCATATCAGCTCCACAGTCAAATCCGCCTATTTTCAGCTTCATAACATTGCTAAAATTAGGGCTTATTTAGATAAGGATACCACGTCCAAGTTGGTCCATGCATTCGTGACATCCCGTCTCGACTTCTGCAACTCACTGCTTACTGGCCTACCAGCATGTGCGATCAGGCGATTGCAGCTGGTGCAAAACTCAGCAGCTAGGCTTGTCTGTCGTGAGCGTCGCAGTTGCCACATTACTCCACTTCTCGCCGACCTGCACTGGCTACCAGTGAGGCAACGGATTGACTTCAAGGTTTTGTCACTCACTTTTAGGTCTCTTCATTCTATGGCTCTAGCCTATCTTTCAGATATACTACCCCATCAGGCCAAGCATCGTACCACCCGCTTCTCGGAATCCAACAGTCTGGAAATACCTCGTACAAACCTTAAATCCTTTGGAGACCGTGCATTCAGCTCGTATGCTCCCAAAGCCTGGAACTCCCTCCCGACCTGCGTCAGAACATCCCATGACCTGACCACATTTAAAAGAAACTTAAAAACATACCTATTTAGGACAGCATTTAGTGGGTCCCTGTGATTCATCCTTGATGTGCTAATGCGTGCTGACACTGTGCATGCTGCCACTAACCACATTTGCATGCTGACCCTGTGCATGTCACCCCTAACCATATTATTCATTTTGTTTGTTTTTCAAGCATGATTTTACTTACTATTGCATATCACTTTGCAGCAAATGTGTCGCGCCTAGAAAGAGATTAAGTTCTCTGAGGGCGCTTTATCAAGTACAATATTATTATTGTTATTATTACATATTCCGTACAGGTGTTTAATAAACGTTGCTCCAAGTCTTCCTCGAGCCGGTGAAACAACAGCCATGGAAAAGGTGCTTGCCTCTAAAGGCAAAGATTGTGGGCTCCAGCCATTTGTGATCATATAGCACAAGGTTATGAATAAAGTTCTCTTAGGACAGTAGAAATATAAATCAACTACTGAACAGAGTTTAAAAAATGGTGACTACATTTCCAATCAAAGCTGTTGTGGACGTCGTATTTGGCGCATCGTACGCTTTCATATTTGATATGCCATCCTCATTGAGCTGCAGGTTATTAATTTTAAAGTCACTTCTCTTACTATGAAGTTCTTTAATAATATTTTGTCCAACCTGGCTTTCCTTTCACCTAATCTAATGTTGCTTATACTTGGCTATATAGCTATGACGTAATAAGGCTTTCGAGACTAAGGGCTTAGTTATAATGCACCTATGGCTTTGAGATTTCTACCGAAAAACATACTTTGCATCCCGATATTGGTGACGTGTAAAGCCAACATAAATGTCCTATTTTACTTTTATGTTTTTCGTCGTGCAGGTAAATCATTGTAACGTTCTTTTGTGTGTAAAAGTGTCAACAAATCCTCAACAGAGTCCCAAATTATGCACAGAACGACCATTTTCCTTTCATCTACAGTCAAATATATCAATTATACCGGCGGAAGATTCAATAACTGATCCTCATAAAAAGGCTATGATTATTTAACACTATCCATGAGCATTAATAATCCTATATTTGCAATGAAAGTAATTAAAAGAAAGAGAGGATGTTGAGTCTTTGCTTTAGCATATGGCATAGTAGAACTAATGCAGATGCTGAGATAGCATGAAAGGAAAGTCTAGCAAACTTACGGGGGAGGGGTTGGTGCAATTTAAGGAAGAGAGAGGTATTTTTTGTTTACGCTGTCGTATTGTTTTGAAGTACAAAAGAAATTTTTTCATCGAAACAATTAAATCATATACCACGCGAATTCTTGAGTTTGACCGAGAACGTATATTCAGCAGCAAGTCAACTTTGAGACTTTTAGCTGTTGAATATAAGTTCACATTTTCACTGCCCATATGTACACCATTTTCGTCAAAACCGCAGATGCCCTGTAAATTTCTCTGTCTGCAATAGTACTTCTGTAGCTATCCTCAAAATTCTTCATGATAATAATTAGGTATACATAATGGCTAGACAGTTTTGGAACACCCTATATCAACTGAATCTCTGTATAATAAAATCGATTTATGAGTGATAAATAGCATTATATCTTATTTTATAGCCCCCAAAGGACGTTTCAAAGTTTATTTTAGTAAATGTTGTACAGAGAGTTGAACAAAAGACTGTTGTAGAGAAGAAGTTGTAAGAGAAAGGCTTATGCTTTGCTCTGAATTTTTTAAAATCATAGGATGCTGTGAAGTGAGGTGGGTTTGAGCTTTTGGCTTAAGGATTGAATGCACTAAATACACAATCCCTAAGGAATCTTCTGCTGGTCGGAGGCTGAAAAATACGTCCTGAGTCTGATGACCTGGAGGTACGATACCGTGCGTGATTGGAAAGTAGCTTGGGTAGGTATCCTGGTACAGGAGCGTGAGGGGAACAAAAGTAAGTCACGATAAATTAAATTTGAAACATTGCTAAAGTGGAAGCCAGAACAGATTGTGGAGGAACAATACGTAACAATATGGTACAATACGGACACTGTGACTTTAATAAATTACAAGCCTACCGGCGTTTACAATATTTGTGAAGTTATTACTGAACAAGTCAAAATATTTGGGAGGTCTGAATAATAGAATTGGTAAAGTGCTGTATAAAATGCAAAGACCATCTGTTACGTGGTATTTCAATTTAAGTGAGCCCGAACTCTGCCATCTTGCATAGCAAACAGTAGGCAGCTCGACTGCGCAGCTAGTGAAAAGTAGTTTCTGTGAGATACAGTTAAAATTAGTAATAGATTCTGCCAACATTGTGTGATAGCCATGCTCATTTTGAGATTTAGATTTATCAATTTTTATGTAAAACGTCATGTCTAATAGCTAATTGATCATTCATTTAATTTCAGAAAAAGCTATCCGGAAGTTATGCGCAAACGTCAAAGATAGATGTGCAGCGGATTTTGGCCTGCTGGAAGGCACGGAGAATTAAAGCACATATACAACTGTGCGTCTAATCCATAAAACTGGCCACTTTCTAGGCTGTTCCTGGTGGTCAGATCGGTAGCTGAAATAGCATAACCTATGAAAAGAAACGAAACACTCGCAACACGACATTTAGTATGCCATAATTTAGAGTCTCGCCAGATGGCTGTTCGTCATAGAGATTTGTCTTGCAGGATTTTACCAATAGAATACCGAGATTCATAGAGTGCACCACCAGTGACGCCAAGCCATATGGCAGGCGCTCTGTAAGAACTTGAGCAATGATTAATATCTAACGATGTGAAAATATCCATCCTCACAAGCAGGGATACTGCACCTAAATGGCCATTACTAGGACGGTTATGATGAAATCTCAGGTTTTAAGAATGTCTAAATGAGTTTGAAAATCTCTCCAAGGCTTATTTTATAGGTTTCAAGTTTTTAAAAGAAGAATTCACCTTGTCAGTAGGAGTCTGAGAAACCATCCTCGACTGAAACGGACGCTAGAGGACAGACGAGAAGTTGATTAGTTTTCTCCTTAAAAACTGCGAACTTCCTTGTGAGCGGACCAGTAATAGCTTTTCAAATGGCAAAGGGACAGGAGGCCAGAAGCCAAGAATTATCAATTATGCCGCCTAAGTATTTGAGGAGAGAAGTGGTGGAAAAGCAACCGCAAGCAGCAGGCACTAAATTGTAAGCACGCCTATGCACAGGAAAGACGATTAGCAACAACTCACTAAATGCGGTAATAAAACATGTGTTTAAGCGTCGTTTTAATTGTCGTCACGTCAGGGGACATTGCGACGTGCGTAAGGAGTGAGAGCTTCAGGCTTTGGAACCACACGAGCTATAAGCACGGTCTGCAAAGGCTTTGAGGGTCGTACGACGAGTGGGTAAACGGCGAGATTCACAAAAGAAGGTGGTACAATTCTTATCCTGATAGGTAGGCTCGAGCCAAAGAAGAAAGTGTAGTTAGATAGCCTCCAAACCGCCGGTACGCAGCGCCACGCGAAACGCCGGAATGGGCTCACAGAGACGTCAATTCGCACGGACGCCGGAGCCAGCCAGTACACGACCGACCTGCTCGGCGTCCTTGTCGTAACTCCCTTCCTCTCTAGCCCGTTGCTTGGCACACACCGGCATAAATAGCAATAGCCCATAAACTCTGCTGGGCCATAAATAACTCTAGGTCGTAAACCGGCCGTATTGGGAATAACAAGGCAATAACTGCCATCAACCCATGCCCTACGAATACCATAAATCACAAACAGGAAAGGACCCAAAAGTGAGTGACAGAACCTTGCAGTCGATGCGCTACTTGACTGGGAGCCAGTGCATTCAGCGAGGAGCGACGTGATGTAGCAACTGCACAGCTCATGATAGACAAGTCTGGCTGCAGAGTTTTGCACCAATTATAAGTACCTGATTGTACAGGCAATTGTAGACTAGCGAGCAGTGAGCTGTAGAAGTTGAGGTAGAATGCCACCAATATATGGATCAATTTAGATGCGGTATCTCTGTGTAAGCAAACCCAAAATTTTGGCAATGCTGTGTAGCTGAAAGTACGCATGCTTGCCTGTGGAACTGATGTGGTCATCTAATGAAAAGTCACTTTGGAACAGGTAATTTATTTTGTACAGATTCAGCATGAGATATGCTGGCCGAACCGATTTTGAGCGTTTGTTTTCCACCTTCTAAAATCACATTTTGTTTGTCAATAACTATTAAATTAGTTGTATTATCATTTAATTTAAAACACTGTGTTGCCATCCATCTGCGGATGTTATTAATAGATGCAGCAAAGGAGTTGAGAAAATTCGATGCGACGAAGGGTTTGTTGGAATCAAAGCGTAGGTCCAACTGCGTGTCATCTGTATAGAAGTGAAAGCATAGGTTGCGCCTGGCAATCACGCCGGCAAGAGAGAAAGTATAAACCATGAAAAGAGCTGGACCAAGATCAGAGCCCTGAGCTACCTCGATGCTTAGTGTTTTACCGAATGATCTTGGTCCGTTCACGTCAATATTCTAGAGTTTCCCCCTGAGATAATAATAATAATATTACATTTGTTATAATATCCTAAGAGAACTAAATCATTTGCTGCAAAGGAAGCACGATCGAATGGTTAGTGCTCGCATCCTCAATGACAGCAAGCATAACATGGTTAGAGGCGATATGCACAGGGTCAGCATGCGAATGCGGTTAGTGACAGCATTCGGAATGTCAGCACTATATCGATAGAACCTTAACCAATACAGTGCAGTAACGGTGATGCCTATGCGAGATCAGAGGCACCCGAGAAGGACTTGAAGATTTATAATATCAACATTTTGGAAAAAATCAAGCAAAACAAGCAGATTAACTTTGACTCTGCATTCCGAAGAAGTTCGTTATACACCAGAAGTAACGCCGACTCTGTGGAGGGATGATTTCTAAAACCAGAGTGGAACTTACTAGCTAGGTGTGAAGTTAGAATACATTGGTTCAGCTGGTCCGCCACGATAGACTGCATTAGTTAAGCTGGTCCGCCACGACTCATTTCGGTGTCTTTGGTAGGAGCGGTAGAAGGGAGACTTGGCTGAAGTTGCTCATGTTCTCTTTGTCTAGTGTTGCTTTCTTGAGTGGTGGCCTGACTATGGCCTTTGTGAATTTGAAATATGACCTGCAGCTACTAAAATATTTCGGATGTTAATTATGCAAGACTGCAGAAAATATAAACATCTTAGAAGTAGAACAATAAACTTCAAACCTTGCTAGTAAGTTCCGGCATGTCTTTAGAGCTAATTACTCCACAGAGTCAGCATTGCTTCGGGTGTACTGCGACCTACTTAGGAATGCAGACTTAGGTAGAGTATCTCTGCTTGTTTTGCTCGATCTTTCGGCAGCTCTTGATACTATCAATCACAAAGTCCTTCTTGAGCGTCTCTCATCTCACCTGGGCATCACTGGCACTGATCTGCAATGGTTCAGGTCCTATCTTAGTGGGAGACTCCAGAATATTGATGTGAATGGACAAAGATCATCCGAGGTACCTCTGAAATATGGGTTGCATCAGGGCTCCGTGCTAGATCCGGTTCTTTTCACGGTATATACTCTGCCTCGTGCCGATATGATTGCCAAGCACAATCTAGGCTTTCACTTCTATGCGTATTCAAAAACTGGAAGGGCTGACGCTCAAAATCGGCTATGCCAATATATCCCCTCTTGAATCTGCACGAAATATAGGTGTCATGTTATAAAGTGACCTTTCGTTAGACTACCCCACCAGCTCCACAATCAAGTCTGCCTACTTTCACCTACATAACATTGATAAAATTCGAGCTTGCATAGATAGGAATACCTGAGCTAAGTTAGTCCATGCATTTCCGACATCCCGTCTTGACTTCTGCAACTCGCTGCTTGCTGGCCTACCTGCAAGTGCAATCAGGCGCTTAGAGCTGGTGCAAAACGTTGCAGCTACGCGTGTCTGTCGTGAGTGCCACAGTTTCCAAATCACACCACTTCTCGCCGACCTTCACTGGCTACCAGTCAAGCGACGGATCGACTTCAAAGTTGTGTCGCTCACTTTTAGGTCACTTCATTATTTGGCTCCAGGCTACCTATCATATCTACTCCCTCCACCAGGCCAAGTATAGTACCACCCGCTTTTTGGAACCCAACAGTTTACCACCACCTCGTACAAACCTCAAATCCATTTGGAGACCGTGCATTTAGTTCGTTTGCTCTCAAAGCCTGGAAGTCACTCCCGACCTGCGTCACGATATCCCCTAACTTGAACACATTTAAAAAGAGATTACAAATGCACCTTTTTGTGACAGCATTTAGTGGGTCCCTATGATTCGTCCTCTTTGTGCTTATGCGTGCTGACACTGTGCATGCTGCCACTAATCACACTTGCATGCTGACCTTGTGCATATCACCCCTAACCACGGTAATCATGTTATCTTCATTCTATGGCTCCAGCCTATCTTTCAGATACACTACCCCATCAGGCAAAGCATCGTACCACTCGCTTTTCGGAATCCAACAGTCTAGAAATACCTCGTACAAACCTTAAATCCTTTGGAGACCGTGCATTTAGCTCGTATGCTCCCACAGCCTGGAACTCCCTCCCGACCTGCATCAGAACATCCCCTGACCTGACCACATTTAAAAGAAACTTAAAAACATACCTATTTAGGACAGCATTTAGTGGGTCCTTGTGATTCGTCCTCGATGTGCTTATGCGTGCTGACACTGTTCATGCTGCCACTAACCACATTTGCATGCTGACCCAGTGCATGTAACCCCTAACCATGTTATTCAGTTTGTTTGTTTTTCAAGCATGATTTTACTTACTATTCTATTGCGTATCACTTTGCAGCAAATGTAAAGCGCCTAGAAAGAGATTAAGTTCTCTGAGGGCGCTTTATCAAGTGCAATATTATTATTATTATTATTATTATTTAGCAAGCATGATATTACTCACCATTCAATCGCATTTTTCTTTGCAGCAAATTTAAAGCGCCTAGAAAGAGTTTGAGCTCTCTGAGGGCACTTGACCATATCAGCTCCACAGTCAAATCTGCCTATTTTCAGCTTCATAACATTGCTAAAATTTGGGCTTGTTTAAATAAAGATACCACGTCCAAGTTGGTCCATGCATTCGTGACATCCCGTCTCGACTTCTGCAACTCACTGCTTACTGGCCTACCAGCATGTGCGATCAGTTGATTACAGAAGGTGCAAAACTCTGCAGCTATGCTTGTCTGTCGTCAGCGTCGCAGTTGCCATATTACTCCACTTCTCGCCGACCTGCACTGGCTACCAGTCAAGCAACGGATTGAGTTCAAGGTTTTGTCGCTCACTTTTAGGTCTCTTCATTCGTTGGCTCCAGCCTATCTCTCAGATCTACTTCCCCACCAGGCCAAGCATCGTACCACCCGCTTTTCGGAATCCAACAGTCTACAAATAGCTCGTACACACCTCAAATCATTTGGAGACCGTGCATTTAGTTCGTATGCTCCCAAAGCCTGGAACTCCCTCCCGATCTGTGTCAGAACATCCCCTGACCTGACCACATTTATAAATAAATAATAAATAATTCATTTGTATAGCGCCCCAAGAGAACCTAATCTCTATTCAGGTGCTTCACATATGCCTCAGGGCTCGAGCCCACGACCTCAGCCAGACCTTTGTCGGGGCGAGCACCTTAACCGCCGGACCAAACCAGCTCGGCATTTAAAAGGAATTTAGAAACACACCTATTTAGGACAGCATTTAGTGGGTCCCTGTGATTCGTCCTTGATGTGCTTATGCGTGCTGACACTGCATGCTGCCACTAACGACATTTGCATTCTGACCCTGTGCATGTCACCCCTAACCATATTATTCATTTTTTTCAAGCATGTTTTTACTTACCATTCAATTGCATTTCCCTTTGCAGTAAATGTAAAGCGCCTATAATGAGATTAAGTTCTCTGAGGTGCTTTATCAATGGCATTATTATTATTAATATTATTATTAATGGAAATAAAGTCAAGAGTAGAAGTTTTAATCTTCGATGGGGATATGGAGTTCAGGGTTGAGGATGTATTATGATATGAACTTCAGGATGTATCACTGATTTTTCAGCTAAAACGCTACGCGCCGGTCGCTCGCTGTGCGACTCCGTCCGTCCATCGCTCTCCGGTTCCCTAACTATCTGAAAGCACTAGTTTTTCAGGCTAGGCCTCCAGACAAACCTCAATCGCTTGCAGACCGCGAACCTTCGTCTGGCCTGCGAATTATCCTTAAAGCGCTCGCGCTGGCCAAAATCATGCACTGTCGCTGATCTCGCTAAATATTGGCACAATCGCCGATCACGCTAAATATTAGCACAATCGCTGATCACATAATCGCACTAAATCCTTTCCTTTCTAGCCTTGGTCTAGCTCACAGAGAAAACTCATGTTCCTCAGGGCGCTGTAAAATCCACCTTCATTTTTTCTGGGCGTCTCCTATTTCTATGAGAAATACGGTAATTAACCAAGCAATTGGCTGTGAGGTGTCAGTGTATTTATCAACGAAATATCATTACAAGGCCTGCTCGCTTGGACTCTTTGTTCCGCGGTGCGTCGAAAAACAAATAAAGAGTACGCTTCAGTCGGCTTTAACTTAGTGAAATGAGTAAAGATGACAGTGTCTGCGCGCACGGGATTCAGGATTGCCATGGAAGACCATCGATCCACCTTATATATATATCCTTTATTCATTTGCATTAAACCACTTATGTTGAGCATTTGCGTTTTGTAAAAACGAGGCCTCGCGTTATTCGTCGAGTGCAGAGCCCCTGTTTAAGCTTTTTCGCACACCAATTAATTGACTGGATGTTTCGACGGTGTTCCGGTATGGTCGCGGCAAGATTTCTAAAGCAACCACTGTGGTGTCAGCTGTAGTTCAATCTTGGTTTGCAACGGCAGTTACCACTTGCCCACTGTCCGAGATCGCAGACAAGGAACTGCGTAGGCCTCGCTTGAGTGCTACAAGGCTTCAGCATAATGCTCCATAATTTCTAGTCGCCCCTGCAGCTGAATCTTGGATACTTTCGGCTAAATGTAAGGAAAAGTTCCAGGAAACTAAAAAAATTACCCTTGCGCTAGTCACGTAGTACTGCGGTGTGGTCACGGCCGCACCGCAGTACTATGTCACTAGCGCTAGGGGATTTTGTTTTTGTTTTCTATAGAGTATATATATATATATATATATATATATATATATATATATATATATATATATATATATATATATATATGGTGTTTGTGTATATTTATATATTTGCAGTCTGAATATACTCTTTTTCTATAGAGGTATACTAAATGAGATAACCGGCCTAAGCTGCATTTATGTGTTTGTGCATGTCTCCGTCTGCATTTCCACTCAGTCCTGCGGACGAAGGCCGCTTTTGCTGGTAAGTTGTTTGCAGGCCACTCAAAGCCCTCTAACCACTCAACAGCCTCCAATCAATCAATCGTCAATCAATCCAGCCCAGAGAGGTAAAAAAGGAAGGGCCTCGTATCTCAATAATATGCATAATAATGTATCCACTTGGTTGGTTGTTTTGCCATTTACTAACCATGACCAATTTCTTTCACGCAAAATAACTGAACGTGAACAGGCATGATTAAAGGGATGATTTTTTCATCCAGTGAAGGATATCTTCGACATGGAACGACAATGTTTCATGCAGATGCATTAGGAAAATAAATGCCAGCTGAGCTCGTTGTCACTATACGCCTTTTTTTAGTTTCTATTCTTGGTATGCCCTGACTATTGAAATTGGTCTTGCTGTCATTTAATTCAAGGAAAGTTTGCTGCCATCCAAGTAAGAATGATTGCAAAGTAAAACGCGATCGAGGGTCGTCCGCTTAGGTAAAAGAAAGTGCCGAGAAAGTTTCACCGTGATTTTGGACCGATCCTCAAACCTCTGGGATAGAGATGCAGTGCACAAGCAATTGATCTGCAGAGGCTATCGTCTCTTCGGCACTCCTCTATAAAGAGCAATTAAAATACAAATACAATTCACGTGAATAGCAATCTTTGAGAACGCTTAAGAACAGGTTACAATTTCTACCTGATGTAGTAGAATCTTGCTATGGTGGAAGAAACACAAACTGCATTACCTTCTCGGCGAACAGGCAAATGCAACGTACAGAAAAAACTTTGGCAAATAAACTAAGCAAGTGCAAGCAGCTTTTGAAATACTAGTCTATCTACGTCAACCGCAATTTTTATTCCCATACTACTGTAAACAGTCGGGTAAATTCAAGAAAAATGGCGGCCCAGCACACAATAACTTTCTATGGTATAGCTACAATCTGCATGAAGAAAGAAACTCTGAGGTGTGGCTATAATTATCAAAACTCGTAGCTGCCACGTCCCCACTAAAGCTGCTCAGGTCTTGTCCTCAGCCGGAAAACACTGAGCACTTATTGTCCTATCCGAATATTGGCAATGAGCTTAGAACCGTAAACTAAGTTTTTCAGCTAAACAGAGTTATCAGTCAATTCTTGCGAGATATCATTGACATCATAATAACTTTTAGAAGGTCAGCTCAGAGAAGAGTTCTTAATCGTCCGAGCTACTAGTTTTTGCATTCCTACAGCGCATTAAGAGGCTTACCATAAATCACGCAACGACACGCTGCAGGTAAAATGATCAAACACCGCGTAGGGGTTAGGTTATCTGTTAGATCAGCACAAGCTGTGTAAGAATCTAGTCGCAAACTACGGAGGTTATCTGCTACTGTTGCTATGGACCGGTTGTCATATGCTTATAAGCAAGGAGACCGCGGACCTCTGGTTCGCGCACAGTACGCCTTTTCATACTTAATCTATACTTACCATCTTCCTCGACGTGTGACCAAGGAAACACTTTTTATTTGATCAGGCAGCTTTTATTTTCCCTACTTTTTCCTCCTATCTGGATTCAAGCTGTATCAGCTTTAGCGGCTTTTCTCTTAGTCTCAATGAGCAGCACAAATGCTACGATTCTAGGGTTATTTCTATAAGTTTCCCCTGAAAGGAAAGTTAAAATCAATTTTGCTGCTTCATCGGTTTTGGCATAAGTCTGGCGCGACATCAAAGCTGCTGGATTATAATGCTATTACAAGTATGGTAGCACTTATAATAATGATGTTCAGTTTACTGATCGCTTGCGGCTCTGCTCTCATGGGCACTGCTGCTTTTTAGTCGGACGTGACAAGGCAAACCGAGTGAGGGAGAGCGTCTGTCGAGGCGCATCTGAACGCGCCTGCGCAAGCAGCGGTCAACGCGTCGCGAAGCACAAACGAAAGCCGACCGCTGAAGCTGCCGGCTTTCGACCGAGAACGAGCGCAGCACGTGCGCACGGCTATTAAAGAAATGGATTCTGACCCCGCAATGGCCTTGGCCTCATAGTCAATCTCGAGGTAGCTGCCGGTTGAATTTTTCGGTATTGATTCGTTTACTACCGCTTAGAATTGTGCAAAGTAGCTACCCTGAAGATTGGAGTAGCTTGATTTCTTCCAGGTCATCTGACAATCTATTTCAATCTCTTATAAGTTCTTATAATCTCTTATAATATATGATCTGACAATCTATTTAAATCTCTTACAATCTACTAATGGCTACTTTGTGTGGTTATAGTTACTGAAAAGATTTTATTGCATTTCACTAGCTAAATTGTCAGCCGTCTCTTGTTTAAGGGCTATGAGTATTGCAGGCATGGTAGTACCATTGTCTGCGTTCAAAGCCACAATGGTGTGCATCTACCGTTTCACGCCATGGTAGCCTCTCTGTAGCCTCTGCGCGTGGCACTAAATTATCACGTGCAAAAAAAATTCTTTTTCTAGATGTAGCTGCTGCTAAGTACCAAGACGTCATTCTCGTATAAATAGAAAAATACTCATCCAAACTAACAAGTAACACATTTTTTTTAAATTTCGTATATGGAAAGTGTGCCGAAACGCTTTGACTTTGCTCTTTCTCGCATTTCTTCTACTGATGGGCAACACGTCGGTCCAGCCGTTTAGGTCCCGGACCAAGAGGTCCCGCCATGTAGGTTCCAAAACAATTAGGTCCCGGGACTAATGGGTATTGGACGCTGAGGTCCCTAAAAAAGGGTAAATTTTAAAATCGCTTAGGTTCAGCACATTAACGACATCTACCATAAAGAAATTAGATCCAATTGTTACTT
Source organism: Cristatella mucedo (assembly GCA_009760855.2). Taxonomy (NCBI): domain Eukaryota; kingdom Metazoa; phylum Bryozoa; class Phylactolaemata; family Cristatellidae; genus Cristatella; species Cristatella mucedo. The sequence goes on from WPIO01000005.1 coordinate 1,853,771, forward strand.
TATTACAATATTGATTAACATAATAATCATATAATTTATTATATTATACAATAACAATTTATAAAATTCATTATACGAGGCATTTATCTTGTAATAATTCTTATTCCATTAGCAAGTCGCGAGATGTCCTCGAAGATAGTCAATAATTTGGGAGTCACAATACTTTCCGACAACGTGCAAAATAAGGTCATCTGCTTGACGATTGTTTCTGGTGCCGGTGTACCTGTTACAGCGCTCCGCCGCCGCCGCCGCCGCCGCTCGGCGAGCGGTGGTGGCGGCGGCGTAGCGCTGTACCAGAGGGCGGGTGTGCCGCGGCTGCTGCCCATAGCTTGACGCGAGGGCGGGGCGGGCGGTGGCCGTGCTGCCGACGACATTGCAGCCAGCCAACGATGCACTCGACATAGCTTAAGCGAAATAAAAGTGCAGTGTGGTGGAAAAACTGCGACCTGGTCGCTGCTCGCAGTGGCCATGCGGGCGCGTTCAGCTGACGGCCGCACTCGCTCGTACCTAACGCTAAGCCGCTAGACCGCTGCCTGGGCGGCGGGGGCGGCGGCGGCGGCGGCGGCGGCGGATACGCTATAGGGATCGTGAGATCGAGATGTGAGAATGCCTACGAAGACTTACGATAGCGCCACGCCTAAATGTTGTTGTCCTTCAGTAGAGGACCGGGTTCGCCTCCCGACCTTGGCTGGCCACTCGGAACTTTTCGGAACAGCTCCAGCCGTTAGGCGCGAGCAATGACGCTAGCCAATCGGAGCGCAGCGTTCCTGAGGCGCTGACGACGGAGAAGCTCCAGTAAGCTTGAACGACTGCGACGGGAGTTGGTTAGTAAACGTTTTTGCGTTCGGTTGCATCCGAATGCTCTGCTTAGCAAGACACGCACGCTTACGCCTCACAACAGTGGCAGTCGCTCATCGTTGCGTTTCGTCGTACTGCGTTTCGGCGGCTCGGTACCCAGAGCCGAACGGCGGCCAATCGGCTTCCAGCGGCGGCGTGCTGCAGCGGCGGCAGATCCTTTTGATTAAGTGCCGGCTCTCCTAGCGCGCTTCAGCAGTAACTCTGCCGGGTCGCTTAGCGACTGGCGCTGATAGTAAGTATGATGGCGAGCCGAGCGCGCGATGTGGAAGCAACTCAATGGCTACGCGTGCACTGGTCGCCCCAAGGCACGGTCAGCACTGGCGGCGGCCGGGGCACATCCTAGCATATATACAAAGGGCCCGGAAACCGAATTTCGTTCTTTTATGGATCCACACAAATTTATTATCGTTATTACTCGCGTTCTTGGAGCCCGTCCTTCGAACCCGTAATGTAATGTAATGATCTCCGTCTATAACTCCACAAAGCCATAAAGACTGTGTGGGTGTTACGCAAGAGAGTTTTGTATAGCGCGCTCACAGCCTAAGAGGCTTTCGATAGGCATTCGGGAGCCAAGAGACTTCGTCTCACGCAATAAAGAGAAAGTGGGAAGCATAGCAGAGTCAGGAGAGCAGTTGAGGTTGTGAGTAGCATAGAAGTAGCAGCTCAGGACTGCTGAAAAGGATGTGCCATAGTCGGCAGCAGGAGAGTGGTTGTCGTTTCCTAAGAAATTGTGGAAGCAAGCTCCACAGTCTAGGACCTGCAGAGCTAAAGCTTCTGTCGCCAACGGTCTGTAAGCGGAGGAATGGAACAGCTAATTTGATGTCCACACAGGACCTGAGGGCGCGAAGAGGCTGAAACTGATGCAGCAGCTCAGCTAGGTACAAAGGAGCCAAGCCGTGGCGGGCCTTGTGGGTCAGCCTAAGAACTTTGCTCTGTATCCGTTGCTCAACCGGCATCAATCCTAGTTCTTTTAGCAAAGGAGACGCGTGCTCAAACCTTTGGGAATTGAAGACGAGCCTTGCAGCCATGTTCATAGTCAGCTGCAGTGGCCTAGTTGTTTTCTTTGGTAGCCCAGCCAAAAGGGAATTACATTAATCAAGCCAAGACAGAACTAAGGAGTTATTTAATTTTTTTTCAAGCTACTGTGGAAGACCGCTCCTAGACATGGATAGGGATCGGACGTGATGGCTAGCTGTAGAAGCAGTCTTCTGAATGAAGCTTTTAAAATTGAGGCAGCTGTTGCAAACGACACCTAAACTTTGAGCACGTGGCGATGGTTGCACGACAGCATCGCATATTAGAAGAGCCAAGCCTTTTGATCAAGCCTCACCTTTAGGGTGTCCTATGAGCAGCAGTTCGGTTTTATCGTCATTTAGTTTCAAGAAGTTTTCCGACATTTAGGATCAAATTTCGGCCAGGCAAGCATTCAGTTTCTCAGTTGCTGCAGCAAATTCCGACAGTTTGAATAATAATAATAGTAATAATAATAATGTACTTGATAAAGCGCCCTCAGAGAACTTAATCTCTTTCTAGGCGCTTTACATTTGCTGCAAAGGGAAATGCAATTGAATGGTAAGTAAAATCATGCTTGAAAAACCAACAAAATGAATAACATGGTTAGGGTTGACATGCACAGGGTCAGCATGCAAATGTGGTTAGTGGCAGCATGCACAGTGTCAGCCCGCATAAGCACGTGAAGGACGAATCACAGGGACCCACTAAATGCTGTCCTAAATAGGTGTGTTTTTAAGTGACAAATAAAGCTGAGTATCGTCAGCATAAAAGTAATATCCTATTCAATGGGCCATAATCACTTTTCCCAGAGCTTGCGTATAAATGGAGAACAGCAATGGACCGAGGACGGACCCTTAAGGGACTCCACAGGTGACCCTTCTCGTGTGTGAGAAATGACCCCCACACGATACGGATTGAACACGATCAGACAATTACGAGTTAAACCATGCCAGTGCATCGTCTGCCAGTCAGATCGTATTTTTCAATCGTTCAAGTAGAAAATCGTGATCAATGGCGTCGAAGGCAGCTGACAGATCTACCAGTGCTTGGGCGGTGACATTCCCGTCGTCGTTGCCACATAGAATGTCATTGTCAACACGGAAGAGAGCAGTTTCAGTGGAGTGCTGCCTCTTGGACCCCGATTGAAATGTTTCTGACATTTCATTCTTTTCAATATGTTCAACCAGCTGCTTAGCAACAATTTCTTCAAGAAATCTTTGACAAGAAAGGAAGAAGGGAAACTGGGCGATAGTTTGCAATGACCTCTGTATCTAATCCAGGCTTTTCAAGTATAGGTCTAACGATTGTCAATTTGAAGGACTTGGGGACGACCCCTTTTCCAAAAGAAGAATTTTAAATCTCGGTTATGGCAGGGCTAAGTTGGTCTGCCTGTGAAGACCACAGAGATGATAGTATAGGGTCTTCAGGAGACAAGCTCTTTTTCCTAGAGCTTATTAAGGTAGCCACATCGCATGTAGAAACCTCGGAAAACTTTAAAGAAGGTCACAGGTTGTGATTCCGCAACTGCTTTAGCCGGAGGGGGGTTTATGGAGGCACGAATGTGCACAATTTTTTCAGTAAAGAAGGCTGAAAACTTTTCAGCTGAGTCCTTAATATCTGCGGAGTCAGACCTCTCAGCATTGGCCAGTAAATGGTTTACTGGCCAATGCTGAGAGGTCTATGAGACGTTTAATGGTTTCTTATAAATCTGTTTAGGGTCCGACTGGCTGGAATTCAGCTTTCGAGTGAAAAAAGCCCCGACTTTTTCTTTAAGCTTTAAGCTTTTACTTTTCTTTATTTTTCCTTAGACTTTTTTTTCAAGCTTCCGGGTGTAAACTCGAAGGAAGTCTTTGAAACTGACTAGATCTGCATCAGATGCCGATTTCTTGAAACGACGTTCAAGCCTGCGCTTAACCGGGTGCATGTTTGGGAGTTGTTTTGTAAATTGAAAGGAATCTCCACGACTCTGTACATGGATAGAATGAACGGGAGCATGCTTGTCAAGAGCGCTTCTGAGTGTCATGTTCACTACATCAGCGAGGGTATCGAGGCTGCCGGTCGAGTCTGAATACAGATCAAAAAGACCTGCACCACAAACAGATTTTAAAAACTTTTCTATGTCAATGCTTTGTAAGTTGAATCGCTTGACAAGTTCGACATTAACCTGTACGTACAAGGTAGCAGAAACAGTAAACGTGACCAAACAATGACCTGAAAGGGTCAGTGGGCACACCACAAGGTCAGTGGGGAGGACATCCTTGGTGATCACGAGATCTAGAATATGACCACCGACGTGGGTAGTACGATTAACGTGTTGAACCAAACCAAAATTCTCCAGACAGTCAAGAAATGAGCGGACCAGGCTGTTGCTAAGGTTGTCAACGTGAATATTGAAGTCTCCAGCAATCAGTAACGGCCTGTCATGCACAAATATTTTAGCGAGGAACTCTGAAGACTCCTCTATAAAAAAAAGTTTAGACAGCCGGAAGGAGGTCGGTATATCCCAACACTGAGAGGCATTGTGTTCGACGAAGACACGATTGCAACTGATTCATACGATGGCCCATGCGAAAAACTGCACATCTTATAGCCAAACGATTCGTGAATAACCTCGCCACCAACCTTGTCCGAACGCAGATCCCGCTATAAAAGTCTATGTAACTGTGGCCCTTTAGCCTGATACAGCTTACACCGGATGTAACAATCTTACCCTTTACACCCGGGTACGACCCTGCGACTTAGCCGCCGCCGGACCGTCTGCAGGGCGAAAGATCGGCTTCCAGAGCGTTAATTCAGGGTCAGAGCATGGTAGTCCTATAATAACGGCTAGCTCAGTCATTGCATCGCTCGTGAGAGCCTCGTTGTAAAGATGCTTTAATCCAGCAGCGTTAACCCGCTCGTCGCGTTTCGTCACTGTCTGCCAGCAACGTAACGCCGCGGACATGGATTCGACCCAACTTTGAACGAGAATAGCTCGATTTAATTACGCTTAATTGAATAAGATCGCGAAATGACTCCTCACTCCCTCACGCGAAGTCAAAGTTCTCTCGGCGCAGCAAAAGCATTCGTTCGTCTGCTACCTTCGCTCGACCTCACCCTTATATGACGAGCGTGGAGAAACGCTTCCGATGCAGCGACGTCGGCTCTCCTGCGGCCGACTATGGCACGTCCTTTCCAGCCTTCCTGAGCTGAGACTTTCGTGCTAATTACTACCTCAACTGCTCACCTGACTCAGCTATGCTTTTCACGTTCTCTTTGTTGCGTGTGATGAAGCCTGTTGACTACCGAATGCGAAGCGACAGCCATTTTGGCTTTGAGTTTGAGATTTGAAACTCTGCTCCGTAATGCCCACATGGTCTTTGTGGCTTTGCAGAGTTACAAACGGAGATACATTACCTTACATTTCAGATGCTGGAGCCAAGAATGCCGATCTTGACCACCAATCGTGATATTAACAGCTCACTGGTTAGCACTCCGACCCACCACAGCGATCCTTGCTCCATTTTAGTTGTTTTACAAACTTTTTGCCAGTGAGAGATATTTCTCTCTCCTGCAACATCTACCCATAATCTGGAGGTCCTGCTCCTAAATGGCCTTTAACCCTATGACCTCATCAGCTCTGCAGTGAAGCGTGCCAAGTTTGCCAAGTAGTCTACCAGCGGTGAATCATTACAAAAACTCCGGCTTGATTAGAAGAGAATGCCGCAGCCAAGCTGACTCATCCACGCGGGTCATTAACATGGAGCTCTTACAAGTTTACCATTCGCAGACTTTTCTAGCCAGATGATTAAAAACGTACACTGGATGCGAAATTTGGCAGATACTTGCACGTCTGTCGTGATTGTTGTCGTTGTTTATAATGTCGTGAATGCACTCGGGACCTGCATGGCTCGCCACGGCTCGGCTCCTCTATACCTGGCTGAACTACCTACCGCACCAGTTTCAGCCTCCTGGTGCACTCAGGTCATGTATGGAGAGTAAATTAGCTCTTCCATTCTTCCGCTGAAAGATCATTGGCGAAAGAAGGCTTAGCTCTGCAGGTCATAGACTGCGGAACTCGCTACTACAATTCTCACGCAAGAACAACTACTCTCCTGCTGCCGACTATGACTCATCCTTTTCAACGGTCCTGAGCTGCTACTTTCATGCGACTCACTACCTCAACTGCTCTCCTGACTCCGTTATGCTTCCCACTTTCTCTTTGTTGCGTGAAATGAAATATGTTGGCTACCAAATGCGTACCGAAAGCCGCTTAGGCTGTGAGTGCGCTCTACAAAACTCTCTTGCGTAACACTCACATAGTCTGTATTGCTTAAGGAAGTTACAGACAGAGATACATTAATCACACGTATGGCTCTTCATAATGCAACGAGATCAAGCCGTTAGTCCCGATGTTCAAGAAGCCTGAAACTCAGTACCGACTGATATCGCGTCATTTAACATAAAGATAAAAAGCCACTTGCTCCAGCTCCAACAAGTGCTCCGTCCGCTTACACGTTTCTTATGCGCACGGTGGTGCTGACATTTCTTGCAATTCATCGCTAATCAGCTGGCTAGCCATCTTCCCAGCCCACCCGAAGTGCTTATACATTAGATCTAGTTCATTTAGGGCGCTATATAAATATTCAAGTATTGGCCACTATTGTTGTCATTAATTACGAGAAATGTCTGTGATACCAGTGTCAGGCGAACTAAGTGCAGCTCTGTTTGGCCAGGATTCGGGGTCTTAGCCCTGGGGTTGGGGTCGGGTTCTCGCTCTTCACGACTAGGCTTGAGGGTCCGAGTCCGGCAGCGGGCGATCATTCATTACCTACTTCCCATCAATGGTGAAAGCCGTCAAGGCTCTCTTGCCTTTATGTAAATAACTGCTGACGCACATTTATACAAATGACGACAGATGGCTCGCCTTCATTCATTCGGGGTAATTTCGTATTCTTGGTTCAGCTGATTGAGCGGCCTCATTTAGATAGTGATCAGAAGAGCTGCAGCGGCCGTCGTTCACCGCTTGCAGTAGGCTCTAAAGAGTCACCGGCAGCTGAATGAATCAAACTCACGAAGTGGGTCGTGAAGTGCCAGTACCTGATCCTGAGGCTACGACCCAGAGTTCAAAATGACACCGCCCTGCCGTTCGTTGATGAAATGTACAAATGAAATATATAATCTGGTTCTCGAAATAACTGTCAACTTTCTCGTAAAAAAGTTCTTACGAGCTGCGGACTCAAACTCTCCCGAGTCTATTGTTCCTAACGTCCGCGAAAGCGTGCGTGTCCGTGCACCTGCACACAATCGTGCACAAACACACCCAGTGTCCTTATACTGGATATACCCTTTTAGATTGTTGAGCACTGTCTCGTTTTGAGTGGCGGGATCAATGCAGGGATCAGCTTTCGGAACGACAGTTACTATTCTGTCAAAGATATCCAATAATTTTTACAATTCGAAGTTCAAATGCGGTTGGGCATGCATAGACGCGCGTACGTTTATGCATGAACCAAGAGCCAGGAAATGTCAAGCGAGCGCGCAGTTTTCCGGTTTTGCAAGGTTTCTGACGAGTTGACAGCGTGTGCTCGCGACCTAGGGTGAGCGATCTGGCAACACCAGCGTTGCCAGCGTCCTTCTCGGTAGATGCTCGACGTAGAACGAGGTATCGATAAGAGCCAATAATAAAGCGCTCGCAGGCTAGAGGCGCCGGAGAGCTATCCTTGACGAGCTTACCTTCTGCGTTCGCACCGCTAACCGCGCGGAGTGGGCGGCTCGCGAGCGCTCAACTTGTTCTCGGCGTCAGCTGTCAAGAGCGCTTGGCCACCGCCGCCGCAAGCCGTGCTTAGTTTTCTCGTCGACCTCGCGGCGGCGGTGGCACCCCTGGCGGCGAGCGTCGTGCCGCAGATGTTGGCCATTCGCCGGAACGCGGCCGATCGGAACAGGGATCGCGCATTAATCCGCTCGGCGAAGTGCCGCCTAAACTGGCGGCTAGTGGAGCAGTAGAGGACGAAGTTGATCGAGAAGACGACGAGCGTGAGCAGGTCGATGAGGTCGCCGCACGCGTCGTAGACGGCGCGGAAGCATTCATTCGCCGACATGGCGATGATCAACGCACCGTGCGGCAGCTCGACGCACAGGAACAGAACGACGACGGCGAGGAGCATTCGCGTCGTGCGCGCGTGGCTCCGCGCCGTGCTGTCGGAGCCCGAGGCGCCGCCGCCGCCGCCGCCGCCGCCGCCGCCGCCGCCGCTGCGGCCGCCGCCTGCGACGGGCCAACCGCGACCGTGGCCATCGCTATTAGGCGCGGCGGCGGCGGCGGCTGGTGAGTGCGAGAACGACTGCCTGCGCAGCGTCTCATGGCGCGACTGCGTGCGGCGCAGCAGGCCGACGAGCTGGGCGGTGAGCACGAGCAGGAGAGCGCTCGGCAGCAGCTTGCCCACGAGTGCGTACAGCCATTCGGCGAACAGCACGGCCGCCGAGTTGTCCGGCTGGTACAGCCGGCTGATGTTGACCGCATACCAGGGCCGCCGCTCGGGCGAGCCACCGCCGTAGTTGTCGCTGTCGCCGCCGCCGTCGACGGCGACGACGCGGTAGCGCAGCGCGCTGGGCACGCTGCACAGGCAGCAGGCGAGCACCACCGCAGCACCGGTGACGCCGGCGAGGCGGTACGAGCGCCGGGCGGCCGTCGAGCTCATCGAGAGGCGCACGCTCGCGTAGCGGAAGGCGGCGGTGGCGACCGTCGTCCACGTGCTGATCATCTGCAGCGTCAGCGACGCGTTAAAGTAGAACACGATGTAGGCCGAGCGCGCGTAGCTCGCGCTGACGAACGGCCGCTGGTCGGGCTCGCGGGCTGCGATGTTGACGAGCACGTCGAACGGAGCATAGACGGCGAGCAGCAGCAGCTGGACGGCGGCGAGCAGCGTGAGCAGTGAGTTCACCGGGCTGCGCATCTTGCGATGCGTCAGCACGAGCACGCTGGCCGAGTTCAGCGCCACGCCGACGGCGCACACCGCCAGCGACGCGTAGCCGAGGCGGACGCCGTACGACTCCTTGAAGTCAGCCACGTAGGAGGCAATCGCGTGCGGGCACGCGCCCGTCTCGTTCGCGTGCCCTGTCGCGACGGTCGCGGCGCCGCCGCCGTCCGTCGGCGGCCCGTCGCCGGAGGCGTTGCGGTAGTCCGACGCTGCAGCCGCCGCTGCCGCCGAAGCGCCAACACTCGGGCTCGAGGAGTTGGCGGTGGCTGAGGCGGCGAACGGCGCAGGCGAGCGCGTCCAACGCTCGGCGCTGCCGTCCGAAAGCCGACGCATCGTCGAGCCGCCACCGCGGCGGTGCAGCCCTCTATGTTGTCCGCGGCGCCGCTCTCGGGACGCTTCCGTTCGGAAGCTCGCGGCGATGACTCGCGTCGCGTTTCTCGCGGGTGGTTGGAGCGCCTGACGGTAAATTTTACGGACAGTTCGGCCGATGTTTGCTTCATCTTATAAAAGATCCACAGCCCGCCCTCTCAGGAATGAGTAGCCTATTGATTTCTCTGCCCCGCGCTACTGCCGCCGAGCAATTACTATGATGTCTCGTCTGCACGTCGAAATGACTGCTGGTAGCTAGGCGGTCAATTGGCGCGTCGCCCATTCGACGGACGCGGCGTGCGCGCGCGCCGTGACTTTGAGGGCAGAGTGCGGCCCGAGTAGCACCAAGCGACGGGCGGCGTGCGCCCAAGGCGCGCTAGGCGCGCCCGCCGCCCGACGCCCGGTCAGCCTATCTGGAAGGCTCGAGCGAGCGTGCAGACATCGCTACGGTCGGTCACGTGAGACGACGCGTCGGGAAGGCTTGTAAAACTCGAGCTCTGAATGCGCGAGTTGCCGAGCACGCGCGTTCGTGTCGCGAGTCGCGCTGTTTCAGCTCGAGCACGTCGCCGTCGCTGAGTCTGCCGGTGCTCACCGACAAAATCGCGAAATATTGACTCGCGCCGGCAAAACAGCGATAGACAATTGAGCTCCCAAAAAAATCGTCGGTTTATATTCGACAAATTTGAGGTCACAGATGCACCACAATAAAATCACTAACTTAAAAATAAATTCTGTTGTAACAACTGTAGCTAAAATAATATTCAACCGTTAACCTTTAGTAAATCAAATTAATTCATAAGAATCAGTAATTCTATTCGTTTTTAAGTATTAAATACTTTTCAATGGTAAGATATTCGGTCATCTTTTTCATCTTGGCCGGTAATCATGGCGTCAAATACAAAACGACGGTTTTGTTACGTATACGGCGGCGACGAGTTAGTTGAATAGTATTCAAAGATGCTAATAGCACAGAGCTTCGTTCCACGGCAAATGTCGGTGCTTCTTTTAACGAACTGAATGAGAGTAGGGTCGATAATGTCGTGAATGCCTATAATTGCCGTGAAGACAATTACGTTGGTCGTTAGCAATATAATCGATGCGCTAGTCCGTTGTTTCCTATCCCAATATAGAACTTACGAGGACGTGTCGTTGATGGATTGCCTCAAACGAAAGTTGACATCATGCGTTTAAATCGTCATCATCTTACCATCTACCGTCTTGGTAAACCATTTCCGTCACGAACATGACTTTACAAACAAGCCTGAAGTCGTACACAGTGGTGAACCGTGATGATACACTAGGTAAGGTGGGTGCTTTTGTAATGGCTCACTAGGTAAGGCGGTTGCTTTACACGACCTCGGCCCCGAGGTCGTGGGTTTGAATCCTGCGGAGGGCGATTCTATATCGCCACTGCAAGCGGTGGTGATAGCAGTAAAGGCTCTTCTGTCGCTATGCAAAAAGAGGCTGTTAAATTGTACAGTGTAGAGGAATTCGCAGCCACGCAGCCAGCAACAAATCAGGCGTCTTGCTGCGATTCTTCTTACACGTTATGGGCGTGATCCTAAGGACTATTTGCACGCATTGTCTCAGAATATTGAAATTTTAAAATTAATAAGATTTATAAAGACTTGATAAGACATTTCAATGGACAGAGTTACGTGCTACTGAAGTCTATAATGATATATTTATTAAGGGTGAGGTCCAATCACCTCGCAAGGCCTAAGTCCGCCGGGACTGGTCCCGGGCGAGACTTTCCGAGACTAGTGCATTGCGCTTTTCGTCGCGTTTTTTATCACAAATTTATCGGCGTTTAAATTAATGAAATTTTAGTGTGATTTTATTGGAAGTTTGCATGCGCAGCGTTAGGTGCTACTTATTTTTAATTGCATTATCACGTTACGGTTTTAGTCGAATATTTTAGTCAATCACGAATTTATTGGCGCGGCTTTATCGGCGCGCATTTGTCTTTCGCCAATTTTTTAACGGGTCACCGACTGTGACGGCGTAGCCCACTGGACTGCTATTCCGAGTGAATCAAAACGAGCGGCAGCTAGGATTGCACATTCGCACTAAGCAACGTCTGTTCCTTGTGGTTCTTGCGTGTTTAGAATTACGATCGAGAGGAGGTTTTCTCAAGGAAGTTCTCCGGGATAGTTCGATGGTGTAAATATTCATAGAAAGTCGTTGTGTAGCGAGCCTGTTTTGTGACCGCCGCCAGGCTGGCTGGTGCTGTGCATGGCTATGCTGCCCGTCGGCATCCTTGAGAGCTTCAACCATATGCTCAAGACTCGGAGCGTGCAAGAGTGAGGCTCGATTTATACACAGCGAGCGCGCTTCCGCTACCGCTCCCACATTTCCACGCCTTCTAAAGTTGGGTGGGTGGGGGTGTGTGAGCGAGCGTACGTCTGTCACTTGATTCAGCGAAATATTTATGCTTTTTAAAGCACGATTAAAGTAAATAACGCTCTGGATGGCGCTTGTAAAGTACCTTGGCCGCGACCACCTTGATATGAGGTCTTCTCGTCTCTTGGCGGCGTCTCTGCGGTACGCGCTGCTGCTGCTCGCTCTGGTTTGTAGCGAACACACTTTTGTCTCTTTGGCATCCGCGGTAGCCCTGCCATCTCGCGTCGTCGCCATTGCTTGACTCTCCCCGTGAGAGACAGAGCGTACGAGTTATGAGAAGGAGGAATGAAACCTTCTCCTCGGCTGTCGGAGGTTCAATTGCAGAGGCACCACGAGTGCAATTTAGTGATCATTCTTCGTACATGGATTTCAAGAGAAAGCTCCGCTTATTAATATTAAGAGGATTTTAAAAATTAAGCATAAATAAGCACAGGTAATCAGCGTACACAAATTTTGGACGCATGAAAGCGAAAGCGAAATTTGTGCTTGTTATCGTTTTCAACGAAGCCAAGTAAGCGATAATAGCGGTAATGCCGACATTGTAAATGCACAAGGTTGCAGAATTTATTAAGGCAAGTGGGAGCTTTACATATTTTTCACGAGTCCATGGAGTTTTTCCACAGAATGAGGCCGATCACTACTTGGACTTAAATCATCCAGCCCAACGGCGCTTAAGTACGGTGGATGCTTTGAGTTTCTTGTCTGAGCAGCAAATAAACAGCGACGGTAAGCTTTTGGGCAGTGGTATGTGAGCATTTCTAGGGGAATCTTTTGTATCTCTGTATTCTGTTGTTAATACTTGCATTTGCGGATTGAAATGGCAAAGCTGTCACCTTAGAACCCCTGCTAAGTGTCTCGAAGAAAGTTTTTAAGTTCTCTAAGGGCGCTATTCAAATCTTCTGCTACTTTTACTACTACTACTAGTATTACTCTTATTACTGCTACTATAAAGTCCCAAAATATGCGAGAGTTCTAGTAGGTACTCATGTGAGTTGATAGAAGTTTTGAGGGCCCAGCATATCGCCAAAACGCAGCAACGTAAGTTTGAAGTTTTATATTAATTGCTTAACGGACGCACTGTCGATCGTGAACTCGAGGAGTCCGTGGCTCTTGCAAGCCAGCGACACGGAAGAAGTACAAGTTGGCATAATTAAGTCACGCCGGATGCACGACGCGCACAGTTGTCGCCGCTGAGAATAGCAGCGGTAGGCCAGCGCTCGCTGTAGGAGGAGAGGCTGAGACTACGAGAATAGGGGTATAAAGAAAGTAGGCATTCAGACTGGAAGCAATTAATCGTCGACGCTCGCTCGGATTAACTAGCAGAGCAGCTGGTGAAGTGCGCCAGCTGCTGCAGCCGAAAGCGTATAACAGCTCCCAGGCACGAGGCTCGCAGGCCGAAGTGCCTTGCACTCCGCGACGCTTCGCCACTGCGTCCAGCTAGACTGACCGAGCACACGATGCAGCATCGCACGATGGGCTTCCGTCGTGCGATGCAGTCAGCGCGCGACGGAATGCTGAATGGCACACTATTCGCAGCAGCTGAGGTCTCACGCAGCTGCTGCCCAAGCTTCGCTTGCTCAGCTGTTCGGCTCAACTGCTCAGTACCAATGTCCCCTGCGAGAAAGCCTCGTCCCGGGCAAGAATGCAGCCTGTGATTACATCTAGGTCTGTTTTAGCTGTGGCGTTCTTTTCCGTCAGGTTCTTCTGCAGCGGCGAGAGTGGTCTGCAGTCGCAGCGCTGCCACAAGATCGCCAATCGATATCTTGCTGAGCAGCGGACTCAGCAAGAGGGTCACTTTGTGCGGTTTTTAAGTGAAGCTTGGCGTGAAGTCACGTGAAGCGTCTGGCCCCCAATCTCCATCGCCATTCTATGACTGTCACAGCGAAAAGACCGAGTTATCTGAGAGAGCTATATAAAATGTAATAGTAATAGTAATATTATTATTATTATTATAGACTGCCAAAGTTTACTGTCACCAAAGTCAGCATATTTGACTCCATGCGTATGCCATTCTCCGTGCATTAAGTATGCCCTTCGATATACAGACATCGTCTGGGAATCGCGAAACCTTAAACATGTTGATATTTAAGCTTATTGAAAAAGTATCCTAGTCGCATCCAGTACTCAATCCTCCGTCCGACCTAGGCTCGCTGATGGAATACTACGACAAGACGTTTGCAGACGTTCTTGACGATTTAGCTCCACTAATTAAGCACAATTTACGCCCTCGTCTTGATAATCTAGGGCTTTACGAAGATGCTGAAACCAGCAAGGAGTATATAATACATGCTGGATAAACATACACTCGATAAAAACAGACAACTCGATTTACTGGCGTGCGAAGATTATTTTGAATCGTAGGAAATCCATCCTAACTAAGTTTAGGTCCAGCTTCTATAAGAGCACAGCTGAATCGCACGCGGGAAATCTAAACGTATCGGTGTCGGTCATCAACTGTAACTATACCCTTTACTGCTCCCAAGTCAACTCGTAGCATATTTATTTTAAATCCGATCAATGTATTAATTGCTCGGTGAAAGTGCATACATGAAGTGCATACGATGAAAGTGCATACGATGAAGATACATAAATAAAAGCTTGAGGCTTAATGTGTAAGGAAATGTTACGAACAAGGCTGTCGGTAAATGTTGCGTCACGAGTGACGACTTTTGCATCAGGTCAAAACTTCCCACCCAAAGGCGAACAGTTAAAATGCTCCTCTCAGTCTTGCTAACACGCACGCACGCGCACACACACACACACACACACACACACCGACGCACACATGCAGTGCCCACACGCTTGTCATATATACCTTTAGAACGCCGTGTCTTTTCTCATTTGGACTTACTCAAACAACCTTGCTGAACGACTATTCATACTTCGGCAAACACTTTTGCAGTTGGTTTGGCCACTCAAAGTTCGAACACAGTGCACGCCCAGGCAGTGTCATTTAATTTGGAGCCAGGAAACATTAAACAGGCACGTCGCTATACTTAGCAAGATTTCTGCCGAGAAAAGCTGCGTGCTGGTGGATTGCGATGCGTGATCGGGCAGCAGCAGTTACAACCGGTCTGCACTCACAGTGGCCAGCCGGTACTTCCAAAAGCCCGCGCCGACTGCTGTGGCTGCGCCATTAGAGAGCTTATTGCAGCCCACTCAAAGCCTGGGCGACTTTTTCGCGCGGATGCGGCAGCCAACATCAAGCTCAATCACACGAAATCAAGAGGGTGTGATAAGCATAATAAGTCAAGAGCCGAGAAAGTGAATGGCGTGGATGAATCCGCAGCGCTGGATGGTTGTACAGATATGCAAGAGCAAGCCGTCGGAGAAAGGATGTCATTGCGTGGGAGCGAGATCCGCAGCTTAGGGCTAGCAGAGCAAAACCCTCTGCCCCATTTGTTTTTTTTTTAGTAAAAATTGTATAGCTAACGTATTGCCCTCTGAGAACCTGAATGCCAGTCGGAGGCTGGAATTGATGCAGCACTGTAGCTAAATGAGGTGGGGCTTCTCCGTGGCCATGATCTTATAAGTCAGAGTGGTCTTGCTGGCCTACCGGTATGTGCAATCAGGCGCTTACAGCGGTTGCAAAACTCAGCAACTAGGCTTGTCTGTCGTGAGCGTCGCAGTTGCCACATCACACCGCTTCTCGCCGACCTGCACTGGCTACCAGTCAAGCAACACACCGACTTCAATGTTTTGTCGCTCACTTTTAGGTCTCTTCATTCGTTGGCTCCAGCCTATCTCTCAGATCTACTTCCCCACCAGGCCAAGCATCGTACCACCCGCTTTTCGGAATCCAACAGTCTACAAATAGCTCGTACACACCTCAAATCCTTTGGAGACCGTGCATTTAGTTTGTATGCTCCCAAAGCCTGGAACTCCCTCCCGACTTGCGTCAGAACATCCCCTGACTTGACCACATTAAAAAAACCTTAAAAAACACCTTTTTAGGACAGCATTTTGTGGGTCCCTGTGATTCTTCCTTCATGTGCATATGCATGCTGACACCAGGCATGCTGCCACTAACTACATTTTCATGCTGACCCTGTGCATGTCACCCTTAACCATGTTATTCATGTTGTTCGTTTATCAAGCATGATATTACTCACCATTCAATCGCGTTTCCCTTTGCAACAAATGTAAAGCACATAGAAAGAGATTGAGTTATCCGAGGGCACTTTATCAAGTGCATTCTTATTCTTATTATTATTATTATTAGAGTAAGGATTTTGATTTTTACCCGTTGAATTACCAGGAGCTATTGCAACTCTTTCAGCCAAGAAGACACACAACTTAACTCTTAGTGGAGCCATGCTCATCACTAGTTGTAGAAGCTAAATTATTTTGTTGGGCAGAAAAGGCAACATTGAATTGCACTGGTCCACTCTCGTCAGAACTAGGGAGCTAATAAAATCTACAGCCAGCCAGTCGGATAGTAAAGCGTGGGCGTGCTACATCAGCCATTATGACATACGTAAATTATGGCTCAGAATGTATCAGCTATGCCCTTCAATTGCATTGGCGGTTAGGATTGGAGCGGGACACATCTAGCTCTCTGTGGATGTCGAAGGGAGATTTCTTCGCTAAAAATGATGATGGACTCATACAAAGGCATTAACCTGCTTCATTTTGTTTTATTTTATTTTATTTATTTAATTTTTTAATTTATTTTATTTTTATTTTTATTATATTTTATTCATTTCATTAGCTAGGCTTCATTATCGCAGTGCTCTGCTACTGTGGGCATGCGTGGGTGCATCGAGGCAGCATCAGCGACTCTGAGCCGGGCTTCGACGTGCCGGCTTCACCATTATTGCCACATGTCGGCAAAGACTCACATAGATAGTTATGAGCACTGTGTTTGCGGGACAGAAAATCAATGCTGGATCCGCTGAAACGTGCTAGTTACGATAGGTAATCCCAAATATTAGATAGGAATCGGACCTCGTGACTAGTGCTGTGGAGGATGTCTTTTGAACAGATGTTTTAAGGGCGAAGCAGTCATCGAAGAGGAGGACTCCGCTAAATTCCGAGCTTGGGATTGCGGTAGCACTGAGGTATTGCCAACTACAAGAGCATTCTCTCTCCACTTCCAGCTTTTCATTTAAGTCTCCAGCGAACGGGCATTAGGTAGTATCAATCCTCAGCCTAAGGAAAGTAGCTGACCAGTGATTACTACGCAATTATCTTCTTCGGTTTAAAAAAAATGTTCGTGCATGGACTCGCGCTTATCAAGAGTTGACCCGTCAGGTAACGTGAAAATGCGACTGTGAAACATTATTTTGAAATTTGCATTCCAGGAACCATCAAAGGACGTCTCGAGCGTTACTTGAGGCTGAAACAATTCGTGTCCATCAGCACGACCCTACAGCCTCTAGCTTTCCAAGCCAGTGCTCAACTAATCGAGCTGTAGAAAATCCGCCTTCCCTTACTGCAGTTTATATCCCTTATTTGCAGTGCATAGAGCATTGGCTAAATGGTTCCACTGCCCTTATTGTGCAATCAAACCGATTGCGGCCAAGTGACGGTGAAGGTCATTGACAACGGTCATCAATATGGGTTCCGATGTTTGCATTGCTCCGCTCTGTAATGGGCAGGCCATGAGTTTCTCGCATCTCGCACCGGTGCATGTAACGCGTGGGACTGATAATGCAATTGCACGGGCTTGGCGTCAGCCCTGTTGTCTAGATTATCTAAAGTGGGGCAGCCGGAGTCGGCCCGTCCTCTGTTAGATGCTCTGGGTGCCATCGTCTGCGTCTGAGTGGTCGCCGAGAGTGTCACGGTCGCGCTTTTGCCCTGAAGTGCCACAGAGCTGCTTACTGCAGCCAGGCTGCAGTGACTCTGCAGTAGTGATGAGATCGGCAGCCCTAGTGCCGCAGCTCAGCTGTACGGACAGCACCACATCGCTGGCCCCGACACTAAGCGAAACAATAGCCTTCGCACTAAACGGCGAAAGAGCTGCATACGTGTGTGGTAGTCGTGCGTTTCAATGGAACTCGACATATAGCTGAGGTATGCTTTAGTCTGCGAAGCTTAATGCCTCACAACGTGACGGTGAAGAAACGGCTATTTCTGAATGACGGCAGCTCATCGCTCGTCGAGCAGAGTGTCAGTTGCCGGGTGAGTAGAAGCACATGTGCATTTCGGGACGTACTCCTTAAGACGAAGCAACCAGTTAACGCTAGCCTAGGGCGTGAGCCAACCTAGTTTGAGCAGTTCCCTGAAATAAACCTGGAAGGCTGGAAATGCCAGTGCAAACGAGTGCAGTAGCACCAGGCGAGTGGCCCACAAAGCCAAACGGCCTCGAATATAAAAATATCAATAGTTATTACGGCGATCGTACGAGAACCCTGTTCGAGTTGGTCAGCTCTTCGTGTTTAACATGGAGGACGGCAGTCCTTGGAAGTCAAGCGATCGCGACTACTGCCTTGTAGGCAAAGCACTAGCCGGAGAGTGGCGAGTAAACACTCGGATCTGTACTGACCAGGAGTAGCAATGAGGCAGCCGGGTGCTGCTCAGAGCACTCACGTGGGCGCTAAGAAATTTGCCATTGCAACGGAAGCACAATGAAGTAGAATCTATGCGGCTGTGACCTTGACGGTCACCACTTCTAAGGTTGCGAAAACAGAGCGATCGCTGCCCGAAATCCAGTCACCGGTGGCCTCCGCCTATAAAGCAGTCTCTCGCCACAGTCAAGCAAGCCTCCTTACAAGAACCTCTCCTCTTGTAGAGCGAGCGCACGCTACTGGGCTGCTTTGCATTGTCGGAAGGTCAGCTCGTAAGCCGTTGGCATTGCGAT
Organism: Cristatella mucedo; assembly: GCA_009760855.2. Lineage (NCBI taxonomy): Eukaryota > Metazoa > Bryozoa > Phylactolaemata > Cristatellidae > Cristatella > Cristatella mucedo. Next base: position 1,872,173 of record WPIO01000005.1, read on the forward strand.
TTTGTTGGTAAGTCAACCAGCTTTACCGGTTCCTGCAAAAGATTGTATGGAGCAATAAATTTCCTTTAAAATGTGCTTCTGATTGGCACTTAATTTCCACGAGGCGTAGATATGGTGTCTGATAATTGGTAGTATTATAGCCAAAGGCGGTTAGGTACTTTGGATAGCATTGAACAGCTCGGCTAAGCGCTGGACCGCATACTGCATGACTAGCTACTTACTATATTGCAGCCTAACTGAACGCAGGACGCCGGTAAGCCAGAATTGAACTTCAACTACGACTAATAGTAAGCGAAAACCTTGGTCCTGGTGGCAAAGGAATCTCCGCGTACGCGCACGCACACGATTCTGATTTCACTATGAAAACTAGCGGCCAACGCCGGCCCCGCGCCTCAGGCTGTGCAGCGACGTGCCAATTACTATATATGCCAGGCTCCGCGCAGGTCGTACTACTTTCAGTGCGCTGGACGATATCTGGACAGACGCCGATGAGAGAGTTGCAACGCAGTTTGCCGACGCTGGCCCGCGCCTCAGGCTGTGCAGCGACCAGGCGTTTAATACCAGAGACTCCGCGCAGGTCGTACTACTTACAGTGCGCTAGACGATGCCCGGGCGATCGGTGATGAGAGAGTGGCAGTGCAGCTTGCCGAGGTTGGCAAACAGTCCAAGACGCACGGGCACCGGGTCGGTCCAGCACGGCGCGGCGGCGCGGCAGCCAAGATCGGCTGGGACCGCCGCCGCAACCGCCGCTGCGGCCTTGCAACGCCTTAAACTAATACAATGCCCGTTATCTAGGCTAGGCCTCTGATCGACGCTAGCGTGGACAGCAAAAACGAGAGGGGCCAGCGTTGCGTCTGTGCTTGCTCCAGCGTCCCCCCCCCCGATCCTTTCCCCTGCCTGATAAACGATTGCAAATGCGCGCCGCCCCCCCCCCCCGCGATGATGGTGCGCCTGATGGCCTGATGGCCGCTGGTTGCCCGGCGTCGGTTTCCAACGAGTCTCTGCGAAACTTTCGCGGAGCAATCGGTGCTACATTTATCAAGGCGGCGATCGATCCCGATTCTCAGCTAGTCCGCGTCAAACGCGCTTAGCGGCTGCACATTTTGCTGCTGCGTCACTCGCAGGCGTGTGCTGGCGAGCCAATGTAAACTAGTTCGTCTTAACTCTCTCAGGAAATGCTTGCTAATGCCTCTCGATAGGTCTCATCCATCCACGCTTGCTTTAATCGACGCCATTGAGGAGACGGCGCCCGAACGTACGCCGGAGCCGGAATCGTCTTTCGCGCCCTGCATATGAACGTGGTTCCCTAGACTTCTTGATAGCTGCCAGCGAGGAAGGTTGCCTTCCGTAATCAAAGGTGTGTATCTCATAACAGGAGAGCTGGTGGATAAACGGTAAACAGCATAAACTGCAGGATTGATAAAGCCAATAAGCTATGCCTAATGTAGCAAATTTGCCACGCACCGTAAGTATAGCCAACAGGTTCATTTTGAATAATTTTTGTTACCGTCAAAACCACTGAGTCGACACTATTTGATGAAAAGGGATTTCTGTTTGATAAGTCTAAATAGAGATTATGTCTTTCTGCCTAACCAAGTGAACTCCAGGTTTATGTGCGTATGCCTACCCGGCGAACCAAAAATAAATATTAACCTGAACTCTAAAAATGAAGAACCAAATTTTACTAAATGCATTTAGTTAAAGAGGAATGTTACTTAAAGACTTTCAGATCGCTCTGACCTTTTCGCTATGCAACAGGCACTCTCTGACTCGGGTGGCTGGATATGAATTGGTTGGCTGACATTCCAACTCACTTAAAGCACTATCCATTCACCGAATCGTTTGCTCGCGTCCCGTTCACGTCGCCGTCATGAGGCGAATAAGCCTGCTAAATTCGGCTTGCTATGGTAGCGTGCTTGGTGAGCCCACTGTCAGGCGAGTGAAACATGCTGCTCAACCTCTAGGTAAACGACGGTACGATCGAGAATAATTCTGCGTGGCCGAGAAGGACGCTCGTGCTAAACGGCTCGCGAGTTACGGCGCTAGTCTCGTTAGGTGACGGCGCATCTCTTCACTCGGCAAATCTATGCTTGACAGAAGCGAACCGAAGCTTCCGCCAGAGAGAGAGAGAGAGAGAGAGAGAGAGAGAGAGAGAAAGAGAGAGAAAGAGAGAGAGAGAGAGAGAGAGAGAGAGAGAGAGGAAAGAAAGGGAAAGAGAAAGAGAGAAAAAAGAAATGGAGGGAGAGAGAGAGAGAGAGGTGGAGAGAGCGGGAAAGAGAAAAAGAGAAATGGAGGGAGGGAGACAGACAAAGGGAAAAAGACACAGAGAGAGATGGAGGGAGAGAGAGAGAGAGAGAGAGGAAGAGAGACCGCGACCAGGGCAACGTCTTGCACGCGGCGCTTGCACGCGCGTGCAGTCAAGTCCGCCTGGTTGCGAGCCAGGGTTCACGGCTTAGCCGCCGAAGGCTAGGTCAGCGCCGGCGGGCAGCTGACCCTTCGCTGAGATTTGAGCACTGCGTGCCCGACGAGCTTGCGCCGTGATTCCGCGGATCGATTTTTGCGTCTCGAAACGTAAAAAATCGGTGCTCAACGAACAGAAAACGGATGCACCTTCACGGTCAGCTCTCGGCCGGATTTCATAATTCAAATGTGTGGAAATCCTATTCCTAACTGACCTCCCAAGGTGCACAGTGGTGGGCGCACGCCTACATTAGGCTATTCCTGCACCGCTTGAATGCCACTCGTGCATTTCCTTGCGTTGACGTAAGCTTCATTTCATTCGCACTCAACCTGATGTTGCACGGCGTCAGCGGGGGAACCGGTTGGAAACCGTCAAACGTGTACCCTCGAGCGGGAAACGTAGCTTTTAGGTGACTCGCTGTAACTGCAACGCTACCGGTAACTAGGCTAGCCGCCGCTGCGTCGCACAGCTGTATCCGTAGTTGCTCAGCTCCGCAAGATCGGCCATTTATATTGAGCTCTCGGTCAAGCTTGACCGAGAGCTCAATAAAATATAAACGCCTGAGGGCGACACGGAGCTCTGCTTATTCCTTGAAAATCAGCTCGCGAAGGCCGCTTGCTATAAGCCCTGTAGTTTGACGCTCTCTAAGCGCCAGGTACGCGATACCACACCAAACACCGAAGCGGGCTCTAAGGCGTTTATTCACACAGACGCGGCAGTGAACCAGTACGCGACTGCCTGCACGGCGGCCTCGACCTGACTGCCGGGCCTTTGCCGCCCGTTACTTATATACCAATGTCATAAATCGCAACAGCCCATAATCCTACGACAGTCTCATAATCTCAAAACAACCACAGGCTCTCGTAATTTCGAGCGATTTATTAAACTGAGTGCTACATTTCAACTTTTCAACAGGGTGAGATGGACGCCAGCAGCTCCGCAACCCGACGTTGCCACTTGGTGAACGAGTGCATGCAATGAACGTGGGACGTCGCACGACGACCGGGCGAACGCTGGCGGCCGTTCGATCACCTGGCAACGGAGAGCGCACTCCCAGAGCTACGGAGCAGCAGAGCAGCGATACTTGTGATCTGCGCGACCACTTCCGCTGCCCTCGCCTAAATCGACGCTCGCAAAATATGCGGCAGCTGAGCATGCTGGTAGAAACCGTCGCGTCATTTCCGCACTTTCAAAGCCGGGCCTAAAGTTGAGTAGAGACAGGTGTATGTTCCGCCAGCCCACTTTTACGTTCTTAAGGCATGCTATTAATGCCAGCGGCGCCCGACCGTCAGACGACAAAATCGAAGCCCCTCCTCGATCCCCCGTGAGCCGAACAACGTAGCCGAGCTAAAGCGATGCCTTTGTATGATGAACTTCCTCGGCCGGTTTGTGCTAAATCTGGCCACCGTCTTAAAACCGCTGAACGACCTCCTCTCGTCTGACTCAGTGTGGTACTGGGGGGGGGGAGGGGGGGAGAGAGTCTAACAAGAACAAGAAACATTCCTGGAAGCCAAGTTGCTTTTGACTTTTGGCTCCGGCGTTTGTTCCGGCTTATTTCGATCCGCAGAAGTCGGAGAATCGTCAGTGCCAAATAGCTACGGTCTATGCTATGGCGTTCCGCTGCAGTGCCATGGATCGGGAGAGCAAGATGTGCGACCTGTCGCATTTGCATCCCGCCGCACGTTGTCTGGCGCCGAAGCGAGATACGCTGTACAGTGTCGAGAAAGAGCGACGCGTGCGGCCGTGGGCGCGTGCAAGACATTCAGTCAGCTCATCATTGGCTGGATTTCCTTCGAGCTTCGCATTGGCCACGGATCGCTTACTTCCGTTACGGATGACAAAGAACCTTGACCGAGTACCGATTAGATGTTGACGCCTATTGATGCGAATGATGCGTTTTAACCCTCGCGCCGTGTATGTGCGTGGAAAGATTCTGGTGATAGATGATACGCGGTCAAGAGCGCTGTTGCGTAGGAGCAGCGATGGACACAACCATACCGCCAAGATGGCTAAGCCGGTCCGAAGGCTAGATCTTAGGAAATAAAACCGTTCCTATTTGCAGGGGCGGTGCGATAGCAGAGCTACCTGGGCGGAGCCACAACAACGTGACCAATCAGGAGAGGCCTCGCTGATGGTGCTGTCCGAGAGCAGATACAAGCTGGTTGTCAGTAAACGTGCTCTGTTCATTACCGATGCGTCTTATTGTTACAGTCAGCATAAAAGTGACATCCTATTCCACGGGCCTCATTCACTTCCCCCCTCGGAGGTTGAGTATATATGGAGAACAGCAAGGGACCGAGTACAGACCATTGAGAGACTCCTCAGGTGACTCGTGGGTGACACCTAACCCCCACACGACACGGATTGAATGCGAACGGAAAAGTTATAATAATAATAATTCACTTGATAAAGCGCCCTCAGAGAACTTAATTTCTCTCCAGGTGCTTTACATTTGCTGCAAAGGGAAATGCAATTGAATGGTAATCATTTTGTTTGTTTTTCAAGCATGATTTTACTGACTATTCTATTGCATATCACTTTGCAGCAAATGTGAAGCGCCTAGAAAGAGATTAAGTTCTCTGAGGGCGCTTTATCAAGTGCAATATTATTATTATTATTATTATTATAAGTAAAATCATGCTTGAAAAACAAACAGAATGAATAATATGGTTAGGGGTGACATGCACAGGGTCAGCATGCAAATGTGGTTAGTGGCAGCATGCACAGTCTCAGCACGCATAAGCACATCAAGGACGAATCACAGGGACCCACTAAACGCTGTCCTAAATAGGTGTGTTTTTAAGTTCCTTTTAAATGTGGTCACGTCAGGGGATGTTCTGACGCAGGTCGGGAGGGAGTTCCAGGCTTTGGGAGCATATGAACTAAATGCATGGTCTCCAAAGGATTTAAGGTTTGTACGAGGTATTTCTAGGCTTTTGGATTCCGAAAAGCGAGTGGTACGATGCTTGGCCTGATGGGGTAGTATATCTGACAGATAGGCTGGAGCCATAGAATGAAGGGACCTAAAAGTGAGCGACAAAACCTTGAAGTCGATCCGTTGCTTGACTGGTAGCCAGTGCAGGTCGGCGAGAAGTGAAGTAATGTGGCAACTGCGACGCTTACGACAGACAAGCCTAGCTGCAGAAATTTGCACCAGCTGCAATTGCCTGATCGCACATGCTGGTAGGCCAGTAAGCAGTGAGTTGCAGAAGTCGAAACGGGAAGTCACGAATGCATGGACCAACTTAGATGTGGTATCCTTATCTCAACAAGCCCGAATTTTAGCAATGTTATGAAGCTGAAAATAGGCAGATTTGACTGTGGAGCTGATATGGTCGTCTAACGAGAGGTCGCTTTGGAATATGACACCAAGATTTTGAGCTAATTCAACGGGAGATATGCTGGCTGAGCCAATTTTGAGCGTCAGCCTTTGCAATTTCTGAATCACACCGGGTTTGCCCATAACTAGTAAATTAGTTTTATTATCGTTAAGTTTTAGAAAATTTGCTGCCATCCATGTGCGGATGTCATCAATGCATGCAGCTAGTGAGTTGAGAGAATTTGAGGTGCTCGAAGGCTGGGAGGGATCAAAGTAAAGGTACAACTGAGTGTCATCCGCATAGAAGTGAAAGCCTAGATTGTGCTTGGCAATCACATCAGCAAGAGGCAGAGTATAAACCGTGAAAAGAACCGGACCTAGCACTGAGCCCTGAGGTACTCCATATTTCAGAGGTACTTCAGATGATTTGTGTCCATTCACGTCAATACTCTGGATTCTCCCACTGAGATAGGACCTGAACTACTGCGGAGCAGTGCCAGTGATGCCTAGGCGAGATGAGAGGCGCTCTAGAAGAACTTTGTGATCGATGGTGTCAAAAGCTGCCGAAAGATCAAGCAAAACAAGCAGAGACTCATGTCTGCATTCCTAAGTAGGTCGTTGTATACCCGAAGCAATGCTGACTCTGTGGAGTGATTAGCTCTAAAGCCAGACTGGAACTTACTAGCAAGGTGTGAGGTTTCGATATACGAGTTCAGCTGGTCCGCCATGACCCGTTCGAGTGTCTTTGATAGGAATGGTAGAAGGGAAACTGGGCGGTAGTTGCTCAAGTTCTCTTGGTCAAGTGTAGCTTTCTTGAGAAGTGGCCTGACTACAGCTTTTTTGAAAGGTGCTGGGACCTGACCTGAGGCTAATGACATATTATTATGTTAATTATGCATGGCAGCAGTAGATCAATGCAACGTAGGAGCAGGACAGTGGGAATAGGGTCCAGAGGACTCGTTGTCTTCTTTGATTGAGATACGAACTTTAGGACTAGATCACTAGTGACCTGCTTAAATGCAGACATTGAGGTGCAGCCAGGAACCGAGGAACAGCATTCTAGTGGGGAGGTTGTCATCGCAGGGATGGATTCCCTGATCTTGTCTATCTTCTGCACAAAGAATCGAGAGAAGCGATCGGCTAGATCATGATTAGGATCATCCGGTAAGGAGCTAATCTGGGAACGGTTGAGGAGATGGTTTAGTGTCGACATCAGCATTTTTGGATTGTGCATCTGTGATTCAACAATGTTTTTATAAAAGCTAGACTTGGCCTTTGCTAGGATCGATTGGTACGACCTACAGTAGTCTTCATATACCTGTCGATGGACAGTTAGTCCGGATCTTTTGTATGCTTTTTCAAGCTATCGTTTAGTAGATTTGGCTAGTTTAATGTCTGCGGTAAACCATAGGCTGTCTGGGCGGGGGTGAACAGTGCGGTTTGTCAAAGGTGCAAACTCGTTGTGCGTCTCAGCTAGTGTCGTGTTGTAGCTATCTACCAATGATGACAGATCGGAGGGAGGATTGAGCAGCAGAAGTAAAGCAGATATTCTCGCACGGACAGCATCGATGTCAAGGGTCTTGAGGTTTCGCGATTCACAGGTTATTTCAGAGGAGGATGTGGGCACACACTGTAGATTGAATGAGATCTGCATGTGGTCAGATAAGCAGGATTTGGTAATAATTGGTGATGACAAAGTGCAGTTGTATGAGAAGATCTGGTCGAGTGTGTGACCTTTGATGTGGGTAGGGCCATGCACATGAGCCACAAGAGACAATGAGTCAGTCAATGCACGAAATTCGGTGCTGAAAGCGTCAGATAAGTTATCAAAGTGAACGTTGAAATCACCCATTACGAGAAAGGATCGATTTCTGGCACACATAATCGAAATGAGATCGGTTCGATTTAAGTTCGATTTAAACCACGCCTGTACCTCGTATTCTAGACAGATCGTTGCTCTTAATCGTTCAAGTAGAACATCGTGATCAATGGTGTCGGAGGCAGCTGATCTAGCAGCGTGCTAGGGCAGTGACATTCCCGTCATTATTGCTGCACAGGGTGTCATTGTTAACCCGGAGGAGAGATATTTCAGTGGAATGCTGCCTCTTGAACCCCGATTCAAATTTTTCTGACATTTAATTCTTTTAAATGTGTGCTACCACTTGCTTAGCACAATTTTTTCAAGAATCTTTGACAAAAAAGAAGAAGGGAAACAGGGGGATAGTTTACAAGGACCTCTGCACCTCATCCAGGCATTTTGAGTATCGGTCTAACTGTAGTCTGAATTATCGTCGCGAATGGCACAGAACGCTAGCCGACGTGCAGCACCACCAGTTTATTCCACCTCCACACGGAGCAGGGCGAAGCACAACTCTCCTCGCCCTTCTCGCCCACCGGAGTCCCCTGACTCTCTTGTCAAAACAACCACTAATAGCACGTCCGGGCTGCTTACCACATCGAGTGTCACAGCCCACTCGTACAGCGATCAGGGGCAGTCATCAATTAAATAAAACCACATGCCCGCCTGATCTGGAGATCAATTAACGACGTAGCCAGAGCAGCAAGCAGCTGTTCTTCTCCACTGCTGAGACAACGAGAAGGCTAAACATTAGGCACATAGTCATAGCGCGCCGGCGGTCTCAGCCCACATCTTGGCCGTAGCTGTCTGCCGCGCTCGTCTGCTCTGGCCATATTTCAGGGCCAGCATCGAAGTGTGCATCAAGGAATTCGTTAGCGATCGGTACTATTCTGATATCCGCTCCCTTAATTATGAGGCTAAGTAACGGCTGCTCGGAGGAGGCAGGCGACCGCACGGCCTGTGCAAACAAGCCGGATGCGTTTGAAGGCTGCGGTCATGCGTCGTGGGGCCACATATTTTTCCGCCGCTGGCGCCTCGTCGGGCGGCACAGCCTGGAAGCTCAATGGTGCATCCCACACCACCACCACTTCGCAAGCCACCATCGCGTCTCCGGGCGCCGCCACCGCGTCTCCGTGTGGCGCCGCCGCGTCTTCGGGCGCCACCGCCGCCGCCGCCGCGTCTTCGGGCGCCGCCGCCGACCTGCACCCCATATCCGATCTGCGCCTCGTCTCCTACCTGTGCTGCGTCATAGCCCACTTGCGTCGCCGATGAGCCTCCGACCTGCTCCGCATCTCCGACTTGCTCCGAGTCGTAACCCACCGGTTCGTCGCATGCCAGCGTCACCTCCACGGCTTCCGCTACCTCTCAGGCCGTTGCCTCGTTGCACACCACGTGCGCCTGGCAAACCGTCACAGCCTGGATCGCTGTCACCGCGTTCCACACGGTGGCATCCTGGTAAACCGTTGTCGCCCGGCACACCGTCGGCGATTGCTGATATTGCTTCTGGTCCCTTTTGTCACCGCCCTCTCTCCGATAAGCATTTGCTAACTCATCGCTCAGCAGGCGCGCTTTACCTAAAGGGCTAGCCAGCGCTGTTACCAGAGCCTCGCAAAGCAGACGGTAGTCATCCTTGATTGCCTTCGGCATGTAAGAATACTCAAAGAAGGCGCTTCCTTCTAGGAAGAGAGACAGATATTTGTGCCAGATTGTCGGATTGACACCGTACAGCTCGAGCCGCCGCTCCGAGTCAAGCAGCCAAGTTGCGAAGTCATCGCCGACTTGAAAATGTTCAAGCAACATTGCTGTAGGTCGCCGCCGCCGCCGGAAGTAGCTTGTAGTCTGAATTATCGTCGCGAATGGCACAGAACGCTAGCCGACGAGCAGCACCACCAGTTTATTCCACCTCCAAACGGAGCAGGGCGAAGCACAACTCTCCTCGCCCCTCTCGCCCACCGGAGTCCCCTGACTCTCTTGTCAAATCAACCACTAATAGCACGTCCGGGCTGCTTACCACATCGAGTGTCACGGCCCACTCGTACAGCGATCAGGGGCAGTGTCATCAATTAAATAAAACCACACTAACGATTGCCGATTTGAAGGACTTGGGTACGGCCTTTTTTCCCAAAGAAGCATTAGAAATCTCGGTCATGGCAGGGCGGGGCTGGTCTGCCAGTGGAGACCACAGAGAAGATGATTTAGGGTCTTCAGGAGACGAGCTCTTTTTACCAGACCTTATTAAGGTAGCCACATCTCACGCAGAAGCCTTGGAAAGTCTTTTAGGTGATAATTTATACCACTACTTGACTGTGGAGCTGACGTGGTCATAGTTTTGAAATAGTACACCCATTTATTTCCTCTGGAAGCTAGAGGAAATATGCTGCCAGAGCAACTACTAGGTTGATTTAGTCATTCAATCTGAGTCATCCTACTGCCATTCAGGTGAGATTGTTTGTCCTACAAACGGCGAGGGAGTCGAAAGACTTTCGTCTGCTAGAAAATGGGAGGAATCAAAGCACCGGTACAGCTATGTGCTATGTTCTATGCGCTACAGCTATGTACTGTCGGCATTGAAATTAAGGTCTAGACTGAGTAAAATTATTTATGGACATTGACCCAGAACATATGACTGTGGCACCTCATACTTTATCAGCTCGCTGAACGACGTTGGCTGTCGAAACTTACATTCTGAAAGCTCTCACTGAAGTAGGACATAAAGAATTTTCAGAACGATGAGTGCGATGATCAGGCAAGATGACAGGTGTACAAGAAGGGCTTGGCAGATCAATTATTATATCGAATCACTCCCGATCTGCAGCCAAGACAAAGACATAAGGAACACTCTTCTCAAGAGCAGGAAGACAGTGGATATCGATAAGCCCCATCCCTTTTGACAAAGTTACCAAATATAAAAGGAATAAAAAAAAATTTTTTCTGACAGGTTCCATGAAAATAAGCAGAAGCTTGAATAGGAAGACTATGTGGAGTAGGTAGCTCCGAGACCCAGCTTTCTTTTGTGCTAATACGTCGGAAATTTTCTTTTCACTTTTCACTGAATACCAAGGTAAGAAAATCCAAAGCCTGCCTGCGGTAACTGCTGAAGCACTGCACAAAAATGCCCGACCTTATAGTCAGCTATGGAAAGGCGTAGTACAGCCTTACAATCTGCTACACGCTCTTAGGATTGTAAAAAAGTATAGCTGAGCTCGACACATTTTGCAGCTGCTACGAAACTAAACCTGAAAGTGGAGCTGCACAGAGAATCGATGTGCAGTGCACAAAGGTTAGATTTGATGTATTTTTTAGAGCTTGACAATTAGATAACTCTTCACTAGTTCTAAGTGTTCAGTAACCAGAAGCTTCGGTATAGAGTTAGCTTACAGCTGATTGAGCTGATAGATTAGTGAACAGATCTCCACTGCAGCACGGATGCCAAGTGAATAAAGCAACACGATTCGTGCCTGACTTGCCTGACTTGGGTCTACGGCTGCAGCTCCACGAGTCAGCAAGCAGAGCCACCCCATCGCATCGAACCCAGGCTGCCGATTTGCTGTGACTGCGTCCGAACTGCTAGCGAAGGGCCACTCACATTCATTCTCCGGCCGTGAGTGTCCGGCAGAGAGGGATCTCGTTCTCATTGGACAGTGGCATAGCTGAGCTAGCATAAGACGTCTTCTAGTCGAAGCAGCTGAATAATAACTTACGGTCATGGTGCATTCGCCATCCATAAGAACTTGACTATGACTAGCTCGCACAGGCCGCTTACAATGAGCGATAAGTGAGGCGGCAAATGTAGGCAGGTGTGCACGGAGGTATATGAAAGAGTTCAAGCGAGCCAGTGCAAATGACCTCACTGTTACGGCAAAAATAACAACATAGATCCAGAGATCGCCAGGGCAGAGTACAGCGATGCGGTCTGCGTGAGTGCTGGCTAAATGAGCATCAAAGAGTGCAGAGAAAAGCAGCATTCACTGCTGGTTTCTGAGCTTCTGGCTTCTGCAGTTACGAGCAGGTTTCTACGTGCGAGACGAGTGGAAGGAGAAATGCCAACCATGGCAAACCGATCATAAAAGCGTAAGAGCCAATAAAGAAGAAGTGGAAGAAACTACTCGTTCACAAATATCCCGAAGCACCCTGAGCATGAACCAAGGATTCTAACGAGCCAAGCTGATCGGTCGAGGATGCCGACGTACCAGGCTCCTCCTTAGCGACGGCAGCTGATGCAAGAGACTGTGGCGAATAGCCAGTCAGAGCTTCCGAGTTTTCACGGTCGCGAACGATGTCGTCCGAATCGCCATCCGTCTGCGTCTTACCACCAGGGTGCCCAGAGCAGTGGCTATATCAATAATTGCTGCTGCGACTGCTACTGCCACAGCCGTTTATGCTTTGATCCACGATGGCGTCTCCTACCACAAGTGTCCTGCTCATGGACTCGGCACTAGTATCCGGCCTGCTGGCTAAAGCGGCTATTAGGCTTCGGACAAGCCGCCGGCGCATCGCAGACGACAGCAAGTCGTCAAACTTAGTGACAAAAGCATCCACGTCATCCTCCATCACGCGACCATGGCAGCAGCAGTCATGTAAGCATAAGGGTAGCTGCTGCAGTGAGCACCAAACGCGACGAATCGCTGAGCACCCATGGTGCACTCTTCGTCACCGGTGACAAACCTGCAGCAGACAGCAAGCTAACTGCTAGCGGCCTGCATATGGCATACGATCGAAGAGCCAGCGGTGATGATGTGTTTTTACCTTTTACGACATCACGAAATTTTTCTCCAACCTCGGTTTCACCTTCGGTTGTCAAAAAATTCCCCGATATCGTAAAAGGTAAAAACACATCACTAAATTCAATCGGTTGTGTTACATTGTTGAGTAAACTGATAGTTTTAATATTTAATTAGTAGAAATATGTTTACCTTATATGGCAAATGTCTTCTCAATTAAGACAAAGAAATTCTTTTCCTTTCGAATCTAGAAGGTTAATGAATATTGATTTTCATTCAGCAAGTAGAAAATACGTTGGGAAAAAATTTAGACTTAATAAAGTTGGTTTCATAGAACCAGTTGTTTCTGCTAGTGGAAATACTTTAACTTTTTCTTATAAAACAAAAAGAACATATGCAGACTTTGAATCACTTAAAGAGTTTCTTAGGTATCAAACAAATGAATTACTTAGCAGAGTTAGAAGATCATGGAAATGTATTAGAGTTCATTTTAAAATATCATTCTTTATGCGAATGTTTGATAATGCAGAAATAGATAGAAAAGGAGAACAATCAAAATCAAAGTTAACAATGGATAGTGAGTCAACAAACTCAATTTATGAAAAACAATGCTTTCATTAGGAACTAATTCTGAGATGTTAGTTGAATGAAATGTTGGATCTGGATGGTTATTTATTGGTTATCATTCATTTTCTGTTGTTATTTCTATATACATACCTCTACGTGGAGGGTCATATATTGAAACACCTGAATATCTTGTTAAGAAAAAGTGTATAATTAATTTAAAAAATCTTAATGATGAGTTTTATGCTTTATGGTGTGTTTTAAGATCTTTAAATCCAGTAGAAAGAAATAAATGAAAAATAAATGACTTAAAACAATTCTAGCTAATAATTACTCACATTTGATTTGTGAAATTGAATGGCCTTTAATGGTTATTGACGTTGATAAATTAGAAAAAGCAATAAATGTTAGTATAAATGTTTACTCATGTGGGTATAAAGATTCAAGAGTTTCACCATTAAGAGTTGCAAAAAGATCAGATGAGAAAAAAGTCGTCATGTAAATCTGTTATTACTTATTAAAGATAAAAATAACATTATATGTTGATTGGTAACTTTAATTCATTATATAGACCGTCAAATTCTGGAGGAAAACAGTATTATTGTCATAGATGTTTAAATAGATTCTTTAATAAAAAATCAAGTAACTGATCATTTAGAATTATGTGAAAGTATTAACTCTGGAGCTACCATTTATGTAATGCCAGATGAAAATAGTAAGTTTTTTAATTTTGATTCTTTCAAACATCTTAATACATGCCCATATGTTTGTTATGCTGATTTTGAATGTATTATTGAAAAACAAGAAAACTTTTCAATTCATACTCCATGCTCATCAGCCTTTGTCATTATTGATTGGAAAGGAGAAGTTGTTGATAAGTTTATGAATGTTGGGTCTGATTGTGTAGTTAAGTTTTTACGAAGACTATTTGAAGTATCAGATTTCTTGAAAAGTACATTGATTGAATGTAACTCAGAAAGTAGAATGGATGACCTGACTGAAAGTGAAATTGATAAATATGATGAAGCTATTTTCTGCTGGATGTGTAAAGAATCATTCAATTCAAAAAAGAGTGATATGAGAAAAGTTCACGATCATTGTCATCTAACAAATAAATATAGAGGCCCCGCTCATCACATTTGTAACTTAAAAGCTGGAATGGATTTCAAAAAAATGGCAGCTCCCAGTTATATTTCATAACTTTAGAGGATATGATTCACACATAATTGTTAAAGCACTTGAAAATTTTAGTGTTGAAGCAGAACCAATAGCAAACAATCTTGAGAAGTATATGATGCTAAGGGCTAAGGGTATGATTTTTAAGCATAGTGCTCAATTTATGCTCGGATCATTAAACTTCATAGCATCAGCAATGGGTAAAACAATTGATTGTTTCCCAATTTCTAATAGAGTTTTAAGTAAACTTCATCCAAATAAAAACCTTAATATGTTAACAACAAAAGGAGAGTATCCTTATGAGTTCATGGATTTGTCTGAGAAGTTTTTCGTTTCATCTCTCCCAAACAAGGATGATTTTTACTCAACTGTTTACATGAATGGGATATCTGATGAAAACTATAATAAAGAAAACGATGTTTGGAAGGAGTTTGATTGTAAAAATATGTTAGAGTACCATAATTTATATCTTTTAGCAGACGTCCTATTACTTGCAGATTGTTTCGAAAGTTTTAGAAAAGGTTTGATATCAAAACTAAAACTAGATCCTGCAAACTTTGTAACAGTACCAAACTTCTCATGGAGTGCAGTATTCTGGTTTTCAGGAGTAAAGATTGAGTTGTTGACTGATAGAAACAATTATGACATGTTTAAAAATCTATTCGTTGAGGAATATGCCAGATTAATAGTAGACTTGTTAAAGCAAATAATCCATCAGTTCCTGATTATGAAAAGGATAAACCAACAACATGGATAACTTATCAAGATGCTACAAGTCTTTATCCTTCAGCAATGAAGGAGCTCCTTCCACAAGGAAACATTGTAGAAATTTCAAATGACGGATGGAATATTAGTAGTATTCTTCAGTTAGAAGATGAATCAGACATTGGTTACTTCTTTGTGGTTGATATTGAATACGATCCAAAAACTAAAGAGTATTATCATGATTTACACAATGAATATCCATTATGTGCTTGTAATAATAATAATAATAATAATAATAATATTGCACTTGATAAAGCGCCCTCAGAGAACTTAATCTCTTTCTAGGCGCTTTACATTTGCTGCAAAGTGATACGCAATAGAATAGTAAGTAAAATCATGCTTGAAAAACAAACAAAATGAATAACATGGTTAGGGGTTACATGCACTGGGTCAGCATGCAAATGTGGTTAGTGGCAGCATGAACAGTGTCAGCACGCATAAGCACATCGAGGACGAATCACAAGGACCCACTAAATGCTGTCCTAAATAGGTATGTTTTTAAGTTTCTTTTAAATGTGGTCAGGTCAGGGGATGTTCTGACGCAGGTCGAGAGGAAGTTCCAGGCTGTGGGAGCATACGAGCTAAATGCACGGTCTCCAAAGGATTTAAGGTTTGTACGAGGTATTTCTAGACTGTTGGATTCCGAAAAGCGAGTGGTACGATGCTTTGCCTGATGGGGTAGTATCTCTGAAAGATAGGCTGGAGCCATAGAATGAAGAGACCTAAAAGTGAGCGACAAAACCTTGAAGTCAATCCGTTGCTTGACTGGTAACCAGTGCAGGTCGGCGAGAAGTGGAGTAACGTAGCAACTGCGACGCTCACGACAGACAAGCCTAGCTGCAGAGTTTTGCACCAGCTGCAATCGCCTGATCGCACATGCTGGTAGGCCAGTAAGCAGTGAGTTGCAGAAGTCGAGACGAGATGTCACGAATGCATGGACCAACTTGGACGTGGTATCTTTATCTAAACAAGCCCGAATTTTAGCAATGTTATGAAGCTGAAAATAGGCTGATTTGACTGTGGAGCTGATGTGGTCGTCTAACGAGAGGTCGCTTTGGAATATGACACCTAGATTTCGAGCTGATGCAACTGGAGATATGCTGGCAGAGGCAATTTTGAAAGTCAGCCTTTCCAATTTCTGAATAACACTTGGTTTGCCCATAACTAGTAAGTTAGTTTTATCATCGTTTAGTTTTAGAAAATTTGCTGCCATCCATGATCGGATGTCATCAATGCATGCAGCAAGTGAGTTGAGAGAATTTGAGGTGCTCGAAGGCTGGGAGGGATCAAAGCAAAGGTACAACTGAGTGTCATCCGCATAGAAGTGAAAGCCTAGATTGTGCTTGGCAATCACATCAGCGAGAGGGAGAGTATAAACGGTGAAAAGGACCGGACCTAGCACTGAGCCCTGAGGTACTCCATATTTCAGAGGTACTTCAGATGATTTGTGTCCATTCACGTCAATACTCTGGATTCTCCCACTGAGATAGGACCTGAACTACTGCGGAGCAGTGCCAGTGATGCCCAGGCGAGATGAGAGGCGCTCTAGAAGAACTTTGTGATCGATGGTGTCAAAAGCTGCCGAAAGATCAAGCAAAACAAGAAGAGACACTCTACCCATGTCTGCATTCCTAAGTAGGTCGTTGTATACCCGAAGCAATGCTGACTCTGTGGAGTGATTAGCTCTAAAGCCAGACTGGAACTTACTAGCAAGGTGTGAGGTTTCGATATACGAGTTCAGCTGGTCTGCCACGACCCGTTCGAGTGTCTTTGATAGGAATGGTAGAAGGGAGACTGGGCGGTAGTTGCTTAAGTTCTCTTGGTCTAGTGTAGCTTTCTTGAGAAGTGACCTGACTACAGCTTTTTTGAAAGGTGCTGGGACCTGACCTGGGGCTAATGACATATTAATGATGTTGGTTATGCATGGCAACAGCAGATCAATGCAACGTAGGAGCAGGACAGTGGGAATAGGGTCCAGTGGACTTGTTGTCTTCTTTGATTGAGATACGAGCTTTAGGACTACATCACTGGTGACCTGTTTAAATGCAGACATTGAGGCACAGCCAGGAACCGAGGAACAGCATTCTAGTGGGAAGGTTGTCATCGCAGGGATGGATTCCCTGATTTTGTCTATCTTCTGCACAAAGAATCGAGAGAAGCGATCGGCTAGATCATCACAAGGATCATCTGGTAAGGAGCTAACCTGGGAACGGTTGAGGAGATGGTTTATTGTCGACATCAGCATTTTTGGATTGTGCATCTGTGATTGAACAATGTTTCTATAGAAGCTAGACTTAGCCTTTGCTAGGATCGATTGTTACGACCTACAGTAGTCTTCATATGCCTGTCGATGGACAGTTAGTCCGCATCTTTTGTATGCTTTTTCAAGCTTTCGTTTAGTAGACTTGGCTAGTTTAATCTCTGTGGTAAACCATAGGCCGTCTGGGCGGGGGCGCACAGTGCGCTTTGTCAAAGGTGCAAACTCGTCGAGCGTGTCAGCTAGTGTCGTGTTGTAGCAATCTACCAGTGATGACAGATCGGAGGGAGGACTGAGCAGCAAAGGTGAAGCAGATATGCTCGCACGGACAGCATCGATGTCAAGGGTCTTGAGGTTTCGCGATTCACAGGTTATTTTAGAGGAGAATGTGGGCACACTGTAGATTGAATGAGATCTGCATGTGGTCAGATAAGCAGGATTTGGTGATAACTGGTGATGACAAAGTGCAGTTATATGAGATAATTTGGTCGAGTGTGTGACCCTTGATGTGGGTAGGGCCATACACATGAGCCACAAGAGATAATGAGTCTGTCAATGTACGAAATTCGGTGCTGAAAGCGTCAGATAAGTTATCAAAGTGAACGTTGAAATCACCCATAACGAGAAAGGATCGATTTCTCGCACACAGAATCGAAATGAGATCGGAGAAATCTGAGATAAAGGAGGATTTGGTACCTGGTGGGCGGTAGACTACTGCCACTATCGGTAGCTTGTTTTCGGGTGAGACCAGGACAATTGATTCAAAAGACTGCTTCGAGGGTACCGCAAATGGCTTGAAGTTGAATTTCGAGCGCACGATCATAGCAACTCCACCTCCAGTTTTGATTGATCTAGGGGTGTGAAAGAACGTGAAACCAGATGGAGTAGCGTCTTTAATTGTCGGGCAGTTTATCGATTTTAGCCAAGTTTCAGTTAGGGCGAGCAGGTCGATACCATTTTCAGAAATAAGGTCGTTTATTACTAGAGGTTTATTGCACATTGAGCGAGGATTTCAAAGGCAAGCGTTAAGTCTGGCCGATTGGGTTACAACAGGCCTGATGACCACTAAGTTTGAGAGATTTACAGTGACGCATGCGGGGGAGCGTGCTAAGCGGTTCGAGACAATGCTAGGAATACCAAACGAGCAGCGTCTAAGCTGGCGGTTCCGGCCACCGCGGCGGCTACGGGGTGCTTTCCTTTTGTTAATGCATAGTTCATGAATCTTAGCAACAACATTAATATCTAGGAATGCATTTGATATACGATGACGAAGCGATAGCAGCTGCTGACGACCATAACTAACAAGTAGGTTACTAGCCGCCGGCGTAGCTAATGCAGCCGCCGGCGTGGGAGACCCAGCAGCCCGAAGCGAAAAGCGTTTAGATGTCCATAGGCACGTAATTTCTTACGCGCTACGGTCAAAAAACAATCAGAATAACTTTAAACAGGTCTTAGCTGTATTGTTTCCGTATACGATGTTCGCAAGAACTTCGGTTTTCGGAAGAATTCTGCAACGAACAAGAACGCACGTTAGAGCGCTCTATGTCAGGAGGCGAGCTTGTAATAGAGTTGTTGATTGTAGTGAATATTCAAACTTTCAAAATAAGTTCAAAACAGGTGCAAACAATGTTCCAAAGTTAACGTGTGACTTTCAACCAAAGAAGGATTATCGTCTCCATTATAGATATAATACATTACATTATACATTATAGATTATACATTATATATATTATATATATTATATATATATATATATATTATACATTATAGATTTAAAATTCTGTTTGACATATGAAATGGTGTGTGATGTAAAGAAAGTTTTTAAGTTTAAACAATCTAGATGGCTTAAACCATATATTGAAATGTGTGCTAAAATGAAAGCATTAAATTCGAGTAAAAAGTTTTTAAGAAATCTTTGTTAACTTATAATGAATTCATTTTATGGTAAAACTTGTGAAGATGCTGAAAAAAGAGTTAAAACCTATTTATTTAGTACTATCGATGAAGCAGGAAAAAAGAAATTGAATAAACGAACTAGAGGCCCAAAAATGGTTAACTTTAGAGACTTTGGAAAATCGTTGACAATATTTCAAATGAATCAATCAAAAACAAGATTAAATAAACCAATATTTATCGGTAGCGCAATTCTAGATTTATCAAAGTTACATATGTAAAAGTTTTATTATGATGTTATAGAACAGAAATATGGGAATAAGGTTAGTTTAATCTATACTGACACTGATTCTTTAAATATGAATATTGAAACACCTAATTTTTACGATGATATGAAAGCAATGCCTGATTATGTCGATGTTGATACAATTGGTAAATTTAAGGATGAGGCAGAAGGAAAAATAATTTCAGAGGTATGTGCTTTAAGACCAAAGCTATACTCTGTAAGTATCGTTGACGCTGAAAGAAAAGCAGCTGCAAAAGGAGTAACAAAGGCAGTTTTTAACGAAAACGATGGGGCATGGCACATTCGCTAGTTGTTAAACTGATATTATAGAAATTTTTAAAGGTAAAACAAATAAAATTTTTAGTGAAAATCAAATTAGAAAGTTTCATAAAATATCTCAAGACAAACACGAACTATTTACTAATGAGTTAGAAAAAGTCGCACTACCAGCATGTGAATCAAAACGTTACTGGTTAGATTGTGGGTGTTGTAGTTATGCTTATGGGCATTATAAGATTGATAAAGCTTTAAGGGAAGATACTAATCCAGGTCGTTGTGATAAATGTATTGAACAAAATTTTATCCTTGTATGGGAAAATGGATTTTGATGAAACAATTAAAAAGATTCTTAATTCCAATGATTTATTAGGTAGTAATGTAGTTTCTATCTGTCAACGAACATTAGGTTGTTATACTAATTCTTCCTTTCATAAGACAGATGCATATAAAATTTTAAAGCAATCAGACTCAGCAGTTATTGACAATATTTTGGAGCTTTTAAAAATGTAAACAAAAATTATTCGAGTTAGTACCACAATCACACATTTTCGATATAATACAACACTCTCACAGACACATTTTCAAATCTAATGAATTTCTCAAACAGAAATACCTAATAGAATTTGAACCAGAAACTGAATCAGCTGAAGAAGATATACCACCTTTTTTATCTGGTTATAAAAAATCTGAATTGTATTAAATAAAAATAATATCATTATTATAGAAATGGAAAAAGAAAATCCGGAGTTTTTAAAAGTTGAAGAAGACTCTATGGATATAACTATTTCAGATGTGGAGCCAATTTCAGATACAGAATCTGAAGATCCTGATTACATCCCCGAGTCTGAATCTGAATCTGAATGTGAATCTGAGTCTGAACCTGAATCTGAATCTAAATCTGAACTAGAATCCGAATCAGCTGAAGACGACTTCCCTTTTTATGATGAATCTGATGATATACCACCATTTCGAAGTGATTATGTAAATGAAAAAAGTGAATTATGAAAAAATATCTATACTTATATATAGAAATGGAAGTCTCAAGAATTCTAAGCTGTAAACAATCTAGAGAAATGGCTGTAAAGATATGTCTTCAAAAACTGAAAGGTAATGATCAACGTATAATGAGACACTCTCTTGATAAACCTATTCCAGATTTAGATAGTTCGTTTGTTAGTGTTCTTATAGAAATGTGTGAAGCTTCTGATAAACTAATGGAGTGTAGAGGCAAGATAAACGAAATGCTTGAAGACGCAGCTAAGAAATCAAAAACCCCAAAAACAAAACAAGGAGTACAAATGAATTAACTGTATTAAATAAATCTTCAACCTTTTATAGAGAATGGATCAACAAGTTTCAAGAATTCTTTGTTGTGAAAATGCTGTAAGAATTGCAAAAAAGTTATGTGGCTTTGATGATGATACTACTTATATTGATACAGATCTTTATAAGCATATTTTTGTGTTAGGCGATTCAAAAATCTCTATTCTTTTACAGGTTTGTGATGAATATGATAAAATGAAAAAGAAAGAAAAAAATCTACCACAGCATTTGATAAGTTTCATCATACCTTTGATGAGTTAAAAACAAAAGCTAATCACTTTTATATATGAGTAATTTTCTTTTTTTATATAGAAAAATGCAGGCCGATGTTACTGATCCAAATCTTGCCACTAGTGCCACTCTCCTGAAATCTTACGTTGATTATCTTGTTAGGTCAAGAATGACTGCATATGATCAACAAACACTCGATTCAGATATTTCAGTTATGAATGATAATTCAGTTAAGAAATTCTATCTTGATGAATGTGATATCGAAGCTCAAAAAATTATAACCGCCGGCTTAACTGACGTGACAGCCAATCTTGAATCAACTGTTAGATCTAAAGTTGATGCACTTATAGATGATCCTTCTGAAATCTCAAGCTATACAACATGGATTGCATCACAACTTCCAACGCTCACAACAGTTATCTCAGGCGTATCAGGAATTAAACCAGATATCTCTGGAATTGTTAAAGATGAGTGTTATGCAGTTCTTCCTGATCTAGCTGATGGTGTTAGTGCAAGACAAAAGGCAACTGCTGCAGCGTTAGAAGAACAATCAACATAAGTAATTTAATTAATTAAAACAAAAATAAACAGTAATATATCAATGGTTTCAATCGAAACAAGAAGTAAGGATTGCCTTAATGAAGTTAAAGGGCAGCAACTTTCAAACTTTAAGATTTGCTCTTATCCAATGGGTAGAATTGAAGACATTAGATCAACATTACTAAACGCTGTTAAACTAGTCATTGAATACAAGGCATTAAGAATTAATCACTCTGAACCAGAGATTGCAAACATATTTAGTAAAGTTAGAGACGGTTCGATCTTTGAAGAGTTTCTCAGAGACTTAAAAGTAGAAAAAATAAATAAAATTAAGTCAGAAGCTTACTCTAAAAAATAGAACTAACAAAACAAATAAAGAGTGAAATAGATCAAGGAAAAGACTTTGAACTTCCGGAAGAGTTGATTAAAGAAACTAAGGATTGGAGGATTTAGATATTTACTAATCTAGCTTGCTTAACTAAACCAATCTCAATAACATCCGAAGGACTAGGTGTTCTAAATCCTGCATAACTTAGAACAGGATAACTAAGATCTTTGTGTTATCATTTTGTTCGTATCATTTTTCGGTATCATTTTTGTTTGTCATTTTATCATTTTGTTCATCGCTTTCTTCAGTGATAGCAAGGTTTGTTATGGAATTACTTAACAATAACATGTAATCACCTTCCACACCGTAATAAGGTATATTAAGTAAATTAGAAGGAAGAAATTTGGCTGAGTAGATATTGTGGCGGCAGTTAGTAGTTATATTATCATATTCTGCAGACAGCTTTTCTACTGTTACCGACATTGTTGATGTAACAGTTCTAAAGCTTATTCTAGTCATATTATCATCCTTTAGTAGAAA
Organism: Cristatella mucedo; assembly: GCA_009760855.2. Lineage (NCBI taxonomy): Eukaryota > Metazoa > Bryozoa > Phylactolaemata > Cristatellidae > Cristatella > Cristatella mucedo. Next base: position 1,894,714 of record WPIO01000005.1, read on the forward strand.
TGAATTATTTTCAGCTGTTCTTCCATAGACATTATTATAAGTTTCATCATCGACAATGTAAGTACTATCATTATTTATTCTATCAATGTCTCTTATTTGTAATGTTATCTTTGAGTATAGTGGTTTTTTAAATTAATATCAGATGGCCTTGCTAAAGTAGTGTCAGTGGTGTTGTTAGATAAATTAGTAACACTTTTAGCACCTATTGCAAAATTTACTATTAATGACTCGTGGTTAAAAGATCTATTTGTTCTTAGAAACGTTGAAAAAGCTCTTTCTTTTGTGTATGAGCAGTCAGTAGTGTTATTAGCAACTAATCTATCTACTTCTAAAGTTCCATCTATTATTTGTCCTCCTTCTGTTTAACTTTTGTATCAAGATACTGTTTTGTTGATAAATCATTTCCATTCACCGGATAACCCAGATTTACATATTTCTTTGACTTAGCAGATAAATCTCCTCTTACAATGTCATCAGAGTCTTTTCGAATGTAATTATTATCAGCAAATGTTTTACTTACAGCTTCTAATTCACAAATAGTAGAACCAATATTCTTTATTTTATTTTTACCAAGATTTAGAGTTCCATTCATTTCTAATAATCTTCTGCTAAGCATTTTACGTTATCGCTATATAAACAGTAATATTTAATTCTTTATCAAATAAATTTGAACCCGATATAAAAGTTGATGACTGAACAAGTTTTTTATTTGCATCAAGCACATACTTACCATATAATTGATCTTGTAACGGCACTAATGTTGACGGAAGTGGTAATACTATAACTTTTTTCTAACTGTATATTCATACAATGTTGTAACAACAAACAAACCCCTGAGAATAGTAGTATCAGCTAAAGTAGAGATCCACCGACCATTAATTGTTTTTCCATATAATTCTGTAGTTAAAGACCCATCAACTGTTGCACTAAAACGTACTACAGCAATATTTCCATCAGATATTCTGTTTAGATAGTTAAAGTTTACACCGTCATAACGATCAACAGGGTCGTTTTCTAAGAAGATAGAGTATCCATTCATATCTAAATTTCCATTGAGGGTACCTCCAGTTAGTTTAAGAAAATTAGATTCCATATATGATTTATTTGGAATATCATTATCAGAAGTAGGAGGTCCTTCAACAGCTACATTTCTATTTACAGTTAGTGTCCCGTTAATAACTCCACCAGTCTTTGGAAGTTTACTATCTGCATAATCTTTAGTTGCAGCATCACTAGGATTTACAGGATTTGCTAATTCTATTATCTTAAAATTTTTCATATCGATATCTCCATCAGCTGTAGTTCCTCTTGATACTTTGGTAACAAAATTGTTATCTATATACTTTCTATTTACTGCATCTCCAATATCAACAGGATAACCTAAATCCTTTATGAAATTACCATTCATACTTAAACTGCCTGTAAGTACATCGCCACTCTTTTTCCTTTTTTCTTTTTTCTTTTTTTTTTTTTTTTTAATTAGTTATACCAATTCCTCTTATTTTGAGGTCTGAGCATTTCTGTACAATAGTAAAAAGAAGATCAGTGTAAGTTATTCCACTTGCAACAGTAAACTTATCAATAGCATAAGTACACGTTCCATCTATATTAATTTTTAAAACCAAAGTACCACTAACTCCATATGCTGATTCGCTGGTTAATTCTACGCATGCATTTGTCTTATTTGTTGCGTACATAATTCCACTTACCATTGCAAAGTTAGGTAATGCACCTGGAAAGAATGTTTTAAGATTAGTTGCGTATGCAATAACTTTTCCAGTAGCAGCAACAACAGGCATATCACCAGGTGTAATTTGCTGCGGTTGAAATTTATTTCCCGTACTTCCATTAGCAGTAATACTCAAACCAAGCATATCAAGATAAAATACGGTGGGATAATTACCAGAGCTTGCTCCAAAATATCTAAATGATATTTGCTTATTACTATGTACATATTGTTTTGTTACAGTGTCAGAGTCTTTTAAGTTAGTAATTTTCTTTCCTCCTATGTTTATACTCGCTGTTGCTTTACCTTGAAACACCTTTGTCATATTCTTTAGTAGTCCATAGTTTATAACTTTATAAGGTCTTGAATCACTGTATACAGTCCCGTCAGCAGAGTTGCCTGATATACCAAAAACATTCTTACAATTCAACTTTGCTGCCATCTTTCCATCACTCTTTGAAAAAAAACCTGATACACTTGAAACAGTTGCTAAATCACCTATAAAATTTGTAGCTACACTTCCTCCAAAGTTTGAACTAAAACCATAGTTCAAGTTTATTGCATCACCATCATTAACAGGGTAACCTAAATTAGTTACTCTATTTCCGTTAGCGTTAAGATCACTGTAAATAGATCCATTAATCTCTCTAACTTTTTCCATTCACTTATGTCATATATAAATAATAGAAAAGCTAAAGGAGTTGATAGTATAAAAGAAGGTGTTGATACAACCAAAGAAGTAGTTTCTGGGGTTACAACAGCAACGGAAGTAGGTCGAAAGCAGTTATAAAGTTAGTACCTAAAGTTGCTATGAAACTGTCTTTACAAGCCTCAAACAAGATAGCAAAGATTGTTCCAAAGGTATTACAATCGTTTAAAGTTATTGGAACAGCCACAAAAGCTCCAGGAGGATTTCTATCAGGAGTAACAGGAATAGTAGATCTTGGTTCGTGTATAAAAGAAATTGTTGATGCGGTTGCTTCTGGTAAGTATGGTCAAGTATTTTGGAAAACAATGGCAGATAAAAAAGTAGGACTATTAAAGATGGTTGCAAGTTTAGAAGTGGGATTTTATATCAATGAGATACTATTAGAAGCAGAGAAAGCAAAGAGTGATTGGTATCTTAACCCTAGTAAGTTTTTATCTGATACATTTGGAGAAGAGGTTTCTTGGGATGCAAAGCAACTTGATCCAATCGCTTGGAAGAAGAACTTTCTTGAAATGAGAGGAGGTTTTCTTCCTGTTATTCCAGCTATCATTGCAAGCATAGCAAGTGTAATAGGAACAGTTGGTTTAGCAGTTTCAATCACTGTAGCCGTTGCAGGATTGATAAAAAAGATAGTAGATGAAACAATGTATACTGCTAGAGCACCTAAAATGAATACTCACGAAGAGAGAATGAGTGCTTTATCACTTCAGAGTGAAAGGTTAAATAATGCTATAGTAGACTTGAAAAAAATGATATAACTACTTGATAAGGGCATCGATATAGATCTAAGCGATAAAGTACAGAATTCGGAAGTCAAAAACAGATTGACTTACCTTAATAAAGGAAAATAACTTGTGGAAAAAGGAGGCGTTAGTTATAGTGAAGATTTAAAACGAGACATAAAAAAGTAGAAGCTTCAGCAGTTGGTGGATCTAAAACATGTGATTATAAAGCTGAAAGTGCAATGCTACTTGCAATTTTATTCTCTCAAGGTAGAAGTCAAGAAGAAATATAAAACGAAATGATTAAGTTAAGAGATGACCTAAAACGAACATGTAAGAACTAAAAGTCAGTGTAATGAACTATTTTATTATCTTCTGTTAAAGTATATTTAAGGTTTAATTTTACAAATTCAATACTTGGACGCATTGATGTAATATCATGAGCGTAAGCAGCTTCTTCTTTTTTTTCAAAATAACCTGAGTGTCTTCTTTCTCCATCTACTCGTATATAGGCCATGTATTTGTTTACTCTTTTAGGAAAACACACACCAATAAAATCAGACGATAAACCTTTTCGTTGTGGTCTATTTCTCATATTTTCTGAATGAGTTGCTTCACGTAAATTCTCGAAACGATTATTTAGTTTGTCATTATCAATGTGATCAATCTCATTCAAAGGGAATTTACCGGTCATGATTAACCACACCAACCTATGAGCATAGTGTGATTTTCCATCAACTCTTAATTGTCTGTATCCATTAAGAGTTATTGACCCTGCTTCCGATCCAACTATTATTTTCTGCCCTCTAGCTCTATTTGTAAATTTTTCAGTTAAAGCACTGTAATCAAATAATTCAAGAACTCTATCTCTAAAACTAGTAACTTCATCTTGATCAATTTTTAGTATACAATACTTTTTTATTGTTTAACATAATTTATTTTATATAGAATGTATCAAGAAGTCAAACTTGATCTAATTCATAAGTCAAAGGAACCAATCTCTATAAGATTAAAACACACTGATCTAAGTGGCACTAAATCTATTTTTGTAACAGATACTCAAAGAAGAAGATTAGAAAAGTATAAGGCAAAAGAAGTAGGAATGCAATTGAATCTTAGTCTTAAACAGTTAAAGGCAAATAGAAAAAAATGGATCAGGTATTGTAGATATAATAAATAAGATATCTGGAGGAAGATAGTTTCACTTAAAATTACCAGTGGAAGTAAAATCAGAATTTGTTCCAGATGGAAATTTCAATAATACCAATAGATATAGCTATGTGGGGCCTGGAACTAAGTTAGCAAAAAGAATGGAGGAAGGTTATCAGGGAGTTAACGATCTTTATAATCGCGCACTTATCCATGATCATATAAACACAGACAGGAGGAATGTCAGAACCAAGAAGAACAGAAATACGAAATTTATCCGACCTTGTTCTTGCTGAGAGTGCTGCTCGTATTGCACTTGATCCTAAACAGCCTGCGTATGATAGAGGAGATGCTAAGCCTGTGGCTACTATCATGACAGCAAAAGCAAAAATTGGTTTAGGTATTTGAGGAATGTTAAACGATTCATTTGCAACTGATTTCTTAAAAGACAAAGTAAACAATCCATCAAGTTTGAAGAAGATAAAAAATTATGCTCAAGGCATTGCTGATATAATGTTAGATATCAGTAGAAAAAAGGTATAAAAAATTTACTAATCTAACTAATTTGTATTTCTTGTTTTTATTATTAATAAATAATAAATAATAAATCCTAGCTGATTAAACAGCCTCTTTTTGTATAGCGACAGAAGAGCCTTTACGGCTATCACCACCGCTTGCAGTGGCGATAAAGAATCGCCCACTGCAGGAATCGAACCCGCGACCTCGGGACCGAGATCGTGAAAGCAACCGCCTTACCTAGTGTGCCATCACGGCTAACCTAATAATCAGCAGGATTGAATTCACTTCGTTTGACAGAATCATAAACTTTAACTTGATCTCTCTTCAATCTAATGTTAAGTCTTTCTTCAGAGTTGTAACTGTCTTTAGTCACATAACTACCATCAAGAAAGCCTGCAATAGAAAAGTCAGTTCCAAGTTTCTGAACTACGTCATCAATAGTGTTGATTTTAAGTTGTTTATTTTTGTTATCGAAGAATATGCTTGGTTTGATACCAAAAGCAATTTTTATTCCAACTGTAGATCTTTAAGACAGATTATAACCGGTGAAATCAAGTTTTTTACTTGACCTTTCTACGATGTCTTAAGAAAAGGTCTAATCTCATCCGTAATGTATACCCACATGTTGAAGTATGGTTTAGAATCTTTTGAAGCCTTCTCTTCAATGTGAACTCGAGCTGTTTTCCTTTTGGAATGTTAATGGTGGCATTTTCAAGAACTACAAATTTCTTATTTTGGATTTCCATTTCTATACGGGGAAATAAATTGCTTGAATTAAATTATTAATCCCATTGTTGTTCCAAAATCAGTTAATTCCATTAGTTTTAAGAATATTAAACACCTTCCACAATCTTTTTGATTGAACTCTTGCAGTTGAAACGTTTGAAGAGACGGTATATCACTGAAGTAACTTATTACCTCTGGCATTGGTGGTGCTCCAAAAGAATCAAAGTAGAAGCACTTAGATCCTTCTTTCTTAAGTGCAACCCAATGATATATTGCAAGATCTGATTTTCCTGTGTTACAAATAAGACATTCATTATCTAATGGTTTTGTTAAGTCATCTCTTGCGAAGACAACTCTAAAGTTTTTTATGTCGAATTCTTTTATATAATCATTTATTTCTATATCAGTTAAAGCTGATAATTTTACTTTTTTTTAGTTTGTCTATCGTGTTCTTGATCTCATTGATTATTTGTTGTTCACTTTCCCCTCTTCCAATTTTTCTTCTTGAGATAAAGATCCTTCACCAACACTTCTTCCAATCCTTCTTCCTTGAGATAAAGATCCTTGACCGACAGCAACTGGAACAGCAACTGGAGTACTTCTTAGTCTAACAAATTTTGATTTCTTTTTGCTACAGATTGTACAAATTCCTTTTACCGTTCCTCTTAATCTTTTTGTGCTAGCTACTTCAACATACTCTTCATGGATTGTATCAGTTGGTCTCTTACACTTCATACAATAAATCTCCATATACAAATTTAGACAAATTTAATATAGAATGTCTTTAAAAGTTAAACCTTTTGATTTTGGACAGGATATTGTTACTGGACACCAAGAACCATTTCCTAAAGTACCTATTAGAGCATTAGTTTTAGGACCAAGTGGAAGTTGTAAATCTCAGTTAATATTAAATTGGGTATTTTTAGGAAGATTAAAGTATGATGCTTGTACTATTATTGCAACAAGTTTAGATCAACCACTATATCGTGGATTTATAAAAATGACAAAAGATAATCATTCTTATGTTTGGATTAATGGAATAGATGAAATTCCGGATGCTGACTCATATAAGAATTTTAGAAATGTTATTGTAATAGATGATCTTATGTCTGAAGATCAAACAAAGATATTAGATTATTTTACTAGAGGAAGACATAAAAAGAATGAATGTATTTTATCTTGCTCAAGGATTTACAAGAATACCTAAACGAGAGATTAGGAATAATATAAACTTTATTATAATATTCAAATAAAACAATAATGATATTGAGTATATTCCAGAGTCATACGTTGGTGATATAGATAGAAAGCAATTTAAAGATTGGGTCGATTCTAGTGCAAGGAAAATATTTGGATATTGCGTTATAGACTTAATCAGAAGAAGGAAAGCAACTAATTACTATTTTCAATACTTAATAGGAGAGAAATGATAAACGGAAAGTTGTATCAAAGAAAAAACAGACCTTATGAAGGAAGTGTTCAAGAAGCACTTGATTTAGAAAACTTACTTGATAATTTAGAAAAGTTACGTAAAGCAAGTACACTCAGCAATAATGAAGAGGTGGCAAGAATTGAAGCTGAAATCGCTGCTAGAGATCAAGTAGAACATAAACTAAATGAACGTGCGATAGAAGAATCAAAAAATGATTTAGGAAAAGTTGATTTTGATAAACTTAAAGTAATAAGATCTAAACTTGTAATTCAGATAGAAATTAATAAACTAATTGAAAAGGCAATAGAAGCTAAAGCACCTCAAGATATTTCTAACTTTTTGAAAAAAGCAATTACTGATATCACATCTGGAAAACCTAAAAAAGCAATTACCAGAGTAAATCAAGCAAAGACTCAAGCAGCTAATCCGGAAATAAAAGAAATTCTTGATGGTGTTCAAAAGACAGTGGCAGAAAGTCTTAACATTAATTCATCTACCGGAACTCCAAAGAGGAAGAAAGCAAGTATAAAAGAAGTTGAAGCACCAACTGCTACTAGCACTCCAAAGAAGAGATGAAGAAAAAGTAAATCTACCTTACCAATTGTAAGTGTTGCAGAAACTTCTGCAAGTGTTATAGAACCTTCTGCAAGTGTTACAGAACCTAGCATACCTCAATTTACAACTGCTATAGAAGCTACTTTACCTACAATTATTGAACCCCGTGGGTTACTAGAAAAAATTTATTTGATATTAGTACGATACCAAAGACAGGAAGAATGTCATCTCTAATGAAAGAAGGTATAAAGAAAATTACAGAAGATAATATTGGAGAGTCTCTTATTAATATCCAAGAAGATTTAGAGAAGATAAAAAAAAGGAGTATAAAACAACAAAGTATTCTTGACCATATAAAATCACTGCGACCTAAATCTGGAGAAGGATTAAAAGTTGTTCCAGTGTTTGTTAAGAGTGATAAAGAAGTATTAATTAAGATTGATTTATGGTTGAGAGAGCTTGCTGCTGGAAATAAAGGAGTTGTAAATTCAATCAGTGCTGCAGTAGATTATTTAGCTAGGTCTTGAAAAGCACCAAAATCTTACGTTGCCAAAACAAATAATCTACTCTTTAATATATAGCAATGAGTGATCTTTTGGGCACTGCGAAAGAGATACTTAAAAATGTTGAAATTATTAGAAAACTAATCAAGCGAGTAAAGAAGGGTATGTGTTCAATATTATTGGAAATTCTAATCCACTTAACTTACATATCAATACCCCTATTTTATTGAGAAACAAAAACTTAAAAGTTTGTTTAAGAAGTCTGTTGAAATTAATTCCATTAAAAAAATATTACTACTTCTAATAACACTTTTATCCATAGAAATGCAGGCGGTTCTGAACAAACTGTAACAATAGAACCAGGAATGTATACAGTTGATAGTGATGACCTAAATACTGGTTTTGTTGATAGGATTAATAATTACATTACTCAAACAGGATCCACAACTGATAAGTTTATAGTTGGTGTTGATACTGGTACCGCACACTCATGGATTAGTATGCCTGCTGGTTGAAGTTTTATTGCTAGTAAATCTCCTATTTCTAAAGTAATTGGTTTTACTAAACCTGCTTACACAACTGATAACAAGTTTTTAGAATCGTATCCAACTATTACACCAACTATTTGTACTCCTAAAAAAAGTTTTATTGAGAAGAACAGGTAAGTATTGCTGATGTAAAACTTGTTCTTGTGAATTGTAATTTAGTTGCACCAGGAACAAGTTTTCTAAATGGAAATGAAACTAAAGCTTTAAGAAGTTTTGGATTTGAATTTTACCCATGCGATACAATGGTATACGAACCAAATACTCCTGAATACCATAATGTTTCTACTGAAGCTATTAGTGATATAGCTGTTAAAATTACTGATCAAAACTTAAAAGTGCTAGATTTTGGTGGTGAACAAATTGCTGTTGTTATAGAAATTATAGAAATATCTAATATAAGGAATGACTATAAGATTAACTGGGACATCTTCTTCAGACTATAAAACATTAAATCCTCTAATTAAATTAGGAGAAAAATCAGGATATAATGAAGTTGGTTTAAGAAGAGTAGAGTTTACTTATGCCAATAGAGCCATATCAAATGTTGTTAGAAGTGTAAACGACAGACTTTGGTTTAGGTTTTCTATTGGAGATGCTGGTGATGCTACTTTCATTGAAATTGATTTTGGAAAAGAAAAAGATGGAACTCCTAAAACTTCAGGAACTTAGGATAGTAACAAGATTGTTCTTGCTTTAAATGCTGCTTTATCACCTAAGAAAAAGCCTCCTGCCCCTAATCCAGATGGTACTTCAGGTACTGGCACACGTATACCAGCGCTATTCAATGGAAGAAGTGGAAACGGAATAAGATTTAGTGTTGATACAGATGATAAATAGTTATGCAAGTAGCAGATGATAGCGTTGTTTTTCTTGGAGCTAATTCTTTTATTAAAAAAAGATGAGTTTTTTAGTATTGGAGATACACTAGGTTTTAACTCAAATGAACAAGGAACATTAGACCGTGATATGGTTGGGGGAACTCCTTACGAAGTAGTTGAAAAAGCTATGTATTTCGCTGAAACTTATAAAGCATGGAATAAAATTATTCTCCCTAATTATAGTGGTGTAAAATGTATAAGTTTTGATTCTGATTTAGTTGATCCAGAAATTAATTATATAGAAAAAAGGGTTTTTAGAACAATCTTCATCCTTATATATAATTGATACTGATGATATTGCTCCAGGAGAAAAAGTTGATTTACATATTCCAAATGTGATGTACTTGCTAAAAAGGGTGATATAGATTTATTGAGTAATTTTAAAATTACTTTTACAGATCAAAATGGAAATAGAGTTAATACAATAACAGATGTCGTAGCTACAATAGTTATTAAAAAAGGAAAAATCTACATAGAAAATGAAGTTTAAATTAACAGGGGCTTCTAACACAGATTATAAAACTAACTATCCTCCAATAATGCTTGGTTCTAAATCTGGAAATAAAAAGTTGGCTTAAGAAGAGTGGAGTTTACTTACTCATATAAAAGCATTGTGAAAATTGTTTCTTTTAAAAATGATATGCTTTGGTTTAAAACAAATCGCATTTCAGCTAATAACTTTTCAGTTACAGTTAGGGAAGTATATCATGATTCTACAAGGATTGTTGCAGCATTAAATAATGCGCTAGATGGTGCTTTATCCTATTACAACTCTTCTAAAAGAGATAGTACTGGAATTGCTTTTGGAGTTGGAGAAGGTGATAAAATAGTAATGAGAGTAGTAGGTGAGTACATTGTTTTACTAGGAAGTGATTTGCCGGGTTTTATTAATAACATTGGAGATTTATTAGGTTTTAAAACAAAAGAACAAGGAACATTCGCTCCTGATTATGATTATGATGATGTAAGAGAAGATGATATAAATGAAAAAGCACACTATTTTGCTGATACTTATAAAGCATGGAATAGAATACAATCTGATGGTGATAATAATGTAGAATGGTTAAGTGTTGATTGTGATTTAGTTGATCCGGAACTTAATTATGTAGAAAAAAGAAAAGAATTTTTAGAACAGTCTTCATATATCATTGACACAAGAGATATTGCACGTGGTGAAAAGGTTGATTTACATATTCCAAATATAAATGTACTTAGCGATAAAAGGTGATATAGAATCATTGAGCGATTTTAAAATTAGTTTAACAGATCAAAATGGAAATAGGCTTAATACAATTACAGATGTTGTAGCTACAACAGAAATTTCAAAGTAATATAAAGAAATGGGAAGTTATGCAAGGATAGGTCATGGCAATATAAGAGGAGGAAAGTATTATGGAGCTGGAGATTTAGATAAAGTACTTGATGGCGTTGGAAAAGTAACACCTGTTTTAACTGGATTAACTGGTCTAAGCATGAACATTGCTAATAAAGTAGTTGATATGCATCAAGCAAGGAAACTTACTGAACTACAAACAAAGAAAGAAAAGACAGATCAAGATTATGCTGTTAAACGTAGAGAGATGGATGATAAACTTGAAGAAGAAAAAAGAAAGAAAGATTATGAATATGAATTTGAGAAACGAAAAAAAGAAAAAGATTATGAAAGAAAGATGAAAGAGTTGGATCTTAGAATTAAAGAAACTATGCTTGAAAAACTTAAACCTAAAACTTAAAAAAGTCGTAAAGTAAAGATGAAAGAAGAAGTAGAAGACTATTCAGAAACTCTTAAAGAAAATGATCCAAAAACATCTAATGAAGTTGAGAAAGTAATCAAATCAGTTATACCTACTGGAGAGAGAACAAGACCTGATGGATATGGTGGAATGATGAGAAAGAAAATTGGAGCTGGATTATATATTCAAAAGTAAAACATTAAATTTTAGTTTTTTATATAGAGAGAGAATGGCGAGCGCACGTATCAATACTCGACGCGATATGAGTGATCCTGATTTTCCTGATTATAAAATTAAGGATTATAAGTTTAAAGAATTCTACCAAACTAATGGAAATGAAACTGATGCTATTCAGGATAAAATAGTTGCATTCAACGTTCCTGCTGAACAACAAACATGCTATGTTTTGCCAGATGGTTATCTTCTACTTGAAGGACAAATACAAGCTCAAACTGCTGCGGGTGGTGCTTTTGGTGCTCCTGGTCGTAACCTTGCTGCAGGACTAGTTAATGCTGGTGCTTGGTTGTTTAATTCAATGAGAGTTAGACTTGGTTCTGAAGAGCTTGAAAGTGTAACACAAAATATAGGAACTGTTTCAACAATTACGGGGTTCTGTGTTACCCAAATGATTACAATAGAACCGAAGGACCTGCAACGGGTTGGAAAAAAGATGAGGGAAGTTCAATTGATAATTTATTTTTAGTTGATGCTAATGTTAATCCCAAAGTTTATTCTTATACAAGTCTTGCTGATTCGTCGGCAAGTGATTCAAATATTGGATTTGTTTATAGAAGGTAAGGTGTATATGTTTATTTATTGGTTTATCTAGTGTTCTTGCAGATAATGCTGGCACGTTCATGATTTCACTACCTTTATCAAGAATTTCTGGATTCTGTGCAGATATGAATAAAAGTATTTACAATACGCAATTTACTCTTGAAATGACTAGGGCTGGTGGAAATGACTAAAATGCTATTATGACAGGAGCGAGTGGTGGTACTAATATAGCTTTGACTAGAGGAGCTGCTGGTGCTGTTGCTGATGGTACTTGGACTGCATTTAAAATTAATATGTCAAAAATGAGGTTAATGGTTCCGTGTATTTCTCCGAGAGAAAGTGTTCAAAAAGCGCTTGCTGAAATTTCAAGTGAGAGATCAAAGAAAATCAGACTTAACTATAGAGTTAGACGATATGAGAATGTGACTATAACAAATTTCAATCAAAATCTTAAATTTACAAAGAGTATATCTGTGCAGAATACTATTGATAAAGTTAGATGGTTAATTGTTGCTGCACAGAATAATAATAAATTTAATACCTGCACTGGAAATCCTTGCACTTTTAACCATTGTGATATTAAAAACGTAACAGTTCTTGCTAAGGGATCAAAACAATATCCAGCGGTTGCAAGGAGCAGTTATCCAAAAGATGGAAAATGTTCAACTGCTTATCTTGATTTTACTACATTTAGGAAACAATTTCTTGTATTTAATGAATTAACTGAACCTTTTGGTGTTACATATCACGAGTGGTTATCTCTTTATCCTATTCATGTTGTTGATCTTCAATACAATGATGAACCTCTTAGAGTAATGTCAAAACTTGATGTAAGTGTTGAATTCAATTCTACAATACCTAGCTCTGCTGCTGCTGGTAGTAATGAGGCAGGTGGTGCTAATAGTAAAGAAATTCCTTCCACAACAATTATACTACATTATATTACTATCTTATAGATGAAGATACATTGATTGAGATAAAGTATTTATGGAGTAGAAAGATAGTTGAGGAGTTTATTCCAAAACAATATTTAGCGCAGTGTTTACTTGGATTACATGTATTAAAACTAAGAAGATGTTTCTATTCTGAATTCAAAATTTTTATTCCTGGTTTGAATTGTTATGACACACCCATAGATTACATAGCAGCAGGTAGTGTTAGAATACCTACCAAGTTTGAATTTGATATGCCTATTAGAGAACCACCTTTTATGTTTTTACTTAAAGATGAAAAGTACTTTGATTTTGAGTTTAATATAATTTCTGATTACGGTAGATTTAATAATGTAAAAGGTAATGGGTATGATAACAAATACTATATAAAGAAGTAGAAGTGCAAGTAATTGAAGAGGAAGATCATTTTAGGTTTGCAAGAATTATTTCAATAGTTAAAGAAGTGTTAGAAAGATCTAAAATATTGATGAATAATTATATTGATGAGCAAAAATTTTCATAACTAAGACTATGTATCAAAGAATAATGGATTCATTCTTTCAGATCTTGATGCGAATGGAAATCGAATTATAAATTTAGCTGATCTTGTTAATGACTTTGATGCTGTTACAAAAGCTTATGCCGATGCAAACTTTGTTTTTAATTCAGAAATAATGATGAATCTTGCAAATATTGGTGCTGGTATTAATCCTACTGATGAAGTAAATGTTAGTCAAGTAAATAATTATGTTAAAAAACTGGCGATTCAATGCTAGGAGATTTAAATATGAATAGCTTTGCTATAACATCTACTTATTGGAATTCTGGAAATAGTAATCCAGTTGTTCTAAATGATGACTATTGTGTTGCTTATGGTGGAATGAAAAGAGATGTATTACTAAGGAATTATCCTTCAACAACAAATATCAATATGGGTGGAAATTCAATAACAAACGTTGCAGAACCTATTAATCCTTCTGATGTTGCAACAAAGAATTATGTAGATAAAACACTTAAAAAAATAACGGAAGTAATATCAATCTCAATGGACACTAAAGCATTAAATTCAATAGTAAATCTATCAACACCTTACTCATGGACAAATAAAATGGCTCCACCAATAATGATAGTAAATGTTATGGTTGTTGGAGCATCTAATTGTGTGTTTCTTAGATCTAGTTCAGATACTAGTGTTGTTTCAGGTGAAATACGTGCAATAAATACTTCTCCAACTGGTGTTAAATTAAAGTATTATGTATATTTTACTAGGTTACCGATTGATTATTACTTCGTTGATAGCCTTGGGAAATTATGTACCCTCCTGAAAAGTATAAGTGAACTATTAAGACTATTAACACTTTTAACATTGTTGCTTTGTGTTTACCTTTATCTGCTGGAAATAGTTTAGAAATAGCGCAAATAGCTTCATGATCTAAACAATGATGTAATGAAATAGAACAACATTGTTTTTTTAAGTGTTCCTTAACTAATGAATACAGTTAGTTGGTTTTTCTTTTTTATTGTAACTAGAATTTATGTTACAGTAAGAACAGATTATAGAGTAGTTGTTACGAAAAAGGTTGGAATCAAATTCAGTTTCTTTCATATCTTTATTATAGATATCACAGCGTATTTCATACTATTGTTTTGGTCTTTCTGTTTTTAATGGTTTACAATTAGGACGACACGACTCTAAGTATTCAGTTTCGCTAAATGTATTTAAACATGCATCACAAAATATTTCCATTCTCAATAGAATGTCGTTTTTAACTCTAAAAGAAAGAAAAAAAGAAGGGAAATGTAATCCAGACTCAGATATTCAATCGAGTATTCAAATCAAGACCTAAGAATATTCGACGAGGTTTCTTTAATGTAGTTGAACCTAATGAAAGTCATCAAGCAGATATTTTGTACATGCCTAATGATTCTGGATATAAATACGCTTTGAGTGTTGATGTTGCTAGTAGATATAAAGATTCAAGACCGCTTAAAACTAAATCTTCTAAAGAAGTAACAAAAGCAATAATAGATATTTATAGTAAAAGTCCTTTGAAATGGCCTAAAAAGATAACAGTAGATCCGGGATTAGAGTTCAAAGGAGAGTTTGCTAAAGAAATGAAAAGAAATAAAACGAGTGTTATAGAAGGTACTACAAAAAAGAGCGTTGCATTAGTTGAAAGAATGAATAGAACAGTTGCAGAGATAGCATTTACTGCACAGTATGAAAAGGAATTAAAAAGTATTAATAAAGGAGATTATACTAGAAATAAAGAGTGGATTAATAATTTACCAAAGATTATTGATTATCTAAATAATAGTGTTACAAGAGTGATTGGTGAAGAACCTGCAACGGCGATAAAAAAGAACCAGTAAAACTAAAGAAACCAAAATATCATAGAAAAGTAGGAGAACAAGAACAGTTATTAGAACTGGGAACAACTGTTAGATATTTACTAGAACCAGGTGAACGAGAAGATGAAAAAAGAAGAAGAGCTACAGATGCGATATGGAGTTTAACTAAACATACTATCGTTAGAATAATGGTATTGAAAAAACAACAAGCTCGCTTTTGGGTAAATGATGTTAAAAGGAGTTTTGTTAGAGAGGAGTTACAAGTGATTAAACAACATTAATTTCATTTTGTGAACTTCCCAATATAATTCCTTCAAACTCCTCTTTTGTAATTTCCTCATCAGATAAAGCATTAGTAATCTTTGAAATAATTCCAGAGTTAGCATGTAAAGAATTTCTTTTACGCTTATCTATTTCTGCTAGTACACCATCAACTGTTACAAACATTAAAGGTAGTGTTGAAAAGAATGAAACTACATGGCTAATATCTGGAATTGCTTGAATATAAGTACTGGAAACAGTTACTCCTAATGCTATTACTATATTTATAAGTTTAATTGCATATCTAGCTCTTGTCAATTTTGTTAGACATTATCTAATTTTTGTATTATATTGAATAGTTTCTTCATATTTTTAAGCGTGAAATCTTTTCTTAGATCTGGCATTTTCTATATAATTATTTTTTAATTAAAAATATTTCTGCTAATTAAATATTAAAACTATCAGTTTATTCAACAAAGTAACACAAATGATTGAATTTGATGATGTGTTTTTACCTTTTACGATATCGGGAAATTTTTTGACAACCGAAGGTGAAACCGAGGTTGGAGAAAAATTTTGTGGTGTCGTAAAAGGTAAAAACACATCATCAAGCGGCAGCAATCGCAGAGAGTAGAGAACGACCGCCGCACGGCATGTCGTACCGCAATCGAATGCGAATGCTAGAGAATGGTGTAGCTTTATAGCCTCCTCCTAGGCAGTAAGTATAATTGCTGAACATATACATGAGCACTACAGCTTCAAGGAAGTATGGGATTGTCTGGTCCTGTTTTTACAAGCATTCTGGAAAAAAATGCAATCTTGCCAATAGGCAACGAAAAATTCTCTCCTGCTGCTGACTGTAACACATAATTTCTATCAATCCTGAGCAGCCACCTCCATGCTACTCACTTCATCGACTTCCCTCCTGACTCAGCTATACTCCTTACTTTTCCTAGTTGAGTAAGAAAAAGTCTATTCGACTACCAAATGCATACTGAAAGCCGCACAGGGTTTTGAGTGCGCTATAGATATTTCTACCATAACACACATTTAGTATTTGTGGCTGTGTTTTTTCGTTACAGCCGAAAATACATTACAATTGGGGATGTGGGTATGAGCACAATCTTCCATAATGGCTAGACTGCTTGGATTCGGCTAGGAGGGTAAAAGAGTTAGAGGGTTACAACTTCTTATGCTGATGAGACTTTTTGTTCTGGTGATCTCTTTCGTATAATGCTCAAACTCGGCGCCATAAAACCCGACCAAATCCCATACTCACTAATTTTACCATTTAGAACTATTAATACCGTCGCCTATAAAAATGACCAGTTGGTAAACAATACCAAAGACCAAACCTTACCGAAAACCCACATAACGTGACCCCCAGCTGGTTTGCAAGGGGCACTAGTGGCATACCAGTTGCACACCATGTAGTTGAAAACTAGCACTGGCAGTTTGACCATTGTAAACGCACTGTTTTAAATAAAGAATCGTGAATGAAGCTCTTAAATAAATGTATAACCTGTAGGCCAATACGATTGCTTTTGAGACACCATCAGGCCCAACAAGGTGACACCGGCAAGCATGCTGATGGCTCCACACAAGCAATAACGTAGGAGGCCTGGATTCTGCACCATTATCGGTCTCGAGTCAACTTCAAGCCTCTCGGTAGCTTACGCAAACCATGCTTACCAACGGTTCCATTGGCCATGGCTGGAAATTTAGTCTAAAGGTCGGCGTACACCAGCAGCCGACCTGCTCAGTAAAGCTGAGGCTCTATGGAATGTGCGGCAGCAGAAGAGACGAGATTCAGAATTGTATGGCCAATATTGACTCTGGGTTACACTTACAGGACGCCGGACATATTGCGCAGGAAGAGCTTCGAGCCTTTCTCGTTTAGGTCCGATCTAGTGCCACTGCTGCCACTACCTACATTATTGAAGCGGCTTGCATCGGTTGCTGCTTCTGAGAGCATGACGGTTAGAAATAAACATTAAAAAACCCGGTAGCCAGGTGCATACGAGCCAAAGGAAACGGACTAATACGAAGCCATCATCATAACTGATAGGCTCCCAGACACAGAACTGCAGCAACACCAAGAACACAATCTCACCACTCGCTTGCCCATGCTCAAACACGCACGTGCACGCACACACACGCGGACATGCACACACACGCAGACACACAAACGCACACACAAATTAACACGTGTGTGCGGCATACCACGTACCTATTGACATGGAATTGTTTGGAGTACACAAAACGCGCTGACCGTACCTGGCAGCACATCACAAAGCTCTTTTAGAGCGCCTCTCATCTCGCTTGAGCATCACTTGCACTGCTCTGCAGTGGTTCAGGTCCTATCTCAGTGGGAGACTCCAGAGTATTGACGTGAATGGACAAAGATCATCTGGGGTACCTCTGAAATATGGAGTACCTCAGGGCTCCGTGCTAGGTCCGGTTCTTTTCACGGTTTATACTCTCCCTCTTGCCCATGTGATTGATAAGCACAATCTAGGCATTCACTTCTATGCGGATGACACTCAGTTGTACCTTTGCTTTGATCCTTCCCAGCCTTTGAGCAGCTCAAATTCTCTCAACTCACTTGCTGCATGTATTGATGACATCCAGCTTGAAAAAGCATACAAAAGATCCGGACTAACTGTCCATCGACAGGCATATGAAGACTACTGTAGGTCGTACCAATCAATCCTAGCAAAGGCTAAGTCTAGTTTTTATAAAAACATTGTTGAATCACAGATGCACTATCCAAAAATGCTGATGTCGACACTAAACCATCTCCTCAACCGTTCCCAGATTAGCTCCTTACCGGATGATCCTTGTGATGATCTAGCCGATCACTTCTCTCGATTCTTTGTGCAGAAGATAGAAAAGATCAGGGAATCCATCCCTGCGATGACAACCACCCCAGAGAATGCTGTTCCTCGGTTCCTGGCTGCACCTCAATGTCTGCATTTAAGCAGGTCACTAGTGATGTAGTCCTAAAGTTCGTATCTCAATCAAAGAAGACAACAAGTCCTCTGGACCCTATTCCCACTGTCCTGCCCCTACGTTGCATTGATCTGCTGCTGCCATGCTTAGCTAACATAATTAATATGTCATTAGCCTCAGGTCAGGTCCCAGCACCTTTCAAAAAAGCTGTAGTCAGGCCACTTCTCAAGAAAGCTACACTAGACCAAGAGAACTTGAGCAACTACCGCCCAGTTTCCCTTCTACCATTCCTATCAAAGACACTCGAACGGGTCGTGGCGGACCAGCTGAACTCGTATATCTAAACCTCACACCTTGCTAGTAAGTTCCAGTCTGGCTTTAGAGCTAATCACTCCACAGAGTCAGCATTGCTTCGGGTATACAACGACCTACTTAGGAATGCAGACATGGATAGAGTGTCCCTGCTTGTTTTGCTTGATCTTTCGGCAGCTTTTGATACCATCGATCACAAAGTTCTTCTAGAGCGCCTCTCACCTCGCCTAGGCATCACTGGCACTGCTCCGCAGTGGTTCAGGTCCTATCTCAGTGGGAGACTCCACAGTATTGACGTGAATGGACAAAGATCATCTGAAGTACCTCGAAAATATGGAGTACCTCAGGGCTCTGTGCTAGGTCCGGTTCTTTTCACGGTTTATACTCTGCCTCTTGCTGATGTGATTGCCAAGCACAATCTAGGCTTTCACTTCTATGCGGATGACACTCAGTTGTACCTTTGCTTTGATC
This sequence comes from Cristatella mucedo, assembly GCA_009760855.2. Lineage (NCBI taxonomy): Eukaryota > Metazoa > Bryozoa > Phylactolaemata > Cristatellidae > Cristatella > Cristatella mucedo. The sequence goes on from WPIO01000005.1 coordinate 1,913,971, forward strand.
CCTCCCAGCCTTCGAGCACCTCAAATTCTCTAAACTCACTAGATGCATGCATTGATGACATCCGCACATGGATGGCGGCAAATTTTCTAAAACTTAACGATGATAAAACTAACTTACTAGTTATGGGCAAACCCAGTGTGATCCAGAGATTGGAAAGGCTGACTCTCAAAATTGGCTCCGCCAGCATATCTCCAGTTGAATCAGCTCGAAATCTAGGTGTCATATTCGAAAGTGACCTCTCGTTAGACGACCATATCAGCTCCACAGTCAAATCCGCCTATTTTCAGCTTCATGACATTGCTAAAATTCGGGCTTGTTGAGATAAGGATATCACATCTAAGTTGGTCCATGCATTCGTGACATCCCGTCTCCACTTCTGCAAATCACCGCTCGCTGGCCTACCAGCATGTGCGATCAGGCGATTGCAGCTGGTGCAAATTTCGGCTGCTAGGCTTGTCTGTCGTCAGCGTCGCAGTTTTCACATTACACCACTTTCTCGCCGACCTGCACTGGCTACCAGTCAAACAACGGATTGACTTCAAGGTTTTGTCGCTCACTATTAGGTCGTTTCTTTCTTTGGCTCCTGCCTATCTCTCAGGTATACTCCCCCATCAGGCCAAGTATCGTACCACCCACTTTTCGGAATCCAACAGTCTACAAATACCTCGTAAAAATCTCAAATCCTTTGGAGACCGTGCATTTAGATCGTATGCTCCCAAAGCCTGGAACTCCCTCCCGACCTGCGTCAGAACATCCCCTGACCTGACCACATTTAAAAAGAACTTAAAAACACATCTATTTAGGACAGCATTTAGTGGGTCCCTGTGATTCGTCCTTCATGTGCTTATGGGTGCTGACATTGTGCATGCAGCCACTAACGAAATTTGCATGCTGACCCTGTGCATGTCACTCCTAGCCATGCTATTCATTTTGTTTGTTTATCAAGCATGATATTACTCACAATTCAATTGCATTTCCCTTTGCAGCAAATGTAAAGTGCCTAGATAGAGATTGAGTTCTTTGAGGGCGCATTTTCAAGTGCATTATTATGATTAATATTATTATAGCACATTGTTGCACAGCATTGGTAAGGTGTTCGTACATGGCTTTTTGCTGGCTGAGGAACTGCTAGTAACCGCTGGCTCCGAGAGACCACAAGGTGATAAACAGGTCGAGCATAGGAGAGCCCGAGGCGCGACCTGGAACAGAAAAATGAGAGCACCAACTTACCAAATAGACCGGCAACAATTCTCTTAAGGGCTCTTTACAACTATGCACTATATTCTTGTACAATGCAGGAACTCATTTCTGATTTCGGTTGGATAACTTTTACGAGTCATGCCTATAATTGCAGATTATACAGTTTATGGTTATTATTCGATGAACTGTATAGTAAGAATTATCCAGCAGAAATCTGAAATGAGCTCCCGTGTATACATGCAGAGCTCAACTCTCATAGGAATGTTCACATTGATTCGTCATGTATTGGCTGAGTTGTGGAATTTACAAGGCATGCAGACAGAATGCAGATGAAGCTGTTTAAAAGTCACAATCACGTACCTCGAAAGCAGCAAACATGTACCTGCATGTACTAAGGTTCAATCAGTTGAGACACAAGTCGGATAGGATGCAGAAATCGATATATATTTTTATTGTAGATATCTTATTTCTGGTTTACTTCCGAAAGTAGGCATGGTTTGCCTAATAATAATTCATTTGATATGGTGCCCTCAGAGAACTCAATCTCTTTCTAATCACTTTACAATTGCTGCAAAAGTAGCAGGATCGAATGGCTAGTGGTAGCATGCTCAATGAAAACAAGCATCACATGGTGAGGGTTACCATGCACAGTGTCAGCATGCAAATATGGTCAGTGGCAGCATGCACAGTGTCAGCATGCAAATATGGTCAGTGGCAGCATGCACAGTGTCAGCTTGCACAAGCACGTAAAGAACGAGCCACATGGACCCACTAAATGCTGTGATAAAAAGATGCGTTTATAGTTTTTTAAATATGGTCAGATCAGAGGATATCATGATGCTAGTCGGGAGTGAGTTCCAGGCTTTAGGAGCATAAAAACTAAAAGCACGGTCTTGAAAAGGCCATGCTCGTCCATTGGTCCTGAGGGAGTGCCTATCGTGGCTGCCAATAAACGCGCTCTGTTCATCTGCAAAGCGTCTTATCTTTACAGTCGAGTATTTCCGATGAGATGCACTCCTCTCAAGATCAAGTGACGACAAGGTCTGGCAGAGCGGTAAAGCCGGTCCGAAGGCTAGAACTTTGGAATAAGATCGATCCTATTTGCAGGGACGGTGCAATAGCAGGGCTACCTGGGCGGAGCCACAACAACGTGATCAATCAGGAGAGGCCACGCTCGTCCATTGGTGCAGAGCGCACACATATCGCTGCTGCCTATAAACGCGCTCTGCTTATCCGAAAAGTGTCTTATCTTCTAAGTCGAGCCCGTGCAAATTTGCATTTATAATGACCTCGCATACCTTATGCATCATCGCTTATAGAAATAAGAAGTCTTAAGAAAACAGACTCGCCTAGTGCATCAGGCGTGAAAATGGTGCTCACCCATACAGGGCAGGGCGCCTGCATGCCCTGGCGCTGACCGGTTCTTCGTGCAGCATAATGCGGCTTTTCTTGCAGATGATCCTGGTGTAAGTATGTGATGCCGCTCGGGCGCCTCTGCCTATGTCTATTTGCCATGCGTCGGCTGCACATTTCTCAAACCCCGGCAGAAAGTCGTTCTTGAACGCATCAAACTCCACACAAAACTCAATTCCTAGTATTGTCCTCAACAAATAGGTCCTTTCCTCGCAACCAACCACAATCCCACGCTAAATAATTATGCAGAAAAATACAGAAAGAAGCCCTTAACCGGATCTCAGTAAGGATTAAACCACAAGCTCGTGGATTGTTTTCATAAGTTTTCTTATAATCGTTTTCGGCCAGCCGATGGAGCAATGAAGTTGTCATTGCCCAAACTTTAGGTGCTCGCTCTTAGCGACAAGGATCTTGAGTTTGAGTTATTTAGTCGGCGATTCTTCATTGTTGCGGACTACAGTCGGTGCTGATTGCCGTTAAGGCTCTACGGGCACTATATCAATAAGAGCTGATATTTCAGTTAGTCCTTAACTTTGTGTTACCTCTGTCGTTCCCCCCTCTCTCTCTCTCTCTCTCTCTCTCTCTCTCTCTCTCTCTCTCTCTCTCTCTCTCATTCTCTCTCTCGTTCAAGCATGGTTCAATTGTGTTTCAATTTTTAAAATTAAAAAATACAATATATTTATATTTCATGATTTAAATTATGCCCTACGCATAAGATTTATGATGCATATTTTACTGTTAAGTATGTTGTGTTTGATACGTTGTGTAATTTAGATTATAGAATAAATAGAGCGTAATTTAGGTTATAAATAGGATATTATATGTTAAAATAGAAGTGAATTTAACTTTAATTTTTTGTGGCTCCAAATGGTTAGCATCTATTGAATCTAGTTTTGTCGATAGCTGGTTGAACTATCGATGATGATTTACTTTTATTTCTCCCAAGTGCTGCGATACAACTTTGGGGTCACATAGCGGAATAAAGGGTGCCTAAGATCGAAACCTGAGCTACCATACTTTCATATTTAAAGGCCTCGCCGGATTACAGAAAGCAGTTCACAGTATATCTGCTCTCTGAAGTCTTTCACTGACGTAGTAACTAACCCAGCGAGGCGATCTGCCAGCAATACCTTGGCGAGTTGAGAGGCGCTCCAAAAGTATCTGGTATATACATATACATATATATATATGGTCAGTTACTCTAAAAGCTGCTCAGAGATCAACGAGATCAACAAGCACAGAGGCCATGCCCTGATTAGCATTCTTCAAATGCTCGGCTCAAATACCACAGCAGAGCAGTTTCTGTGGAATCGTTTACTCAAAGTCCTGATCCGTGCTCACAACTCCAGCTGACGACTCAGACACAGTTTTTCTACGCGGTTAAAGACACGGTGATAATAGAATCCAATTGAATTACAGACTAACTGATATAAGACGTGCTCATCCAGAAATGACAGCCGAACAGTATTAATATCCTACTGTCGATAGACAGTCTCTCACGATGTCGCCAATGAAGAACAGCGTATGTCAGACACGTCTTGCACGTCAGACTGCATATAGTGCAGCTGCCTTCCTCTATTCCCCTGGCGAGCCTCCTCAGCGCACTAGAAGTCAGCTGATTCCCTGAACACAAGCTCTCGAAAACCATTGCTATCGCGCGGGTGTTGTGCGAATAGAAATATTTGTCAGCGTACATTTTTCGCCGTGCGGCCCAAACGTTGCCCAGCGTATGAAGCAGGTGAGAAGCGTCGCCATCGACGGCTGCACCCTGCCTCCTCATCTATTGTTAGTCGATACTTACAGGAGGGTGCGAATCAGAACTTTGCGATGGTGCACGCAGTGCTGCAATGCAGCACTAGCAGAGCTCCTGGGGTGACGAAATCTCGACTTTGAAGGGCGTGACACAAGTTCGAGGATATTTCTGTGTAGCTTGCTCGGCAAAGCACTTCAGCACATTGACAATCTACTATTTATTGAAATTTTGAATTTTCGGCTTAGATTTTTGTCTAGATCTGTGTAAAAATTTGAAAACTTTACTTGCGTGAGGAAGCAGTTCTGCTCTACTCCTGTTTAAATACGGAAACTATACCTAACTATAGTTCATAGGAGCACTGTTCTGTAATGTCGTCAAGTTCAGTTAAGCACAGCTCTTTAATTCACGGCATTTCAGAAGCGGATATTTTTGAATCCCTAATTCTGGCAGAGAGAGCAGCTAATTTAACTTTCAATCACCTCATCCCTCGATCAGTACACAGATCTTACCTCTTCGTGATTAAAACGGTTCAGACACGAGTGTGTCTGTGTGTGTGTGTGTGTGTGTGTGTGTGTGTGTGTGTATGTGTAAGTGTGTGTGTGTGTGTGTGTGTGTCAACTGAGGTGGTCCTGACGCGTCAAATGGCAAACTAGTCACCAATACAAGAAGCCACATGCCTCACAAGCTACAGGACACTTGGTGCTGTGGCTAGTCGAAAATGGGGAGATAGTAAATGATGGCATATGGCACGCAATCGAATGCTGATGCCAAAATAGCGACCCTAAAGTATATAACGAGACGTGGAAGCGGCTCCAGAAGGTGCTGGTACGACAAAGTTGGTAGATCAAGCCAGCAATCGATTTCACTCATACATTAATTAGAATTTCATATGCTTTCGGGCTGAATATTTCTCAGCCGCAAAAGGGGTGACCAATGAACAGATATGACATTGGGAAATTACTAGCAGGAAACTAATGATCTCTTTTGTTGCTTTTGTTTAAGATTTAGGCTATACATTTATGACACACCTGGTTCCCAATATTCATAATTCTGGAGCCAATAATATCTCCTCTCTAAGTGCTATAGTACAGCTGATTAGCTTGCCAGAATTGTTTTGCATTATGTAAAGATAATAAAGATTAGCTGAATTAATAGCCTCGCTTTTTCAGTGTCAGAAATGCTTAATGTGCATTCAACCCACTTGTTCCAAGCAGCGTAAAAGTCCAGCTGCAATACTTGAGCTTAAGATTTGGAAGCGCAGGAAGTGTAAGCGCTCTGCTAAGCTTCTGCCCAAAAAGAAATTACCCTGAACCTGTGTCACAACTCTCATTGACCGCTTTCTGAGCAGGCACGCTCGACATGAGACATTTTAAGTACGGTGGCACCAGTTGCCAGTAGCCTTGCTCAAGTCGGAGTCACTCAGATATTTGCGGTTAAACGCGAGTTGCATTTTAGCTGATCAGACCGGTCAAAATGTAGGTTTTTTCTGACGGTATTTCTTATTTCATTTGGTTGTCAACCACAGCGAGAAGCTTTCAACCACTTCACCAAAGCCGGCCAATCGTACAGCATGGCGACGTATCTTTTCTATTTTAGTGATCTTTGTGCGTTCCAAATGGCTAGCGAGTAGTTGTGATGGTTCTTCCACGGATTTCTTTGAGAAGAGTGACTGCTGCTAGTATTGGCCACCCGATGCCACACACGTCCACTGAAGGAAGTACACTGAAGCTACGCTACTGCAAAGGCACTGGTCTTGGCGTGCGAGTGAATTTTAGGGCATCGGGGATCGCATTTTATTTTCTTACTTGGTTTATTTGCTTCGCGTTTTGAAGGGAAGATGAAAACAGGTTATATTCCAGGTATAACTTCAGCGCTGGATTGGTGCTGCAAGTATGCAGCTTGCTGCTGTGCTCAGGAATGTGCTCTGACGTCTAAGCTCTCTTTTATAAAGCTTTCGCTTCAGATTCCTCTATAACGCCATTTCTGAGACAGATTTGCGACAACGGAACAGTTAATGGCCACGATAGCGAAACGGCATCGTCTTTTCTGCTGCCGATCGTGGTGCATCTTTTCTAGCCGGTGCAGATACTTCTAAGCTGCTCGCATCCGCGACTGCGCTCATGACTTAGCTACGCTTCTTACTTTCCCCTCGCTGCCCAGTGCTTGAAGTCCTTCGGCTAACGCACGAAAAGCTACGTAAGCAAGTGAGTAAAAGCTAAAGTAAAATTGTCAACGTAACATCCACTAAGCCCTTGCGGCGGCTTAAAAGGAGTTTAAAGAGCAATAAAAGGTCAAAAAAAGGTCACTGAGCGTCCTGCGAAGACTGTCGAAACCTAACTTCCCGGCAGATGCTATGCTCTTCCATAATAAACGCTAGTCTTATAGCTGCAACTAACTGCATACAGTTATAGAACCCTTCATCTACATAACCTCTGACGCCACGTTGAAGCGAGGAAAGTTTGACGTGAGATTTCTGTCGATACATGTATTAATTTCTAGCCGTGAGTGCGTCCACTTTTCAAGAACCCTCAAAAATGCAGCAATATGTTGATGGGTTTGATCGTAAAGGTAAAGTTGAAGGTGTTGGCTCCTATCCGAATGTTATGCAATGTATCTTCATCTGTAACTTCACAAAGCCATAAAGACGATGTGGGTGTTACGCAGGAGAGTTTTGTGTAGCCCACTCAAAGCTTCAGGGGTAGCCAACACACGTCATCTCACGCAACAAAGAAAAAGTGAGAAGCATAGCAGCGTCAGGAGAGCAGCTGCGGTAGTGAGTAGCATGAAAGTAGCAGCTCAGAACCGCTGAAAAGAATAAGCCTTAGTCGTCAGGAGGCGCGTAGCTGTCGTTGCGTAAGAAAGTTGAAAACTAAAACCCATCGCTGCTATAACTGGCCACAATATCTACTAACAATATATGACTAATGACTACTTGTGTGAGAGGCAGACCATAAACAGACATGGCCTCGGGAATGGTCACCATATATTTTTAGCTACCTTGAGTATGAACAAGAATGCAAATCTTTCCATCTTCGTCACGTCAACTAGTGTACGGGAACTGAATGCATCACTGCAAACGATTAACCTCTTCTCAGATGCGCCACAAACAATAAAAAAATTGTCAAGCCTAAAATGAAATCACTGCAGCAAACTTCATTTGGATACGCTTTCCCTGTCAGACATGCCAGAATTATTCGGGCTATTATAAATCGTATCGTAGCGACGGCACGCAGTCAGGCCTGGCTCCGCCTTACAGCGTTCGCGCTCATACAGGTGTAGACATCCGCTCAGGGGCTGTTTTGGCCGAGAAAGGTCCTAGTCAATCAGCTATAGAATTTCACCCGAATTCTAATATTCAGAATAGTACTCTCCCCTGCCAGATTTGTATGCAGAGACTGGTTTGGTTGGTTGCCAAGTCACTGCTATTCGCTGTTTAAATAGTCTCTACTGCGTAAGTAGTACACCTGACAATGGCGGTCTTGGATCGTGAGTTTGAGTCCTGCAGTAGGCAATTCTTTATAACGAAATGCAAGCGAGATATTTATTTTATTATTAAATGCATGTGAATTTTTAGCAGCTTTATAAATGAGGCTGTTGAATCAGCCGACCACTTTAGTGCTTGCTTACATTTACTTAAGCTTAAAGCCTTTCGGACTGTGTTCTTTTAGGAGGCCCATGACTGCGTGAAGGAGCCCGGCCTCGGCCTGCACTTGGCCAACTCATATGAATACGATGAAATTATTTTAACGTCTGCTCTCAGCGATAGCTGCTGTAGATCCGGACTTCTAACGTTTTTAGGATTATTTATGTCTTCTGGCTCCATATTGTTTTCACACAACGTTCTCTGGGACTAAAGGTTCTTGATCGCATTTCCCACGTCAAAGTTGCCTAATGCTGGTTTGTCACAGTGGTTGAGATCCCTTTAACGACCGAGGTCAAGATGTATATATTTGATGACCGAGCTCGTGCACCCGAGCCACGAGGCATACGCGAAGTGCCTTAATAGAGATTAAGTTCTCTTAGGGCGCTATACACACTCGCGAAGGCGCGCGCGCGCGCACGCACACACACACACACACACACACACACACACACACACACACATATATATATATATATATACATATACACACATATATATATATATATAGAGAGAGAGAGAGAGAGAGAGATAGAGAGATAATAGCATACACGAACCGTAGCTGCACTGGGGAACGATGAGAGGCTTAATTTTCTGATCCCCGTCAAGTTATCGAATGTTGGAGTTGCTGTGGTATAACCTAGCAGCACGCCTGCTCCCATAGAAAAATGCAGAGAAAAAATATTGAGGGGCTTTGCAATAAGCCACTATAGTTTAGGGTTATGCACTTTTTATGCGGTACTTAGTGTGAACGTTCTCGATTGCGGTCGTGCTGTGTGCACGTCGGCACATTTGTCTATTTCTACGCTGCTCCAAGGGTCTCGTTAGCTGACTGCTTCAAGACGCTAGCTCCGCCAGCATGCACGTCAGGTATAAGCAAGGAATAGCACCCATTTAGTACGCTGCGTCTCTGGCTAAAAAAGGGTTCGGCTGATTTAACAGCCTCGTTTAGATAGCGGCAGAAGAGCCTTCGCGGCTATCACCACTGCTTGCGGTGAGCAATGAACGATCGCCCCCTGCAGCACACGAACCCACGACCTCAAGGTCGTGAAGAGCAAGCATACTACCACTGTGCTCATACCCAGACTGAGCACTTTAGTTCACGAGCCGCTACAGAATGTCTGTAACAAAACACTGTTTGATATATTTTTCGGCTAGTTTACAACTTGGATTTCACAATTTGTGCTAAGTCTAGCTCTGCAACGCACGTTGGACGGATGCGACTACGTCGTGTCGTCCTCTCCCGGCTCATAGCTGCAGCTTGGACTTGAACCCTTTCAATATACTGGCATCATTCTAGACCGACTCGCGATTGGCTTCAATACGTGAGCCCAGCTTCAAGGTCATAGGCGAGAAACTTCGGCTCTGTGACGTGATCCCAGTTACCAACCACGCTAGGGAGTAACCTGAGGATTGAGCGAGGGAGACGTCACGTCGGAAACTGTCGTAGTTCGCTGCAGCAGCAGCGAGCGTGGGGGAGGCAGGGGTACGGACATTCCCCTCTGGATGTTCCCCCCGAAGATTCCCCCCCCAGACATTCCCCCATGTGGTTGGACATTTGCATCCCGGGTATATGGTTAAGGGCTTTAGGATTTAGTTTTTAGTGCTTTAGGCTTAAGGGTTTTAGGTTTTAGTGTTTAGGGTTTTAGAATTTAGGGTTTAGTGTATAGGATTTTAGGGTTTACAGTTTTAGGGTTTAGTGTTTAGCGTTTAGGGTTTTAGGTTTTCGGGTTTAGGGGTTTAGGGTTTAGTGTTTAGGGATTGGTGTTTAAGGTTTTAGGGTTTAGGTTTTAGGGTTTAGGGTTAAGGTTTTAGGGTTTAGGGTTAACGATTTAGTGTTTAGGGCAGGCTGCGCCTCCGCCGGCTACATCCGCCCTCGCTAGTATTCTGTGCTTTAATGAGCGCGTATTAGGGCGTAACGAGATCTCTTGAAATAGAGTTATACTCAGTAGACCTCTGAGGCTTCATGCTCATTTGCAGGAACGCGCGGCACGTCGTAGCGCGCGTCCCCGGTTTGAGGAGTACGAACATGTGCCTGGCGGCGTCGAGTGGGTCCTAACTCCCGCGGGAACGAACTTTATGGCTCGCCGACGCAGCTACAGCCGCCGCAACCGCTGACGCCGCAGTTGCAGCTGCTGCTGCCGCCGCTCGCTCCATTAGAAACCATCCTTCCAATCCATCGATCCTTCCAATTATACTGAGTTTATCTTATTTCAATAGAGCTTGAACTGCATGTATATATATATATATATACATATATATATATATATATCTGTATTTTAAGTTATAAATTCATCAACATAAGAGAGGGAAATTTCCTAACCCGGAGGGAGGAGTCGGGGGATGTCCTAGGGTTCACCAGTGGGTCCGGCGGAAAACGTCCATGGGGAATGTCCTATAACCGGGACGCAGGGACACACTGTGTGGTGAGCGCGCCATGCGTCCCGCAGGCTCCGGTGTCCGCCGGGTAATAAATAAATAAAGAAATAAATAAATACTAGCTGATTTAACCACCTCTTCTGCATAGCGACAGAAGAGCTTTTGCGGCTATCACCACCGCTTGCAGTGGCGATAAAGGATCGCCCACTGCAGGATTCGAGCCCACGACATCGGGTCACGACCTCGTGGCCGAGGTCGTGAAAAGCAACCGCCTTACCTAGTCCTTACAAGCAAAGGTAGGACTGAACTGGAGAGGAAGCGGGGGGGGGTAAGGTCAACAAGTCCAGGACCAGGATTTCCGAGCAGCTGCTCCCCGGTCCACCGTCAAGGTCAAGGTGAATGCATTGGATGACCGAGGTCATGGGTTCGAGCCCCATGGCATATGAGAAGCACCTGAATAGTGAGCAAGTTCTCTTGGGGTACTTTGCAAATGAACTGCTATTTTTATATTTATCTTTCCCTCTCCGTTATCAGGTTTTAATGAATTTATTAGTAGCAGCTGTTCAAATTCTCAGGGCGGTGCTACCTGACGCCGCACAACACGCCGGTGCGGTGCGTGCAGCGATAAGCTGAGCGTTCTCTGCTGCAACTCGCCGCGGCTGAAAATTCCGAGCTGCTTCCGGTACGCGCGAGGAACAGACCATTCTGACGATTGCCAAAGCGCGATCCACACCAAAGTTGCTGCGAACGCTCGGCGGGTTTGCGGCAGGCGCGCACGCCGAGCGCCGCCGAGCACCGCCGTAACTGAGCGCCCTAGGCGCTTGGCTCCAACCGGCGGACGGTGTCTGTGCAATTCGCTTCGATGCTCCGCACGCAAGCCGACTTGCCAACGTGAGTGCTCGTCGATTCGGTGCGCTCGCTCAGTCTGCAGAGCGCCACGTCCTTGACCGTGCGCCTGAAGGCGCTCATCATCGTCGTGTAGATGAAGAAGTTGACCGACATGGCGACGAGCGTGGCTGCGTTCATGACGTCGCCCAGGCTCTCGTACACGCGCACGAGCGGCGGATGCACCTGCGCGGCGACCAGCACGACGCCCTGCGGCAGCTCGACGAGCACTTCCAGCGCGACGACGGCGAATAGCGCCGCCGTGACCAGGATGTGGTCGCGCGCTCGCCGCGACGCCTCCGAGCGGCCGGCGCGCGCCAGCGACTTGCGGCGCGCCTCGGCGCGGCACATGGCGGTGAGGAGGAGAGCCGTGAGCACCGCCAGCAGCGCCGGCGGCGCGAGCTTGACGGCGACGGCGAACAGCCACGCGTTGGCGGCGACCAGCCGCTCCCTGTCGACTTCCGTCCAGTCGACGTACGTCAGAGTGTGCAGGCGCCGCGCGGCGTCGCCGTCCGCCGGCAGGCAGTAAGGGAAGGTCGCGTACTTGACGCTGTGCGCCGGCACGACCGCGTAGAGCAGCCAGCCGGGCAGCTGCGTGAGCGCCGACACGAGCACGACGGCGGCCGTGACGAGGCCGGCGCTGCGCAGCGTGCACAGGCGCTTGCCGACGGTCGGGTGGCGGATGCACAAGTAGCGGAAGGTCGCCACCGCCACCGCCTCCCAGACGGCCACGGCGCGGCACAGGAGCGTGACGGCGCTCGCCGCCGCCCAGTAGACGACGCGCGCGCGGCTCGTCGAGAGGGGCGCGCGCGCCGCCGCCGAGACGCCGACCTCGGCGTGGACGTAGAACATGACGCTGAGCGGAAACTGGGCCGCCAGCAGGCAGCTGTCGGCCACGGCGAGCGCCGCCAGCAGCGCGTTGACGGGCGTCAGCATGCGCTTGCGCGTGAGCACGACGATGGTGAAAAGGTTGACGGCGAGCCCAATCGGGCACACGACCGCCGTCAGGTAGCCGTGCGTCGTCTTCGCCTCCGCCTGCGCCAGCAGCGAGAGGCACTCGCTTCTCGCCTCGTCGCTCTCGTTGCCGGCAGACGGCGGCGGCGCGAGGAGGCGGCTGCTGTCGTTCGCGTCGGCCATGAGTGGCTGCGCGGCGCCCGAGCCGCGCCGTGCAGCCGCGAGCTCGCCGGCGATCCGGCGGCGAAAGTGGTCCCGATGCGACAAGCGCTGGGGGAGCCACAAACGCCGGCGGCGGCGGCGGCGGCGGCGGCGGCAGCGGTGCTTCGGCGGAGCTCGCGAGAGCGCGGTCGCGGCGAGCGCGCCGCTGAAGAGGCGAGACCGCGGCGGAGGCGGCTTTGGCGTCGGCGATGCGGCGATGCGGCGATCGGCGGAGCGCGTCTGCCGGACACTTGCTCTCAGAGGGCACCGCAGAGCCGGGCACTCTTCTTCTTTGCTCGACGGAGAGCGCCTGGCCTAGGCCGCCGCCGCCGCCGCGCGTCTACTCCGCCGCGGCCACACTCTGAAAGACACAGACGAAACGGTGCGCGCGCGCGGCATTAGGAGCAGCGTGCCTATCGAGAAGGCGCTAGCTCGTGTGTACTTCCGGTTTTGCCACGAACAGACAAAGTGTGCTAGCCTGAAGCTCGATGAGAAGACATTGCAATACATTTTCTTTTAGCATCTCCAGAGAACTTAATCTCCTAGTCACTTTGCGTATCCTGGAAAGGATGCATGTCAACATTGTAGTGATGAAATGCAGATTGAAGCTCGCATAAGCACACCAGGGCTATTCACAGGAACCCAGAGTAGGCTGGTTTATAGTTTCAATTTAAATCTCTTCCGTTCAGGGGACGTCGGAGCGAACATCGGGAGGGGAGAGTTTTGGGCTTTGGAAGCAAACGAAGTAAAAGCACTGTCCAAATGATTTGAGGTCAGTTCGAGGCATAGCTTAATTACTTGTGCTAACAAGCAAAGCCTGATTAAAACATATTTCTGATAAGGGGTTCTCTTAAAAGAGAATTCGGAACCTAGATTGTATTGACAGAACCGTGAAGTCAATATGCGACTTGATGAGGGGCAAGTCCGGATACGAGAGAGAAGAGGTTGCAGGAGGAATGGGAGCAGTTGCGACGTTCAGGACAGACAAATCTGTAGCCTCAGAGTTCGGCAGCTACAGCAAGCTTCATATATATGGGCAGGAAGGCCTGAGATGTGAGTGAGTTGCGTACGGCTATACGGGATGTCACGAATGCAAGGACCTGGTTTTCAGCAGTGGCCTTAACTAGGCCATCGAATTTTGGCAACGGTTAGTAGCTGAAATAAGGTACACTTGACTGTGGACCTAAAGAGGTCATCTAGTGATAGGTCATTTTGGGAAAAAACACTCAGATTGGGCTCAGCAGCTGTATGACTGCTGTACGCTGGCCGAACTCGTTTTGCGCGGTTAGGCTTTCCAATTTCAGAGTAACTACGAGTTCTGCCTTAACTGGTAAGACATGCTTTTCTTTCATTCAGCGAGCGAAAGTTTGCTCCAAGTACGAATACGTACCAGTACGAATGCCAGCAATATAGTTTTGAGAGGGATTTAAGATGGGTCAATGAGTTAGGAGGCAGGGAGGAATCAATGCACACTTACAGTTTATGACATTTGCATAAAAACAAAACTCCAAGCTTTTGCTTGGCGAGTACTTTGGCAAGAGAGATGGAGAGAATATAAATCGCGGTAAGAAGTGGATCAAGCACAGATCACTGGGCTTCCCTAATCATTAAAGACTCCTCTAATGACATTTGCGTGGTGTCATTAAAGCTCTCAAATCTCTTAAGGAGATAAGGCCTATACCGTTCAAGTGCACTGCCAGTAATAATTATGCGAGATGATTAATGGGCGAGAAGGACTTGGCGAACCATGGCTTATGTTGCTGCTGCTTATAGCTTCAGCGGGAGCTAGCAGAGAGATTCTATCTGAGATAGCATTCAGGAGAATGTGTACTGATTACACATCCTAAGACTGACAGCGAGCAGCCCGACCGACGGCCCAGCTGCTGCTGCTGCTGCTGCTGCTCTGTCAGCACCAGCTGCCTAGGCAGCTGCCTGCGCATTTAGCATCCCATGGATGCTAAATACATTTAGCATCCCATCAGCATAGACTATAGCATCCCATTCATCACAGCAAGAAAGCTTGCTCTGCCTTGGTAAGCCCGCAATAGGCTAGGCCCCAGGCCGGCGGCTTCAGGTCGTCACGTATCGTGTTGCCTTGCGAAGTCAAGAGAGTCCAGAGGAAAACGTGCCAAGGAAAGCGTGCTGAGGCGACCAGCAAGCACTGGCAACAGCTGGGCAGTAATGCCTGTGTCCTGGCTGTTATTTAACTGCATTACTTTACTTGTATGCATGTCACATTTGGCGGCTCAGAGTTTGTGGAGCAAGGTCAAGGTTAGATCTCACGTCACCAGGCTCTCGATTGAGCTACCGGTCAATTGCGAGCCCTCGTACGACCGAGGCCGCGAGGCACTTCCGCCACTAGGCGTTACGTTACGCTGCGGCTGCTCCTCGAGAGAGAGAGAGAGAGAGAGAGAGAGAAAGAGAGAGAGAGAGAGCGGAAGGAAATATAGTCATTATTATTTATTTATTATTTATTATCATTTCCTCGAGAGAGAGAGAGAGAGCGGAAGGAATATAAGCGAAATGAACAGGAAAAAGAAAGAAAGAAACGAGAGACAGACAAAAAATTGCACGAGGGTCGTGAGCATAAAGAACAGAAATAGCGGATGTGGCCGGCGCAACAATAAAGTTGTCAAAAAATGTCAAACAAGACCGGGTCAAAGCCAGTCGTCCGTCCTCTCCCTCCCACCAACCAAATAGGATTCCGGTCGTGAGGCTCGTGCAGATGACCGAAACAGCACGCCCTTGAGGTGGACTTGCTGCCAACTGGCGAACACCTGGCCTCTTCTCCGCAAAGGCGTAGCAGGCTACTTACTATTCACTGCCCGACGAGGACTTTGAGACGTGAGACTATGATAACGGTAGCGAGTTCCTTTCTGTACACAATCTCAAAGCTGGATCACCGAAAGATCTTCATTTAGTTCGAGTCACGTTGAGAAAACAAGATGCTGAGGAGCGGGTTGTGTGAGAGCTCTCACTGGAGGAGGAGGAAGGTGAGAAAGGTTGGCTGTTACATTTCACTGAAGTGACCTATAGGCCAGAATGAAATTCTTGAAATCGACTCTGTGCTTCATATGGAGCCAATGGAGTTCATACGGACGTTGTGCGATGTAGGAATTGCGCGTCCGATGACGAACCGGACAAGTTGCTGAGTTTGGCACCAGTTGCAGCCAACTAAGTACTCAAGCCGAAAATTCTTACATAAAGGCTGCACGCAAAGCGTTAGCGTTTTTAGGAATTGCTAAAATCTATATGCGACGTCAAAAACGCGTGAGCTAAGTTGGCTGCCGTACCCTTGTTTATGCAGGCCCTGATTTTGGCGATTTCCTCAAACAGTAAGTATGCCGAATTTTCAGTGAAACAAATTTGATCATCTATTTGCAGGCTATTTCGTAAATAGTATGTCTAAATTACGGGCTGACGTTACCGTCAGACGGCAGACCGTTGAAATGATATCAGAACCGATCTTGAGGGTTAAGTATTCAAATTTTGGGGCGACGCTAGGTCGCTCGTAGCTAATCGCTCGATCCTATAATCATTAGGCTTCAGGATGTTAGCAGCCGTCCAAACGTAAATGTCATGGATGCAGGCATTATGGGGATTAAGTGATTTGGTTGAGGAGCGAGATTTGAAATGGTCGGTGGATAGATCAGCTGGGTGTCGTCACCGGCATAGCAATGAAAGCCGAAAATGCCTTTGGCTATGACATCGATTGTTGAGGAGGAATTTTGGTAGATTAGAAGAAGGTAGCCTGAGACCGAATCCTTAGGTACTTCATACTCTGAGTACTCCTTAGATGACCGACAGCGTTTTACTGCGACACTCTGACGACTCTCACTGAGGTAGGACCTAACCCAATTTAGCGCTGCGCCTGTATTGGGTAGGCTTGTAGAGAGGCGCTCCACGGGGATCGATTGTGTAAAAATGCTACAGATAGAGTCATAGGTCCCATCAGAGAGGCCCTACCACGATCAACGTTGTAGGTCATTGTGGAGTTTCCTTGGAATGGCTAGCTAAAAGGTCCCGAGTGAAACTTGCTAATAAAATCTAACTGATTGACGTAATTGTTTAGTTGCTGGCCCGCTGCTCACTGCAGTTTCTTGAATGAGAATAGCAGAAGAGAGACAGGCGACAGGTTTCCCAAATCCTCAAGATCTGGGCTCGGCTTTTTAATGAGTGAATTGACGAGGGCGAATTTTCTTAGAGGAGAAGAAATTCCCAGACGTGTAACGTAGGACGTTTCCCCCTCCCCCCCCCGGGATGTTTCCCCCGGTGGACCCTAGTGGACATTTTCCCTTATGTCGATGAATGTATGACAAAGAATACAGATGTATATATATATATATATATATATATATATATATATGATTAAATTAAGTTCATGCTCTATTAAATGGGTGGATTGGAAGGATGGTTTCTAATGGAGCGAGCGGCGGCGGCGAGCTGTACAGTTTGGTCCTGCGGAAGTTAGCCGAGCTGGGTTGGTCCAGCGGTTAAGGTGCTCGCCCCGACTAAGGTCTGGCTGAGGTCGCGGGCTCAAGCCCTGAGGCTTATGTGAAGCGCCTGAATAGATGTTACGTTCTCTTGGAGCGCTATGTAAATTAATTATATATATATATATATATATATTTCTTTTTAGGTCCCGTCAGGCACGTGTTCGTGCCCGTCAAAGCGGCCGCACTCTACGGCGTGCCGCGCGTTCCTGCAAATGAGCGCTATGCCTCAGAGGTATACTGAGTATAACTTGACCTCAAGAGATCTAGTTATTCCCTAATACGCACTAATTAAAGCGTGGAATGCGAGCAAGGGTGGATTTAGGCGGCGGAGGCGCAGCCGGCCCTAAACCCTAAAACCTAAACACTAAAGCCTAAACCCTAAAACCCCGAAATTGTAAACCCTAAACCTTATACCCTAAAACCCTAAACCCAAATTCTAAACCTTAAAACTCTAAACAGTAAACCCTAAACCATATACCGGGGGGAATGTCCTATCCCAAGAGGGAAATGTCCGGGAGGGAATGTCGGGGGGGGGGGTAATGTCAGGGGGGAACTTCCAGGAGGGGAAATGTCCGTATCCCTTCCCAGACACCAGGTACATATGTACAGTATTTGTTAAGGTGGGCGGCGACAAGTCAGTTCACCTCTTACAGAGAACTGCTGAGAGAGGATATAAATAGCTAGATGTCTGTTGAGCCTGAGAGAAACTTCTAGCGGCCTGAGCTGAGTAGAGACAGGCATAAATGAGAAAAGCAAGCAGGGAAGGATAGGAAGGGCCTTGAAGAGGGCAGCAACGAAGGGTTGGAGTTCCTAATCAATTCTTCATTATCTACGTAGAATTTGAAAGAGCTGCCTCGCCAAGTCGCCATTCATATCGCTAGGCAGTATGTCATCTTCGGAGCGATTAATAAGATGGTCCACAGTAGACGTTAACATTTTCGGGCTATTGATCTATGATGACACTGGTCTCTATAAAATATGGACTAGACATGGTGGTTGGATTGGTACAACCTGCAATAACATTCAATGCCATGCTGTGGACAGTGAGTTCTGACTTTCCGGAAGCATTCTCAAGTCTATGTTTCTCTTTCTATGCCAGCCGTAAACCAAAAACGGTATCGGAGATGATGGACCTGTCATTTCCTCAGAGGTGCAAAATTATCAAGGACATCCGCCGAGCTGTTTTGTTCCAGTGGTTAAGGTGCTCGCCGAGGCCGAGGTCGTGGGTTCGAGCCCAGTGGTATATGTGAAGAGGCTGAATAGAGATTACGTTTTCTTATGGCTCTGTAGTAATGAATTATATAGTTTTCATATCTGCAGCTAGGCTTTTCTGTCGTGAGCGTCGCAGTTGCCACATCACACTACTTCTTGCCGACCTTCAGCGGGGGGGGGGGGGGGGGGGGGCTCCCAGTCAAACAACACATCGACTTCAAGGTTAAGTCACTTTTAGGTACCTTCATTCTTTGACCCAGCCTACCTATCAGATCTAGTCCCCCACCAGGCTATGCATCGTACCACTCGCTGTTCGGAATCTAATTGTTTACCTATACTATACCTCGTACAAGCCAAAAGTCCTAAGGAGACCTTGCCCTTAGTTCGTTTACTCCCAAAGCCTGGAGCTCACTTCCGACTTGCGTCATGACATCCCCTGACTTGACTATATTAAAAAAATGCATCTATTTATCACAGCATTTAATGCGTCTATGTGATTCTTCCTTGATTTGCTTATGCATGCTGACACTGTACATGGTGCCACTAATCATACTTGCACGGTGACCGTGTGCATGTCACCCCTAACAATGTTATTCTTGCTGTTGAGCATGCTACTGCTAACCATACGATCGCGCTTCCTTTGCAGCAAATTTAAAGTGCCTAGAACGAGATTAAGTTCTCTGAGGATGCTATTTCAAATGCATTATAATTTGTATTATTATTAGCTAGCATCGAGCTGCAGCATGGCATCAAGGAGGCAGGATCGGTGAGAGGGTCAAGTAGAAGCAAAAATTCTGCAGCCGAAAGCATACATGTCCCGAGAATTTAGGCTTCTAGACTCAAACGTAATTTCTTATGTCAAAAAAGAACCGCTTTATACTAGGTATGAAATTCGCTTATGATAAATCATGCCGAAAGGGCTTTTGTGGAACGGTCAACCCCCCTAGTCGGCCTGGTGACACCTGACTACTGTTCTATAGTTCAAAGAGCTTATTATAAGTTCTAAATGGATGAACGAAAGTGGATTTAAGCGTTCAGAAATCTTTAGTGGGACTGGTACAGCCTTCAGCCGCCATTTTTGAGTAAGGCGGTCTGTTCCGACAAGCGGCATTAATGATTGGTTAGTCGTGCCGAATTGGCTCGTTTAAGTAGAACCCCGGTCCACTTTTTCGGCAAGTCGGCACGATTCGAAACAGCCCGTTTATTTATGTCCTGCCTACGGTTCTATACGACGCAGCCGGTGTGAATTAGCAGGAATCGGCGTCGCGTCGGTAGGAAAGTCGGCCAAGCCTGAGCCTCAGGCGGCGGCACGTGAAGCGGTTGTGAAGGAACTACACGCTTTGCCAGAGAACTGATAGAATGCTGCCCATGCCGCCTCTAATCCCGTCGATGCCCACTGTAGATTGTGCCTTTTAAGCGCACCAGCATGGTACTTATTGGAATTGTCAAGCGAAGCCGGTTGGGTCACACCAACATCCTGTCGATGCTTGATTCCAGCATCCGATACTCGTGAGCAGCGCCGATGAAGAAGAAGATTGCTTAGTGCCAGCATCGCCTGCGAGCTCTTAGCAGAATTTAACTGGGCGGGGATTCCGGAGGCAGCCCCCACTGACAAAAGAGCCTGACTTTGCGGGCGAAGCTTTCGGAGAAGGAGTGACATGGGCTCCTGAGATGGCCATTGCAGCCCTTGGGACCAGCTCCTATATCGCCCAGGCGGATTCACTGGCTGAGATGTTACACCAGACTCTGGCATCGATGCTGCAGTAGATGGCGGATTAAGAAGACTCTGGCGTCGATGCTGCAGTAGATGACTGATCAAGAGGATGCGATTGGGACACACGACTCCCTTTCGTCCTGTTCGCTAATAGGGAGGTTGCTCAGGCTTCTGAACGGCTTCTCTTCCCCAGCGAGCTAGCTGCGTCACGTCGCCTTACGTCACCGAGCCTTGGCTGGTGGAAAGGGCAGACGCTCACGAGCAGGATTGTAATTTCCCGTATTTTGTTCATCTAAGACAGGAAAGGGAGCGTGACAGAGCGAGAGTGCACGTGAAGTGGGCCTGTGTGAGGCCCGGATGAGCCAGAATACTCGGGTGAATAGAAATCCCAGGAGCGCACCGGGCGCTGGCGCTGTTCTGTAACAGAGGGGACCAACTTCGGGTTGAAGGGAAAGGGCCTTACGAGGCCTTACATCGTGTGACTGGGTCCCTCGATCCCAGCCATGCCTCATGTTGCATGTTTTCCGGGAGCAGGTTCAGCATGGGGTCAAGGAAACGCTAGATGAAGGGATCGTCAAGCGGTCGAGCAGCGACTAGTGTTAACCTGGCGCGCTGCGGCTAACAAAAATGAGCCAGCCTGTGCCTGTCCATCGACTTTCGAAAGGCGAGCGCAATGTCACTCGTGGACGCAAAGCCCCGGTGGATCTCATCGATCGTCTCTCTGATAGTCACAGTGTGTCAGTGCTGCGGACCTCGAGAACTGGCGCTGGCAAGTTCCAGCGGCAAATGAAAGTCGACCAAAGGCGGCATTTATCGCAGGCGGCGGCCAATAGTGTTCACAGTGACGCCTTTAGGAGCATGCAACGAGCTCCGGCCACATTCTAGAGGCTCGTTGCCACTCAGGTCGTCCAAGTCTACGAAGCTGGTGCTGTCTCCTATTCAGGCTATCTGGTTATCCAAAGCAAGATCTTTGGGAAACTGACGGACCGCCGACGCTCACTTGGTACTCGTGGCTTAGCGGAGCTGCAGACGGAGATACGTTTTGTTACACATGCGGAATTGGTACGATCGACTGGCCCAGGCTGGTCTAGCGGCTACCGCCAAAAGTACCCGCTTGCGATGCCTCCCTGTTTTTACCTTGGACACTCGGTAAGCAGCAGCTCTCTTCAGGCGGACCAAACCAGTGTGCATGCGATGCAGGAGGTTCCACATTCCCGCAGGCCGACAAAAAAAAGCGCACGTTCAGGCCTTTCCGTGGCTGTCATGACATTATCGGGCCTTTGTTCCGGAACGTGCAGATATGCCTGTAGAGCTCACTGACTTGGTGTCTGCGAAAGCAGTCTCCGATAGGATGCAATGGACGACCGACTTCAAGCATGCATTGCACGAGCGATGGTAAGCCCTTCGCTTGTCACCTCTTTCTGTCAAAAGCACGTGCGTTCTCGCGCAAGTTCCCTCTTCCAACAGACGTGTCCGAGAGAGAAAGCGCAGCGATCCGAGCGGGTTGTCAGGAAGCGAACAAAGGCGATCATCCTTTAGGCTACAGAGGCGAAAACGTTGCTACCGCGAGGGAGCATCACTACTAGATTAGATAGAGTAGGAATGCCGGGAGAAAAGTCAGTGCACGAGACCCTTCAAAGAATGTATTCGATTGAGTAGCCAGTTCAGGTTCGAAAAGGAAGAGAGGTGGTTTGTGCGGCTGGCCGCCGTGCGGCGAAATGGCAATCTTCGGCCTACAATCCTTCAAAGACAGCAATAAAGGCAGCAAAAATCAAAGTGAATGCCAAGCGGCCGTCTTGGTCACAGTGAACGGCAACAGACCTGCGGGTCGCTTAACAGATAAGGATATAGGGGAATGTGTCAGGTCTGCAGCACCAGCTGCCTAGCTGCTGCCGACACTGACCATCTCAGCCGTCCATCTCACAGAGCTGCTGGCTCAGTCTTGACGCGACTACATTTGTAAACTATGAAGGCCACTAAGGTCGAGCGTCTCTTTGGGGCACTGCGCCACTCTGGGCTGCCAAAGGAAAGGTCTTTCCTTCGTGCTGCCGAGTGCAGCAGATGGGTTATCGAACGGCGGTCGCCGTGGATGACTCAGATCTGTCTGAGATTCCCCGGGAGCTGGTCTCGACAGATCTCGCAAATTCCCCGACGACGTGCGGCGGCGAGAAAATCCGAACTACTTCCGCTACACTCAATATAATAACGGCAGTTCGTTCACCGTCGCGACTTCGCTGCTGGCGGTGCGTCAAATTACCAAAGCACGACTTTCTGTTACACAGCTGCTGGCGTGCCGTCACGACCGTCGAACCAGCCTGGCTGCCCGAAGCCTGCAGCCCAGACAGCACGATGCTACGCTTGCTGAATCAATTGACCCAGATTACTTTGCACAGAAATAGCTTACTAACGGACGCTTCAGAGTGGCGGCACGATCTTCCGCTCTCGCCCTAGTCGTAATCTGCACCCTATACTAGAGATAGAGAGCTCGGGAGCGAGCGACGGCGAGGCGCAGTCGTGACTCCCTTTCTTCGTGCCAAAGTCAATCGAAAGAGAAGCCGCAATTTGGTCGCCGATCAGCAAGGCTGGCGACGACGCCTGGCACGATCTCAAGACACGACGAGAGGCATCGCTGGCCTGGGCTTTTGGACGGTCACCTGATCACCTCGACCTGATGACCAGCAATGCCAGCCGGCTTCGCTGTTAGCGGACTGGCGGAATTCGTGGCAGCAGCTCCCAGCGCTAGCGTAACTAAGGCAAAATAGGACGCCAGCGCGAATTGAACGTACTGCACACGGTGTAGTGCCCTCCGGGCAGCGTACACACGCTGGCAGGTTGCCGCTCGCTGATGCCAGAGTAAAAGGGCACTTTCGAATGCTGAATGACGAAAGCGGATGTGGCTTTCAGGACAAACCCGCTTGCGCTTCCACCAACTCAAGTACAAAGTGGACACGTAACGCACGCGTAGAGCTCGTTTTAATTGTCAAATCCAATACCGCATTGCATACCAGCGCGCCGTATAAAACGTGCTGCAACAAAAGATCGACGGCGTAGGCCAAAATGACAGGAAAAAATAACCGGAAGAAGCACTCTCTACTAGTATCTTCGCTAGCCATGGGAGATTGCCGAGCTCGCGCGTTCTTAATTTCCCATTTTTAATTTGCTTAAAGCACCGGCATGCTTTTACGCACAGCAGGCAAAGTTCACGGGGTTTTAATTTTTTTTATCTTCTCACTACGGCTTTTCGGCTCTTGGCCAGTCTTCGTGCAACTCCGAGCGCGAGCGTATCGCGGAAGTCGGTGCGGCTGCGAGAATTCGCACGACCGACGCATTGTAAAAATTGAAAGAGCAGAGCCGAGAAGCCGGGCGCCAGTCGCGGTAGCTCAATTAAGTAAAGGAGGGCGCACGAGCAGTGGTGCATCGCTCTCGACGCGTCGACGCCGAGCGCCTATTCTGCGCAGCTTGGCTCGCCTAAGCGAAGCAGTTGCGAAGCAACGTCACCTAGGCTCTGCCGACAGCTCCAAATATGGTTGCGAACGCGCATTGCCTGACCTCTTGCCTCTCAAGGTTCGCGGCGCCGCTGCCGCTGCCGCCACCGCTCAGCGTCGGTCCGCCGATGGCGCGATTCCCTCTCCGCCACCCCGCTGTTCACTCTACTGGACAAATAAATGCAGGGCTTCCGGCCGCTCTTTCCGATGAGCAGGCGATAACTGGTGCGCACGTCCGTCTGCTACGAACGTTCGCTCCCGCCAGATCCTCCCTCGCTCGATGCGGGCGGTGCGGTCGGGCGGAGAATGACGAACGGACTCCGCCGCGCCTTCGATTCGCAGCGCCGCGGCGCCGCTGGCGCCAGTGCTTAGGAAAAGAGAAAGATCGACTTCAGACCGATTCCACGGCCTCCGTGAAATTGCCGCAGAGTAATCCCTTGAGTGTTCACTTCGCAAAGGCGGGGGAACTCACAGAGCGGCACTCTGCCGGACTCAAATCCGTGACTCGGGTCGCGAAGTGAACAAGCGAAGCCCGGTCGCGACGAGGAGGCGCGAGCGGCCGAGACCCCGCTGCCGCCGCTGCTGCAGCCTTCGCATCTTTTGCGTCATCCATGCAGCCTTCGCCGGCGGTTCGTTGAGAGTCGAGCCTCTAGCGTCGAGCCGACCGCGCGCGGAAGGGGACACGACGAAAAGCAGGCGTTCGGGCGTTTCTTTGCGCTCGGAGCTAATATATGCAGTGTATTTGTCAGAATTGGCTCGGTGGAGGGTCATACCGTCGCCCCGTCTCTGGGTTCTCCAACACGCTCACGCACGCAAGCGCAAGCGCGCGCGCGCGCACATCCACGCGCGAGCGCTCATACACACGCATACACCAGTAAGTCGTTTGAATCGCACTGACTGTAGAATCGCTCAGCGTTAGGGTGACCCTTGCTTCGTAACCAATAGCCCACTTTGATGGTACCCGACGGGCCGAAAGGGCAACTCGCGAGTGGCACCCCAAAATTGGGTCACCCCGGACGGGTGCGTTCGGGAATAGGGTCCACCTAGGGGGGGAGGGAGGGGAGGGGCGACGCCAGAGCCCATTCTCTCCCCTTCCCCTACCAAGACCGACCACGGCCCCGCTGCTTTTGACGTCGGCCCTCTCGCCCGGTACGGGTCATGCCACGCCCAAAGCGGATCAGACCGCCGCGCTGCGAAGGCCGACCAGCGGGTGGGCAGCTTGCCGCGGATGAAGGAGCTCGACCGCGCCCCGACCGTTTCGCGAGCGATGCGCAGAGATCGCCGTCCGACGTTGAACGGCGACGACGTCACCGGTGCTGACGCATCATGCGCCTGCACTGTGTGTGAGAGAGAGGCAGAGAGAGAGGCAGAGAGAGAGAGAGAGGCAGAGAGAGCGAGGCAGAGAGCGAGGCAGAGAGAGAGGCAGAGAGAGAGAGAGAGAGAGAGAGAGAGAGAGAGAGAGAGAGAGAGAGAGAGAGGCAGAGAGAGAGAGGGAGAGAGAGAGAGAGAGAGAGAGAGAGAGAGAGAGAGGGAGAGAGAGAGAGAGGCAGAGAGAGAGGCAGAGAGAGAGAGAGAGGCAGAGAGAGAGAGAGAGAGAGGCAGAGAGAGAGAGAGAGAGAGAGAGAGAGAGAGAGAGAGAGGCAGAGAGAGAGAGAGAGAGAGAGAGAGAGAGAGAGAGAGAGAGAGAGAGAGGAGAGAGAGAGAGAGAGAGAGAGAGAGAGAGAGAGAGAGAGAGGCAGAGAGAGAGAGAGAGAGAGAGAGAGAGAGGCAGAGAGAGAGAGAGAGAGAGGCAGAGAGAGAGAGAGAGAGAGGCAGAGAGAGAGAGAGAGAGAGAGAGAGAGAGGCAGAGAGAGAGGCAGAGAGAGAGAGGCAGAAGACTCGCCTAACTGAGCCGCAGCAGCTATCGCCGCCTCCCGTCGTCGTAATCGCGTTCAGAAACGCCGAGCGAGATTGCATCTGCCGCCTCGTCATGGCCAAAGGGTTGATTTGCATGCCTTCGACTACCGAGGTCGTGGGCCCAGCGGCATACGTGAAGTGCCTAGATAGGGCTTGGATTAAATTCTCTTTGGGCGTCGTACAAATTATTTGTAAGCAGGCGTGTATTATGTATTCAGCATCCCCTAGCGAGCGCCGAGCCTCGATCCTTCTGCGCTTGACTGGCGAATGAGAAAGGCGCGCCGCCCGCGTCGGAAGCCAGCGCGTGAGCGGATGTTGAAGAAAAAGCTGAAAGGAGAAAGGGAAGAAGGAGGAAAAAAAGGAGAAAAAAGGAGAAAAGCAGAGCCGGCCTCGCGGAAGCCCCAAACTCGGAGCGCAGAAATGGCTGCGAGACTCTCGGGCGTGCGTACGTGCAGGAGCCACCGATGCCTGGAGGCGCTACTCATCTCTGCGCAGTACGCGCCGGGCGTCGTAGCTTCGGGGCGCAGACTGGCCCCGCGACTGCGTGCGCGACCGTGATAGAGGGCGCGCACGCAGCCAGTGCTCGCGCGCCTGGGCATAGAGGCTGACACGAACCAGCGGCCGCGCTCATGGACCGCAACTTGTTCGCCGCGACGCGTGCGACGCGGCCTAGGCCCGCGGCCTGGCTTTACCCAGCGGTAGGATGCTCGCATAGAGCGACCAAGATCATGGGCTCGAGCCGTGCGGCATAGATGACGCTCCCGGATAGAGGAATTGAGCACTCTTGGGGTGCTGTGCAGATGAATGGCACACTTTTATATTTATGTCAGTCGGGTGCGCTAATGGCCGATGCAACGGCGAGAACCAGACCTCCTTCTCGGACTCAGGCGCACCTTTGTCCGCGGCGAGGTGGTCGCGTCTTCAGGGTTAGACGCTCCCGCAGAACTGTCCAGAACTGAACTGAGGCCACCTTCGCGAAGACGAGCGAGCAGACGACTGTCACTCGATCGCGTGGACGTGGAGAAAGGCGGGCAAAGCACTTCATGGTCGTTCGCTTTCTAATTTAGAGGCATGCATACAACGGTGGAGCCGAACGACGTGAGCGCAATCTCTCTCGGCGAGTGTCATTTGCCGAGTCGACGGGCGAGCTATAACTATAAATTATTATAATTCATTCGGGTAGCTCCACGAAAGAACTTTTTCTCCGTCCCGGCGCTGTACATAGACCGCAAGGCTCGAGCCGGCAAATTTGGTCGTTATAGGTGAGCGCCTTTACCTTGAGCCAACATAGGAGGTGTCTCACCACTGCGAAGAACCACTTCATGGCCTACGCAAACTGCAGCCTCTCATGGGCCTCAATCGCACATCAAATATCCATTTTATTATATATGTATCTCATTTGATATCCACAAATGTGAAGCGCCTAGAAAGAGATTGAATTCTCTGAGGGCGCTTTAACAAGTGCATTATTATTATTATCCACCCATCGCATCAAATATCGATCTTTATGGTAGATATCTGCAAGCTATCCACTGTAAATAATGTTATTTGGCACCTATTGGCACTAGCGCCATCCAGTTGCGCGATTAGTGGGAAATTATTAGTCTGCGGCTTAACTTCGTAGCAATGCCGACATATTCTCTTAGCTTATTCCGCTGACGCACATACGTGCGATTCCTGAGGCAGTAGCTATTTACAAGAAACGTTCAGCAGGGGCCAGGACAGCTTCTGAAGCCTTTTCCGGTTGAGTGAATGGTGGTAGTAAAGAGTCGTTCCTAACTAGATGTAGATAATAATAATAATAATAATAATATTTCACTTGATAAAGCGCCCTCAGAGAACTTAATCTCTTTCTAGGCGCTTTACATTTGCTGCAAAAGTGATATGCAATTGAATAATAAGTAAAATCATGCTTGAAAAACAAACAAAATGAATAATATGGTTAGGGGTGACATGCACAGGGTCAGCATGCAAATGTGGTTAGTGGCAGCATGCACAGTGTCAGCACGCATAAGCACACCAAGGACGAATCACAGGGACCCACTAAATGCTGTCCTAAATAGGTATGTTTTTAGGTTCCTTTTAAATGTGGTCAGGTCATGGGATGTTCTGACGCAGGTCGGGAGGGAGTTCCAGGCTTTGGGAGCATACGAGCTGAGATAAGCGTGAATCACTTATACGTCTAGAGTTACTGACGTCAGCTCAATCAGAACTTATCGAACCGAGGGCAAACGGCGACCCGGGTAGGATGGTAAGGGCAATAGTATTGATGCTCGGCTATCCATGCTCGCAGTCATCAACGCGGTCGCAATACCCAAAGGTGCTAAATGACATTTGAAAGCAAGAACTGCCATCCTTCATAGAGGCCAAGCGGCTACTATGGCTCTTCGTTTAATGACTATCAGCTCCAGACGTCGCGTACGTAATTGGGCCACCGATGAAGCCGTCCATCGGTCAGCCGCTGCGGGGTGCCTCGCAAAGTCCGCCACCCGGGTGGCCTAGCAGATGGAACGAGATGACTCGCTGTGACTCTGTTAGATAAAAGGGGATCCCCGTCGCCCGAGAAAATGCTCCGCTTAAAAAAATGGCGCACGAAAAAAGAGGTCTCGCTTCGGTGTCGCCTTCGCGTCAGCTGCTGCAGACGCGCGCGCGAGCGCGCGCGTCTGCAGCAGCTGCCGTGCGTAATGCTAGCGCATCTGCGCGCGCACGCTGTCAGAGAGCCGGAAGCGTGCGGGTGGCCGCGCTTGAGCCGCCGCATTTAGGAGGCGACGCAGTGCGATGCTGCGCGAGTTTTCATGCGCGGCCTCGCTGCAGCGCCAGCAAAGGCTCGTGCCGCGAAGGAAGTAAAGGCGGCGGGCAGACGTCGACGAGCCGGCGCGCACCCTGTCGGGCAGAGGGCGCCGGCATGAAACGCAGGCAGGCTGCGGCTCGCGGACGGGTGCGCGCGCGAGCTGGAGTGCTCGAGCTGGAGCGCTCGAGCTGGAGCGCGAGCTGGAGCGCTCGAGCTGGAGCGCGAGCTGGAGCGCTCGAGCTGGAGCGCGAGCTGGAGCGCGAGCTGAAGCGCGAGCTGGAGCGCGAGCTGGAGCGCGAGCTGGAGCGCGAGCTGGAGCGCGAGCTGGAGCGCGAGCTGGAGCGCGAGCTGGAGCGCGAGCTGGAGCGCGAGCTGGAGCGCGAGCTGGAGCGCGAGCTGGAGCGCGAGCTGGAGCGCGAGCTGGAGCGCGAGCTGGAGCGCGAGCTGGAGCGCGAGCTGGAGCGCGAGCTGGAGCGCGAGCTGGAGCGCGAGCTGGAGCGCGAGCTGGAGCGCGAGCTGGAGCGCGAGCTGGAGCGCGAGCTGGAGCGCGAGCTGGAGCGCGAGCTGGAGCGCGCGAGCTGGAGCGCGCGAGCTGGAGTGCGCGAGCTGGAGCACGAGCGCTCGAGCCGCGCCCTCGGAGCACGCACCTCGGAGCCGCCGATCCCGCCCTTAGACGAGCATTCCGAAGCGAGCTGCCCGGCAGCCGGTGGCCCGCACGCCGCTTCGCCGGCCTCGAAGCATTTTTGTCGCACGCTTCTACCGGTCGCTTGCCGCCGCTGGCCGCGGACGCTAGACCGCCGTCGGCTGTCGTCGTCTGCGTCGAGCGCCGGCGCGCGGAGCTAATTGGCAGCGGCCGCCATCTCGAGGCCGTGGCAGCCCGCGACCGAGCGCGCCGGCTTCTGGCCGCCGCTCATTGGATAGCGGCCGGCGCTCTGAAGATGGGCCCAGCTAATAACTCTAGGGTGCAATAAACGCAACTGTTTATTAGCTTCTCGTTAGTGCCGTCGGCCGATCGCGCGGCGAACGTTTACTCTTCACGCTAAGGAAGATGGCGGCTGCCTTCCGGAAGGGCGGCGGCGATAAGCAGACGAGTTCGTTGTGCGCCGTCAGCCGCTCGCCAGCCGCGATGTCTCAGCATAGCTGCGCCGCCATCGCTGCACCATCGCCGTGCGCCCAGTCCGCATCTTCGACTCGCTTCGACTCGCTCGTCGCTTTCCGGGCGACTCGGCGAGCGACGCGTGGGCTCCGCTCGCCGAGCCGATCGTTCGCGGCCGTCGCCGCGCCGAGGCGGTGCCCTCTGCCCTCTGCCCTCTGTCGCCCCACCCCGCTAGCCGCCGCCGGCGCTGCGCTCCGTTGTCTTTTACCGCGAGAAACGCTGGCGCCGGTTCACGCGCTCGAGAGAGGAATCGCGACGCCGCGCGCGCTCGAGCTTACCGACGTTCATCCGCGAGCAGGACGCCCGCGCGCCGACTGCGCTCGCGCGCTACCATGCGCGCGTGTGTGTGTGTGTGCGTGCGCGCGCGCCATCGATTGGACGCTCAGCTGACCGATCGGACGCTGGGCTGTCCGATTGGACACTCAGCTGTCTGGGAGCAGAATGCGCGCGCACGCGGCGCAGGCTGAGTGTCCGATCGATAAGTACTCAGGCACGTACGGGCGCCCGCTTGCCGTCGTGTGCTGCGTCTCGACGCACTTCCTCGGTGCGGCAAGAGGTCGGCGAGACGGCGGCGCGCCTTGCGCGCACGCGCGTGCAACAGCGCGAGCGCGAGATGAACCGCGGGAGGCCGCTAGCTCGCTGAGTCCGCCGACCGCTCGACTCCTGCAGACCCGCTCTGCGGCGCCGGCGCGCGCGCGCTCGCGCGTTTCTTTCGGAAAAAATTGATGCCGATTGATATCCGAAGCACAGCTGTCGACGCAGCTGTCGGCTGCAGCCGGAGTTAGTCAGTGGCTGCTCACACCTGGGCCAGCTAGCTCGCACCCAGCTCCGACGCTCCGACTGGTGCGACGACAGCATTTGGCGACCGCTGGGCGGCTATTCTGCCCGCCCAGCGGCGCCCGAGACAATATCCGGGCTCGTTACCGGAGGAAGCGCCTGGTAAATCACAAAATAGATATATGCGCAATCTTTAAGCTAGTACGGCTTCTGCGGTGCGTAGATGTAGCGAACGTTCTGACGCATGCACTGTGCGCGTAGCAGGAATTTTGACGCGGTAGCCAATGTCTGTTTACAATAACATCACCGGATATAACAATAACAATGACTCCACCAGATCTCGTGCATTTAAAACATCCCTACGGACATGCCGACATTACTACAGTCGCTCTCTCCTTGCTACCCCTTCAGCCGATGCAGCAGAACGCTTAAAGACGAAACGCACCCGGCAGTCAGGTGCTTCAATTGCGACCCCAGCGACTCCCACTTTCCACCACTTCTCTCGGACCTACAGCGGCTCCCCGTACGATCGCCGCATTGACTTAAAGGTCACTCTTCCTAAGGTCAATTCGTTCTCTTGCTCCGGAAGACTTGTCTGAAATACGCTGCGATCATCTCAGCATTCGTTGGTCATCGTCATCGTCGTTTCTTTGACCTTTGCGTCAATCACCCTCGCCGCTAACCTGCCTTGCATTATTTGCAGACCATTCCTTCAGTTGCTACGCACCTTCTGCCGCCTGCAGCTCTCAATCTATCAACATAAAGTCGTCGCTGGACTTCAATTTAGGTGTCTAAATTGTATGTAAAAATGCACGTGCCCATCGTAGATTAGGCTGGATCCACGCGAATTAGCTTCGAAGTGCTAATGAGCGCTACAAGGATAAATTCTCGCCTCCCGACATACCGCTTTGATGCAGAATTCTTCCGAAAACCGATGTTCTTGCGAACATCGTATACGGA
This sequence comes from Cristatella mucedo, assembly GCA_009760855.2. Taxonomy (NCBI): domain Eukaryota; kingdom Metazoa; phylum Bryozoa; class Phylactolaemata; family Cristatellidae; genus Cristatella; species Cristatella mucedo. Next base: position 1,944,883 of record WPIO01000005.1, read on the forward strand.
AGCGATACAACGAAGACCTGTTTAAAGCTATTCTGATTGTCATTTGACCGTAGCACGTACGAAATTACGCGCCTGTGGATATCTAAACGCTTATCGCTTCGGGCTGCCGGGTCTCCCACGCCGGCGGCGGCCTTAGCTACGCCGGCGGCTAGTAACCTGCATGTTAGTAATGATCTTGCGCGGCTATTATCGCTTCGTCGTCGCAGATCGAATGCATTCCTAGATTTCAATGCTATTGCTAATATTCGTGAATTATGCATTAACAAAAGAAAAACACCCCAGAGCCACCTCGGTGGCCGGAGCCGCCAGCTTGTACGCCTCTCGTTTGGCAGAAACTGCGAGCTGAGTACCCGCTCGTCTGGTACTCCTAGCGTTGTCTCGAACCGCTCAGCACGCGTTCCCCACATATGTCACTGTGAATGTCTCTAACTTAGTGGTCATCAGGCCTTTTGTAACTCCGGTGGCCCGACTTATCGCTTAACTTTGGAATCCTCGCTCAATGTGCAATAAATCTTTTGTAATAAGCGACCTTACTTCTGAAAGTGGTCTCAACCTGCTTGCTGTAACTGAAACTTGGCCAAAATGGGTAAACTGTTCGACATTTAAAGACGCTACCCTGACTATTTTTTTATTCTTTTACACCCCTAGATCAATCAAAGCTGGAATTGGAGTTGCTGATTTCTTGCGCTCGAAATTCAACTTCAAGCCATTTGCAGTACCCTTGAAACAGTCTTTTGAATTTATTGTCGCGATTTCACCCGTAAACAAGCTACCAATGGTGGCAGTAGTCGATCGCGCACCAGGTAACAAATATTCCTTTATCTCAGATTTCTCCAATCTCATTTTGATTATGCGTGCAAGAAATCGATCCTTCCTCGTTGTTTGTGATTTCAACATTCACTTTGCGAATTTATCTGACGCCTTCTGCTCTGAATTTTGTACATCGACTGACTCTTTGTCTTTTGTGGCTCATGTGCACTGCCCTACTTACATCAAGGGTCACACACTCGACCAAATTGTTCATGCAACAGCACTTTGTCATCCCCAATTATTACCAAGTCTTGCTTATCTGACTGCATGCATATCTCATTCAGTCTACAGTGTGTGCCCGCCTCCTCCTCTAAAGTCACCTGTGAATTGCGAAACCTCAAGACCCTTGACATCGATGCTGTCCGTGCAAGAATGTCTGCCTCGCCTCTGCTGCTGCTTAGTCCTCCCGTCGATCTGTCATCGTTAGTAGATAGCTACAACACGACACTATCTGACACGCTAGTAGACTTTGCTCCTCTGACTAGTTGCACTGTTCGTCCTCGCCTGGACGGCTTAAGGTTAACCACGGGTATTAAACTACCAAGATCTACTAAGCGGAAGCTTCAAAAAGCGTACAAAAAATCATGACTGACTGTCCATCGACAGACATACTGGGACTTTAGGTCGTTACCAATCGATCCTAGCAAAGGCCTAGTCCAGCTTCTAAAAAAAACATTGTTGAATCACAGATGCACGATCCAAAAATGCTGATGTCGACAATCAACTACCTCGTCAAACGCTCCCAGGTTAGCTCCTTACTCGACGATCCCTGTGATGATCTAGCTGATCGCTTCTCTCGATTCTTTGTCCAGAAGATAGAAAAGATCAGGGAGTCCATCCTGAGCAGCATCCCCCTAGAATGCTGTCCCTCAATTCCGTGCTGCACTTTAATGTCTACATTTAAGCAGGTCACCAGTAATCTCGTCCTGACGTTCACATCCCAATCAAAGAAGACAAGTCCTTTGGACCCTATTCCCACTGTCCTGCCCCTACGTTGTATTGATCTGCAGCTGCCATGCATAACTAACATCATTAATATGTCATTAGCCTCAGGTAACGTCCCAGCACCTTTCAAAAAAGCTGTAGTCAGGCCACTTCTCAAGAAAGCTACACTTGACCAAGAGAACTTGAGCAACTACCGCCCAGTCTCCCTTCTACCATTCCTATCAAAGACACTCGAACGGGTCGTGGCGGACCAGCTGAACTCGTATATCTAAACCTCACACCTTGCTAGTAAGTTCCAGTCTGGCTTTAGAGCTAATCACTCCACAGAGTCAGCATTGCTTCGGGTATACAACGACCTACTTAGGAATGCAGACATGGGTAGAGTGCCTCTGCTTGTTTTGCTTGATCTTTCGGCAGCTTTTGATACCATCGATCGCAAAGTTCTTCTAGAGCGCCTCTCATCTCGCCTGGGCATCGCTGGCACTGATCTGCAATGGCTCAGGTCCTATTTCAGTGGGAGACTCAGAGTATTGACGTAAATGGACAAAGATCATCCGAGGTACCTTTGAAATATGGGGTATCTCAGGGCTCCATCCTAGGTCCGGTTCTTTTCACGGTATATACTCTCCCCCCCTTGCCGATGTGATTGCCAAGCACAATCTAGGCTTTCACTTCTATGCGGATGACACTCAGTTGTACCTTTGCTTTGATCCCTCCCAGCCTTCGAGCACTTCGAATTCTCTCAACTCCCTTGCTGCATGTATTGATGACATCCGCATATGGATGGCAGCAAATTTTTTAAATTAATTGATGATAAAACTAACTGACTATTTATGGGCAAATCAAGCGTGATTCACAAATTGGAAAGGCTGCCGCTCAAAATTGGTCCTGCCAGCATATCTTCTGTTGAATCTACACGAAATTTAGGTATCATGATTCAAAAAGTGACCTTTCGTTAGACGACCACATCAGAGCTCCAAAATTAAGTCTTCCTACTTTCAGCTACATAACATTGCTCAAATTCGGCCTTGTTTAAATAGGGATACCACAGCTAAGTTGGTCCATGCATTCGTGACATCCCGTCTTGACTTCGGTAACTCATTAGCACGGCTTCTAGATACTTCGTGTCCAAACGTTGTCAGCAATAGACAGCATAGCTGTCTGTCCGGTCCTGAGGCGTGGGAGAAACGCTCGTGCAAACCTACCAATCTTCTTCATTTCCGGTCAGTGCAAGGCTCCTAGAGCTCTCTCGGCGTGCTATGTTCATGCTTCTTTATAATTATTCCTCCGTTTAAGCTCCCAATTTAAGCCGCAGCCGACGCTCGACCTTTGCCTGCGAGAAGCCTCCGAACGAGCGTAACGTCGTGAATTTTTCGAGCGCTCAATCGAAGAGTCCCCCTGACTTCCGCCACTGGCTTCCACCGACTCTGCTCATGTCCGCAAGGGTTACAGGCAGACGGATGAGAAAGGTCTGAAAGGGTTGCAGGCATGGCCGCATGAGATGCGAGCATGCAGACGCACGAAATTAAGCTGCCTGTCGTTTTTGCTACAGAATTTCGGTGGCTCCTGGTCGGTCAAAGGATGCAGAGCCAAGTTTATACTTTGACCAATGGTACTCGCCATAGCTTCGCTCCTTCATTGCGGGCTGAACTACTGCACTACTGTTTCGGCCAGCTTGTTCTCTCACTTGTTGTGTGGACAATAAAAGTGGACTTCGCGCTCTTCGCTTAAAGGCGAAAAAGTTGCACAAGAAGTTCCCTCTATCGATCCTATACTGTGGATATCCCACTGTGCTTACGCAGTGTCACTTTATCTGCAGCTGCCAGCAGCTCCGACGTATTCTTTCCAGCCGTCGTGCAATGCTACCTACTTGCTGCTACTTTAGCTGCGATTTCACTTCAGCTCAGCAATGAGGTAAGCTAAAGTACTCATCGGCATCGTTGACTTAGCAGCAACCTAGGCTAGAAAAATGCCTGCGTCGGCAGCAGGTGACGCACCATCGTTGCAGTAGAACTCTAAAAGCGAACTAATTAACCTATGGTACCCAAACAGGAAAACATTTCTCTGCTATGTGTTTCGAGTGACGGAAAGAGACACCTGTACTGTATTCTCCTGCGAGGTCTTGATATTCTTAGCAGGGCATTACTTCTACAGCAGCTCAGTAAGTTAGAAAAAAGGACCCAGCTGTGGTGGATTGGATTATGCTTTTATGCTTTTATCAGAGTTTGCACTGTGAGAATAAGTCAGAGTATTCACTTCAGCTTGTATCCTTGATTGGCGTGGGGCCACAGTGGCCGTTTTAGAAAAGTAAACACACGATTCAATCCGTTGGATTTACAGAAAAATCCTTCGGCCAATTGTGCATGCTAGCAATATTGATTTTGTGCGATTGAATGAAGCTTGTAGCAGCTCTCCTCGCCAATGCGTACGCTTACGCGTAGTGGCATTTTGACAGCAGCCGCGTCGAGTCAGAAGTTTCGCGCTCCATTGATTGAGTTCTGTCAGAGTGAAATCGCTAGTCGCGGCCATAGTGCACGAATAGGAAGGAGCCTCCGAAGGACACTCCGAAGGAAAGCTGTAGGAATAGTCTGGAATTATGTAGCAGAGCTTATGCAGCAGGAAATCTGCTCGCAGGCTTTGCAGGGTTGGCTTATAGGCCTACCTCTATCTATTCCTGAGGTAAGAATTTGGTTACAATGGTAGAGTACCGATCAGAGAAGGTTGCGATTGAGCTCCTCGTTCATGAGGACAAAGAAAGTGCACTCGTTTCCCAGAATATCAGTCGCAACGCGCAATGGCCGATGACATTGGTGAGCCCATGTTCCTTCAGATCCCGATCTAAGTAATTTGTTAAGACCGCTTATCACCGTTTTGCGAAACTAAAAGTAGTTTGATTAAACTGGTCGAGAGCTGGTCGTACTATAAAGTGCACTTGATCTCGATCTCTTACAAAGGGATTATTTCATAATAATAGTAATAATGATAATAACACACTTGATAAAGCGCCCTCAGAGAACTCAATCTCTTTCTAGGTGCTTTACATTTCCTGCAAAGGAAAAATGATCGAATATTTAGTGGTAGCATGCTCGATAAACAAAACTCGATGAAACTCTCAGCCCAATTGCATCTGTGAAGGCGTCGAATTTGAAGCTTTTCTGAATTTTCTGAAGCTTTTCTGATTTGAAGTCTTTTTCTGGCTGCGGATAGCGACCCGCTTATACGATCGTGCTTCCTTTGTAGCAAATTTAAAGCGCTTAGAAAGAGATCGAGTTCTCTGAGGGCGCTTTATCAAGTGCGTTATTATTTATCTTATTATTATACTTTACGGTAGCATGGCCTCGAGTAAGGTCTCACCGGCAGCGTTCCGGTGGCACTGCTTGGGGAAAGCACGCTATACACAGCTTACGCGTAGCAGAGCCGCTCATTTTAGATACAAAATCAAAATCGGTCCCACGCGAGCCTCTTCGAGGCAGCAACGATTGCGAGCTGCGAACTATTTCCTGGAGGCGCGGCTCCGACGCTCGCGTGCTTACGAGTTAGCGCTCATTTCGCGGTTGCCCGAGAGGCGGGCGCGAGGCTGCACGTGACTCATGCCATGTTCAAATGGCTCGCACTTGACTCTCGGCGTTACGCTTTTCTGCTCGGTGCTGTCGCCTCTGCTGTCGCCTCACCGCCTCCGGTAATGAGGGGATGGAGCTGCGGATGAGGCGGCCCTGGAGAAAGCCATCGCCGCCGCGGCGCTGAACCCGTGGTCGTTGACAGCCACTCTGCCGTCGTGCCGGGGCTCCCTTCAACTAGTTCGCTTGGACTTCGCCGCTGAGCGAGGCGCGCGCGCGCACATGCGCCGTCCCGCTGCGTCGCCGACGGATTTTGAAACGGGGACGGGCGTGACGGGCTCGAATGTCCGGAAACGAATAATAATAATAATAATAATAATATTGTCTTTGATAAAGCGTCCTCAGAGAACTCAATCTCTTTCTAGGTGCTTTACATCTGCTGCAAAGGGAAACGCAATTGAATAGTGAGTAGTATCATGCAGAATGTCAAAATTTGACAGCGACTGGAGAGCGACGTGTCGGGCTGAGCGAAGATTGGATGCATCCGGTAGCTCATCGCTTCGTCACTCATTTTTCTCCCGGGCTCTACACCCTCGCACCGTCGCCTGTGCCGCTCGCTGAGTAACTTGGTCGCCATGCAAATTTCGTATCGTTACTTTTTCTTGCGTTAGCATTGCCGTTGGCAGTGCAAGACTTCCCGAAGCGCGCCCTCGTCGCTGACAGCCATGGCTGCGACGTCACTGCCGCTGGCAGCCCGCCGCCGCAGCCACCGTCGCCACCGCTTCCGCTTCCGCTTTCGCAGCCTCAGCAGCGGCGGCGGCAGTAACGCTCGTGCGCGAAGCTGTTTCCACTGTTTCCTGTCATTTTAGCTTGTTTACGCTAGCGCTTCGTCCAAGTGGCAGGGTCGGAATTGACTTTGGGCTACCAATCGATTGAATTGCAGGGTTTCTAACGGCATTGCAATCCCACGCAATTGAAAGCACTCGGTACGGAGCGGGGCGCTGGGTGGCTCTCGGCCGTGCCTCGGAGCGGCCGTCGCCGGCCCACCGGCCGGCCCGCCCGCTCAGCGAAGCCGCTAGGCCAATGACATATCTTTGAAATTTGCTTGGAAGAACACTTCAGTCAGCCTATTGACTTAATATGTCGAATCTTGCAATCATTTTAACGGTTCGCTTTTGTTATTAATTCAACTCGTAAAAACAAAACACATTAAAGCCATCAGCTCCTCGCAGAAGGGCTGCCCCTCAAAGGATTCTTTCGCGACACGCCAACAAGAGTCTGGCACATCTAAACGAATGCCTGGGGCTGTTCGCTGAAAGCGCGGATTTTGCCGAGGCCGCTAGACGGCAGGCCATTGTTAAGAACGCCCCAACTCAAAGCAACTTTTTAGAAACTCTAATAGTATGATTCCACTGACACTGAGCGTGCCGAGCGAGCAGCCTTTGAGGCGGTATCTGCTAAAAGTAGCTGTTACCCCTTCGCTCTCGGGAATTACCTTGATACCGCTACGCTACTTAGGACTCCTATTGGGCGTGCCGCGGACCAAAAGGATTTATCCGCAATGTTGCACTTACTTAAATTCCAAAGCCTGGTAGGCCCTACCCAGGAGCACGGCAGCCACCCGAAAGTCATCGGCGTGCTTCCGTTGCAGTGAGGGGGGCCGGACGCTCGTTGGATGGTGCCTACCTGACCTCGCTGCGGCTCCACGCTAGAGCCTCAATCGCAAACAATGCTTCTACCGTCTGCACGCGACTTGCTAGAGCCGCTAACTGTTCGCAGATCACCGCTGCTTAGAAGATGTGCCGGCGATCCGACGCTGATTTAAGAACTTGAATTCTCCTGCATCTCCTTATCCCGAAGGTCGAATCAAACAACAGACTTGAGACTGGCGCGCCGAGGAAGCGCCTTCGCACGAATTCGTACCTTTTGTAGCATCTTTCAAAGCCTAGCAGCGCCTTCTGGAGACGGACCATGAAGCTTTGCGCGTGTCAACGGTGCAACACTCGGCCAGTTAGTCTCGTTAGCCTCGCCGCCGTAAGAATTCTGTATAATTCTAAAAGTAGAGATCGCCGGATGCGGAAGCCTCATTTATATAGCGATAGACAAGCCTCGAGCGAGCGTTGCTTCCGCTCGCACCGGGCAATAAAGAATTGCCCGCCGCGGTAATTGAACCCGCGATCTGGCTGAGGAAGTGCGGGCAGCGTAATCCCAGTCCGTCGAGCTTCTTGCCGGAGGCGATCGGAGCCTTTTCTCGAACAAGTAGAAGACTACCCACTCTCGCCGCCGATAGCTCCTTATACGATGGGCTTTTCAGACCCGCTAAAAATAGCCGCATCCATTTGGGAAGACTGAATATCCGCAATAAATAATATATATTCAGCCTATTTATCATATTATATACATTTATTTTATGTAACATATATATAATATACATATATAACTTCTATATATTATATAATTTAATTATATTATATTATGTTATATATATATTGTATTATATATAATGTTTTATTATATTAGATCTAAAATATACACTTTATATACACATATATTATAGTGTGCATATTTTTATAATATATACATAATATTAAATATTAGCAATGATAATATAAATAATAAATCAGCACTACCTTAAAACCTTTTAAGGTGGCTTTCAATAGATCTTGAAGTTTCCGCCGAAGGCACGCCGCTCGACCGGCCGCTGAGGACCTGTCGAAAGGGAATTTCTCCCCTCCGCAACGCTAATACGATGCTAGCTGCTACTTCCATGCCACTCACTACCTCAACTGCTCTCCTGACTCTGCTATGCTTCCCACTTTCTCTTTGTTGCGTGAGACGGTCTGTTGGCTACCGAATGCGTACTGAAAGCCGCTTAAGCTGTGAGTGCGCTATACAAAACTCTCCTCCGTTACACCCACATGGTCTTTATGACTTTGTGGAGTTACAGACGGAGATACATTGTCGCGGCCGCTGCCTCCTCCGCCGCCGACCTGGAACTAGCGCTTGGAAGGCGCGCTAGGGCTAGCATTCCTCATAGCCCTGTCTGAGAAAATGCTGACCGATTCTCTCGTCACAAACCGCTCGAATGCCGAATGCGCGCTGCAGGCCAAGCCTCTAGAACAGCGGTTCTCAACCTGTGGGTCGCGACCCCTTTGGGGGTCGAACGACCCTTTCACTGGGGTCACTTAAAACCATCGCGGAAAACACGCATTTTCACGTTTGCAATGAATAATTTTATGATCGAGGGTAGCCACAACGTGAGGGACTGTATTAAAGGGTTTCGGCATTAGGACGGTTGAGAACCACTGCTCTAGAACGTGCACGCCCCCGGCAGCCGCCTTAAACGTAGCTCATTCTCCGGGCGATCGGCAGCCGCCTGGAGAGGGCAACGGGGCCGCCAGGCCGCCCCCCCCCCCCCCAAGTTTAAAGCGTCCAGCTAGAGGGGAGCATCTGGGTTTAACTTGAGCTCGCGCGACCTGGCACTCGAGATCCAGCTCCGAACGGACGCTGAACTAGGCTGTCCCCCGAAGCGACAGGAATGCCACGCCTACCCATTTATGCAACCGCTCCTCCTTGACAGCGGACTACAAGGCCATTATCGTCAGTAGGCAGATGCACTTTTCAATCGGTGTGAAAGTGGCACCGCAGGTGACGCCGGTTCTATTTAGACACCGTTGGTTCGGTGCGCATTGGCTTTACCACCCCGAGTGGGGGCAAAGGATGGCTGTAACATTCGCGTCCTAGCACGTACTAGCGACACACACTGCTGCGGGCGACATTGAGAAAAGGGGGGCGAAGGACGGTGAGACGTGAAAGGGGGTGACAATAAAAAATGTGAAGGAGAGAGAGAGAGAGAAGGAGAGATTAACAGGACCAACAGCGGCAGCAGCAGCAGAAGGTGGAGACGGCGGATGATCTGCACAGCTAACGCCCTGTAGCGCCATTTGACCAATTGGATCACCTGACAAAGGTTTTGACTAGTTTGTTGCAATATCATATTTTGATAACTCTAAATGCTCAGATCACTACCTTTACAGTCCCGCTCAGTTTAACATGCCTATTTGAAAGCGTATTTTACCAAGCACAATCAGCAGCAGCTGAGGAGTCCATGTCCGCCTTAAGATGATAGGTGCAAACAGTAAAAGCGAGCTGAACGCAATTGGCTGGTCTCCCTCATGCGCTAGATTATTCGATTTGATATTTAATTCTCTCAAACTTTTTAAACTGCTTGAGGTTGGCATTCTCGTGGGTGACTAAAAATCTCGCTAGGAGTTGGGCTGTACCTGCTACGAGTTCCATCTCGCTGCTTACCACTTGGACTAGGAAAGCATTTCTGTCTAAAAAGAAAATAGTTAGGCCCACGACATTGGTAATGATTAGCATAGCGAAGAAGGAGGAGAAGGAGGAGGATTTGGAGGAGGCCGCCGTGCGGTGGAGAGGGGGGCGGGCGAACGAAGCGGCAACGAAGCTGGCAAAGCTCCTTCTAGTTTTCGTCGCGTCGCAAATAGTACTGGCGTACCAACATTTATTTTGCGGAGGCTTTTATGCTTTCTCTATAGAAGATAAACCTATAGACTAACGCGATCAATAAAAGTCAGCAGAAACGCCTTTTGAGCGCAATCCAATTTTTAACAGATCTTTTCAATTACCTCGGGCAAGCAATTATCTGACGCGACCTCGTTAGCAGATGCCAATGAAGCGAACAGTAGGACGCCGCGGTCAGACGGAGTGAGAGACCGTGATTATTTGGCACCGCCCACCCATCCGCAGAGCGCGCGCTACGTGCCCTATGCATCCGTCGTCGCCGGCGACGCACTGCTGACGAACTCGGCCCTACCGACAACGGCGTCTGCACCGCTCTCGCCAGTGCGCGGTCACCGCCGCTGCCGCCGCTGTGCACAGCGGCGGCAGCGGCGGCGACGAGCGCGCTAATGTCGCCTTACTGGGCCGCAGTGCGAAAGTCGAACGATCGCCTTCGGTCGATGCGCGCGAGCCGCGCCGAGCCACCTGCGCCGGAACGGCCCGGGCCGGACCGGACCGGGAACGAGTGCGCTCTCGTCGTAGCTGTTAGCTCTGACCTTGTACTAATGGGCGCGAGTGAATGCTGAGCAGCGGCCGCCGCACGGCGTCGAACACTGCGCCGAGGTCGTCGTTCGGTCGTCTCACCTCGTCGTGTGGCGAAGTACAGTTCCCCTCCTCCTCAAAGGCGTATTTGTCTGGAGAAATTGATTCGCTTCGATTAGACCTGAGGAGTTATTTAACGCAAATGAAAATTGGCCCTTCGCGTGGCGTGAAGAGTTGTCGAGCCTCGACGTGTTAGTAGCTGCAGTGACTCAATAAAGTTAGGCTTTGGGGCCGATCGCACTTAAGTGAACTTCCGGAAATGGGCGAGCTTGTAGGACCCTGGTCTCTGCGCTAGGAGGTCAGTGGATTCAGCTACCCCCAAGGACGACGCGGCGCATTCATCTTCTTTTTGTTTTAGCTCCGCGAAGTCCTCTGTAGCGTGTGGCGTTACGCATACTATTGGTCATTCGCATTAATTAATAAATAAATACTAGCTGATTTAACAGCCTCTTTTTTATAGCGACAGATGAGCCTTGACGGCTATCCTCACCGCTTGCAGCGGTGATAAACGATCGCCCACCACAGCATTCGAACCCGCGACTTCGGGACCGAGGTCGTGAAAAGCAACCGCCTTGTTAGTGAGCCATCACGGCTCACCTACCTCGCACTGCTGCTGGTCTGCTCGCTTTCTGTGCCAAAGTGTCGCAAACCCCGCTTGCTGCTGTGGCCGCGATCTGCAGCGTAAAGGTATGTAGAGGTCGGCTGCGTGAACCTCGACTTGCAGGACCAGTAGAAAACTTGAACTAAGAATAAGGCTCTCCGTAGTTGGACGTGAAACATTTACACTGACTCAAAATCTCTCGGGCATGTTTTATCTGCGCTTTACAGCGGCACTGTAAGCCCAGCCGATAGTGAGACCTGCGATGTGCTAGCTTAGATCAATAAAGCACAAGAAATGTTTTGACAAAACAAAAGTATTTGACGCTCGAAATTGCAGGCAGATGGAGGCGTGTATGCGGTGCAATGCAAATTGATACGGATTGATACAGGTTTTGTCGTCGAGTGACTTCAGTCTCACGATTTGCTGTCCTGTACTAAAATTGTGTTTCTTATTTCGGAATAAGGTGAAGGCCAAATGTCTGAAGTAGAGCAGACCTTGAAATATTCGGGCGACGCCCTAGCACCACTTAGCCTTTGACCTCTACTGGCCGTATGTCAAGACAAGAAATAGGGGGAGAATCCATATACACACATGTATACATGAATATACATATATGTGCACATGTGTGTGTGTGTGTGTGTGCGTGTGTGTGTGTGTGTGTGTTTGTGTATGTGTTTGTGTATGTGTTTGTGTGTGTGTGTGTGTGTCTCTGTGTGTGTGTCTGTGTGTGTGTTTGTGTATGTGTTTGTGTGTGTGTGTGTGTGTGTGTGTGTGTGTGTGTGTGTGTGTGTGTGTGTGTCTGTGTGTGTAACTTCGATTCATTGTTTTCCGGAAACCAGGATGGCTCATTTAGAAACTGTAACATGAGGCAGAATGAATTTTCTCAGCTTAGCATAAAACCAATCGGAAGGAGCCGCTTTAAGGGCTAGCAGAAGAGGTCTGATAGAATTGCTCCGTTAGAGCGATGGGATTAAGATGGAAGAGAGGGAGAACAAGAAGAAATTGTATTGTGATTGAGAGAGAGACAGCGGTGAAGAGAAGAGAGATGCCAGAGGGTGTGAGAGAGAGAGAGGGAGAGAGTTAGAGATGAGAGAGAATAGAAAGAGGAAGAAACAGATGAAGAGAGCAGCACTGGTTCCCAGTCAAGACACGCATCGACTTCAAGTTTCTGTCACTCACTTTTAAGTCCCTTCATCTTTTGGCTCCAGCCTACCTATCAGACCTACTCCCCCAATAGGTCAAGCATCATACTACACAATCTCTCAATCTAATCATTTGCCTAAACCTTGTACGTACCTCAATTCCTTTGGAAACCAGGCCTTTAGTTCGTATGCTCCAAAAGCCTGGAACTCACTTCCGACTGGCGTCACGACATCCCCTGACTTGACCACAACTAAAAAGAAGCTAAAACTTATCTATTTATCACAACATTAAGTGGGTTCGTATGATTCGTCCTTTGTGTGCTAATGCGTGCTGACACTGTGCATGCTGCCACTAACTATATTTGCAAGCTGACCCTATCTATGGAATCTCTAACCATGCTATGCCTGTTGACATCGAGCATGCCACCACTAACCCTTCAATCGTGCTTTCTTTGCAGCATTTGTAAAGTGCCTACAAAGAGATTAAGTTCTCAGATGGCGCTATACCTAAGTGTTATTATTATTTTTATAGACTGGGGGAGAGAAGAACTGAGAGCGAAGGAGTAAGTGACAGAGGTGAAGGAATGAGATCATTAGAGAGCTGAGAGAGAATAAAGGGGGAGATGACAGAGAGACAGATAGACAGACAAACGGACAGTGAGGAGATAGAGATCACAAAGAGAGACCAACATTCAAGGGATGAGAGATAGAGAAAAAAAGACGAGAGAGAGAAAGCGAAAGAGAGAGAGAGAGGAGTTAGAGAGACGAAGGTATCGAGATAGATGTCAACTAAGAAAGAGTGAGCATACGAAAATAAAACATATACTAATAACGATAACTAAAATATAATTAGGGTTCATGGGATCGATAAACCACACTTAAAAAAATTGAAAGAGTGGAAGAGAGAACGGGGTGAAGGACGGAAAAGAGAGAATAAGCTAAATGCAAAGCTTAGCTGATTTAAAAGATTCGTTTATCTAGCGGGCACAAGAGGTAAAGCAGCTACCGCTCCTGCTTGCAGTGGGCAATGTATGCTACTGGACTGGGTCGTAAAGTGAGAACACCCTGCCCCTGTGCTAAGATCTCGCGTGGGAGAGAGAGGATGAAGCTATATACGACAATTAAACCCTTTAGTGGTCTTCTAAAATGTATAAAAAATCAGGTCAGTAAAGAGTTTGAGCTGCTGACAGCGAACTGTTAAGTCAGTAAAAGGCAGTCTCACTACTGCACCTTCACCACATTTCATCGCCTAGTCACGTAGCCAAACTTCTTGATGAAGGCGAATCCAGCGAAATGTACGCTTTTACCAAACTTTTGGGTTGAGATAAAACAGCTGCAAAACTCTTTCAGCACAGCAGGATTTTGATCTATGATCCATGCAGCCGACTGCTAGCAGCGAGTAAAGCTGCTTGTTTGCAGCATCGAAAAAACTCATGGCTATGAGCCTGAAGCATCAGCTCCGGATTCGCCAATTGTCACCCAGTCTCTCTCAGTCCTTCTAAAATATTACTATTTTCATCAATCATGTTATTATCGTTTTACTTGCATGGTCTGGTCTGTTATTAATGGCGAAGCTGTCGCATCACGCCATGTGTGAGCTGTGTGAGCTTCACTGGCTCCTTACAAGCATCGAATCTCAGTGTGGTTTACAGGTCGCTTCACTCTCTGGCATCGGCCTACCTAGCAGACATGTCTTCTACTCCCGTATGAGCACGCACCACCCGCTACTCAGCATCCAGCTTTCTCGCGGTGCCTCGCACTAAATTGAAACACTGTGGAGATGGAGCTTTGAGCTTTCGCGCAGACACCCTGGAACTCTCTACCGGCTACCGCTACTACCAGCGACGACCTTGCATTATTAAAGTCTCGGCTAAGAACGCACGGTGCATCTCGCTAAGCGTTCTGAACGCCCCAGAGTTCAACTCTTCTTTTTCGCTCCTAAAAACGCTCTGTGTGCCTTCCTTTCGTGCCTCCTTCCTTTACAGCTCATGCAAAGTGCCTAGGAAGAGATGGAGTTATCTGAGGGCGCTGTATCAAATTTATTTGTATTACTATGTTATTTACTACTTGCATGCTTTTTCACGCGGGTATAAGTATGATACCTCGATTTCATTTTATTAATCCTCGGTTGCTGCTTTTTTCAGAGAGTTGTAAAGAGCTTTAAGAGAAGTTTGGTTTAAATTAGGCTGCAATATTTACTGACTTATTATTTTTTTGTTATTATTAAATTTTGGACAAAATCGTTACCAACTGTTGCTGGAGTATACTTACATGGACAATTTAGCAGAACATTTTCAGCTGCTGTTCAAGCTACACTATTTTGCCAAAACTGCTCTCTCCTACGAGGAATAAATAACTTTCTATCTATGTGGCAACCATGCTAGTGACGACACTGCCTGACCTCGGCTTGAACTGTCGGCCGCTTTCGACACTTGTGATCACAAAAACACGCTTTAGGACATCGATTGATCTGACTGGTGTGCTTCAGTCTCGGTTCTAATCGAGAAAGTCTAATAGCATTCAGTATCTGTGTCGGTGGTGATAAGGCCTCATCCAACCGACTCGTCGCCTGCTGCTGCTGCTGGGCGCTGGGACGACGACCTTCTTGGCCCATTGCGTTTTTTCCGTGTATCCAGCGGAAAATTAATCCAGACCCACCGCATCGACTATCACATATTTGCCGACGATAGTTAGCCGTACTTGTTCCTGAAGTTCTCACAATAAGCTGCGGTCATTGACAAAGTGAACACACACACCGTGCGGAAATTTGGCACCGGATCTCCCCACTTTCCATAACTAAGTAATGACGAAACAGAACTCTTCCTCATAGGAAAAAGTGACTAGCTAGTGACTTTGCTCCGAACATTGGGGCAAACCTTAGTGCAGCGACCAGACCTTAGTGCGAGTGTTCGTAGCATGAGCGTCCTCTTTTGATGACTGCTTGACGTTTGAAAGTTTTATTCGGAAGACTGTTTCAACGGCTAGTCCTCACGTTTGATCCCCGTCTTTGATTGTGGATAATTAAAGCAATGAGAGATCTTAAAATGACCTTTAGGTCGTGCTAGCTCTCTCATTCTGTCCAGACTAGACTACTCTAGCTGAGTATTGGCGGTGTTACCTCTACCATAAATGGCCATCACTTCCGATCCCTGTCTAAGATAACGGCTTATCTACCACAGTGGCTGGCTAGAAAAAGTTGGCTATCTCCGTGGCTCTTTCTAGGCTAGACTAATAATAATACGTTTTATATAGCACCCTCAGAGAACTCAATGTCTGTATAGGCACATTACAGTTGCTGCAATGGAAGCATAATCGAATGGTTAGTGGTAGGATCCTCAATAAACAACAAGAATAACGTGCTATGGGTGATATGCACAGGGTCAGCATGCACGTGTAGTTAATGACGGCATGCACACTGTCAGTGCGCATAAGCAGACAAAGGACGTATCACAGAGACCCACTAAATGCTGTGATAAAGAGATGCGCTTCTAGTTTCTTTTTTAATGTGACTAAGTCAGGAGATGTTGTGACACAGTTTGGGAGGGAGCTCCAGGCTTTACAAGAATAAGAAAGGATTTGAGATTTGTAGGAGGTATGGTTAAACAGTTAGATTCTGAAAAGCGGCTTGTGCAATGCTTAGCCTGGTAGGGAAGTATATCTAATAGGTAAGCTGGAGCCAAAGAATGATGGGACCTAAAAGTGAGTGACAAAACTTTGAATTCGATGGGTTGCTTGACTGGGACCCCGTGCAGGTCGACGAGAAGTGGTGAGACGTGGCAATAGCGACGCTTACGACAAACAAGCCTAGCTGCAGAGTTTAGCACCAGCTGTATACGCTTGATTGCATAGGCCAATAGACCAGCAAGCAGTGAGTTACAGAAGTCAAGATGGGATGTCACAGATGCATAGATCAATTTAGACGTGGTATCCCTGTCTAAACAAACCCGAATTTTAGCATTGTTATGTAGCTGAAAGTACGCAGACTTAACTGAGGAGCTAATGTGGTCGTCTAATGAGAGGTCACTTCTGAACATGACACCTAGATTTCGCGAAGATTCAACAGGATATATGCTGGCAGAGCCAATTTTGAGCGCAAACCTTTCCAATTTCTGAATCGCACTTGGTTTGCCCATAACTAGTAAGTTGGTTTTTTATCATCATTCAATTGAAGAACGTTTGCTGCCATCCATGAGCAGATGTCATCAATACATGCAGCAAAGGAGTTGAGAGAATTTGACTGGCCTGACTGCTTGGAGGGATCAAGGCAAAGATACAGCCGAGTACTGCAATTCCATCTTGCTGGGCTAACAAAAGAGTCAATCAGCCTGTACAGCTCACGATTAATATGGCTGGAAGACTAGCCAACAAATTCCGTAAACTCTGCCATGCGTCTTCTTTGCTGGTGGAGCTTAGATGGCTTCCGGTTGATCAATGGATACAGAGTAAAGGTCTTAACGCTGAGCCAAATGGCCCATCATGGCTGGGCTCATTCGTGCCTAGCTGACTGCGTCACAAGTCTTAGCCTGCTCGTGCTAACAGATCTTCTATAGACAACAAGTTGGTCGTTCCGTTCCTTCGCTTCAAGACCATTAGCGGCTGCAGCTTTTGCTCTGCAGGTCCTAGACAGTGGAACTCTCTTCAACAATTCTTACGCTACGACATCTACCTTCCAACTTCTGACTGCGGCACATAGTTTCCATCTTTGCTGAGATGCTGCTTCCATGCTACTTATCACCACGACTGCCGTCCTGACTCAACAATTCTTCTAAATGCCTCTTCGTTGCGTGAGAGGAAGTGTGTTAGCTACCGCATGCATAATGATAATCACTTAGGCTTTGAGTTCGCTTTTGAAAGTTCTTCTGAGTAAAGCCCTCTTAGTCTTGGTGACTTTGTGGAGGCACAGGCGGAGATGCATACTACGACACTGCTAGTAAGCCTCTAATGAATTGGCTATTAACGTGGCTGCAATGTTGGTCTTTTCAAGAGAGAACACGTAATCACGCGGCTCCTTTGCTAAAGGAGCTACGGTGCGTTGCGGTTGATCGACCGCACTGAGACGGCAGAGCAGACGGTAAGCCGGCCAGCGGCTCGCGAAGCAATCGGGCGGAGGTTCGCGGCCGCGCGGAGGAATGCGGCGTTCCAGCAGCCGCCTGATGCAGTCCAGTCACCGTGGAGCGCAGCAGCGAGTGACAGGGCAAACCAGGCGTCGATCAAGGACGGGAGGGGGCGGGGCGGGGCTGGCACGAGCCGCCGGCCAGCTTAGCCAGCTTAGCCAGCTTAGCCAGCTTAGCCGGCACAGCCGCCAGGTGGCACTCGGTGAAAACGATTACCGCAGAGCTGCTGGTTTACAGCTGAGGGCGGCTGCCGCCTCTGGTAGGCACGTCAATCACTTCGGCAGGGCCATCTGGGAATTGAGCGGCCGGCTCAACAGTCAGAACTCATCTGCCGCCGCCGCGAGCCCCTCCCCCTCCTCCCCCTACCACCGAGGCGAGGGGCGCGGCCTGGGCCGTGTCGTGGAATCGGCAGCCTTTTCTCTGTGCCGCCGCCGCCGCCGCCGCCGCCGCCATTGATCGATGCAGCGATGCTTTGCCGCTAGGGCAAGCCGAGCTATACGAGCAGACCTGGCGACCTCGGCTTTGCCGGAAGAAGAGCGTACCAACCGGGCGAGGCAGCTCTCGCGAGCGGGCAGCTCTCTCTCGTCCTCGGCCCTCTCGCCCGCTAGCGTTTCTTCGCCTTGCACCCGCCCACCTTTGCGAGCGCCGAGGCTTCATGTCGAAGCTTCGATGAGGGGTGCCGCTCCTCCGTCCGCGCGCGCGGAGCGCCTGAGTCGAGATCGCGCACTCCGCGGCCCAGAGAGGCTTCGGAGTGCTTCGTCCTCTTCTGCCCTCCTCTTGCCTGCCAGCCGCTCTCGGCGCGGGCGCACCGCTCCGTCGCCGATTGTCGGCCGCCGCACGCTGCGCCGCCGTCGTCGTTCCGGGGAAGGCCCAGGTAGCGAGTCGGCACGCTCGAGGTGGGCCGGCCGCGTTCGAAGCGGGACGCTTTTATTCGGCGGCTCGCGTCGGCATCTACTAGCGACGCGCGTGAGAGCGCCGGCCGCCGGCCGCCGTCGCTAGTGACACTCGGCCTTGGCTCTCGGCGCCGCGGCGGCCAGTTCGATTGGCCGCCGTGGCTTGCCAAAGGCGCTGCTCGTTCGCTCTCTGTCGCCGCTAGCTGACGCGAGCGGCGCCGCTCGCGTCAGCTCGCGGCGCCCCGAGCGAGCGCGACGAGTCGGAACGGCGAGCGAGGCGAGCCGATGGCGGCTTGAAATTGATGGGGATTGAAAATTGATGGCGGCTTGAAATTGATGGGGATTGAAAACTGATGGGGATTGAAAGGCGAGCGCGTCGCCGGTGCGGCGGCGCGCCAGCGTCTACTTACCCGCGGCGGCGCGTAGAGCTTGCCGGCGACGTCGGTCGGCGTCCGGGCTCGGCTGCTGGCTCCTTTACGACCTGGCGTCTGCTCCCCGCTGCAGCCTCTGCTGCTCTCGACCAAGCCGCGGACCGACGCAGCGGCGGCTGCGGCCGGCGCGAGACGCGCACGCTCGGCTGAAGCGTGGCGACGGCAGAAGCGCCGACGAGAGAGAGCGAGAGAGAGACTGCCCTTTTCTCCAATGGCCCCGCCTCGGCGACGGCGCGCGAGCCAATCCTCGCGAAAGGGCATTAAAGCCAGCGTCGGCATCCCAGAGCGACCTAACTCTCCGCTAAGCTCGTTAAGGGAGCCGGCGTCCGGCGGCGGCAGCAGCCGCCGAGCGGGCGCGCAGCCTGCGACCGACCGGCTGACGGACGGACCGCGCGCAGAGCTCGCGCGCGCGCACGCGCGAGCTCTGCGCCGGAGGCCTTTGGTTACGCTGCGACGAGTGCGTGCGCGCAGCGCGCCAGCTGTCGCTCGGGTAAAGTGGCCATTGCGACGTCAAAGAGGCGCACGCTTTTCGTCGAAATCAACGGCGGCCGCTCGGCGTCAGCTGGCATGCGCTTGTTCTTCACTTCGCAGCTGCGCCATCTGCGGCAGACGAATGAGTCTGAATGTCTTGTTCGTGTCATTCCTTGTTCATGTCTGATTGATTGTCTAAACGACACCCTGCGACGAAGTAATGCCTCGAAGGTGAAGCCCGCTGTGGCCGCGTGGCCCGCTGTGGCCGCCGCACCTGCGGATGATGCGCCGAGCGAGCGAAGCCGCGTTTGCCGGAGCTGCCACAGTCTGCGCTCGGCTGCAGCGACTGAAGTGCTGAATCCGCTGAATCCGCTGCTCAGGCAGCCTGCTCGCGAAGCAGCAGCGGCCGGCCAGCGTGGATCCGGCGGCTGAGGGGCTAATCACTGCTCTGCTGCAAGCTCGGCGGCGCCGAGCTTGCACGGATTTGACCGCGAAGAGGATGAGCTGAGCTAAAGCTCCGCTGCATGCGGGGCATTTGCTAAGGGCAGTCGCTCTTATGTAGCACATTGAGGCAATTATTGTCTAATCAGAGATAAGCCGGCCAATTGAGCTCATAAACTTGTTATGGGTACCTTCAGAGTTCTCTGATAACATGTCGGCACCGGCTTCGAGTGAGGTAGCAATTGAAAGATTAAAAGATATAGATTGAAAGATATAGATTGAAAGATATATATATATATATATATATATATAGAGAGAGAGAGAGAGAGAGAGAGAGAGAGAGAGAGAGAGAGAGAGAGAGAGAGAGAGAGAGAGAGAGAGAGAGAGAGAGAGAGAGAGAGAGAGATAGAGACCAAGAGAGAGTGTGTGTTTGCGCGCGTGTGTGTCTCTGTGTGTGTGTGTGTGTGTGTGTGTGTGTGAGAGAGAGAGAGAGAGAGAGAGAGAGAGAGTATCTCATGTATCCATTACCAGGTCGAGTGTGAACGAGGCTAAATGCCTCCAATTGCGATTTGCGCAGCGCCGCAGACGACCGAGTGCGAAGAAAGTTGGGATGCAGTGATCGACGCGATACGCGGCAGCCGCCTGGCGGACCAGCTCCGACCCGGCGTCTCGGACGCCCTCTCGCCAGCTCTTCGATGCCTCACGCTGGGAGTCGCCTGCTCCTTCGACTTCGCGCAGCCGACATTGGGCGCCGCCGCCATTCACTCGTAGGGTTCCTTCATTCTCTGGCTCCGGCCTGAAAGCTTTCAAGCGGGTCTTTTCCGTCTCAGCGACCGAGTTCCGACGCTCCTCAGAACTTTGGATCGTCGCTTTTTGCCAGGTCAGAAAGTGCGAGTCGCGCGTCGGTGAAGGAACTGGACCGGCCACGAAGACCCGCCGCGGTCTAGCTAGCCGTTGCCTGTGCCACGTGGTCTAGACCAAGAGCACTCCCGCCTGAAAATAAGTGCGAAGCTTCAATTTGTAGAGTAGCCTGAATTTACTCGCCGAAGGAGTCCCACACCGCTGGCGTCCATGGACAGGTCTAAAAGAGAGTTTATCTCTTCAGAAACGCTGAAAAAAATATATTAGTCGGCGTTATAAATCATTGTAAAGTGACCGTAAATGTTCACGTTTCTGAGCACGCGCCTAGCGAACATCCGCTTTATCTCCATAAAAATCCGTCCCTGAAATATGCGCGTGATGTTGCCCACCGCAGGACAAGCTGTCAGAACAATTACACAATTAGTCGGGTGGCTTCTGCCACGAAACGCGATAGTCGCCTGGGAATGACTATCGGGCCTTCATAGTCGGCTAGGGGAATATTTTTTGCGGGGGGGAGGAGGGCTTGAACGTCTATGATTTCGGGTAGGACATTCCGGCCCCGCCTCTTCAGCCCGATCAATGGGATGCTGCAATCTCAAGCTCCCGCACTACGCCCTTTAGTACTTTCAAGGTTACCTAAGAATCGCACGAGAAATCTTCTTAGCCTAGGTCTTGGACCTGGTGAAGGACGTCGTCTGTCTCCAACAGTCGGTAAACAAACGACGAGGATGCAACTTCTTAACTGAGAGGTGCAGATGTTACGTGAACGCCCATGCGGTTGTAGAAGTTCATTCATCTAAAAATAATTCAAGTAGCTGCTGGCCTTACAGTTCAGAAATTTAATTGTTGCTTGTGACCGAGGTTCGATCTGGATTCACCACAAATCTGCTGGCAAAGAAGACAGAATTTATTAGATTCAAATAGTTCACATACCTCTTTTGTTAGAACTAGCTTTTGAGGCGGGATAAATGTTTTTAGCTGGGCTGCAGCAGAAAAATGCCCTGCAGCTGTCCAATCTAGAAAAATGTGATGTAGCTGATTAGATCCTCAGCTAGTCAATGAGGTAAGTGAGCTCTAACCTCAAATCCTTTGGAGACCGTGCATTTAGCTCGTATGCTCCCACAGCCTGGAACTCCCTCCCGACCTGCATCAGAACATCCCATGACCTGACCACATTTAAAAGAAACTTAAAAACATACCTATTTAGGACAGCATTTAGTGGGTCCTTGTGATTCGTCCTCAATGTGCTTATGCGTGCTGACACTGTTCATGCTGCCACTAACCACATTTGCATGCTGACCCAGTGCATGTAACCCCTAACCATGTTATTCATTTTGTTTGTTTTTCAAGCAGGATTTTACTTACTATTCTATTGCGTATCACTTTGCAGCAGATGTAAAGCGCCTAGAAAGAGATTAAGTTCTCTGAGGGCGCTTTATCAAGTGCAATATTATTATTATTATTATTATTAGGTCAGGAGATACAAATCAACGTGATGACTAGTGTGAACTGATGATATCAAAAGTGGTCACCGAAGAATAAGAATCCCGGATTGCGTGGTTTGGGTCCACTGAGAGAAATTTACCTTTATCTAGTTGACTGCTCTTTAATCTTTTCAGTATAGAAATTTTCTCTTTTAATCACTTAGCTTTTTAGAAAAAAATATCAATAATATATTTGTGTAGTGTCCTTAATGAACTTAATCTACTTTTACGCACTTAACGTATGTTTTAAAGGAAGCATGACCAAATGGTTACTGAGTAAAATGCATGATTTCAACAAGCATAACATGGTTAGATGCGACATGCGCAGTGACAACTTATAAAATATAGCTAGTGGTAGCAAGCACAGTGTCAGCATATATAAGTATACAAAGGTGGATCCCAAAGGAGCGACTAAATGTTGTGATAAACAGATGCATTTTAAGGCACTGGAACGAGTCATGGAAGACCAGCTGAACTCATATATCAAAACTTCAAACCTTGCCAGTAAACTCCAGTCTGTTTTTAGAGTTAATCACTCAATAGAGTCGGCATTGCTTCGGGTTTATGACGACCTACTTAGAAATGCAGACTTGGGTAGAATCTCTCTGCTTTTCTGGCTCGATCTTTCCAAAGCTTTTGATACTATCAATCACCAAGTTCTTTGTGAGCTCCTCTCATCTCGCCTGGGCATCCTTAGCACTGCATTGCAATGGTTCATCTCAGTCTCTCAGTGAGAGACTCCAGAGTGTTCACGTGAATGAACAAAGATCATCCGAACAACCTTTAAAATATGTGATACTTCAGGGATCTTAGTATGGTCCAGTTCTTGTCATGGTTTATACTTTCCCTCTTGCCGATGTGATTGCCAAGCACAATCTAGGCTTTCACTTCTATGCGGATGACACTCAGTTGTACCCTTGCTTTGATCTCTACCAGCCCTACAGCAATCGAATTCTCTCAACTCCCTTGCTTCGTGCATTGATGACATCAGGCACGTGCTCAAAATTTAGATGTCGTTTTCGACAGCTTTCTAAATTTTAAAAGCTTCATTCAAAAGACTGCTTCTCCAGCTAGCCATCACGTCCGATCTCTATCTAAAATAAGGAGCTAATTTAATTTTCACTGCGGCTTTCCGAACATTTAACAAACTCCTTAGTTCTGTCTTGACTTGATTATTGCAAATTCCTTTTGGCTGGGCTACCAAAAAAGCAACTAGGCCACGACAGCTGGCTATGAATGTGGCTGCAAGGCTAGTTTTCAAGCCCCAGAGATTTGACCACGTATCTCCTTTGCTAAAAAAGCTAGGATGGCTGCCGGTTGATCAACGTATACAGAGCAAAGTTCTTACGCTGACCCACAAGGCCCGCCACGGCCTAGCTCCTCTATACCTAGCTGAACTGCTACACCAGTTTCAGCCTTCTCGTTCCCTCAGGTCCTTTATGAAAAATAAATTAGCTGTTCCGTTCCTCCGCTTACAGACCCTTGGCGACAGCAGCTTTAGCTCGGAAGGTCCCGGACTGTGGAACTCGCTTCCACAACTCTTACGAAACGACAACTACTCTCCATGCTGCTGACTATGGCTCATCCTTTTCAGCGATCCTGAGCTGCTACTTCCACGCTACTCACTACTTCAACTGCTCTCCTGACTCTGCTATGCTTCCCACCTTCTCTTTGTTGCGTGAAATGAAGTCTGTTGGTTACCGAATGCATATCGAAAGCCGCTTAGGCTGTGAGCGCGCTATGCAAAACACCTACATAGTCTTTGTGGCTTTGCGTAGTTACAGACGGCGATGCATTAATTAACATCTAGAACCAACGTATTGATTATGGGAAAACCAAGTGAGATTCAGAAATTGGAAAGGCTGACGCACAAAATCAACTCTTTCAGCTTATCTCCTAATGAATCTGCACGAAATGCAGGTGTCCTGTTCCAAAGTGACCTTTCATTAGACGACCACATTAGCTTTCCAATCAAGACTGCCTACTTTCGGCTACCCAGCTTTGTTGAAATTCGGGCTTGCTTGGGCATATATAACTCACTTAATTTTGTCGACGCATTTTTGACATCCCTTCTTGACGTATGTAACTCACGGCTTGCTGGTCTACCGGCCTTTTCAATCAGGCGCTTACAGCTGGTGCAAAACTTTGCAGCAATGCTTATCTGTCATGAGCGTCGCAGTTGCCACATCACACCACATCTCGCCGACCTACACTGGCTACCAGTCAAGCAACGCATCGACTTCAAGAGTTTGTCGCTCACTTCTAGGTCTCTTCCTTCTTTGGCTCCAGCCGACCTATCAACTCCCCACTATACTAAGCAGCGTACCACCCGCTTTTCGGAATCTAACTGTTAACCCATACCTCGTACAAATCTCAAATTCTTTGGAGACATTGCCTTTAGTTCGTATGCTCTCAAGGCCTGGAACTCACTCCTGACTTGCTTCACGACATACCCTGACTTTTCCACATTAAAAAAGAAACCAAAAACGCATCTGTTTATCACCGCATTTATTAGATCTCTGTGATTCGATAACACACGATATCGAATATGCTTACCTACAGCGGTAGTCTCAGTTGTAACGACGTTTATGAATACAGGAAACATTAAACGGACCGGGAAAACAAAAATAAGGCGGCGTCGGCTTTATAAAAGACTTCGAGTTAACAATTTATTATTATTCCTAACCCTTGTAGTTTTCTGCTTTGTTTCGCCTTGGAAACTTTGAATTTTTGTGGTTTTTTCTGGGCTCTGGCTGGGGGGGGCTGGAAATCCTTGATGTCGCAAGATCCGTGGAAATGCAAGTCTTTTGCTTGCTTTAACCGCCCCCCGACTCGCACACCTCGAATAAAATAAATAAAAAATATAATTCATCTGTATAGCGCCTTAAGAGAACCTAATCTCTATTCAGGCGCTTCATATGTGCCTCGGGGCTCGAGCCCACGACCTCAGCCAGACCTCGGTCGGTGCGAGCGCCTTAACCGCTGGACCAAACCAGCTTGTCAATGAGCTTCACATGTGAGTTCTATGTAGCACCAGAGCAAGCGATAGCTAACAAGCAGAATAAATGGTCAAAATCATGACATAGCCCAGGATGGCCATTGGAGGGCTGACAGGCAGTGTTCACTAGGGTTTGTAGCTTGGGCCTGTGACCACTTTAATACACCTATGAGATTCTGGAAGAATGGTCACGCAAAAAACTGGACAGACATTATAGCAATAAAAGAACAATTGAATAGCTCCCAAAAAACTCAGTCTCTTCCTGGGTACTTTAAATGTGCAGGAAAGTAAGAATATCCGATGATTTAATAGTACCATTCGCAATGTCAACACCCGTAAGCACGCAAAGAACAATTCATACTGACGAGAAAAATACTGTGAAGAGTAGCTTCTTTTTCTATATATCTTCAGGTCAATGAATATTGTCGCGAAAGTTGGATATGAGTTACAGGCTATGGGAGATTACGAGCTAAAGGTATGGTCTCCAAAGAATTTGAGGTTGGTTAGAGGCACAGCTAAATGACTCAAGTCAGAAGAGCTGGTCGTTAGTCAGATTAAGAAGTCTTACAGACACATGGACGGAGATACAGAATAAAATGACTTTAAAGTACCTGACGGCATCTTAAATTCAACACTCTGCTTCACGGGGAGCCAGTGTTAGGTCATTAAGACGTTACGTTATATAGCAGCTGCGACTTTTACGACAAACCAACAATGCAGCCTGAGTTTGGCACAGAAACTTTCTTACGGCACTGGCAGGAAGACCAACTAGTGAGTAGTACAAGTCTAGCTGGGATGTCGCAAATGCATGTACCAGCTGCGGCAGCGGTGTCCTCATCGAAGCTAGGCCGAACGAATAGCTCAGGTGAAATAGCTAGCGAGCATCTGGCCAGATTACGGGTACTTTTATCAGGATTGTTATCAATATTTATCCAGATTGTTTTATGAAGATATAAGTAAATTAAATCAACGGTTACTGTTAAGAATATTTGAACGAAAATGTATTGATAAACCGCAGTCTGGCACTTGTAATAAATTAGATTAACAAGAAAATTGAACTTTGCTTTTCAAGTGATAGTTGTCAAGGATTAACCTACTACGCTTAATCTAGATCTCGAGTGAGTTACATGGTTACTGCTGCGGCACAAGTTTGGGCGATCTTTTAACCGTTTCATTGTTGTATTAGTCACGTGGCCAGATAAGAAAGGTCGGCATGCGAAGGCTCGAGAAGTCACAACAAATGATTTCATGTGAGGGCTTGACGATGGATTTAGGTCACACGCAAATGTCTGATGCCTTAGCAACCACTAAAGATGGGATGAACAAAATGACTCTTCTCGGGGTAGTATTACTTAGGTGAAGCCTTACAAATGAGGTCTCTCTTCAAGAATACGGCCACTGTAAGCCGTTGAATGCTGCCCTGATGCTCGTCAAGCTTCTTTGGTTTTGTGTGGCCATGATCTGATCATGGCTCGCAACTTTGTTGCTGCAAGTCGTTTGACTGCTGCCAACTCTTCACCTGTATGATGGTGATTTATATGTTGGCTGTTTGCAATGTCATGATGTGGCGGTGTGGCCTGCGCCTATGCTCTGCAATAATATTTATAAAAGTAACCACCGATTTATTGACCTCGGGGAAATGGAAGAAAGAGAAGCCAGAACGGGTCGGCATCCGCGATTGTTGGGTTGTTGATCGATTTCAGCCATGTCTTGGTTTAAGAAAACTATTCCAGGGCTTCGTCAAGAATAATTTTGGTTATTATCAGGCATTTCTTGCATTCTGAGTCGCATCCCACAGACACACTATGAGAGTGACTGTCAGGACTGATGATAGATAATTTAAAAGAACTCCAGCGATTGATAAAGAGTAAGAGAGAGAGAGAGAGTGTGTGTGTGTGTGTGTCTGTTTGTGTGTGTGTATGTGTGTGTGTGTGTGTGTGTGTGTGTGTGCATGAGTGTGTGCTTGTGTATGCACGAGTGTGTGTGAGCGCTGGGAAGCTTGAAGCAAAGCGAGAAACGCCAGAGGTCTCTCTTTGAGAATACCCAAAAGCCCTGACAGGAGAAGCGACATCAAGAAATGCATTAAAACGAGAATAGCTAAGCTTCAATTGGCATGCACGATCGTATCAACTAGAATGGTCATAGGACCCGGCAAAACTAGTAGCGGCAGCTGGCTCAGATGTGGGAACTGAGGACAGCAGGATGGTGGTCGTTATCGTACATGCCTACTGGACGGCATGCATGAGCAGGAAATCAGATGCGCCATTAAGACGACGTAGCCTGCTCAGTTTTAATATTCTGTGCTCTTAAGAGCTCCAAATTGTTTTCCAGTGGTAGGAAAAAATTCAATGAATTGCTGCGATCCATTGCAATCCACACCAATTGCCCGTAAATCGACCCAATTGGCTGGGCGAAGCACTCAATGATAATTCCTACTGATGTGAACCGTAAATCAAATATATTCGCATATTTTCCGCCGTTGGAATCTTGCATTTTCATACTTGTGGGCTGCAAAGGCGAAGGCCACTACTTCCGTCAACAGCAACCCACTTTATTTCACCACTAGACTTGTGTAAAAAAAAGGCTGTGCGAAGCATAAATATTTCGAGTGCATGTAACACTAAGCTGTAGTTCAAATACAATTCTCACCATTTTTTCCGTCGAGCGTTCACCCGTTCTGCTAAATTTCATCACAGTTGACTTTGTCGCCAAGCCAAAACTCAAATCCATGATAGTCTACAATTAACTGGCATGCATCTCATGCAAGAACCTTCAATTTCGATAGCATATTGATTGCACTCAACCTAGAGTTTACTCGCGCATTTCTCTACAATGGGCACTGGTATGCTCGTGCACTGAACTGCAATCGACTGCGATGATTGGGCCAATGTGCTGCAATTCACAGTAATTTACCACAAATCAACAATAAATGGGCTGGGAGAAGCTCCCGTCTTGATTGCACATTAGAGTGCACTGCGTTCAAACAGTACCCTCATAATGTCTACTTCTTTGCATGTGCCGATCCCGAGCAATACACTGCAATTGACTAAAATAGCCTGTGTTAATATCACAAACCATTGTAATCCACTGAAAATTTCACGTACAAATGTCTATGGGAAAGGGCCAATTCGAGATGAACATACTACACAGCTCCATTTAAAGTGCACCCAGAGAACTTAGATCCAATGCACACTTGTTCTCAAACAATTAATTGCAACAGGCTGCAATGGCCTTGGCAAATACCATACTCCACCCAATCTATTACAATCCGCAGCAAAATAACCAGAAATTATAGTTGATCACCTCAAATTTCAATTGTATATTAGACTAACCATTGTATTGAGTGTACACGTAAAAAGGTAAAGTTTAACTGACCAAACAGCCTCATTTATGCAACGGCCGAAGAGCCTTAGCGGTGGATTGCTCGCATTGCCCTTACCGGGCCTTGAGCGTAACTGACTGACCTTCATTTGATTGACCGTCGTATGACTGACTCTCTTCGTTTTGTCCCCATTCGCATCCGATTGGTCTGCTGCACCGACGTCTCGGTCCCGCACACGGCCAGGCCAACAATAAAGACAGACAACATATCGAGCTTAAGGGAGCCCTTCTCTGTTCCTGCGAATCCGGCGTCCAGCGTATCCGTTCTTCGTTCTTAGAGCTCCGGCGCGTCAATGGAGACCGTTGTTGGTATCGCCTTCTATTTGCATCGGTAGCTGTCGCGATTGCTTGCTTGCAAAGAATACGTGCAACGAATGTTAGCGAAAAAATTGGCTGGTATTAAAAGTAAGCACCGAGAAAGGTAGCTGAGGTGCCAGGTAGATTGAGAGGTAGCAGAGCTTGGCGAATATTTGCCATGTAGTGGAGCTTGCAGGCGGACCCCTCAGACTCACTGCCAGCGGCTACCACTTAGGTTACAGCCGCCTTGTGACTAGCACAAGAGTCGAGCTTCGAGATGAGCTCTAACCAGGACGACCTTGCATACGCACTATAGCAAGTGAACACCGTCTCATTGGATCGGTGGCTTCTTTGCTGGCAAGTTTCGTGCTGACAGCTCGTCACAGTCTGCAGAAGTGATATGCGTCGATTGATGAAGTAGTGGTGAAAAACCCACGCCAGACCTTAGGCCAACGACATGGTGGTAACACTTAAGATGTAAGAGACAAGCTAACATGTCGACGTGACATGGAACATGAGCCTACAGCCCACCTTAATGGTCGGGCTGAAGGGGCGGGCCAGGCTGCTACAGCTGTTCGAGTGGTCACTTTGTTGGCATGAACACGGCACGCTAGCTCAACTCATAAGAACCTCGGCTGGCCCACTTGTAGCTACCAATCTACTAGGCAGAGGTGAGTAGGCTGAGAGAGTGGTCTCGGATGCTTGCCCGACCTCACCCTTTCGGCACCCAGCTGAAATACTGTCTTTATGGAGGACTACCAGGCCCAAGCGAAGAAAACCACTCCGTCTGCCTCCTATCTCCGTCTGCCCGAGCTCCTGAAATCGGCACTTTATTGGCGCGCTGAATTGCAGTCTGCCTCTAGATGAGGTTACCATTAGTCTATGAATGAGGCTAATTATTTTCAATGACGGAACCGCTAATGAGGTTTCGCGGTGAACCTTTGACCTTAAGCTTCACTGTCTTCGTAGAGAGACGCCGAGCATAGAAGTATCGCTAGTATGACAATGAGCTCTTCTACGCGAAGGTTCTCGAGGGAGCTGAGTCAGAGTATACTCCTAGGAGAGATCGCCGTTTCTTTTGTAAAAAAAATCTGCTTGGTAGCTTAATAGTTGCCATAGCAGCCCTAACGAGGCACGTCCGACGTCACGTCTTTGACGTGCAGCTTCCACGGTCAATCTCCGCTGGTAGGGCCATCCGGCCTAGAAGGAGGAACTCGAAGCCCTTCTACCGAGTACCCGTTCAGTTCCCGCCAAATCAGAATCTGCATCTAGAAAAGATGGCTGGTTCTTTTTAAAAGAAGGTAATTATGTTTGCTGCTTTGTGCGGAAGCTAATGAGACATGCCAGACGGTGATGCATCGGACGTGTAGCCTCGCGGTCTGTCGATTAGAAAGAGTGTAGTCACCCGACGCCAAGAACGACGCTAAGTACGCATTCCGCGTGACTCCCATCCGAAACTTTCAAGGCGATCCTTCACGGTGGTGGGGTGACTGATTTAGGCATTTTTGCTAAATCGACCCTTAAGAGTAAGCACTACGTGCCCAACTCGTTGTCACCACGTACTACGCGGTGACGACATCAAGGTACCAATGATAACAAGTCACCCAAGGATATCAGCATTCGGCCACGTTATGCCTCGTTGCTGCAGAAAGGGTCACAGCCCCGTGAGATCGATTACGTAGAATTGTTTGTGGGGAAGCTCGCCTTTGGAGCAACGACTTGCTGGATGTCTCGAGAACGGGTAGACATTCTTTTCAGTGGCGCTAGAGAGGCTGACAATGCATCGGCTCGTTCGGCGTGCACGCTGAATGCAATCTAGTAGCTATCGCAAAAGCAAGCGTTGTAGTACCTTTATAGTTTTTTTTCAGCCGAAGAAGTCGCCAACAGGAGCCGCCGGACGAGTCATCGCGGGCTGCATCGAGGCTTCGAAAGCGGAAGTAAGACCCGACGAGGTCTCAATCTGGTTGCTGCGTCACAAATGTACTGCCGTCGCAGCAATGCCCTCCGCTCACCGAACTGGATCGTTTTTTGGCGACGGACTTAAGCTCAGGAGCCACTGCGGTAAATAATTAAAAAGTAGCGCGTCCCGAGACTCTTTCGGGTAGCGTACTCTCGGCAAAAATGCCGCTGTGTATCCCCTGTGGCCAAAATTACTGCTAAAATTACGTTGCATGCAGCTGGGTTTCGTAGGTTGAGCTTTGCACGTGGAAGAGGAAGCGCGACATGCTAGATTGGCCAGATTTTGATTGGCCAGATTTTGATTGGCCAGATTTTGATTGGCCAGATTTTGACTGGCCGGGATGTTTATTATCCGTTGATTCTCAAATATACCCGCGCTAGGAATCAGTTGAGGCTGTTCATTCCATGCTTTTGTCGTGGCCTGACGAATTTGCATTGCACGTTTAAGTGGTACCTTTATTACTGCCTGCCGCACTCCCTATGCCAGAGCGATTTTGCCAGAGCGGCCGTGTCGCGGGCAGATTCCAAGTCTCATTGTCGGGTTCGTTGTACAGTTGCAGCTCCCTACTCGAGAGTAGGAAACTGTCGCGGTTCAACGGACCCAACAAGCTCCGTTGGCATTATGTCACCGTGTATCCTAAGTGTCCCGAATTACGGCTACGAAGTTGCATGCAGTTCTGTTTCGTGGGTTTAATGTAAATAACAATAATGAGACTTTTTATATAGCACCCTCAGAGAACTCGATCTCTTTCTAGGCACTTTACATTTGCTGCAAGGGAAGCATGATCAAATGGTTAGTAGTAGAATGCTCAGTGACAACAGCATAACATGGTTAGGGTGACATGCACAGGGTCAGCTTGCAAATATGGTTATTAGCAGCATGCACAGTGTCTGCACGCAAAAGCACATAAAGGACGAATCACAGGGACCCACTAAATGCTGTCCTTAATATGTGCGTTTTAAATTTCTTTTTAAATGTGGTCAAGTCAGTGGATGTCGTGACGGAAGTCGGGAGTGAGTTCCAGGCTTTGGGCGCATACGAACTCAAGGCACGATCTCCAAAGGGTTTGAGGTTTGAATGAGGTATACGTAAGCAGTTGGATTCCGAAAAGCGGGCGATGCGATGCTTGGCCTGGTGGGAGAGTAGATCTGATAGGTAGGCTTGAGCCAAGGAATGAAGAAACCTAAAAGTGAGTGACATAACCTTAAAGTCGGTTCGTTGCTTTACTAGAAGCCATTACAGATCGGCGGGAAGTGGTGAGATGTGGCAATTGCAACGCCCACGACAGACAAGCCTAGCAGCAGAGTTTTGCACCAGCTGTAAGTGCCTGAGTTCACAGGCCGGTAGACCAGCAAGCAGTGAGTTGCAAAAGTCAAGATGTCAAAGATGCATGGACCAATTTCAATGTAGAATCCTTGTCTAAACAAGCCCGAATTTCAATAATATAATGTAGCAGTAAGTAGGCAGACGTGACTGTGGAGCTGATGTGGTCGTCTAACGAAAGATCACTTTAGAACACGACAGCTGCATTTCGTGCACTCAACAGGAGATATGCGGGCAAAGCCGATTGTTAGCGTTAGCCAGCCTAATATCTGAATCAAAATTGGTTGGTTTTATCATTATTCAATAGTGAGTTGGTTTTATCATCATTTAATTTAAGAAAATTTGATGCCATCCACGTCCGGATGTCATCAGTACATGCAGCACGGGAGTTGAGAGAATTCAAGGTGCTCGGAGGATGGGGGATCAAAGCAAAAGTCAACTGACTGTCATCCGCATAGAAGTGAAAGCCTAGATTTCGCTTGGCAATTACATCAGCAAGAGGGAGAGTATAAACCGTGAAAAGAACCGGACCTAGCACTGAGCCCTGGGGTACCCCATATTTCAGAAGTACCTCGGATAATCTTTGTCCATTCACGTCAATACTCTGGAGTCTCCCACTGAGGTGGGACCTGAACCACTGCAGAGCAGTGCCAGTGATGCCCAGGCGAGATGAGAGGCTCTCTAGAAGAACTTTGTGATCGATAGTGTCAAACGATGCCGAATGACTCAAGATGTGCTATCAGCAAGACCCTGACAAAAAAATACCAGCTTGCCCTAAGCTATTCGGACGCATAAAAATACATAAATAGGATTTTGCTTGCATATTTCCACAAGACTAAATATTTAACTTGGATCTTTAAAAATAACCGGAAGAGAATACATAATCAAAGGTTAATCACGTGCATGGTATTAAGCCTAGGCAAGCATGTAAAATTGCACAAGTATCCTGCTTGTGGCTGCATCATATAGAACTACATTGATGGTTAGCTCATACCGGTTAGCAGGACACCTGGCTATTAAAATATACTGGATCATGCACAGGTAAGCACACATGTTGCACACAAACGCAGACTTTTCTTACGCTTTTTATTAACACCCACTCGCTAGAAGATTTCAATTTATTCCGAGAAACGACGAGAAGACAGATATCTGGAGAGTATGTGAAGAGAGAGAGAGAACGCTAAAGACGCAATTAGGTCGGATACGGAGGCTGCTGCAAGCGAATAAAGCGGCTTGTAAGCCAGAGGGGGTCTCCAAGTCGAATTGATGTTAGCTATTAGCCAATTAAGGTCAGAAGCGGTATAAAGTGGCAGCAGGGTCGTCGAAGACTGACCAGACAAGCTGCAAAGCAGCTGCAGACGATTACGGGCACACGCCTCGAATCCTGAATAAAGTAGAATTGAAGTAATCTGGAGAGTGGACCAGAGATGAAGTGCTCACCTTTAACCACCAAAGTAGTGGGCTGAAGCCCAGCGGCATATGTAAAGCATCTGGATGGATATTCAGCTCTGCTATGCAGGAATTCTTTCTATAGCGCTCGCAAGGCCCGTGCGGCTTTCGGTATGCATGAGATTGGTGTAATCGACCTTAAGCTTAAGACAGTTAGCGTTCATTCGAGTTCGATTGTTTTCTCTGTAGGATGCATAGAAATAAAGTGAGTCATTTGCTGAGCAACGCTTAGAAGGCTAAGCTAAGGAACTTGTAGAGCTGATAGTCATTCATGTGGTACTGGTCCGCCAGAGAGAGATACGCAAAATTGACAAAAGAAAATAAGCGCCATACAACCAAAACCTAGAGCTTCCCGTTGCTTTCTTATGTAATCTCGCGACGATCGTATCGCAGCTTTTTACACATCCACTTCGACATCGGTCACTGGGGTAGGATCTGAACCGTTTTAGCCCTATTTCAGTGATACGTAGGCCCGAAGAGAAGCCATATAGGGAATCTGTTAGTCAATGTTGTCTTTTGAAATGCCGCTGAGAGATCGAGGAGAATTTTCTGCCAGCCCCTAACCTCATTTGCATGGCTCAGGCGGTCCTTGCAAATACTTAAGTAGGGCAGAGTCAATTAGTATTACTTCGCTGGCCACTCCTCCCGGCGCTAGAGAGTGACCTCTGGCGCCTCCTAGCGTAGTGTGGACCTGTACCTGATTTCTCCGTGATACCTTCGGGTATTCCGCTCCCATCTTCGCTTTGACTATTTATGAGCTGTCCTCGGATATGCTGCACAAAACAGGAACTGCTTAGCATAAGGTGCGACGTCGCCATTAGTCGATACCTACTGCCGGGCCTTCTTCGGAGGGTCAGTGAGAACCTAGCTTCATCCTGCGTTCGCCCTATCACCAGCTCGGCTCTCAAACTCACGACCCGTAAGTTTAAAGCGCTGACAATAACACTCGTTGCGGTAGTAGATCACCTGCCGCACCTCAACATGCTGTGAAACGTCGACCGGCGACCACTAGTAAGGTTCAATTCAAATTCGAAGGGGCCGCGTCTGCCAATCCGGCTACATGCCGATTTGAATGCAAGCCACTTAATCAGCATCGCACAGTTGTTGGGCAGCCTCCTAAATTTTGCCTACTAAATTTCAACTCGCTAAAAACCAAGGGATTACTTATCCGAGATCAGCTGTCCAGGAGAAGCTAGATGCATTTCTGCTTACCGAAACTTGCATCATAATAATAATAATAATAATAATTCACTTGATAAAGCGCCCTCAGAGAACTTAATCTCTCTCTAGGCGCTTTACATTTGCTGTAAAGTGAAATGCAATTGAATGGTAAGTAAAATCATGCTTGAAAAACAAACGAAATGAATAATATGGTTAGGGGTGACATGCACAGGGTCAGCATGCCAATGTGGTTAGTGGCAGCATGCACAGTGTCAGCACGCATAAGCACATCAAGGACGAATCACAGGGACCCACTAAATGCTGTCCTAAATAGGTATGTTTTTAGGTTCCTTTTAAATTTGGTCAGGTCAGGGGATTTTCTGACGCAGGTCGGGAGGGAGTTCCAGGCTTTGGGAGCATATGAACTAAATGCACGGTCTCCAAAGGATTTAAGGTTTGTATGAGGTATTTCTAGACTGTTGGATTCCGAAAAGCGCGTGGTACGATGCTTGGCCTGATGGGGTAGTATATCTGACAGATAGGCTGGAGCCATAGAATGAAGGGACCTAAAAGTGAGCGACAAAACCTTGAAGTCAATCCGTTGCTTGACTGGTAGCCAGTGCAGGTCGGCGAGAAGTGGAGTAGTGTGGCAACTGCGACGCTCACGACAGACAAGCCTAGCTGCAGAAATTTGCACCAGCTGCAATTGCCTGATCGCACATGCTGGTAGGCCAGTAAGCAGTGAGTTGCAGAAGTCGAGACGGGATGTCACGAATGCATGGACCAACTTGGACGTGGTATCTTTATCTAAACAAGCCCTAATTTTAGCAATGTTATGAAGCTGAAAATAGGCAGATTTGACTGTGGAGCTGATATGGTCGTCTAACGAGAGGTCGCTTTGGAATATGACACCTAGATTTCGAGCTGATTCAACTGGAGATATGCTGGCAGAGCCAATTTTGAGAGTCAGCCTTTCCAATCTCTGGATCACACTGGGTTTGCCCATAACTAGTAAGTTAGTTTTATCATCGTTGAGTTTTAGAAAATTTGCTGCCATCCATGTGCGGATGTCATCAATGCATGCAGCAAGTGAGTTTAGAGAATTTGAGGTGCTCGGAGGCTGGGAGGGATCAAAGCAAAGGTACAACTGAGTGTCATCCGCATAGAAGTGAAAGCCTAGATTGTGCTTGGCAATCACATCAGCAAGAGGGAGAGTATAAACCGTGAAAAGAACTGGACCTAGCACTGAGCCCTGAGGTACTCCATATTTCAGAGGTACTTCAGATGATCTTTGTCCATTCACGTCAATACTGTGGAGTCTCCCACTGAGATAGGACCTGAACCATTGTAGAGCAGTGCCAGTGATGCCTAGGCGAGGTGAGAGGCGCTCTAGAAGAACTTTGCGATCGATGGTATCAAAAGCTGCCGAAAGATCAAGCAAAACAAGCAGAGACACTCTACCCATGTCTGCATTCCTAGCATGACGCGTTCCAGTGCCTGTATATCTGAGACGACCCCACCCGGGTTCTCATTGTTTCAGTTCATGCGTTTTGACAAGGTTTGTGGTGGGGTTGAAATTTTTGGACAGTGCCTCTCACTTTTGTGATATATTCAACGTCACCTCCAGTTGGCTGTCTAAACTTGCTTATAGAGGAGTTTTCTGGGTTTCTCGCTAAAATAATTGTGTGTGACTGGCCGTTACTGATTGCTGGAGACTTCAATATTTACGTTAAAAACCCTATCAACAGCCAGGTCCGCTCATTTCTTGACTGTCTAGAGAATTTTGTTTTGGTCCAAAACGTCAATCATACCACATACGTCGGTGGCCATATTCTAGATCTCGTGATCGCTAAGGATGCCCTCCCCACTGACATTGTGTGTGCCCACTGACACTCTCAGGTCATAGTTTGGTCTCGCTTACTGTTCGTGCTCCCTTTTACATACAGGGTAATGCTGAACTTGTCCAGCGACGTAGCTTAAAAGCATTGACATAGACAAGTTTTTTAAATCTGTGGTGCAGGTCTTCTTGATCTGCACCCAGACTCGACCGACAGCCGTGATACCCTCACCGATGCAGTGAACATTAGACTTGGAGTGCTCTTGACAAGCATGCTCTCGTTCATTCTATCCTTGTACAGAGTCGTGTAGATTCATTTCAATTTACAATAAAACTTCAAAAGATGTACCGTCTTAAGCGCAGGCTTGAACTTCATTTTAAGAAATTGGGGTCTGATGCAGATCTAGTCTATTGTAAAGACTTCCTTCGAGTTTACACCCGAAAGCTTAAAAAAGCCAGGGCTTCTTTTTTCACTCGAAACTGAAGTCTTGCCAGTCAGACCACACAAAAAACAAATTTATAAGACGGTAAACAATCTACTGGCCAATGCTGAGAGTGGTCTAACTCAGCAGATATTAACGGCTCACGCAAAAGTGTCCAGCCTTGTTCACTGAAAAACAGTGTACACATTCATATCTCCATAAGGCCACCTCCGAGTAAACAACCTGTGACCTTGAAAGATTTTTTCAGGGTTTCTGCATGTGATGTGGATACCCGAATAAGGTTTAGTAAAAATAGCTCGTCTCCTGAAGACCCTATACCACCATCTTTGTGGTCTGCACTGGCAGATAAACTTAGCCCGGTCATAACCAACATTTGTAATGCTTCTTTGGAAAAGGGGTCGTACTCAAGTCCTTCAAATCGGCAATCGTTAGGCGCATACTTAAAAAGCCTATATTAGATGCAGAGGTCCTTGCAAATTATCACCCAGTTTCCCTTCTTCCTCTTTTGTCAAAGATTCTGGAAAAAAAATTGTCGCTAAGCAGCTGGTAGCACATATTGAAAAGAATGAAATGTCAGACACATGTCAATCGGGGTTCAAGAGGCAGCTATCCGCTGAAACTGCTCTCCTCCGGGTTAGCAATAACATCCTGTGCAGCAACAATGACGGGTATGAGACTGTCCTAGCACGCTGCTAGACCTATCAGCTGTCTGCGACGCCATTGAACACTATGTCCGACTTCAATGATTGAGAACAACGATCGGTCTGGCAGACGAAGCACTGACGTGGTTTAAATCGTACTTGTCTGATCACGTTCAATCCGTGTCGTGTGGGGGTCAGGTCTCACAAACGAGGAGGGTCACATGTGAAGTCCCTCAAGAGGGTCCGTCCTCGGTCCCTTACTGTTCTACATTCATACTCAACCTCTGCGAAAAGTGATTAAAGCCCATGGAATAGGATATCACTTTATGCTGATGATACTCAGCTGTATTTGTCATTCAAACTGTCGGAATCTTCTGCAGCAACTGATCAACTGAATTCTTTAATTGCCGACATTCGATTCTGGATTTCGAAAAATTTCTTGAAACTAAATGACGATAAAACCGAGCTGCTGCTCATAGTACACCCTAAGCGTGTGACTGGATTAAAAGGCTTCGCTCTTCTAATAGGGGATGCTGTTGGGCGACCATCACCACGTGCTTGAAATTTAGGTTTCATTTTCGGCAGCTACCTCAAGCTTGAAAGCTTCGTTCAGAAGACTGCTTCTACAGATAGCCATTACGTCCGATCCCATTTCTAAGAGAGGGCACTGTCCTCCATGGTGGCTTGCAAAAATGTAACTAGCTCCTTTGTCATGTCACGGCTTAATTATTGTTATTCTCTTTTGGCTGGGCTACCAAATAAAGCAACTAGGCCACTGCAGCTGGTCATGAATATGGCTGCAAGGCTAGTTTTCAAGTCCCAGAGGTATGACATTTGTTAAACGTGCTAGGGTGGCTGCCGGTTGATCAACGAATACAGAGCAAAGTTATTACGCTGACCAACAAAGCCCGCCACGGCTTGGCTCCTCCATACCGAGCTGAACTGCTGCACCAGTTTCAGCCTTCTCGTTCCCTCAGGTCCTTTATGAAAAATAGATTAGCTGTTCCATTCTTCCGCTTAAAAACCGTTGGCGACAGAAGCTTTAGCTCTGCAAGTCCTAGACTGTGGAACTCGCTTTCACAATTATTACGCAACGACAACTACTCTCCATGCTGCTGACTATGGCTCATCATTTTCAGCGGTCGTGAGCTGCTACTTCCATGCTACTCACTACCTTAACTGATCTCCTGACTCTGCTATGCTTCCCACGTTCTCTTTGTTGCGTGAGACGAAGTCTGTTGGCTACCTAATGCCTATCGAAAGCCGCTTAGATTGTGAGTGAGCTATACAAAACTCTCCTGCGTAACACCTACATAGTCTTTGCGGTTTTTTGGGTTACAGACGGAGATACATTATATGTACATTTGCATTCCAAGATACCAATATTGACTGAGGCTTTTCATTATTCCGCCATGTTCTGCTGCACCTAGGAAGTCGGTGGTGAAACCTCTTTTTTGCAAGCTGCGCGAGGGTCTCGCTGTCTTGTTTTTGAGACGAAGGTCGCTATCTTAAATGTTTGTTCGCCTTTTCTAAAATTGACATCCACACTTTTCTCTTATTTCCAAAAGTCACAGCTTATTAATGGCAGTTTCCATTTGGTGCCAAGCCAGCAGAGAGCTGCGGCAATTTTTAGATTATGACACTATCGTTGGTTTATAAGCTGTGGCGATTTATGGCCATGTCACATAAGTAATGGGCTCCAAACGCCCGGGAGTAACGTCGAGGACGCCAGGTGAGCAGTCGCGTACTGGCCCGCTGCGGCGTCCGTGGTAATAAGCGTCTTTGAGCCCGCTTCCGTGTTCTGTGTGGTATCTCGTACCTGCGGCTTGGAGAATGTCAAACTACCAGCTACTTCGGCAGAAGCGGCAGAGTGTCCCGCGCCAGGAGACGATGCCGGAATAGTACTATTACGTCGGAGGCGACTTATTTAACTGGCTGCTCGACTCGGAGCGGAGGCCTAATGAAAGAGGCGTCAATCCAGCACTTTGTGGCACATGCACATATTTGTGCTCCTGGCAGGCGGTGCATTAACATTTGCTGGGACCCTTCTTGACTCGGGGCAAGAGGACAACGCCCCGCTGCGTGCGAAACTTGCGAATGTGTTTTCAAGCCCTGAAGGTGAAAAGAGGCTTCGGCGGTCGGACTTGCAGAGTGCCTGGAAAGCGGAGGCGATAGCGCTGAAGCGGCTGGAGGTGGAGGCCGGTAAAGCGCGGCTGCTGCACTCGGATGTGATAAACGCTGGTCGGACTGAGGAGACCAACAGGAGCGACCAGAAGCGGATGCAGAAATTGCCGATGGTTTGTCCCGGTGGAGAAGGCAGAGCCAGCAGAGACGACACGAGGAGCCTAGCGGCGGCGGCGGCAGAGCCTGCAGAGATGGCGGCAGAGTCCGCTGAGGCGGCGTCCATGAGCTAAGCGTAGGCATCCGGCACAGAGGCGGCAGAGTCTGGAAGAGAGACGGCAGCGTCCAGCAGAGCGACGGCTCTGTCTTTCAGAGAGACGGCTGTGTCTGCCAGAGAGGTGGCGACAGCCGGGGAAGCACTGGTTGAGATCGAGACAGCGCTAATGGTCTCGGAGGTGACTGCGGCGTGGAGCGAAGCGTTAGCGTCCGATGAGGTGCGCAGAGCACCCGCTAAAGAGGCAGGCGAGACGCTCGCCGAGAGGGCACACAAGATGCTTGCCTGGCAGTCAGAGTTGAAGACCGGTGACCGAGGCGCAGCAGCAAACAGATGGTGGCGCACAGTGTGACAACCTTGGTTTCCGAACTGCAGCTGGCGGAGGAGCGTGACAGGCCAGCAGAAGACGCGAGCGAGACGCCCGTCGAGGAGGCGCGACAGGTGTACGCCGAGCGACCGAAGGCAATGGCACAGGAGTGGCTGACGGAGCGGCTAAAGGCAGTCGGCTAAAGGCAGGAGCCGAGGCTCGAGGCATCAGCCTCACGGACAACGCGCGAGGCGACACCGATTGCAGTCCGGAAGACAGCGGCCGGCGAAGTTAGGGCGAATGTCCGGAAGCCCGGCGCGGTTGCAGAGACTGATACCGCATTAGAGTGTAGTGGCACGGTGGAAATCCGTACGGCTCGGCGATGCACCAAAGCTCCAGCCATACATAGCCGGCAAATTAGCAAAGGCCGTGCCTTCACTCGCCTCCTCCGAGCGGCCGTTACCTAGCCTTGTGCTAGATGAGAAGGCAATTAAGGACGGCATGTATTATTATTGTGGTGTTGCAATTTCATGTTTATAGTTTCCCCATTTGATCTTGAGATCAAGGGGGAATATGGCTATTTTGAGATTATGACACTGTCGTCGGTTAATGGGCTGCTGCGATTTATGGCAGCAGTATAGTCGTCCCTCGCCACTTCGCGCTTCAACTTTCGCGGCATCACTCTATCGCTGTTTTTCAAATACTTTTTATTCATTAAAGAGTTCCTTCCTCCCAACACCTTTTCGCTGATCCAGCCCGTGGATCAAGGCGTTATTCGCGAGTTCAAGGCCCTCCACACGCGAAACATCCTGCATCACCTCGTCGAAGGCATGAACCTTGAGGAGTACTTCTTGCTGAAGGAGTATTGGCGGTAGTATACCATCGCGACCTGTCTGTTGAACATCCAGGCCACGTTGAATGACATGAAGACGGAGACCGTGAAGGCCAGCTGGAAGGAGTTGTAGTCTGAGATTGTCCACGAATACAGAGGATTCACCCCAGAGGATATGCAACTTGGCAGTGGATAAGGCATTTAGGCCAGCCCGGATGCTGGAAGGAAGTTTCGCGGAAATGACCCGCGACGATGTGGATGAGCTGCTGGAGACGCATTCTGCTCCCTTAAATGATGAGGATCTCGTAGAGATAACTAAATCTTTGAGAGAGAGAGAGAGAGAGAGAGAGAATGAGGAGGAAGAGCAGCCAGATATTTCTGGTGTTCAGGAGGAGAAATTTGGCCTTACATTTGAGCGTCTCTCGCGTCGTGAGAACTTTTAAAAAAGTACAGGGCATGATTGGCGAAAGGGACTCACAAATGATGCGTACATTGCGGTTCTGGAATGCCCTTGATGTAGCGATGGAACCCTACAAAAGCCTCCTCGCGCATTTATATAGACAGCGCCAGCAACTGCCTGTCACGATGTTCTTCTTCAGCCTTAGGCACCCAGAGACACCCACAGCCCACGCCTAGCACTCCTTCAGCGGAAGAAAACGACGACGCGCCTGCTGAAGATACTGCACCACTTGAAGACTCTCCTGCTGAGGTCGTGCCTTCAGAGGAGCAGCAACATTGCTCTTC
The DNA here is from genome assembly GCA_009760855.2 of Cristatella mucedo. Lineage (NCBI taxonomy): Eukaryota > Metazoa > Bryozoa > Phylactolaemata > Cristatellidae > Cristatella > Cristatella mucedo. Next base: position 1,986,525 of record WPIO01000005.1, read on the forward strand.
TTTGCTGTGCTGTACATCGCTTCATCTTTTCATCGCTTCATCTTCGAACAAGTTACATTATTTTCATAGGTTGGTGGTTGTGTGTAAGAACTGTGAGTCTAATTAAACGTACAATAATAATAGGACATTTGTAGCGTCTAATATCTTATTTTCTCTTATTTTGTCTAATATTATATATTATGTGATACGAGTGTAATGGTGACCTAAGGCTGTTATTTCACGTCTAGAAGCTCTAATAATGTTGAACAACTATTTAGGTCGTTATTAGGTTTTATATGCTCTACATACGAAAGTATTCAATTTATAAATGAAGAATCCTACTTCGTGGAAATTTACCTATCGTGGTAGAGTCTCGAACGGATTCACTGTGATAAACGAGGGTCGACTGTATATAAGTAACGGGCGCCAAAGGCCGGGAGTAACATCGAGGACGCCGGGCGGGGCAGTCGCGTACTGGTCCGCTGCGGCGTCCGTGCGAATAAACGTCTGTGAACCTGCTTTGGTGTTCTGCGTGGTATTTCGTACCTGCCGCTTTGAGAATGTCAAACTACAAGAGCAACACCAGTACCGCCATCAAGAATGCACAATAGCAATAGCCTTCCTTGTCTAGCCGTGCCAGCAGCCATTGTGCTCTGGGGGCAGAGCACAATTTCGTCGTGCTGCAACAGATGATGCTCGATTATTTATCCGTAAGCAGGTCCTCGGTTTTGTCAGTAGACAAGAGAGCCTTGCTGCAGGGACGCACGCCAGCTCCTGCATCCGCAGTGTATGCCGATCGCCGACAGTTGGCGCACGATCCGTGCTGTCCCGACTCCTTTGCCTGCTGGCACTTACAAGGCAAGCTGCCCAAGTGGGCGGCCATCGTGCGCCACCTTTTGCAGAAGACGGCCACAAAGGTGTGCCTGAACTGCTTGCTCATGGCAGTGTACAGGAAAAAGTTGAGCGACAATGCGACGAGCACGACTAGGTCAATGAGGTTGCCCAAGCGGTTGTAAACGTCGTCGAACGACTGACTCGCGCTTTTGACTATGATCATGGCACCGTGCGGCAGCTCGACAAGAAGGAATACGAAGACAACGGCAAGCAGCATGAAAGTAGTTCGAGGATTCTCGTGACGAGCTCGTGAGGTATCCGATGAGCGGCAGCGACCCGGTGCGATAGAGGCGGTCACACTTTGGTGCAAGCCCTGCAGCGCCTTCCGACGAGTCTCTGCATTGTGAATGATGTACAGGAGCATTACTGTCAGCACGGCAAGCGCGATCGAAGGAACGATGCGGCAACCTATAGACACCAGCCAGTGATTGAAAGCTTCGAACGTTTCGTTCTCCTGGGCCAGCTTGCTCGGCCCCACGGTCCAGGTGCCAGGGGGAGGCGACTTCCGCCCTTCGAGCGGACAGCGCTGCATCGAAGCTACGTACTGAGCGTGGTCGGTGGGCACGATGCCCATGGCGAGCCAATTGGGAATCGTGATGAGGAACGAACCCATCACGATCGCGCCCGTCACCATCGAGGCATTTCGTCGGCTACACGTCTGCTTGCCTTTGGCCGGACAGCAGAGGCACACGACTCGAAAGCTCGCGACAGCGATCGTCTGCCATATTGCCACCGAGTGGCAGGTGGACGAGAACGATGCAAAGAAAAGTACGTAATACAGCTTCTCAGGAGCGTCGCTAACGAAGTTCATGTCGCCAGCCTGTCCGTCGACGTAGACGAGTGCCACCGGAAGGTAGACGGCCATTAGACATGCGTCGGCGGCGGCCAACGCTGTCAGCAGAACGTTGACCGCGGTCAGCATGTTCCTCCTAGTCAGCACAACGATGTTGACGAGGTTTGAAATTATACCAACGATACACACCACGCTCGTGATGTAGCCGTGAACCCGGTCATATTTGGAAAGCAGCTCCGTAAGGACTCGATTGCACACGGAGCTGCCTGCTACCGTCGGAAAAGCTTCCCATAGCGTCGAGCTCTCGTTAAAAATAATGAGCGGAATTGAGTTGTTCATTATACCCGAGTTGTCTTAGAAAATATTGCCGAACAATGTCTTGTTCTCGAAGATATCGCAGCTTGGTCGGTCGAAAAATATTACCTAAAATTTGCATGGTACAGTAGTTTGCAGCGCGGCTCAGTGACAGTTTGCAAATCAATGTAATGACTCTGCTGGAAGCCAAAGAGCATGGAAAATACGATAGCTTAATCTTCAGGCTATATTTGGATGTTCAAATAGTTTTTTTCATTGACCCACGTGAGCCAATTTTAACAAGCTCCTTGGATGCTGGAAACTAAGCAAACAGGTTGTACTGTATTTTACAGTTACTGATCATTCACACTAGCGCCAAACGATTATATATCAGGCCAATTTTTAATTGAAAGAGGTTAGATGATGACCTACTTGATATAACCTTCATCGTTATAATATTCCTCGCGAAGTCTTAACGTAGGCTCTTCTTGTGTTAAAACATGTTAAAATGCTCGGTATCAAGGCATGCACAGAATTATTCAAAGGACGCGTCGATAATTTGATTGTTTACTTTTTCTGAAGTGTCTACTCTCATAAGCTTGACGGATATGACAAGGTCCAAGCATTTCTGTACGCTCTTTACAGGTCCATTCAGAAACGAGCGATAAAGTAAAAAGCCAGCCGGCCTTTTAAGAGATAATCTGAAGATAACTGAGAAGAATAGATTTAAGGTTCTGAAACTAAATCCTTTTCATTCGGACATTCAGTAGTATGTTCTACTAAATGAGCTCGGGCTTAGTTAGGTCTGCCTTAGTAAGCTATATCTTTCCCGATGCTGCTGCAAATCTGATCGCGTTCATAGCAGCTTACTTACTTAAAGAAATCGTGCAACTTTCTATCGGCCGCCAGGCATGACACAGTTATAAGAAGCGCTCGTTCTTATCACTATTCAGCTTTAAGAAATTTTCTAAATTTTCTAGATTTTCTAAATTTTCTACACCCAAAAACAGATTTTTCTTGTAACAATGCGTCTATTTCGTTAGCAGCCGCTGCGCTCTACTTGTTTCGGCTTTAATGACAAATTGAGAAAATCGGGTTTTTCACCATAGAAGTGGCAGCCACTGCCACTTGGCCGTATAACTTTTACGAAAGGCTATGAGAGCAAAAACGATTCGAGAGCTTTGAGCCCTTGAGAAGCAGCAGTCCCTCGGGAGACTTGTCTGCTGGGTGAGAGTAGACAGCGACACGACTTTGACTGGACTTCAAAGGGGATTTTTTTTCAGTGTCGTCAATTAATTCATTGACACTTGGTGGCATATTTCGAGCAATGGGTTTTCGATGCCGGCTCGGTCGTGGGTCAACTGCTATGATTTGAGAAGCCTTTTTTTGGATCACAGATTATACTGCCCATGCTTATATGTGCTTTTTTCTCTGCAGAGACTTTCGCTCTGAAGGATAAGGCACCGATGGTAACGCTACTTTTTAATCGCAAGGTGGTTAACCTATAGCTTCCTATCATTTGGCATCAGCTTAGAATTACATCACAGATTCATTAGTAAATGTATACAATTACGTAATTAGTTTGTACAGCTCCCTGGGAGAATTTAATTTATATTCAGGCACTTTAATTATGCCGGAGGGATCGAGCCTGCGATCTTATTTCGTTAGAGGTGAGTACCTAGCCCCGAACTGAAGATTAAATAAGTTTATGTCCACTTCCATAGAATGCATGAAGCATTGGTGTACTGATATTTGAAAAACGGAGTTTCGATAATGCTTGCGTTGACTGCCGATTGATCATTTCGTTAGAAGTACCTGTTTCCATGCGTCGACCGTTGGAAGACTTTCTTGCTTAGGTTTTAGTGATATTATATCTGGCAGCTTCAGGTAGAGAAAGCACTGCAGGACGTACGTCAGGTCATCGGCCAAGCTAGCATGTCCGTTCATCTAGTCTGCGGTTAGACGCCAGAATTATGTGCAAGCTGAAGCAAGGCCTGTACTGCACCGCTGACATTCTCGCCACCTTTAGTACTTCCATATTGCAGAAATGCATCAAGATAGCATAGGACAGGCCAAGAAAAAAAATTGCTTCCAAACAGCCTGGGTGACTCGTAACAAGCCTGCCGCTGGCAATTGAGAATTGGCTGCTACCAGGGTTGAACCCAATATCTAGGTCGCTAAGGGCGATCCCCGCGTCTCTGGGCTAAGACCCGATTGCTGGTTTCATGTGAAGAATATGTAAATAAACTGTTAACGTTTTTCCTAATAGATGAGAATTTAATTTCCTCGCACGATCCAACAGGCCGTCTAAAAGCTTTGCGGGCATAGTGGCGTATCATCTTCTTACGAAGAGTATCAGCAGCCATTGCTGACGTCAATGAACGTGAACTCAGCGCTCGCAATCAGTGCCGAATCGAGTTGGAGCTTAGAGCGATGGAAAAGAGAGCGAAAGATGAAAATTCGGCAAAGGCACGGGAGACTGAACGTGCAAGGCGTAATTTTGTGTATATATCTTTAATCACTGCGAATCAGAGTGCTAAATATCTGAGAATGATTTCACTTCAGAATTCGTCCAGCGGCATCTAACCCCCCCCCCCCCCCCCCAAGAGTTATGGCACCGTGAGGTCTGCCAAGATTCGCTACTGACCCGAAGGACCGATCGCCAAGGAAAGTAAATATCCAATCACTAGAGAAAAAATGCTTTTATTAATCTATTCCAAAAAAATAATCTAATGATTTTTAAATCACGTAACATTAATTATATTAAAAACCTTTCAAATATAATAATTGCCAAAAAAGTTTTCTAACTTTATCTTAAAGGTAAGTTTACTCATTTTAATATATCATTTAATACTCATATCGATATATCATTTAGTATACTTGCATATAATATGGACAATTAGAGAGCTAGGTTCAAGGCAAGGAAGAAATTACCAGATTCTCTTGAATGACGCCACTACTTGATATACGATATTTATCATCTTATTAATCCGTTTTCCTTGTTGCTACGTAGCTTATTAACATAATGCTGAAGATTCCCATAGCACTTCTCGAGGTTTTAACCTTATCATGTCCAGGGCTACTACAATCAAAAGACAACAGAAAAAACTTTACATTCTGATATGAGCAATTTTACTTTTGTAATTTAGTTTCGTAGGTAGTCTTTAAATTTCTGCGACAGGTGCGCAAAGAAGCAGAAGCAGAAATTTAACCCAACGATCCCGTCGTTTTCCATTTTAAATGGTTAAGCTTGAACCATGATCCATCAAGAAGAAACCCATAATTCATCATTAGATCTATGTCAGAGGTAACAAAATACGAATTGAATAAGACTGTTTAGAGATGACTAGCCAGGTAAAGGGGGTTGCATTTTTAGAAAACCGATCTTGCTCTTGATTAAGTCTCTACAAGGGTCTTATTTCTCAAATAAGGTGGTCGTATTTCATGGCTCAAATAATTTATTCGAGGCCTGCATTGTGCAATTCTTTATTGTCCTTTACTATCGTTATAATGAACCCACCAAATTCACGAAGTTGTGCTTGCGCTCTCCTGCTCTCTGCGCTACAGAGACTCTCGTGCTACTACTGAAATCCACCTGATGTAGTCTGATGTAAACGTCATAAAAAGTCTTGGAGCTTTATTTTCCGTAATAATGGATAAGTACAGCAAAGTATATCCCACCAAAACAAGAAATTTTTTAAGTCATGTAAAACGGATAGAGCTGAACTCGCATTCACTCTGATACGTGAATTATTAGCAGAGTTATGGAACATTTACAAGGCACAAGCCTACACTGGAAATGAAGCTGTGTAAAGATCACAAGAATGCCCTTCGACAAGCTTCACACATGTACCTCAATCTACCAAGGTTGGACAACTTGGAATAAAAGTCGCATACGATCCAGAGATTGGTAAATTTCTTATTTGTAGATATATTGCTTCCGGTTTACATCCGGGTTAGAGGCAGTTTGCATAGTAATTTTTTCTTTTGTGCGGAAGTCGTCGTAGAGCTTCTGATCCCATTTCCAAAATATTTGTCTTTTGAAAGGTACCCTAAGCAAATGTATGATTGTTGGGAAAATGTATAGATGTTTTCTTGAAATTCCCCTTAAAAATGTGCAGTACACTGCAATCCGCCACAAATTGACCACAACTATGGCACCAGAAGCTCCCATTAATTTATCGCATACTGAGTGCACTTCAAGCCGTTTCGCGTGCCCGATCTCTGGCGCTGCACCGCAGTCACCTGAAATGGTATGAAACATAACCGCAGTCCACTCTAATCCGCATAAATCCACCAGAATTTGTCTACGTGAAGCCACAATTTAGGCTGCACATATTACTAAACTCAATTTAAAGAGTCCGCCTAATATCACACAATTTTGCATGTATTTCTATTACAGTTCATTGCAATTAAATCCAATGGCCCGGGCCAATACGGCAATCCTTATTCAATCCACGAAAATCCACCACCAAACGACCTTGGCTTGAAGCCCTACTTTTTATTGTTCATTACTCTATTGTGTGTGTATGGTGCACGTGCATTTTTTTCAACAGTGAGCTCGGACGTTATCATACGCCAGTGCAGCAATTGACTGCAGTAGCCCGCACCAATACCATAATACAATACAACCTGCCAAGACGGCTTGGATATTCGGTTATAAATGATCCCATTCTAAATAAAGGGCACGTGTTGAAGCGTAACCAATCAATTTCAACCAATTTCGTGCGCAAAATCTCGGGCAATGCTAAACAATCAAATGAATTACTTGAGTCTGTGCCACAATCTGCCAATGTCTAGCGAAAATTGACCGGACCTTGGCTGCACGAAGCTCCATTTCTGATTGCATGTAGCATATAACTGCTTTAAAAGTCAGTCTAAATATTAAAAAGTCAATAGGCACATTCTTTACCGGGCGATTCGCAATAAATCGACATCAATAGCTAGAGAAAATACCACAATCCACTTCAATCCGCCGGAAACCGATCAGACATCGTATTGGCGGAGCTTGAGCTTCATATACATGCTGCCCTTCGCTGCGACTCCAAGGTAGGAACCAGCTTTTACGCCATTGATTACTCAGGTTCAAACGCAATAGTTCAAGCGTAATCATGTGACCCGGGCAACTACCCTGATCTACCGTAAAAATTCAAAATATGTAATACTAATAATTATGATAGCAATAATTAATAAGTTGATTAATAATAATAATAAGGCACTTGATAAAGCGCCCTCAGAGAACTCAATCTCTTCCTAGGCGCTTTACATTTGCTGCGAAGGGAAACACGATTGAATCATGAGTAACATCACTTGATAAACAACATGAAAAACGGTGTTAGGAGTGACATGCACAGGGTGATTGCAGCGTGAGCGCAGGAAAATTAGCACCCAAGGCTTTGTGCCATGCGTGGTGTAAACAATCTCATCGGCCAACTCTCAGCTCAAGAGAATTGCCTAAACTGCGTTTGGCAGCCAAACTGGCTCACGCATTTGTGACATTGCGCGTGTCTATTACTGAAATTCCCAATATTTTGCAGTTCCAAACTGCGTCCTTGATCATCTGTAATGAATCCAAACCTCGGCAGCTCTTCTGGCCTGTCGTCAATACCGTGGCTGCCAGATCACACCATTCTGTCGCTTGACTTTAGGACTTTTATAAGGAAGCTAAAGATGCACTTTTTCTGATTTTAATTGTTTCATTCGGTTATAATGTTATTTATATGCTAAAGCGTGCTGAGCATTTCTCTTTATTGTTACTAATCAATGCATGGGCTTCTTTCCAGGACAAACAAATTGTCTTGCGAGAAATGTGTACTGATCCTAGATTGTAAAAATTCGTATTCCTCCAAAGAGCTTCATTTATTTCTAAGCAGTAATGTAATGTATCTCCGTCAGTAACTCCAGAAAGTCATAAAGACCATGTGGGTGTTACGCACGAGAGTTTTGTATAGCGCACTCACAGCCTAAGCGGCTTTCGGTACGCATTCGGTAGCCAACAGACTTCGTCTCACCCAACAAAGAGAAAGTGGGAAGCATAGCAGAGTTAGGAGAGCAGTTGAGGTAGTGAGTAGCATAGAAGTAGCAGTTCAGGACCGCTGAAAAAGATGTGCCATAGTCGGCAGTTGGAGAGTAGATGTCGTTGCGTAAGAATTGTGGAAGCGAGTTCCACAGTCTAGGACCTGCAGAGCTAAAGCTTCTGTCGCCAACTGTCTTTAGGCGGAGGAATGGGACAGCTAATTTATTGTCCACACAGGACCTGAGGGCGCGAACAGGCTGAAACTGATGTAGCAGTTCAGCTAGGTATGAAGGAGCCAAGCCGTGGCGGGCCTTGTGGGTCAGCGTAAGAACTTTGCTCCGTATCCTTTGCTCAACCGGCAACCATCCTAGCTCTTCCAGCAAAGGTGACACGTGCTCAAACCGCTGGGACTTGAAGACCAGCCTTGCAGCCATAGTCATAGTCCGCTGTAGTGGCATTATAGCTTTCTTTGGTAGCCCAGCCAAAAGGGAATTACAATAATCAAGCCGAGACAGAACTAAAGAGCTAGTTACATTTTTTTACAAGCCACTGTGGGAGACAGCTTCTAATCTTGGATAGGGATCGGATGTGATGGCTAGCTGTAGAGGCAGTCTTCTGAATGAAGCTTTTGAAATTGAGGCAGCTGTCAAACACGACACCTAGATTACGAGCACGTGGTAAAGGTCGCACAATAGCATCGCCTATTAGAACAGCAAAGCCTTTTAATCCAGCCACACGCTTAGGGTGTCCTATGAGAAGCAGTTCGGTTTTATCGTCGTTTAATTTCAGGAAGTTTTCCGACATCCAGGATCGAATATCGGCAAGGCAAGCATTCAGTTTCTCAGTTGCTGCAGCAGATTCCGACGGTTTAAATGACAAATACAACTGAGTATCGTCAGCATAGAAGTGATATCCTATTCCATGGGCCTTAATCACTTTTCCCAGAGGTTGTGTATAAATAGAGAACAGCAAGGGACCGAGTACAGACCCTCTTGAGGGACTCCACATGTGACCCTTCTCGTTTGTGAGACCTGACCCACACACGACACGGATTGAACGTGATCAGACAAGTACGATTTAAACCACGTCAGTGCTTCGTCTGCCAGACCGATCGTTGTTCTCAATCGTCAATGCATGCTGGAAATGTAGCACTTCATATCGTCTGTTAGGTTGCTGTGCGAAGTTATTACCACTATTGCTATTATTTTATTTACCATGATACAGTGCTCGCACTTGGTTGCTGGTGAGGAATAACGCAATATTCGGCGTGGTGGTTGCGTTTGGATGAAATTCTGAAAAAACTGTCCAACCATTTTTCTTTCAACAGCCTTCTCTATCGCATAATAATACTAATACACTTGATAAAGCTCCCTCAAAAAACTCGATCTCTTACTAGGTGCTTTACATTTGCTTCAAAGGAAACACGATTGAATAGAGTGGTGTTATGCTTGATAAACAACATGAATAACATGGTTAGGGGTAACATGCACAGGGTCAGCGTGAAAGTGTGGTTAGTGGCAGCATGCAGCAGTGTCAGTACGCATAAGCACATAAAGAACGAATCGTAGGGACCCACTAAAAGCTGTCATAAATAGGTACGTTTTTAATTTCTTTTTAAATGTGACCAAATCGGGGGATGTCGTGACCGAAGTTGGGAGTGAGTTCCAGGCTTTGGGAGCATACGAACTGAATGCACGGTCTCCAAAGGATTTGAGGTTTGTATGAGGTATAGGTAAACAGTTAGTTTCCGAAAAGCGAGTGGGACGATGCTTGGCCTGGTGGGGGAGTATATCTGATAGGTAGCCTGGAGCCAAAGAATGAAGGGACCTAAAAGTGAGCGACAAAACCTTGAAGTCGATCCGTTGCTTGACTGGTAGTCAGTGTAGGTCGGCGAGAAGCGGTGTGATGTGGCAACTGCGACGCTCACAACATGCAATCTTAGCTGCAGAGTTTTGCACCAACTTTAAGCGCCTGATTGCACATGCCGGTAGGCCAGCCTGAGTTACATAAGTCAAGACGGGATGTCACATATGCATGGACTAACTTGGATGTGGTACTCCTATCTAAACAAGCCCGACGCCATAGAATTTAACCATTTGAAATTGCAACTAGTGTAGAAATGCTATGGGATCTGGTCCGTCGATGGCAGCCATCGCGGAAATTAAAAAATATTTCCACTGCCCATCAGTCTCCTTGAGGAGCTATAGAGAAATAATCTCGTGAGACGCAGAGTGCATTGATGATTAACGAAAGACGGCAGATTCGCAGTCGCCGCTTCGGCAGAGCCTCGCTCGGACGGCATTCCCGCACGTTCGCTACTCCCAGCATTCGCGCTCGTGCCGTCCTTCGCGATTTTCTCCATGAAGTTAATCACTACTCTAATTGAGTGGCCATCAGGACTGCAATAACCCCGAGCCACATTAATATCGTCTTTGGAATTCTCGTTCAGTCTGCAATAAATCCCTAATAATATGTAGCACAATTACTGAGAATGAATTGAACCTGTTCGCCTTGACCGAGATCTGGCTAAAATTGACTGCCCGTCCTACTAAAACCGACTCATCTCCACAGGCTTCTCCTTCTTTCAACCCAATCGATCAATCGAAACTGGTGGCGGAGTCGACACTATTGCACGCTTCTCTTTCAATTCCAAGCCGTGTGCAGTCCTCTTCGAATCAGATGTTCGAATATCTTGTTCTGAGTTCATCCGACAACAAGCTGCCCATGATCGCAGCGGTATATTGTCCCCATGTACCAAGTCCTTATTTATCTCAGATTTTATCTTATCTGATTTCGATTCTGTGTGCAAGAAAGCGATCTTTCCTCTCTATGCGTGATTTTTTCAACATTCATTTTTATAACTTACCTGGCGCCTTCAGCACAAAATTTCGTGCACTGACTGACTCACTGTCTCTCGAGGCTCATGTGCGTCACCATATCTACATCAAGGGTCGCACACTCGACCCAATTTCCTCCTGCAACTGTTTGCTATCATCACCAATTATTATCAATTTTTTTCTTATCTGACCTCATGCCGTTATCATTCAGCCTTCAGAGTGCGCCCTCCTCAACAGCTAAAGTCGCCTGTGAATCGCGAAACCCCAAGGCCCCTGATGACGATGTTATCCGCCAGAAAATATCGTCATCGCCCTTGCTGCTCAATCACCTGCCGACCTGTCATCATCGGTAGACTGCAACAACACGACACAAGCGACATGCTCGACGTGTTTACACCCTTTGACTACGCGCACTGTGCACCCTCGCCCAGACGGCCTGTGGTTTACTGGAGACGTTAAACTAACTAGATCCATTAAATCCAAGCTTGAAGAGCATACAAGAGGTCTGGACTAACTGTCCGTCGACAGGCGCACGAAGTTTAGTTTCTGACCGATCCTTGTGGCGATCTAGCTGATCACTTCTCTAGCTTCTTTGCCAGCAACATTGACAAGATCAAAGAGTCCATACCCAAGGTAGTATCGTCTCTACTAAATAAATAAATGAATCCTAGCTGATGAAACAGCCTCTTTTTGTATAGCGACAGAAGAGCCTTTACGGCTATCACCACCGCTTGCAGTGGCGATAAAGGATCGCCCACCGCAGGAATCGAACCCACGACCTCGGGGCCGAGGCCGTGAAAGCAACCGCCTTACCTAGTGTGCCATCACGGCTCACTAGACTCCTGTCCCTCAATAACACTTCCATAGGATTCCCTCCCTTAATTTCGCGTAGCACCTCAATGTCTACATTCAAAGAGGCCACGAGTGACCTCGTCCTGAGATTCATCGCCCAATGAGAAAGACTACCAGTTCCCTGTACCCTATAGCCCCAGGTCCTACTTCTGCGGTGCATAGATCTGCTGTTTTCAAGCAGAAATTAACATTATGAATAAGTCCTTACAATCAGGTCATGTCCCTGTCCTTTTCAAAAAGGCTAGAGTTAGGTCACTCATCAAGAAAGCCACACTAGACCGAGAAAACTTGAGCGGCTTCACCCCATTCTCCCATCTGCCACTCCTATCAAATACAATGGAACGAATCGTGGCATGCCAGCTGAACTCATACATGCTGTGGTGGTAGCCGTTAAGGTTCTTCGGCCACTATACGAATGAGGCTATTAAATCAGCTAGTATGCATTCATTAATTTGTGTATTCAACTCACTGCATGCTGTTCCTCCGGCGTGTGCAATCGAGCATTCACAGTTGGGACAAAATCTTGCAGCTACGCTTGTCTGTCGTCGTGAGCGTTGAGGTTGCCACGTCACAGCACTTCTTGCCTACCCGTACTGGCTCCCAATCTAGCAGCGTATAGGCTTCGAGGTCCTTTACAGCAAATGTAAAGAGCCCAAAAAGAGCTTGAGTTCTCTGAGGGCGCTTAATCAAGTGTATTATTATTATTATTATTAAGGTTTCGTCGCTCACTTTTAGGTCCCTTAATTCTCTGACTCCAGCCTACCTATCAGATCTACTCCCCCATCAGCTTCGGCATCGTACCACGCACTCTTCTGAATCAAATTGCTTAGCTACAACTCGCACTAGCTTAAAATTTTCTAGAGACCTTGCCTTTGATTTTTATGCATCCAAAGCCTTGAACCCACTACAAACTGACGTCGCGGCATCATCTGACTTGATAACATTTAAAAAAGCTAAAAACGCACCCATTTGTCACAGCATTTTGTGGTTCCTCCTGATTCGTCCTTTGTGTGCTTATGCGTGCTGACAATGTGCATGCTGACCCTGTGTATGCCACCTCTGCATTCCCATTTCGGTGGCTGGCTAAAAATGTGTTCCAAAAATTTAAAATTTAAACTCCGTTCTGAAAAGCCACAAAAGGCTGCAACTGAGGCGTGTAAATTTAAATTTGCTGCTTCAGGCGCTTTTACATCAATCACTCTTTAATGCAGCGGTACCTCGTCTTACAAGTTTCTCGACAAACGAGTGTTTCGAGATGCGAGCGATCTCTCGGCCAATTATTTGCTTTGAGTTGCGAGCTAAAATTCGGGTTACGAGCCAGCTTCAGGTACTCTGCCTCTAGTTGCCCCAGCGAACGTCACACTGCTTGCATTTACACAAGCCAATAAGGGTACGGCAGCTAGCAGCGTTCCGTTGCATGACGCTACCCTACGACCCGGGCGGGTGTAACGCTAAGTGCAGGCCTGTTGGTTCGCCCCCAGACGGACTTGAGCGAGCCATCGCAGTGTTTGGACGCACAAGATAGCCAAACTACGGCGTTAAATCCGACTACGGCAGGAACAGCTTGGTACGTACTGTACTCTATTTAGGCAATATCGCGTGAGAGTTAATCGCTCAACTGATAGCAAAAGGCGTGTCCGTTTAAAGGCCCAGCCAATCAACTGAAAGCAAGGAAAGCCCGCTGGAAAGGTCAAAAAATTGGCGAATAAGATTCAGATATTCATTTAAGCCTTTCTCCCCTAGTTCTATTAGCATCTCTTCAAGTCGTCTGATCTTCAAGTTACTCCTCATTACGATTAATAAAAACCCGTTCTATTCGTTATTGATAAGTACATTTTCTAATTTAAAAACATGTGACAAAAAATGGCAGTGTATGTTTGGGAATGCGGAACGAAATCACTCTGGGGAAAAGTGATTAAGGCCCGTGGAATTGGATATCACTTCTACGCTGGCGATACTCGGCTGTATTTTTCATTCAAACCATCGGAATCTGCTGCAGCAACTGATAAACTGAATGCTTGCCTTGCCGGTATTCGATTCTGGATGTCGAAAAACTTCTTCTAGCTAAATGACAATAAAACCGAACTGCTGCTCATAGGACACCCTAAGCATGTTTGGCTGGATTAGAAGGCTTTGCTCTTCTAATATGTGATGTTGTTGGGAGACCATCACCACGTGCTCGAATATAGGTGTCATTTTCGACAGCTGCCTAAATTGTAACAGCTTCATTCAGAAGACTGCTTGTACAGCTAGCCATCACGTCCTATCCCTATCCAAGATTTGGAGCTGTCTTCCACAGTTGCTTGCAAGCAATTTAACTAGCTCCTTAGTTCTATCTCGGCTTCATTATTGTAATTCCCTTTTGGCTGGGCTACCAAAGAAAGTAACTAGGCCACTGCAGCTGGCTGCAAATATGGCTGCAAGGCTAGTTTTTTCAGTCCCAGAGGTTTGACCTTTGCTAAACGAGCTAGGGTGGCTGCCGGTTGATCTACAGATACAGAGCACAGTTCTTACACTGACCAACAAGGCCCACCAAGGCTTGGCTTCTCCAAGCCTAGCTCAGCTGCTGCACTAGTTTCAGCCTCCTCGTGCCCTCAGATCCTGTATGGACAATAAATTAGCTGTTCCATTCCTCCACTTAAAGACCGTTGGCGACAGAAGCTGTAGCTCTGAAGGTCCTAGACTATGGAACTCGCTTCCAAAAATTCTTACGCGACGGCAACTACTCTCATGCTGCCGACTATGGCTCATCCTTTTCGCGATCTTGAGCTGCTACTTCCATGCCACTCACTACCTCAACTGCTCTCCTGACTCTACTATGCTTCCCACTTTCTCTTTGTTGCATGAGGTGAAGTCTGTTGGCTACCGAATGCGTACCGAAAGCCGCTTAGGCTGTGAGTGCGCTTTACAAAACTCTCCTGCGTAACACTCACATAGTCTTTATGGCTTTGCGGAGTTACAGACGGAGATAAATTAATAGCAATTCAATTCATTTGAATGGGGAAGATTTATTGGACATACCAGTCATTTGAGTTACGAGCTCCGGCTCGGAACGAATTAAACTTGTAAGCCGAGGTACCAGCGTACTTCATTTATGCGTTGATATGTCTATGGATTTAGTTTAGGATTGCTTGCCAGTAAGTTTAGAAATTCTCTGGCCATTGAAGGTATGCCGCATGGCGAATGTACCTAATTATTTCCGCTAACCCTGGCAGAATTAAGGATCGGTGGCGTTGGGCAATTGTGAGTTCATATAATTCATTCGTGTGTTAACAGCCTGGAAAGGGCGATTGTGCATTTACAAGTTAACTCTATGAAGTGCCTACTGCTCGGAGCCATGATAAATGTATGTCTGCCCGGCGTACTTCTATATTTGAACAGTACGGCAATATTCCGAGCTTTGTTCGTTGTCCCATAGATTCCTAATAATTTTCCGCAAAATATTCCGCCGTGGGCAACTTGAAAAGTGAGGATGTGAAGCAAAGGTTCTTACAAGTCACCATATGGTTGGATTGACGGCGTCGACTGCACAACGACAGCAGAATCTCCACGGCCACTCGTTGTGCGTCGTTGTGCCGCCGCTTCCCTTGCTAGATGGGGGGGGGGTAATTATCGATATTGTTATAGCAACGATAATAATATCTGCGAGGACCAAGCAGTACTGCATCCGACCATCTGCACTCGATAGCCCTAGATTTTTCCGTGCTTCGTAAGTAGGATAAGCAAGAAACAATCTAGCTGACTCAACAGCGTCTTTTGTATAGCGACAGAGGGGCTTTACAGCTATCAACGCCGCTTGCAGCGGCAAAAAATGATGGTCCGCCGCAGGATTTGAAAGCACGACCTCGGGACCGAGGTCGTGAAAAGCAACCGTCGTACCTAGTGTGCTACAGCCCGGTGCAGCCTCGATGAGTATTCCAAACGCTGCTTATTTCTATTCAACTTTCAATCGTCCTTTATCCTTTGTGGAAACTGCTACCTCATCTTGTTGCGGCTCGCTAGCAGTAGTTCGACCTCTGAGCATGCCCCCAAATGTCATTCTCGGTAGCAGTACAATTTTCATGTTCTCTATATCTATCTTGCTCGAACGTTGTCTCGAGTGTTCTCTCTCTCTCTCTCTCTCTCTCTCTCTCTCTCTCTCTCTCCCTCACGCTCTCTTTCTCTTACTCTCGCACTCTCTCTTTCTCTCTCTCGCTTGCTCTCCCTCTCTCTCTCACTCTCTCTCTCTCTCTCTCTCTCTCTCTCTCTCTCTCTCTCTCTCTCTCTCTCTCTCTCTCTCTCTCTCTCTCTCTCTCTCTCTCTCTTCTCAACCCCTCTGTCGTGGGCCAGCCAATAGTAAAGAAAGCTAAGGGCATACGCCTAGCTTAAACGGTATGAAACACGGTATTTACTTATGCTAAAACCTAATTCTAATTGCGGAAAAGATACAGTTGCCTTGAAAAATTCCAAGATATGCAATTGGAGGATCCGCCCCAGGTTTGAATGGTGATTTGATAATAGCAAAAGGGAATGTAGCTCACATTGACTTGAGCCTTAACTCCCTGTGCCGTTGCTTCCCGAAGCCTTAGCTGAAACTAAAGCTGAACATTTTAAAACACACTTAAATGTTTTAACGAGGTGCATGTTTGTCCTTTAGGCCTAAATGACACTATCGAAGACTTTCGCCCGATAACTACTTACTGTATATAGGCTTTGTTGAAGTTAGGCTGGAGCATGCGAAATCTGCACTAACTTATGGCTACGACCCAGGTTTCTTTTCCTCGATGGCTTTTTTTTCAGTAGTTTTCAGTTTTCTCCTTTAATATTTCTCGTTCTGCAGGTGGTTTGAGATGATTGGCTGGTGATTGCCTAGTCTCAATAAGCTAAGCGAGAATGTGGCTATCTAGTAGCCGTCAAAGGCAGATGATTCAGTTTAGTCTATAGGCGCGACACTCTAGGTAACGACGGGAGGGGGCGAAATCTACTTATTCTGACCAAGAAACTCAGATTTTAAAGCCACCATGCTTGCAAACAAAGAACCTGGAAAATCACTGTCAATTTGTGTTTCCTACACTTTCACCATGTTTTCAGCCAGCCAAAATGAACGTGCACCTCTTTTGCAGATGCAAGATTTCCGATCGACAGCTGACAGGATTTTTCGGAGCCTGGCTGCAAGCTCGACCGGCTGGAAATTCGGCTCGTTGGGTTAAAGAAAGTTAGTCGCTCGAAGCCAGCTCTGGCCAGCTCTGGCAATGGCAGGCGAGGAGAGTAAGAAGAATAGAGACGATATAGGTAGGCTGGATGAGGGAACAATGTGGGGAGAGGGAGGAGAGCGAGCGGAGGAAGCGAGAGGGAGAGCAAGGGAGCAAGAATGCGAGCGAGATCCAGAGGAAGATGTGGGAGCAGGTGGGGGAGAGAGGGACGAAGGTGAGAGCTAGAGAATGAGCGACGAGGACACACCTGATATGGGTGCGATAAAGAGAATAATGTATAATGCATTAGTGCACAGAGGCGCACCGAGGCCGTAAGAGGGAAGGAGAGAGCCACCGAAAGATGCTAAGAAAGGCGGAAGCCTAGGGAGAGGCATCGCTTGCAACGCACCGACCGTATATCTGGATGAATCAAACAAGCGAGAGCCCGCTGGGAGCGTTCCGAGTGCTAGACTGCCCTGGCCCAGGCCAAGCAGACATGGCTGGCTGGGCTTCGTTGGACGCCGGCAGTGGAAAAGCAATGTCAGCGCCATTCGACCCAGGCGTGTCACATCAGCTTGGATTCGATCAGCATGCCTGTTTTAATTTATAAGTACAAAGAGCGGGCAAGCGCGGTGCTCCAACGAAGTTACGCGCAGCAGGGCCCAGCGAGCACACGTAGGCGATCTGCCTCCAAGTACTCTTCGTACAACAGGTTCCGTGATTACCCGTGGGATCAGCTTAGCTCTTTGTACGAGAAACAAAGCCCTGACCTCAAAGTACCAGCTGCTCATTTCGATTACGCACAGCTAATGCCACTTCGCGAGTACTTGCATCGTGATTGATCGAGGGCTCTACTGAAAATGATGGCTACCAGTGAGGCAAGAGCAATGCGAATGTCTTTTTATGTGTTTTGACGAACAGAGGCGAGACACTGCTTCGAAGATCCAGTCGGATTTGGGCGCGTTCAATAATACGATTGCTCGAAGGCCAGGAAACAGCTGAGCTGTGTGTTCATGACGCTTCGCACTTTCAGAAGGATATTGATAATGTTCCAACAGTCTCAGGAGAGCACTATCGGCAACCTTGGCGCCAGACCTGTACGCTGCTAGCAAACTGAACGCCTAAGCCATTGTAGAACAGCTTGCATATCGCATATTCAATATAAGACCTAATAAAGGTGACCTCGGTCGGATGTGCTGGATTGGGGTTTGTATCGCATGGAGAACTGTACCAGCATTTTCGGCAGAGAGAAGTGCACAGTAGTAGCTGAGGAAACAAGCGAAGTTTCGGAAGAATGGCTGCTTAAGGTAGTGAAAAATCAAAACACGACTATCGGATTACTTTACAGTTAACTCTACCAATAATAACTTGTGGACCTACCCGAAATGCGCGTCACCTGACCGGCTGGGCTTCTTACCTTGAGGTTGATGCGACCGGTAGCCAAGATAGTTTAATTTCGTCAGCTCCAAACTTTTAGGAGTCAATGAATATTGTTACCAAAGCCTGTAGCAGTTCCAAAACTAAGGCCCTTTGCTGCAAACGTCGCCCACGATCCAGGGACTAGTCCTTGCAGCCGCATGACGAATAATGGTCTACCTGTTGTCTCAAACGACTTGCAGCTTTTGCTTCGATGCACACGTGTGCCGATGGTAGCACAGCACGGCAGCAGTCAAGTGCGCCTATTTCGTAAAATTGTGCATGCTGCCACTGCTGCTGCTGCTTGCATGCACGCTTGCATGCTGACCCTGTGCATGTCACCTCTAACCATATTACGCTTGTTGCCATTGAGCATGCTACTACTAACCATTTGATCATGCTTCCTTTGCAGCAAATGTAAAGTGCCTAGCCGGAGACTTGGTTCTCTGATGGCGCTATAAAACTGCACTATTATTATTATTACAATTATTTGGAGCTTACATAAGGCACTATGGCGGCTTATATGCCAAATGTACCAATCATCATTAACAGATATTATGCGCTAGTCTCATTTCTTGTGACCGCATCAGTCAGTATTGTACCCGTAGCGTGTCTTTTGGTCTGGACAGATACAATACAAACACTGAATGGGGACTTTATGAGTAAGAGCTGAATCGGATGCTCACTCTGCCAAAATTAGGCATTCATGAAATCTGCAGCTACAACTCGGCGACACTTATCAGTGCTTAACTGAGCTTGACCGAACTTTACCGATGTGAAGCACTTTGACGGGAGAAAATGCATTGACTGTTTCTTCTTTCACTGCTAACTGGTATCATTGTCTTTCATTTTACTCCAAAATAGAGCATTCCAACTAGTTCTGAATACTGAAACGGTGATGGGCTATATCCAGATTATTACTGTCGAGATATTTATTATATGCGGTTCCTGAGTTATAACGGCTGAGAACAAGTCTTGTGATCATCTACGGTTTGGCGGGAGGAAAGCCGAAGTCATCTCAATAGTCAGTCAGTTTCACTCTAGACCTCGAGTGAGACAGTTGAGCTACATCCCACTTGTGAATGTACTATTCAAAACCATATGACGACGCCATAGGGTACGGTACTGAATGTGCTGGGACTCTGGTGGAATCGAGCACTCGTGCTAGTCACATCTATATCGCCACCGCAATACAAACTAACGTCTCAGAAGCCAGCAACCGCCAGATGGCCATGTGTCTGAATGGCGACTAAGCAGATAGTGGCGTGCACCCTTAGCAGCCCCGGTCGAATCTGCTTGACTCTTAAACAACTGTCCTTTATTGAGCTTGTGAGGTCCAAACCCGCCAAACTCTGTTGACGCTCTCCCTTCTTACACTATCCATTCTGGATCACGTCTTGTCGACTTTGTTCTTTGGACGTTAAAGACAACCATGAGCCGCTTAAGGTCGAGTGATACAGTTAAATGTCAGATGCTCTATTAATTAAAGTTAACAAGTCTCAGTCATCTTTCCACGCTCTAAGCATGCAAGCTGCATTAGTGTGCTAGGAATAATTCGATTCTCATCATATGCTTTAAGCAGGAGAATATATTTGCAGTGGGCTTGCCGAAGAGCTGTTCAGAAAAGAATGCAAACACCTACACCACAGCTATCACGTGAGATCTCCAGCGGCCTTTCCAGACGCAGGGTTCTCGTGTACTTATGCTCTGCTTATTTGCTATCCTGCTTACTCAATGCAGTCACTGCAGCAACGTTTCAACCGAAAGCAGCATGGCGAGCCAAGCCTTGCATATCGCCTGTGGCTCCTGCTGCTGGTGCTACGTCCCCTGCCCTATTCTATGGGTACACGCATCAGCCGCTAGCAGCGACTGCCCTGAATGGCTTGACCTTGATCGAGTTCGTACCCACAAGCTACGCCACGAGATAGATTGTTCGATCCCAAAGGGCATTAACGCATGTAATCATCTGCCTGTCCTCAGCGCCTCCTTCCTGATGAAACGTGCGAAAGAGGATGCATCATTATCAAATCCCCATCCTAGCATAAACACTGGAGCCAGCACACCTCATTAGGCTGCTGAACAGGAGCGTGCTTCGCTTTTGGCGACGGTATGATGATGCACGCATAATGCTTTGAGCTAATAATTGGGTGCGCCTAGCCAGCGATCTCGTCTGTCTCAGCGAAGATCCGCGTGCACTATCGACACCGCGTTCCACTTACAGCGATCCGGGAGCGTTGTGCGATGGGTCGTCACGTGACCTGAGCATCTCTGCAATTACGAACGTACTGCTCCGACGCGAGGTACGTTCACCAGTAGTAAACTTGGTTTCCGGTGTCCTCATTTAGAGCTCGACCAACAACAATAATATTAATAATAATGCGCCCACAGGGAACTCAATCTCTTTCTAGGCGCTTTACATTTGCTGCAAAGGGAAACGCGATTGAATCGTGAGTAATATCATGCTTGATAAATAACATGAATACCGTGGTTAGAGGTGGCATGCACAGGGTCAGCAGGCAGGTGTGGTTAGTGGCAGCATGCACAGTGTCAGCACGTATAGCACATGAAGGACGAATAACAAGGACCCGCTAAATGCTGCCCTAAATATGTTTTTTAAGTTCTTCTTAAATGTGGTCAAGTCAGGGGATGATGCTCTAACGCAGGTCGGGAGTGAGTTCTAGGTTTTGGGAGCGTACGAACTAAATGCATGGTCTCCAAAGGATTTGAGGTTTTTACAGGTAGTGGTAAACTGTAGGATTCCGAAAAGCGGGTGGTACGATGCTTGGTCTGGTGGGGGAGTAAATCTGAGAGAAAGGCTTGAGCCAAAGAATGAGGTGACCTAATAGTGAGTGACATAACCTTAAAGCCGGTGCATTGCTTGACTGGTAGCCAGTGCAGGTCAGGGAGAAGTAGTGTGATATGGCAACTGCAACGCTCACGACAGACAAGCCTAGCTGCGGAATTTTGCACCAGCTGTAAACGCCTGATTGCACATCCGGTAGGCCAGCAAGCAATGAGTTACAGAAGTCAAGACAGGATGTCACAAATGCACGGACCAACAAAATATTGCAACTCGGTATTCTGCGTGCAAAAGAGTGCTAAAAACATCGCTTCGTTTGCAGATTACATTACACTAGGCTGTTGATGTGGCTACTTCAGATTTAAAATTCAAGCTTCGACGCTGCCTAATAGCCGTAGATGTTGGTCCCGTCAGTGATAACGAAGCAGTGAGCGTTTTTTACACTGAAAAAGCATCGTGCTTACGCACAATATAAGTTGAAAAGGGATGGAATTTCCGTGACTAAGGTTTGCACTGGCTTGTGGCTGAGGACCGTTCAGCTGCCGGGAAATTTGGCTGCTACACATTCCGTTACCGATCTGTTTAAATAGGGCGGCGGTGAATTGGACTTTAATGTATGCGAGACCTCCGCAGATTCAACTAATAAAAAGTTCATGGAGTTCTTTCGAAACAGGAGACTAGCGCAGTACTCTTATCTCAGTCTGATCCACCGCCTAATAGAAATGACTTCCTTGGATGACTGTTTCAAGGCCGATTGTGAAAACAAAGAGATAGCACAGAAGCATACACTACGGGTATCGATAAAATCATGGTATTAGCACACTAAAAACCCGGCAAACCATTCACAAGAGCATCTAGTAGGTTAAATATGAAAAGATTTAATAAAAACTAGTAATGAATCTGTAATCTATAATGTAATCTAAAATCGGGGATGGAAATTTGTTTTTCCTCATTCTTAAAAAACATGCCATAAATGCCGACAATAATATACGCTGTTTCTGGTTGCCGACCACAGATGCCTTAACGATTGCATCTCGGCTCTAGTTGCTGTTAAAAGCATACGCAAGCTTTTAGACAGCTCACTGAGAGTATACCATTGCGAATTAGTAGTAATTTATGGCCAATGATTTTGTCACCTTGGTGAAGAGACCAGTAAAGCAGAAGAAATATACGTCAAGGCCACCCACCACAATAAATTGCCTCACTTAAGTAGCGGCAGAATATCCTTAGTCGCTATCACTCCTGCTTGCAGTGGGCAAATATGACTTGCCAGCTGCAGAGCTCCAACCCACAATCTACGTATGGGTCGTTACGCGCAGGCACCAAACCCCCCCCCCCAGGCGAAGACCCAGCATCGAAAGCCGCTCGCTACTGTTAGCGCCACTACGTCACGCCTTCTCGCAGGATGACGAACGAGCTGTGAAGGATTAACTAGACGCTACCTCCGGCGCCAGAGAGCTCCGTAAAGGCTTTATTTAGCAGAGCTGGAGCGGCGAAGGCTGAGCCTCGCGGAATATTTAGTGAAAACTCCTTGAGTTCGGCGGCGGCGGCCATCTTTGGTGCGGTCACTGAAGCATTGCTAATGCTCGCAGGACCCTCGGCATCGCGTCTCATCCCGCCCCGCCTCCATAGTTTGAGAGCCAGCAGCTCTGCCCCGCACGCACGCATGTCAGAAGCCTCTTTATGTAAATGCTAACGAGCGGCAGTGATTTGGGGCGCCTGAAGCTACCCCGAGAAAGCACCCTCTACCAGACGGGTTTATTATGCCACATCTACGACGAAAATGCACCGCTGCTCTCTCCTCTCTCTCCCCCACCACCACCCACTTCCGTAAGAGCGTGCTTCGCCAATGCTTTTCGCCAAGAAATACACAATCGGCTTTCTAAAAAAAAGACAAAGCTTGAGATGCTCCTTGAGAAATGAAATCCTCACACAAGGGTGCGCGTCCGCGGACACCTTTTAATCACGCTAAACAAATTGTGATGACCGGCCGAGAAACTTTTAGAGAAACGCTGTAAAGCTGCGCTCGCGGAAAGCAGCCAGCGCGCCATCCAGCGAGCCTCCGGAGCAGCTCTCGTATCTCCGGAGGAGCCAGCGACTCCATCCGCCAGGCGGCTGTGAGCAGGAGGCAGCAGAAGGTCGAGGCTTGCGAACTTCTCCTGCGGGGAGGGGCTAAAAGAGCGCTCAAGACGTGCCCAACGGGGGGTCAGCCCAAGCCCCCTGCTGCTGGCCCCCTGCTGGCCGGAGCCCACGAAAACGGGACGGCTGGACGGTTCTAGCAGGCAGGCGTGCGCAAGCCCCAGGGGAATTCACGAGGGCACGCCACGCCAGAGCAAAATATAGCACGCCGTCACGGATGGCGGTAGTCGCTCCGAGTCCTCTACCACCGCCTCTGTCGAGTCGCCCGCATGTGCCGCCGAAGTTACGAGCTGGCTGCGATGCTATCGGCCTACGAGGCCGCAGCCCGGCGGTCGCCCGCCGCCACGAGCGGGAGATGCACGAGACTCTGCGGCAGCCAGCGTTGCCACCGCCGAGGCTCTGGGCGCACGGCTTCAGGTTATACTCGTCTGCAAACGCTGCACATGCGAGGCGAGGCCGTGGCATTCCAAAAGCCGCTACATGAAGCTGCGGCCCAGTTCCCCGGCATTCCAAAGGCCGCCTCGCTAAGCTGCGAACCGGCGGTCCTCGGCGCTTCCGTTGCCTCGAAGGCGTTCTCTCATTCTCCACCTCTCTCCCCCTCCACTCCTCTCCCTCTCTCTCTCTCTCTCTCTCTCTCTCTCTCTCTCTCCCTCTCTCTCCCTCTCTCTCTCTCTCTCTCTCTCTCTCTCTCTCTCTCCCTCTCTCTCTCCCTCTCTCTCCCTCTCTCTAGCTCGCGCGCGTGGCGTGCGCTCACTCACGGAATCGTCTGGCAGTCGTAGCTCTCGGGTAGGCATCGGCTCCATCACCAGCATGCCGAGCGCTGGGCCAAAGCTCGGCGGCCGGCGATCGCAGTGGAGTCGGACAAGCGAAACGAAAGCCGACGGCGGCGGCGGCGGCGGGCGGGCGGGCGGGCGGCTACGGCGTCCCACGGAGCCCGGTGCCTTGAACAATCGACCTCGGAATCGACTGTTGCGGTACTACCCGCCTACGCCCGCGACGACTGCGAGCAGATATTGGACGTCAGCCAATGGCTGCTTACGAGCCCCAACTAGCGGCTATTAGCGGCTACTCCGGAGGCCTTAGCAAAAGCATTATCGTGCACGAGGGCCTTCTCAGCCTCGCGTCTCGCGCGGGCGGCCGAGCAAACAGGCCGCGTCGTCCGGGACACTTCGCCCGCAAAGGGGAGCGGCTAGCGGCGTTATGGATCGGGCTGGGGTAGTCACCAGGATGTAGAAGAATCCAGGAAAGTGGACCGAGCAGTCCGCTAGCGAGCACCGTACGCACCGCGACCGGGCTAGCGAGCGAGCCAGTCTGAGGGCGCCAGCGGGCTGCTTGCGAGCACGCTAGCCGTTGCTTGTTGGTGTGGTAGAGCTCGCGTGCGCGCGGAAGCGAGCAGCGTCTCGAAGAGCGACGTTCGCAGCCTGGCGTCGGCCGCGCTAGCGCTTCGGCATCGGTAGCTGCACGTAGCTGCACATATGCTTGGTCCGACGAGCTGAGGAGTCTATTAAGCGGACACACCCGAGAAGACACGCAGTACCTGTCTGCCTGCAATCAAAGCTGACCCTCCTCCCGGCGGAGGCTTTAGGCGGCGTCTTTTCGGGGACTCCGGTAATTGGTGGCACTCGAAGCTCGTCTCGAGCCGTCGATTGGGCTCTCAGAGCGAGCCGCACCCAGCGAGAGAGTCTCGTCATCGCAATCTCGAGGCCTTTCCCACGAGGCCAGCTCTCTCCGCGCGCCAATCCTAGTGGCCACGCCTCCGTTCGTGCCGGATGTTCGCCGCTGGAGCTTCGCGGGCGCTCGCGCCGACGCATCGGTCGGAGTCCCCGAGTCCTGGACAGCGGACGAGACCGCTCGCCCTTGGTTAGCCTCGTAGCGACTAGCTACGTATCCGCTCCAGCCCAGCTGACTCGCTGGCTAGTTTCCCGGAAACGCCGATGAGTCGTGGGCTTGTCAGAGGGACATTGGAAGGCTCTCGGACTCTCGTTTTGCCAATTCGTTGCTGCTGCACCCATGCCCCATGCATGCGAGAAAGAGAGCGGGAGAGAGAGCGAGGGAGAGGAAAACAGAGGGAGAGAGAGAGAGAGGGAGGTTATAAGAGAGGGAGAGAGAGAGATCAATAAAGATAGAGAGGGAGAGAGAGTGAAGAGAAGGTAGAGAGATAGAGAGAGGGAGAGAGAGAGAGAGCGTGAGAGAGTGAGAGACAGAGGGAGAGAGAGGGGAGGAGGAAGAGGGAGAGAGAGCGAGAGAGAGAGAGAGGGAAAACAAAGGGAAAGTGAGAGAGCGAGAGGGAGAGAGAGGGAAAACAAAGGGAAAGTGAGAGAGCGAGAGGGAGAGAGACCACGAGAGAGAGAGAGAGCGAGAGTAAGGGAGAGGTAGAGAGGGAGAGAGAGAGAGAGAGAGCGAGAGTGAGGAGAGAGAGAGGGAGAGAGAGAGAGAGAGAGGGAGAGAGACAGGGGGAGAGAGAGACAGGGGAGAAGGATAGAGAGAGAGAGAGAGAGAGAGAGAGAAACAGAGGGAAAGTGAAAGAGCGAGAGGGAGAGAGTAGGATAGGGGAGAGAGAGACTACGAAAGAGGGAGGAAGAGAGAGTAGGGAAGGTAGAGAGAGAGAGAGAGAGAGAGAGAGAGAGAGAGAGAGAGAGAGAGAGAGAGAGAGAGAGAGCGAGAGAGAGAGAGAGCGAGAGTAAGGGAGAGGTAGAGGGGAGAGAGAGAGAGAAAAAGAGAGAGAGAGAAGTGAGAGAGAGTGAGAGAGAGGTGGGGAGAGAGGTGGAGGATGAGAGAGCGAGAAAGAGAGGGGAGGGAGAGAGAGAGAGAGATAGAGAGGATAGGCGCGACAAGGCACTGCACTTTAAGAGCCTCAAGTCACCGCGATTAATACCGATTGGTCCTTCCCGCTGGCATGGTAAAAGCAGCGTGTTCAGAATGCCCCGCAGCGAAGGAAGATTGCACAAGGGATACGCTGGCCTCCCTCGTCATCCAGTACAGTAAGGCTGGATTAGCGCCAGGTGCGGTCTGTCGAAGAACCGGGACCCGATGCTGATGCAGAGTGGCCGACCTTCCCGGTACGACCCCCTCAGCTGCATTTACTGCTGACGTATCTGCGCCCGGATATCCGGCCTGCAGTCCAAGTTTCCCAAAAACCGCCATTCTTGTTGAGGCCATTCATTCCCGCCTTTGGGATGAATGCGGAAGGCCACTAAAGAAAATTTAGCCGTCACGAGGACTCGACGGGCGAGTGCAGGAGTAAGCAGTGGAAATAAGAAGTATTTGCAGCTAAAGAAGGCACCCGATGTCAAGCTGGCAGGTCACTTACCTCGTTCCTGGGTTGTAACTGCTTTCGGCGTAACGTCTGCAACAGGCATTCAAAGACGTAACAATTAGGATACGGTCACAAGAACGCACAAGAATGTCACATGGATATTTGTCGGAGAATGTAATCGGTAGTAAGCGAATAAATGAGAAATAAATATCCCCTCATATGTGAGTCTATATATATATATATAAATATATGTGTATATATATATATATGTGTGTGTGTGTGTGTGTGTGTGTGTGTGTGTGTGTGTGTGTGTGTGTGTGTGTGTGTGTGTGTGTGTGTGTGTGTGTGTGTGTGTGTGTGTGTGTGTATAAATATAAGGAAGCTTCAGCCGGTGGCGAGCGAGCGCTATATCCACTCACGCAGCAGACAGGCCGGCGACGGCGGGCCTTTACAGCATAACGCTGCGATCCACGAGACGAACTCACAAGGCTTTCTTCAGCCGCTCACTCCTGGTCCGCTAGTTCGCCGGGCTCTCTGACGCGTGCCTCTGCAGTCGTTGCAGTCGTCGGTTTTTCGCTTTCGCTCAGGCTTCTGCTGAATCCGCCCAGGCAGGCTGACAGGCTGGCCGCGGGCGTCCGCCGTCGGTCGGGCCAATGGGCTGCGTTTCGAGGTCCACGCGCGAGCCCGGCGGCGCTACGGTCGGCGCGCGCCGATTGGTCAGGCCCGTCCAAAGGACGTGCGGCCGCGCCTATGAGAAGATGAACGCCGAGCAACTCCGCTGCGGCGGCCGCTCTGAGCGACTGACGGAAGTTAGCTCTCTGCCGAATGACTTGGTCGGCACCGCAGCGCTGAGCGGGCGCCTCTCGAGCGGAGCGAATGGAGCGAAAGGCGAGCTCGGAGCCTCCGCCATGCCCCCGGCATGCCGCTCTTCGTAGGCCAAGCGGAAGCGGTCAGCGCAGGCCGTCTGCTAGGCCGCTTGAACCTGGGGCAGTCGCCTAGGGGTGAGCCGCTCGCATTTCTCGCGTCGCGAGTTTGAGTCCTGGCCACCGTCGATCCTCTGTCGCGCCGCTGCAAGCGTGGCGATGGCCGCAAAGGCTCTACTGCCGAAACGTAAATGAACCCGTCAGATCAGCAGACGAACTTTACTTATTCATTTAAATAATTTCTTTTTAGTCCCTCCCATAAGAATTCGG
This sequence comes from Cristatella mucedo, assembly GCA_009760855.2. NCBI lineage: Eukaryota > Metazoa > Bryozoa > Phylactolaemata > Cristatellidae > Cristatella > Cristatella mucedo. The sequence continues at coordinate 2,014,165 of WPIO01000005.1, forward strand.
CAACCATTCCAAAGCAGCAGCAGCCTTCCTTCCCTAAAACCCTACCTGAAAACTGCGCGTCAAATGTTCGCAGCCCGAAGGCTGGATCTTTAGCCGCTTCTGGGATACATAGCGCGCGCCGGTTTCGTCTAGCCTCGCGCGCTCCGCCCCCCCCCCCGAAGGCGGCGCGCAGCAGCTGGCTGTGCAGCTTCTCCGAACGTCCGAAAGATAGGAAGCGGAATGCCTCGCTCGCATTGGCGGCGGCGGCGGCGGCGGCGGCGGCGGCGGCGGGGCCGAAGCTTCGCGCAGAAATCGCACAGCTCGACGTCGTTAAAGGAAATAAAGGATATATATATATAAATATATATAATTCATTTGTATAGCGCCCTATGAGGACCTGATCTCTATTCATGAACTTCAAATATACCTCGGGGCTAGAGCCCACGACCTCGGCCAGACCGTTGTCAGAGGCGAACGGTGATCTTCAAAGGTTCCCTCTCCTCGCTCATCTTCAAAAGGGAAATTCAGTAGCACTCTCTAGAGTAGCCTGCGACCTTCTAGAAATGAAATTGTAAAAATACTAACGATGCATTTGTACGGCGCCTTCAGTGAACTTGAATCTCCTTTTCTACGCACTCGACATGTGATGTGAAGAAAGCACGATCGAATGGTTAGCGGTAGCAGAGACCGCACACCAGCGCGAGCGCTCGCTCGTTCGCGCTCCTCCTGCAGTGCCTGCCTCCTACGATGCAATCCGATGCCTCCTGCAGTGCAGCCCGAGCGCCTAAAGCCTAGTCCGGGACGAGGAGGCGGATGTCATTGTATGGGGTTCTGGCAAGCGGAGGGGGCATGCGAGGAGGATGAGAGGGGGAGGGTGGCGGGAAGCGACTGCGGCGCGTCGTAATGTGTATCTCCGTCTGTAATTCCACAAAGTCATAAAGACCATGTGGGTGTTACGCAGGAGAGTTTTGTATAGCGCACTCACAGCCTAAGCGGCTTTCGGTACGCATTCGGTAGCCAACAGACTTCACCTCATACAACAAAGAGAAAGTGGGAAGCATAGTAGAGTCAGGAGAGCATTTGAGGTAGTGAGTGGCATGGAAGTAGTTGCTCAGGACCGCTGAAAAGGATGAGCCACAGTCGGCAGTCGGAGAGTAGTTGTCGTTGCGTGAGAATTGTGGAAGCGAGTTCCACAGTCTAGGACCTGCAGAGCTAAAGCTTCTGTCGCCAACGGTCTTTAAGCGGAGGAATGGGACAGCTAATTCATTTTCCACACATGACCTCAGGGCGCGAACAGGCTGAAACTGTTGCAGCAGTTCAGCTAGGTCAGACTTCCCTACTGCCGCAGAAAATGTCGGCAATTGTAAAATCGTGCAAATGCCCCCATCGCAAAAGATCTGCCGCAGAGCCGCCTGGAGCGGAGCGCCGCCGCCGCAGCTGCGGCGACGTCCTAACGACGCCATTGAGGAATAGACTTGGAAGAACTTCGGCACGCGAGTTCGGAGCTGCTGCTCTAAAAGTACTCTTACTCCCATTAGTAAAGTAGTGACCGTCACTGGTAGCACTAACTCAAATCGTTTGAGCCAATGAATCGCATCGCACAGAAGCCACTTTAGCCACCCTCCACCCGACCTAAGCGACTGACCGCTTTAGAGAAACACCTTAAAGCTATGCGTCCAAGGTGCAGCCACACATGCCTCCGGTATCCATCCATGCTATCCGGTAGCCGGGTACCCCCTCCCTGGTGCTATCAGGCAGCTTACATCGATCTACCAGGTTTCCAGCGAGAGGGCTACTCTGGGGAGGGACGGGAGGCGATTCTGGGGCCGCACTGCAAGGAAGTGCAAAACTTGGAGCGCGGCGTAAACAAGCCAAGCGAACACGGTGCACGTTGAACGCGTTAATTTCAAGGCTTTGCAACCAATATGCCTCCACAGAAATGCTTCGCTGGCACGGCGCAGCACTCGTCCATCGCTGCGCTGGCACGGCGCAGCACTCGTCCATTGCTCGCTCTGCGTGCTTAGAAGAGCCGAGCGCGGAGTCGTCCGATGAACGCTCCCCTGCACGGCGAGGCAACCAATCGCCCCGCTCTACGATTGCCGGGCCGCAGTATCGTTGAGTACGCAAATGGATCGCATTACGTTAATTGGCCATAAAACTCGCACAGTTGTGCACGAAATTCCAACGGCCCGAAACGATGCCCACGCATTGACTACACGTGGGGTGAAGCAATGTTCGCTCTACCGCCAGCAGCCCACTGTGATTCAATCCCCAGCCGAATGCAGTAAGCTATTTGGCAATTGCACACGGTAAGAAAATTATGGAAGCTGCGATTTACTTTTTTTTTGCAGACATGCGAACGGTGCCTCCCAAGTACATCTAGCGAGTGCTCCAGCAAAGGGATCGTACGACGCTGGAGAACGGTAGTTTTGGGCTAATGGCGTAAGTACGAGCTTCCATCGATCATTGATACCGAAGCTTTTCGTAAGAACAGCGATGCGATATTTCGGCATTTTCTTCTGGCTTAAGGAAAGCATTAGCCCCCTGTACCAGTTCAACAGCAGTTGGGCCCCTGCAACAGTGTGTGCTTACGAGTGGTGAGCCGTAATGGCTCACTAGGTAAGGCAGTTGCTTTTCACGACCTTGGCACCGAGGTCGTGGGTTCGAATCCTGTGGTGGGCGATCCTTTATCGCCACTGCAAGTGGTGGTGATAGCCGCCAAGGCTCTTCTGTCGCTGTACAAAAATAGGCTGTTAAATCAACTAGTATTTATTTATTTATTTGTGGACCAAGCGTTCCATTTTAGTACTACACTAATGCTAACAAGTATGCATTTGGATGTCCATTTTCTGGGATTGCCAGTTTTCACCAGTGCAAATTAATAGGAGACCAGCTCCTGAACTCTCTACGAGTTGCGGGCAAAGCTGGCAATAGAGCGACAACTAGTCTTCGTGCACAAGCACGCGCCTCAGCAGCGGCATCAGCGGCATCAGAAGACCACCAAGTGCACCGGCGTGCTACCCTCGGCGATGGAGCCACTTAGACTGATCTCGGCGGGCTTCGTTCAAGCAATGCATTTAGTATGCGGACCGGACTGGATTTAGTACTGCCGGTAGCACGCGTAAAACACATTCGGCGCTAATTTTGCAGCACCAAACTATGCTTACAGCGAGTCGAGCCGTACTCCATGTCACCCTGATATGCTGACGTATGTGAAGTGCTTTCGACTGCTAGTTTCGAGCAGGGTTGGTTCAGAAGATAAGAAATATTCTATTGGATTCTGTAACCGCGGTACAAAAATTGCAATTTACTAAGTTCATGATGAAATCGCGAGCAGCTTAATTAGTGAGGTCATTAGCGCCGAAGGCGATGGCTTTGCGACTCCTCTCACGCAAGGCTAGAATCAATAAAAGCACGTCTCAAATCCATGATTGGCTAATAATCTGGCCGCCAACATAAAGTAAGTCACGTCTCTTCAATTGACCCTAGCGGTCACCGGCAGATTAGAACATTTATCCTAACTCAATCACTCGGGGAACCAGTTGTCAGTGCATCTCGCCCAAAACTCTCCCAGACCGTCTGAGAATCACATAGGATTTTCACGCTGCTGAAGTTCGATGGCTTCTCATAAGAGCAATTGGAATGCGACAGCAATCAGTTTGGGCCAACGAGGTTAGCACCACCCCCACGTCCCATACGTTAGCGTGTATCGCGCTGCCGACCGTTCGCAGCCTTGCAGAGCAGACCAGAGATAGAGATAGAGCTACATATAGAAGATTAGAGAGCGCGCGCGAAGTGATCTCAGCGTGTAGCGTGGTTGGGTGGAAAATAGCCGCACATGAATCCGCGTGAGCAAACGTATCCGCGTTCGAATACCTACCGAGCTCCTAGTGCATTCATAACGCTACTGTCATATCGCTGAGTCCCGGAGCATTCGCCGTACGCGACGCTTTCTTAAGACTACTTGAATGACATTTTCGTGTCGTATTCAGACATTCGCCCTATGGACGGACGCCTTAGCCTTCGCTAGACCGAGTATCTCGTCGGCGGCGACCTTCCGGAGAATGACCTGCCGGAGAGGAGGCTCTAATAGTAGCTCCCGATAGCAATCCGCCTGAGGACCGGAACTCATTCTATGCGGAGATTAACGATTGATTAATTTTCGGTTCAAGCGCTTGTCCAACGCGACAATTCTTTCATCGATTGTTTGGCAAGGTGACGATAAAGATTTCAGCAAATGGCAGTCATCGATTTTTTTAAAGGCGATTGTGGGCGTGGGATAAAGAAACCAAAGGCAAGACTGCACCCTCAAGTGGATACAAGCCGGTTGGCTAGTCCGAGCGAGCCTCAGAACACGTTTTCACGGATTGACGTTTGTCCGGCGAGGCGACGTGGTAAATTCCTCTCTCCTCTTTCTCTCTCTCTCTCTCTCTCTCTCTCTCTCTCTCTCTCTTTCTCTCTTTCTCTCTTTCTCTCTTTTCTCTCTCTCTCTCTCTCTCTGATTTTCTTTCTTTCTCAGCGCGTACAATGACCTCGTGCGATGGGCTGGGCACGATCAATTCGCAGCGAGTGGAGAACTCGCCGTGAAAACCAGAGAACTAGAACTCGTGGTAACTAGCTGATTAGGTTACAGCGACGATTAAGAACGGCATCGACACAAAAGCGCCCGTCCGCAACGTCCGAGAGCCGTCTGGATCAGCTCGGCTTCAGCGACTTGAGCCCGGGGTGGGGCGCCACCCCTCCCGACGCCACTTCCGGCTCTTTATTTCAAACCTACTTCGTGTGGTGATCGATCGCAGTGTGACTGGCAGAAGCCAGCTCCGGAGCTCACTATGCGACGACCAACGCTATAGCATTCAGCTATGCCCAAAAGTTCGCCACGTACGTTCAAGAAGCCAGTAGACAACCGCTAGCGCCTATTTCTGGGAAGCTCAAGCACTACATTCAGTTATTGCGAACGGACGTGCATCGGTTCGTCGGCCGAAGGCTACTGGCCTTGCTGCCATAAGCAAACCTCTCTGTCAGCTGTGAAACTAACTCTGACTAACTGCGCCAACTTGGCTCTAAGCGGCATCAGCCAGAAAGCTGCCCAGCACTGACACCGTGGCATGAGGCGAGCCGCCGAGCCTGAAATGCTTGCACGGTGTACTATTCAGCAGAAATGCCTCAAGGTGACTTGCAGCTGCATGGACTTGCCGAATTAGAAGCTAAAGCTCAACTCTCTCCAGCTCAGTGCACTTCAGCTCGTGTGCTGCAACTCAGCACGCTCCAGCTCTATGCCCTCTAGCTCTGTTCGCTCCAGCTCCGCGCTCTTCAGCTCAGCACGCTCCAGCCTTTCACTCCGGCTCTACGCCCTCCAGCTCTGATCGCTCCAGCTCAGCATCCACCTGCTCAGCACGATCCAGCTCTGTGCCCTCCAGCTCTGTGTGCTCCAGCTCTGTGCCCTCCAGCTCCGTGCGTTCCAGCTCTGTGCGTTCCAGCTCCGTGTGCTCCAGCTCAGCACGCTCCAGCTCCGACGGGCGGCAGCTTTCGCGCCCACCGCCGTCGCACGAGCATTTTAACCCGAATGAAGGAGCTGTACACCCCAGCCGCCGGTACGGCGATAGGCACCTCGGCACCGCTCGCCGGTCGCCGGCTTTTGAACCGACGACCGAAGTGCAAATTAACTGGCCGTCAGTTCAAATCGTCTTACGGTAACGGAATGCCACAGCAGTTGGACTCAATGCTCAGCTCCACATCAGTCTGCACTAGAGCGGTCGGCAACAGCCGTCTAGCCAATACTCATTCGTACCAGCTGCAACACTTGGCTTTTTAAACAACGTACTTTTAAGAATCACTTCTGAGGCTCGCCAACTTGCTATTTTGGACGAGCAATAGACGTGGAACTCCTACGTGCAGAGTGCACCAAGCGGCACTGTCTTTGAACCAGCTGAGCACGTACTACAGCACCAGGATCGCACCATGCTGCCGACTATGGCTCATCCTTTCCAGCGGTCCTGAGCTGCTACCTCCATGCTACTCGCTACCTCAACTGCTCTCCTAACTCTGTTATGCTTCCCACTTTCTCTTTGTGAGAGATGGAGTGTGTTTGCTACTGAATGCGTACCGAAAGCCGCTTAGACTGTGAGCTCGCAATACAACACTCTCCTGCGTAACACCCACATAGTCTTTGCGGCTGCGTTGATTTACTGGCGGAGATGCATTACATTACATTGCCATCAAGCTGCACGACTTTGACGCAGCCGTGACAGGCAGAGGTAGTCTACCTCTGCCCTCGTGGGCACGATTGGCGGCCTTGCCCCTGCGTCGAAGAGTCGCCGCAAGCGTGTCCCGCTCGACGCGATATGCGCTACGGGGTGATCCAGGACAGCTCTGTTGACTACCTCGCCTGAATGGGTGGCACGAATTCGCTCGCAGCTCCTTCGCTCGGTCCCTTTGCTATTGTTTTCTCAGGCGACACGTGACAGTGACTTGGCCGCTCCACGACATCAATCCGCTGGCGTTTTTTCTTTTAATGCCGGCTTCTGTCAATGATGCCAGCAGTAGCCTGCGGCAAAAGTGCCTGCCCGATCCTTGAGCGGAAAAGCTACATTTTCATGCGTGAATTGTTGACAGGCTCGCTAGGTCTTCTCGCTCGATTGGTGCTTTAACCCTGCTGCTGTGGCCAAATCCTACTCCAAGATTGAGCTCTGATCACATCGATCAGTTCAGCACATAGCATTCTAGTCTGGACCGCCCACCTCAGTCATGCTGCTAGGGCTGCTCGTGCACACGGTGTGCTCTGGATTTCTGTGCAATACAAATAGAAGGAGCTAGCTTCGACTTGAGCGCCTTCAATTGCAGCCGTTCTCTCACAGTGGCCGGCTCAAATTTTGCCATGTTGCGGCTTCCGGGCACAGTTGCCCTTAATTTGACGCACTGACATCCAGTACAGTATTTATGCTGAATCGCAGCTCCATATTCGTATAAAACGAGCTTGCAATTCAATGAAAAGATTATGTTAGTCTCTTTTCGTGCCCTATTACCTCGAGCCCTCTTCAATCAAAATGCGATCCGACTGAATTACGCCTGATTGGCAGGTCTAAATTGACACCGCCATCTATCAATTGGTGAGCTGTATTGGATTATCATCGCGACACTGCACTAAGATTCGGATGGTCCTTTGGAAGCACTGTCCAATATTCGGCATCAGGCCTCTACACACATTGTGCAAACATGGTCTTCCAGGAAGGCTAGCTGACAGAGCTCTCTGCCTTGTCGTTTCGTCATTTGCGAAAAAACCTTCTAAATCTTTGCAAACTCACTAAGCTTTTGATCTTGAAAAATTGAAAAATCAGTCACCTCACAGCTGGAAAATGTGCAATAGCTTCTCAGATTTTCTAAAAGCTAAGTAATTCGGCTCCCGTGCTGGCCTTTTTCTCTTAAATGCCGGACACTAATTTTAGAACCTTATAGGCTGGCGTGCTCAGCCAACAGACTCAAGAAGATTAAGTTCGATATATCTTTAGATCTTTGAAGTTCACTAAGAGAACTTTCTTGAGATCGAAACGTTGGTAAGTTTTAAGGACTTCAGCTTCATGATGTGCTAATCAGGGTAACAAGAGTTGGTCGTACGCCAAAACAAGAAAAGAAGCAAAATAAAAACTAAGAAAATTAAGCCATGATAAACAGTGTCGGGGTAGCCACTATTTATTACCGGGATAGGTGCATAGAAATACCATGTGTAGCCCTACTAGTAAAGCAATCGTGTTAATTTTCCCTGTGAATTATTTATGCTTGAGCATATAACTTTGCAGCGGTAAACCACTGTTCTCTCATCTGGAGATAAAATACAAATCTACTAGCCTCATCGTGTTTTTCTCGAGAGCCACCTCTCCTATTTTTTTTTACCTCGCACAATGCGCCAGTCGAGCTCAGCCATTTAATCATAGCGGGATATGCATACAAAAGTAAATAATGCGATTGCTCAAAACAAGGCAGGGACAATAGCAAGGAATCACTACAATGTCTCTCTAATTGAGTCACTATGCAACGCTAAGAAAAATTGAAGACGAAAACTTCAGTTCGAGGACGAGACAGAGCACAGCTTATTCGCTCACTAATGTAAGTTGGTGTTCATTCTGTAGGCACCAAGTCTGGACGTATTGACATTTCCAAGATCAACTCGAATAAATTTCGGTGCTGAATATCGCTTAGTGTTGCTTTTAAATCCGGTCTTGTTGCTCCTCCAGCTCCGAGAGGTCCAGCTCCGAGAGCTCCAGCTCTGGTCGCTCCAGCTCTTGTCGCTCCAGCTCCGAGCGCTCTAGCTCAGAGAGCTCCAGCTCTGGTCGCTCCAGCTCCGAGAGCTCCGGCTCCGAGAGCTCAAGCTCTGGTCGCTCCAGCTCCCCGCCGTCGCCTCAGGTGGGAAATTCCGGCATTCTTAACGGTGCTAGTTAATGACGACACGCGAAAAGTAGCAGTGAATCCCTGACCCGTCTATCAAGACTTGCGACTTGAAGGTGTAGCAGCAATACTAGCAGCTGCCCCATGCGGGGCAAAGCTCTCGGCGGAGACCGGGTGCTTAATTTGACCAATACCGTAATGGAACTAGTCAATTTTCATCAAGTCTAATCGACATCGACGGAGGTTCGTAGTCTTCTGGCATCAGCTCTTGTCGCTCCAGCTCTGGTCGCTCCAGCTCTGGTCGCTCCAGCTCTTGTCGCTCCAGCTCCGAGCGCTCTAGCTCCGAGCGCTCTAGCTCTTCTGGCAACAGCCGCCGTAGCATCGTCACAGCGCCCGTCGTACAGAGCCCCGAGCGCCAGCGAACAGCCGACCGGCGACTGGTTTCGGACGCAACTCCCCCCCCCCCGCCTACGGCTCAACAGCTAGAGCTCAACCCGTACCTCAACCTCCTCCTCCTCCTCCTCCTCCTCCTCCTCCTCCTCCTCCTCCTCCTCCTCCTCCTCCTCCTCCTCCTCCTCCTCCTCCTGGCTCTAAGCAGCGATCACGAGAGCACGAGACTCCCCACTCGAGTGCCTAGAGCACAACAACTGACTGAGCGTTGCATGACTGAGAGGCTTGCATGCCGTCTGACCGTGGATTGTGAGATAACCGGCTCCATTGGCATTATAAATCCGCTATCTCGATAGATGTACAGTATCGGCGGTTCTAATCAGGCCCATCTCGCACGCCGCCGTCGTTCACTGCAGCCAACGAACTGTTCGCACCGGACTTACGCCAACCAGCCCAGGAGTTAATGTGTTCGATCTTCACGACCGAGGCCATGGGTTCGATTCCTGCAGTGGCCTATCCTGTATTGCCTACTGCAAGCGGTGATGAAAGAGGCTCCTCTGTCGCTGAACAAATTGGGTTTTTAAATCAGCTAATATTTTTTATATATTTATAGCCCTAAGTCCGGCAATTACAAGGTCAATCGCCGCTGACCAGAGCGGACGCCAGTGGGTGAATATGCGTGTAATGATACGCATCGCACTGAACCTGCACTCTTTCGCATGTAATGCAGGAAATGCAGGAAAACGAACTCGTGATAGAATGCTCACCGTCCACCGTCGATGAGCCAGCTCGCTTAGATCGCTTAGCCGTTTTAGCACGAGCGAATCCTGGTGCGACCCAACGAAACAGGTGAGTTGGTGGAGCAACTGCACTGGTTATATATGTCCGATGTTGCTCGAATTCTATCCTATTGCATGTAATGTATTACCGCCTGTGACTCCATAAATTCCCGGGGACTAAGTCGGTGCTATGATGGAGAGTTTTCCGTGACGAGCTCAGAGCAAAAGCGACTTTCAGTGTGAAGACGGTAGCCAACAGACTTCACCTTACACTACAAAGAGAAAGTGAGATGCATAACTGAGTCAGGATGGCAGTCGAGGAAGTGAGTAGTATGGAAGCTGCAGCTAAGAACGCCTGGAAAGGATGCGCCACAGTCGGCAGCAGGAGAGTAGATGTCGCTGCGTAATAATTTGTGTACAATGATTTACACTCCAGACCTGCCGAGTAAATGCTTCTGTCGCCAACGGCCTTTCAGCAAAGCAATAGAACAGCTGCTTTGTGTTCCATGGAAGACGTGAGGGCACGAGGAGGCTGAAACTGGTGCAGTTCAGCTAGGTATGAAGGAGCCTAGCCATGGCAGGCCTCATGGGTCAGAGGTAAAATTTTGGCCCAATATCAATTGACTAATGATGGAGCCATCACAGCTCTTGCAGCCAAGAAAGCATATGATTTAACTTCTGGTATGGGTTGACTAGCCTTGAAGCCATAACCTTCAAGTGATACAGAGGCTTGATGGCTTTTTTCTAGTACCCTGGTTTAAAGTAGTACTAGATTAGTAGCCAAAACAGAACAAGTGAGCTAAGTAGATTGTTAGCAAGCGAACGTGATAGATAGCCACTAATCTTAGGTACGGATCGAACATGATGGCTGGCTGTGGAAGCGGTCTCCCTAATGGTGAGCCGTGATGGCACACTAGATAAGGTGGTTGCTTTCACGACCTCGGTCCCGAGGTCGCGGGTTCGATTCCTGCGGTGGGCGATTCTTTATCGCCACTGCAAGCAGTGGTGATAGCCGTAAAGGCACTTCTGTCGCTATTCAAAAAGAGGCTGTTTAATCAGCTAGGATTTTTTTTAATGAAGCCATCATACTTTAACAAGTTCAAATTTCGAGCATATGGCGACGGTCGCACATGAGCATCACCAATTAGAAGAGCAAATTATCCTAGTAAATTAGGAGGCTTTTAGTGCCCTATAAGTGTGTGCATTGGCACTGAGTGGCAGAGCATTGGGCTTACATGAGCGAGTCGCGGGTCGATTTAAATACAACATGTCGTTGATCGGTAGAAGCTGCAACGGGTCCTACCTTCTAAGTGGCTAGTGCACTCTCCCTTTAAGTCGACCCCTCCAATTCGAGCACGCGCGGCTTCCTGAATCTAAATTCTCGCTGCTGAGCCTACGGCGGCTTCGCAGTAGCAAGCGGCACAGAGAAGGGGAGCGCCATCACGCTCGTGCTGCTGCCTTTTAAGGCGCCGTCTGTCCGGTGCTGCCAATCTTACCGTCGGCTTGATTATAAAGCCGCTCGGATCGAACGGCTCAGTTAAGACTAATTACGTAATTGAGCTTGGAGATTCGACCGGGCACATCCTGGAGGATGAGCTAACTTTAGGTCGTGGCGCTGCCCAACGCGTGCACCGAGAGAAACGATGGCAGCTTGCTGCTCGGTAATCAGTAACAATACAGAGTAATTGCGTCCAGGTGCCTTAATCGAGGCGGCGCTGCCTAGCGTGTGGCAGACACCTGGTATCGGCTTTCTGGGCAGCATGAGAAATTCGCTGTCCACTAGCTCATAATCTTAGGAAGATGCTGCAACACTCGTTTCACAGCGAGCGAGTATCTCGCCGTAGCTGGCGCGCATTGTCGTCGTGGTGAGATGACCCCTTACCGGAAGCCTTTAGTCCAGACTGGAGTAGCGAGCACGTTGTACCGTGAGAGTCTCGCTCTAGCAGCCTTCATTTTTGCAACGCAGCAATCGTAGACGAGAGACAAGGCGGTTCGCTCAGTACTACCATATATCTACTTGCGGCCTCGGTTGCATTGTGAATGATTGGGCAAAGCGAAAAAATGGAGTGCCCAGCTTAACGACTTGGAGGAAGACCTGACCGTCAAGTAGCTTGAATAATTATGAAGGCGGTACCTAGGACGCTGAGCAGTCTACATCTGACACTAAATCCTAGGGCATATTACCTGCCAGCTACTGGAGGAAGGCATGGGCTTCTTATGCAGACCTGGCTCTAGCTCTGCATTCTGGCATTTATGATGACCTCATCATCAGCATTCTAGAGCCAGAGCTGCATCTGCATCTTCTCTGCATTCATTACTCTAGAAAGCAAGCTGTGCCAGAGGTTCCATTGAAGTGCATGAGATGTGAGAGCCCAAACGCCATGCAAATACCTGAGATTTTCGACTGTCTCGTGCCAGCTTACATGTTCTCTCCGTAGCTTTAACCGATGCGAATGGAAAACCCAGACCATTTAAATCAAATAATTGTCATATACTTACAATGCATCAGTAAGAGTTCTCAGCTCTACACTAAGCTATAGGTATCTCAAAACATACTTATACCCAGCCAGGAGAGGTGCTTCGAACCTGCGATAGCTTCAAGAACCAGGACTGAGACGGCCATATTATTCGGGCTAATCCCGAGGCAATGACTATTTCCAAAGTATATTATGGCTAAAGTTTCTTCAAGCTACTCCGTACTTTAGAAAGCCAATAGTATAGCTTCTAGGGACATAATATTTGGAATCCTATGCTCAAAACTGTATAGCACAACTTTTCTTTCAAAAGTTAAGGGGACCGCACTTCTAAAGAATACCTAGCGGCAGCTGCGATTCTTTGAAGCAATATTTTTCAACGATACAGCAACTTTAATCATAATGCGATACCACGTTGGAGCAAAGTCAAAGGCGAGCACTATACCCATGGGCCAAAGCAGCAGGTAATCTGTTTATCTGTCTAGCAAAGTGCTTGCTAAGGCAGCTAGGTCGGTATCAAGATGTTCTGACATCGTGCAGAAGCTTTTTCAATAGCAATGCCGATATGTGCGATTTACTTTGGTGCCTCATAAAGGAAAATAGGGTCGTCAAACTCGATATTTTCTTTAAAATAAATTAAAGTAAATTTTTCGTGTGTAGCCGCGAAAAAAGCCTTAGTGGCTTTCACTCCGGTGCTTGTAGATGGAAATACAGTATTGGCTGCTGCAGGATTTGAGCCCATAACCTGAGACATGAAGTGCGTGCACCTTGCTATTGGCCTCAAGTTTGGTATAGCAATTATTATTTTCCCCAACCCCAGCTTATTAGGCAATGCATAGCTCAACCGTACAATTAAGGGCGGGTATTGCTTAGCTCTATAGCTGACAACTATCAGGCCAGCCGTGTGCCGTTTCGGCCTTAGATCTACGAAATGTAATGTATCTCCGTCTGTAACTCCACAAAGCCATAAAGACTAAGTGTATGTTAAGCATGAGGTTTTTTTATAGTGAACTCGAGGCCTGAGAGGCTTTGTGTGTGCATAAGGTTGGTTTAATCACCCTTAAGCTTAAGGAAGTTAGCGGCCATCCAAGTCCAACTGTCTTCTGTGCAGGCCAAGTGGCAATTAAGTGACTCATTGACTGAGCAACGCTTAGATGGCTCTAGGAATGTGTAGTGCTGACTGTTATCCGTAAAGACCCGGTCGTCCAGCGGGAAAGTGCTGGTAAGGAAATGAAGGAGCCTACGACCGAAACCCAGAGGTGCCCATCGCTTAATTTGATCCCCTGCTGATCAGCATCTATTTACATTTACACTTCGACATCGGTCACTGATATATGATCTGGGCCAGTAAAGAAAATACAATTTTATTTATTTCAGTTCGCTATTTCGGCAGAGTCGGTCTAGAGTTCCATCGCTGCAACGACGAGCTTTCCACGTAAAAAAACAAGCTAAACATCTGACTTTAGACTCCGCCACAGTAGCAGGCTGTAACCTGATGTTCTGACACAATCTATGAACGAAAAGAAGAACCGCCTACTCCAGGGGCGATAATTGCCTCCGCCGTCCCGGACTTATATTTCTTGGCCTCGGTAGCATCAAGCTAGCAAATAAAATTCACAGACTATCACACACTAAAAATAGTTTGCTGGATTTCAAGTGATAGCATTAGTTGCACTAATCAAGTCTATAAGTTTCATTCAATAGAATTAAATTCACTCTGATCAAGAGCGATTCTGCTTCGGTCGTCGTGGCCCAGCCAGCCAATAACGGTTATACTCAACCAAAAGCAGATAAAGGGGACATGGACCACTTCCTCAAAGGACCTAAGCTCTGTACAACAATATTTCGTGGGTGACGACAAAATATCTTCATTGCTTAGCAGTGGAGTGGTTTAACCACTTACTCGAGCATGCTTACTTGGCCCCTGTAAAAGCATAGGCAGTAAAGCAGAATTTGCGACAACCCCTTTGTTAAGGGGCTTCTGATGGAGACGCAGTGTGTACAGTTGAACTCCTCATAGCTACTCGGAGTCTATATAGGCAGACATTGGGAGCCTCCCACGAAGTTTCGGAGGCTATGGGCTGCTTCGGACAGTGAACCTTGGTGCTCTTCTTACGATCCTAATAAGCCATTCATGTAGCTTCTGACAGTGCTCTGATGAAATTCCGGAGCTGTATATTCTTTTCGTCTTGGGCAGAAAAGTATAGGATCGGTGATTGCTGTTAATTGAATGCTTGCATAGTATGACGCACTCGCGATATCACTGGCATAAAACACGGGGCACGCCTAAAAGCTTGTGCGAATGGCTTCACGATGGCGGCCCAGCTTTGCAGCTGAGTGCCATTGCAGTCTTTTTTGCAAGGCAAAGAACAAGTAAACACTCACGCGACCGTCTCGGGAGTCACCAACTTCAACGGTAAGCAGTCCGTTCTTCGCGACCGCCGCTTACTGCGACTCTACCTGGCCCGAATGGCTAGGCTACTCGCCCTGCACAGCAGTTGTATCCACCAGGGCCCAGATTTCTCAAGGCTGCGATTAACATAGGAAAGGGCACCTTGTGCAAACTTTGAGCAGAACAGATGCTCGCCTGACCTTTACCAAAAACCAAGACAGCATCGTCAGGGTCGGCGAGCATTGATTATCGACTAGATGGCCATTCGATGCGGAGTACCGCCATCGGCATTGCTGCTCGATCCGGCCCGAGACACTGCTGGATCTGCCAGCAGTAAGCAAACGGCATCATTCCCATTCGCCCTCTCCAGATATCCAGGCTTCCAATTTGATGGCTTCTGATAACCTGGCGACCTCTTTTATTGACTGGGCTGAACGGCTCGAGATGAATCGTCTACAGCAATGCGATTAGACTAAAGCCGGCTGCACGAAATGTGCCGCCTGAAATCCCACAGACACATGGCTGGCCGAACCTCCATCGCAGAGATTCCATACTTATCTAGAGGTAGCGAGTGTTACCCGAAAGATAGGGGATGCTAGACAGATTTGGTCAATGCAAGGCTGCAGTGACAAATACATTTCGGCTGCGCTTCTTATAGATAATAGTAATAATACTAATAATAGTTACACTTCTCCTGTACAGCACCCTAAGAGTGCTAAATCTTTACCCAGGCTCTCTAAAACTCGCTGCAAGGAAAGCCATGACCAAAGATTAATGTCATGGCACGTCTCACGCTTTTGACTCCACGCAAAGGCGCATAAGCACCATGCTTAGACTAGAAAACATGAGCACACGAGAATACACACTAGGCCATTGTTTGTTGGGAGCCCTAGTAAGCTGCATGCTATCAATCATGCACAGGTAAGCACCGAAAGCACACCAGAAAAGACAGCTTTACTAGGACGCAGGGTAAGTGGAGCGGAATTGCATATTAATAAATAATGAAACGTACATTCTTAGCACTAGATTTCTCAGCTGTGAGTCCTGCTCGGGGAATCCGATTTCCTGCCTTAGCAACAGAATCTACAAGTTTACAAGTAGCAGACAGCTTCGGAGACACGTGACTAGTATAAAGCAGCTCCCACCACGCATCCTTTACTCAATCATCTCAGCCTGCCTTGCTGCATTTTCACAGACTCCCTGCCGAAGGAAAATACTGCGAAGGATTAAAGTACGAACGATCAAACAGCAATATCTATCCAATTATATATCTTTCTGTAACGAAGTAATTGTCGAATGCACTCACGACCGCTTTAGTGGAGTATAAACACCGCTGTTTAAATAAAACGGTCATGCCACTAGGGCTACCAATTCTGAGCCTTTGACGATCACTAAGTCGGATATTTTAGAGCTTCCGAGCAGCTGGCGAGGTTTAAATAATGCACCGAGCACTTTGGAAGGGTGCAGGCAGGATTTGAATATATAAAAAAACTAAATCATTTGTATAGCGCCCTAAAAGTTCTTAATGTCTATCCAGGTGCATTGCATACATCGTAAGACCTGAACCCACGATCTCGGCGGTCAAATGCGAGCACTTATACCCTGGGCCAAAGTGATCAGGCACAGTACCGAGTGAGCTAGATTATTTCCCTTAATTCGCTAATCATGAATGAGTTATAAAGTTAGCAAAGTACGCGGCGTACAAGTTTGCACTCAGAGCCTGGACCCTTGTCCATAAAAGAGGAGTCTGCACCGCTTTATACGCGCTCGAGGAAAGACGGTAGAGACCGACCCCGTGGCGTGCACCACATTCGTAGTAAGGATACCTTACAGTGAGATAAACCACGATCTTGTGTGGCGTAACCACGGGGTCACTACAAGTATTCTGGCAATAAATAGCATATTTAACTACCCTCACAGCTGGAAAGCAGAATATTGACATACTTTCTACGATGTGAGCTCAATGTGCTTGAATACAGAATCTTTTGTCTATCATAGCTTTTTGACAATAAGCTCTTTCATCAACTGTTGTTACAAACGTGGTTCGCGGCTTCACGTACGGCCAGAACTAAGCCGCAAACACAGCACTCGTAACGGCACTAGTCTCAGAAGACGTGAGCCGAATACTGGTTACGCCTGAACCTTTTTTCGCAGCTAGCGACGAACAGTGCTCATATCTTAACATATCAAGTCCGTATCCATAATGCATACAAGTCTATTTGACAGCAGCTGACGGGTACAAGCGTTCAACAGCGGTCAAGAAGTACGCCAACGGCTCTGCGGACGAGAGCTCAAACCAGCTCCGATGCCGATGCCGAGTTTAGAATCCCAACTGCCTCCTATCTCACGGTGCCGGCTTTTAAAAAGGCCTCAGCTATAGATTATAGCATAATCTCATAATCACGAAAAATAATAATCAGCCATAATCTAGCTGGTTTAGCTTTTTCCTTCGTTTCACTACCACCTCGTTAAATAAAGACCGTCCTCGGCCGTAATAAAAAGAAATGGCAACCAGCCATGGTCCAAGTGAACAGTAAAATTGCTGAGAATCGGAACAAGAAGTCCAATGCATTTGCTTTTACAACAGGTCGAGTTTTCCTGACGATATTCAGTTGTATTTGTCATTTAAACCGTCGTATACTCCTGCATCGACTGACAAACTGAACGCTTGCCTCGCTGACATTCCATCTTGGATGTCGGCAAATTTCCTTAAGCTAAGCGACAATAAAACCGGATGGCTGCTCAAAGGACATCCCAATCGTGAGGCATACAATCACTTCAATCGCTTCACTATAAGGCTTTTTTTCTAATAGGCGATGCTTTTGTGCAACCATCGCCATGAGCTCGGAATTTAGGTGTCTTCGGCAGGTGCTTAAATTTTGGAAAGCTTCGTTAAGAAGACTGCTTCCAGAACCTAGCCATCACGTCCGATCCCTATCTAAGATTATGAACTGTCTTCCATGGTGGCTTGCCAAAATTAACTAGCAGCTCAGTTTTGTCTCGGCTAGATTACTGGAATTTCTTTTGGCTGGGCTACCTAAAACAAAATCCACTGGGCTACTGGCGATTAATATGGCTGCAAGGCTATTGTACAAATCCCAGAGGTTGTATTATGCGTCTCCTTTAATGAAAGAGCTAGGATGGCTGCTGGTTGATCAACGGATGCAGATCAAAGTTCTTCAGCTGACCCACAAAGCCGGCCACGGCTTGGCTCCTTCCTACCTAGCTAGTCGGCTGCACCAGTTTCGGCCTCCCTCGCCCTCAGGCCCTGTATGGACAGCAAATTAGCTGTTCAATTCCTCCGCTTAAAGACCGTTGGGGGGCAGAAGCTTGTGCTCTGCAGGTCCCAGACTGTGAAACTCGCTTCTACCATTATTTCACAACGTCAACTTCTCTCCTGCTTCCAACTATGGCACATCCTTTCCAACCGTCCTGAGCTGCTACTTCCATGCTCTCACGATCTCAACTGCTCTCCTGACTCAGCTATGGTTCCCTCTCTCTCTCTCTCTCTCTCTCTCTCTCTCTCTCTCTCTCTCTCTCTCTCTCTCTCTCTCTCTCTCTCTCTCTCTCTCTCTCTCTCTCTCTCTCTCTCTCTCTCTCTCTCTCTCTCTGTTTCGTGAGATGAAGTCTGTTGGCTACCGAATGCGTACCGAAAGCCACATAGGCTGTGACTGTAAAAAAACTCTCCTGTGTAGCATCCACATAGTCATTGTGGCTTTGTGGAGTTTAAGGCGGAGATACATTACATTACATCACAGCTTGTTCGTAACCGCTCCTCGTTGATGAATATTCGCGTAATTGACAGTGATGTCGTAGAAGAAATCGTAGAAATCGCATTCTCCATGTTGTTAAGTCAGTGGAATTATCGCAAAAGAAGTCACGCAGATATAATGACACCCGAGAAAAGCAGTTCCTCAAGTCAGAAATTTTTGTGAAAAGTAGTCGCCATTAAAACGTAGCGCTTGCGACATAGACAAGCAGGCCTCCTCTTCATCATCGTGCAGCAGAGGCGTGCGACATATAGCATAGTCACTACACTGAACACTGTCAAAACCCAGTTCCTCCCTCGGCTGACCTGTAGCAAGGCTTGGCTTCAGTCACAATACTTGTAGTGCAGACATCATCTGCAGTGGGCTCAAACATAGAGAAAGTGGCCTCCACAGCGTCAGAGCAGCACTCCATAATTCGAATGGTCGCAGTCTTGAAGAAAGTTACAACATTCACAAGCTTCACAGCGGCTATAACCAGCTCAGGTAGAACGTCTACTTTGCACCTCAAACGGTCAGTTGGTAAGGTATCATACACCTACGGGCACGTTATCAGCAGCCATTTCTATGTTCTCCCGTAAAATCACATTCTCTGGCTTCTCGAACCGTATATTGGGCTTCCCGATTTCCACATACGGAGCTTCAATTATGGCCTGCACCTGTGCTACATTGGTCATTTTATCGCCCTTGACATTTTCAAGATCAACCGCAGTAAGTTCAAGCCTGCTGCAGTCATTAGCGAAGTCAATTTCCAGCCGTGTATCAGTCTCGGCGGACTGCTGATTAACTGTAACATTTACGGTAGATAGCTTTGACGTCTACCGCCGGCGCATCTCTGTCTTCTGTGCATTCATACTCTCCTCGCAAGTACGTCGAAATGCTGCGATACGCTGGTCAGCAGCCAGTATCGCCTCTCATCATTCACGGTGCTAGCATGTCATCTATCATAAGTCGCGTAAGGTTGGAGCAACAGCTGCGCCAATTTTCTTAATTTTGACTAAGCATGGCATCAAAATTCGCATTACTACAGCGGGGTGTCTATCTTTTCTCAGTTCCGCGTCAGCTATTTCATCGTTTAATGACTCAATATCACGTTCAGTTCGTAACTTAAATACGCTAATAAATATCTCTATCTTCCAAGTTCAACGTTCACCAATAAATTCACAAGCCATGAGACTAGCGCAAGACCACTGCTAGGGTCCTCGTCAAACACTCCATACTTCTGAATCCAGTTTTTACAAGCGCGGCTTCCGTGCGGCTGCCTCGTCCGGTCAGAACGAGGCAGCTAACGCAGCACTCATAGCGGTGCTAGTCTCATCCGACGCTCGTCGAATGCTGGTGATACCTGAACCTTATGTCAAGGCTAGCGATGAAGAGTGCTCATACCTTAACATATCCAGTCCGTATCCATAATGCAGACAAGTCTATTTGACAGCAGCGGACGGTTTCAGGCATTCAACAGCGGCATGATGGACACCAACGGCTCTGTGGCCTACAGTTCAAGCCAGCTCAAATGCCAATGATGAGTCTGAAATCCCAACTGCCTTTTATCTCGTGGTGCCGGCTTTTTATGAAGCCTCGGACATATATAATCGTATAATCACGAATAATGATTTTCAGCGATAATCTGGTTTCTCTACCTGGTTTCTCTACCTGGTTTCTCTATTTCACTGAGTAGCATGTTGACGGGCAGCGCCGCGGTATTCCAAATTGGCTTATACGAAACCAGTCGGCTGTCAGCAGGCGACCGGAGTTGTAAGCACTAAGCATTGCACTTTGCAACTTTTTAAAAGAATATTGTTCGATTGGTCTTGCCACTGTGGCGAGCTAGAGCGATCAGGCAAACGTTTTTAAGACCCCAGGGTGAGTTTGGACTCACTTATCTTTGGTCATATCTGCTCACCAGCCGAAGGAGCTGACCTTACAAAATAAATGGATCAGCAATTGACTTTACACCACCCGTTAAGATTCATGGGCAGAAAGCTTCTAGAAAAAGAAAACGTTATCCCCCCCCCCCGCCGCCGCCACCATCCGTTCGCAGCTTCTCAGCTCGCGCGGAGTGCTCGAGCCGTAGCTAAGTACCAGCGACATTCGGGGGGGGCGATAAGCTGCAATAATAATAATAATTCTGCAAGATAATCCTGCAAGCTCGTGCCACAGCTTTTGCAGGGCATCGCGCAAGAACGCCTGTCCAGGCCAACCACCCTTTAGCTGGAAAAAAAGGAGAGCACGCGCGAGCAAAGTGGGAGCCCGCAGCACTGCAACAAATTTCAAGTGCCTAGAAAGAGATTGAGTTCTCTGAGGGTTCTACATCAAATTTGTTGTTATTTTTATCATTATTATGACATCATAACAATAGTTACGCTACTTTATTCGTGTGCTTTACCAAATTCTTTCCGCTCGTGAAAATTTCTTTTTTCATCAGTCGGTATTAAAACGGCGGCGTGCTAAATCGGCCAGATTCCAACTGATAATATTCATGATTCGCGATTTCTTAATTGCAATGGCAAGGAGCCGATTTGCGAACAGTTAAGGCCGAAGTAGCAGGACAGCCGAAGCCACGTGGTATGCAGAAATTTTTGCCCAGGCAATTGACCAGAACTGTGCTTTAGCTGAGCCATACGCAAGTTTCAAGTGCGCCATAGCCGATGCTGGAAGCAAGTAAACGTTAATCACTGTCGAATAGATTTCTCTATGCTAGATATATATATATATGTGTATGAACTTGCCATGTTCAGGTTCGGGCTCGCTTCGTTGCTGCTGTTTTCCGATACTTCCGGCGTACCCCAGTGCGTCGGTGCTGCACCTGAAAAATACCAGCTGATTTAACAGCCTCTTTTGTGTAGCGATAGATGAGCCTGTACGGCTATCACCACCGCTTACAGTGGCAATAAATGATCGCCCACCGCATGATTCGAACCCACGACCTCAGAACCAAGGTCGGGAAAAGCAAACGCCTTACCTAGTGTGCCATCGCACGTACAAGTAACTAGCCGCGTTACAAGGGTCCGGTCTTCGCCAGTATTCGTTATACGTCGATTGCTACATGGCCCATTACGAGCGTTGTATTTGCTCACTGCAGCTCTGTCCGCACGTGGAAGCCTCCCTAGCTCGCTTGTAGCAATGAGTTTTCGAGAACTGCCGTTCTGTTGCGTGTGCTCTGTGACGCGTGACCTACATCGCCATGATAAGCCACTCACTCTTATGACTTCGCGACCCTTACTAATTCGGGTAGTGGCAAAATGCTTGCAATGTGTGAAGATCCGAAGCTCGCAATACGCCAACGATAACGACACAGCGCTCGATATTCTGCGAGCAGCGAAAACAACGAAACCGTATTTGAAAAAGGACAAACACTAGCCTGTGAATTCCGGCCGCTGAATTACGGCTAATACAGCGGGTGACTTCTATCAGACAGGCTTACAGCAGCTGCCGCTCAGCGGTAGGACTCACCGACCGGCGCACCATTACTCTCGGCGAGCTACTTCGGTCAGGACCATGGCTTAAATAATGGTCAGGTCGTAATCCACACTATAATCTCGTTCGTATATAATCATAAATCGCGCTGCTCAAAGCCTCAGCTCTCAGTTATAACTCAGTGGCTCTCAGCTATGATTCAGCAGCCAAGCTCGTAGTTGTAATCTTGGTTCAGCTATAAAGACCATAGCTCGTAATCTAAGGGCATTGCACCATCCCCTTCTTTACGATGCATGTCCGTATACATCAGACATGCAGTTGCTCGTAGACTCATAGTGCCTGCGACAGTGTCAAATGAGCTTGTAGTCTGGGATGTCGGCTGGGTCGCTGTAGCGAGCCGGGAGCCCGTACCGTGCTGGAATGGAGCTGTTCTCTTGACGCTGGTTGTATCGTCGTGCCGCCGCCTACCGCCAGCCATGAACACGTGTCTCAGATGCTCCGGAAGCCATGTCACCTGCGGCTCGTTGTAAGCCAACGGTAGCTGCAGTTGAGTATCACCGTCAAGGTCGCCTCCACCGTCAGGTGCAGCTTCTTACACCACATTTTTTTGATTTACCTACAGTGTAATTATTGGAACCACACGCAGAGAAAACATTGGATAACAATGAGACAGACTGATAGCCCTTCTAACGTAACTGGAATTCGGAATTGAACTCGTCTTACCTGTGGTACACACTGTGGCAGAATCGAAGCTCCATAGAACTCAAGGGACGAATGCCCTCTTGCATTGATAGAGAAACAAAATAAGACAAGGAAAAGGCAGAAAAACTTACTTTGTCACAACCGATGTAAAATTGACATCGAAAATCTTAATTACTATTCGGAAAGTCCGTCTGAGCGATGTGTACTATACTTATAAATAAGCGTGCGTTGGCCAAGGACTTATGCTGCTCCACAACGATCGCATACTCGACTAAATCACGTGTCCTCTAAACCTATTCTAAACAAATGAACAATTCATTTCTGGACAAATATCGCCTGTCAACGATCAGAGAAAGTTTGCCATTAGGCAACGTCATTGAAATTACCCACGAGGTTCAATTAACAACACCATTTTTCAGGTAGTAAAAATAATATTAATAATAATACATTCGTATAGTGCCCTCTGAGAACTTAATCCCTTTCCATGCACTTTTTATATACTGCAAAGAAGGCAAGATCATTACACAAGATAGGCACTGAATGACCGAAATAAATTATGTAATCGCACATACAACCGCATTTTTTATGGTACGAAGTATCAACGAAAATCTTAGCGACATCACGGATTTTCATGGAGCCCATAGCGCGAATCTAAAATCATGCAAACAGCCCACATCCAATAGCTTTCATGCTTAAGACGGAGTAGAGCGGCGTTTTCTGATAACCTTGAAACAAGCGTGTTGGTTTCGATCGCAACAAAATAGCCCCAGCTAGAAAAAATATCCTATAATATAAAACCAATAAGAAAACTCACTCGACGAGGTAAAAATCAATACTTAATCTCGCATGGATAAACAAAAAGCAATGGATTCCGTGATCACTATTTCAAAAAATATGTAGGAGCTACTCAAAACCTGGATCCAATCAAAACTCAATCGTCTAAGCAAGGACAAGGCAAGGAAGTCCGCCGGATCCATGTTTGAACAACGCAATTACAACCAACGAAATCACTTATTGAATACCGTAAATCGTTTCATTTAATATGGCAAGTGCAAGTCAGACCAGAAGGTAACACCTCAAAGCTTACTGCATAACCATTGCGTCTACATACCCATCATAGGTAAATCCGAAATCAAGCCAACCAGCTCAATCCGATGCCTTTCGCTTTGCTGTAAGCACCTCGAGAAATTGTCCAAGTACAAATTGCAAGCAAAACCACCGATGGAATTAATATTTAAATATGCAATAACTCGAAATACCGATACCAATACCAATTATTCCGAGGAATTTCACGTGCTGCGATTGCAGCTTCCGCTCATTACCTTCGATTCATAACGGCGAACATCGATCCGGTGTCGTGTTTTTTAAGCATGGTAAACAAAGACTCGACCCATAGCATCCGAGCACCAATATGCTTGCTGTTCCAATATTTTTTTAATTACTTTTCTCTTTACAACGTAGCTCAAAACCGCGAAGATATCGGTTGTAAGCCAAATGCGAGCTCTCGCCAGCAGGCCTACCACAAAACGAATCAATAGCTTCGATTACTCAAAGTGGCACGTCGCTATTGCGTTTCCGAAAATTTTTACAGCTCGTACTTTCCGCGCCCGAGAGCCTTTAGTAATCATTGCTCTCTTGAATCCTTATAATCTATCTTAAAATTGCCCTGCTCATATTGGCTTGTTGCTGCTCCCAGATTCTCAGATATTGTCCCATTAAACGCCAGTGCAACACACACACACACACACACACAAGAATCCAAAAAATTAATTTGGCCAAAAAATTGACATCACAAAATCAACGCCATGGTAGATCAAGCGCTTCTCAAAGAATTCTAGCGCGACCACTGAATGTAATATGAAGGCAACAGTGCTATCGTTGCGTAGCACTTACGTTAGGGGGCGTGCAACCTACTTATTAGGACTTATCATCAATCACGTAATCAGTCGTCCATATTGGTTTGACCGTCCGTCGTTTAAATCTACGAAGAGCATCTTCAGTATCCTGCACATGCTGGCTATCACGGCCCCTATCACACCTGTTGCCGTGCCAGCGGTACTGACAAGCACCAATTTCATCGTCCTCGACAGGTAGACTTGCGTCATTGCCATCAACTGAACCGTATAAATTGATGCTTTGACCACCGCTGGTTCAAATGAAACGACCAGGCCCACGGTATTTCCACAAGCGATTAGCGTGCACAATTTGTACGTCATCTCTGAAAGTCAATTTTTGCAACAGCACATGAACCTTCCCAAGGGCTCAACAGCTTGGCTTTAGAGTCCCTTCTTTCCCAGAGAGCTATAAAACCAAACCCTACTACCAGATTGCAGCAAAACAGCACTGGCTATTAAATAAGTTCGAAGCTTTATTTCATCTGCAGAGACAGTTAAATTCTCTCTAACCTTATCTTAAAAGTCTTAAAGGCATTCGTGCTTGTCTCGGATAGGCACTCTATAATTAATTACTCGCTGCTCAAAAGGCGTCTATCTTGCCAGCAGATCTATTGATACCTTATTCCCTACCCAACATCAATCTGGCAGTAGTAAACCCTGTGGACACACGTCCCTCTGAATGATATGTCATCGCCAAAGGCGGCAAAAATATCCCAGTCGTCCTGCTTTTTGCTACAGCATTCTGCAATACTCTGCACCAGAATGCGATTATGGCGCTCCGCCATGCCATCCGACTACGGATGTTGGGACACACTCCGTGTTTTATGAATACTTAACACTTGCAGCACTCGGAAAATACAGCTGATTTAAAATTGCTGCCTTGATCAGAATGCAAATAATTCTTCAAGCATGCCAAAACGGTAAAAGAAATCGCATGCAACATTGACAATAATAGTGGCCTCCAGGTCAGGAATCGCGTAGGCTGCAGGTCACTTAGTGAAGTACTCTATCAAGACACCGATGTACTTAAAGCCCTGCTTAGTGGTAATAAAAGAGCTCGGTATATCAACTACAACTCGTTTTATCGGAACGCCGACCTGATAAAATTGCAATGGTGCTTAGGCTGCACCCTATGCCCTTCTCGGCGCAACATGCCTTGAAGGGTTTACACCACTTGCCTACATCGCTATGCATGCGATAGAAATGCCGCCTCAGATGATTTGATATCTTCTTAACTCTTAGGTGTCCACATGCAAAATTATTGTGCGCTTCAGTCAAAGCTGACGACCACATTTAAAAAGAAATTAAAAACGCACCTACTCATCACAGCATTTAGTGGGTCCCTGTGATTCGTCCTTTATGTGCTTATGCGTGCTGACACTGTTGCGTGCTGCCACTAACCACACTTGCATCCTGACCCTGTGCATGTCACCCCTAACCATGTTATTCATGTTTTTTATGGAATATGTTAACACTAACCACTAGATCATGTTTCATTTGCAGCAAATGTTAAGCGCCTAGAAAGTGATTGAGTTCTCCGAGGGTGCTTTATCAAGTGTATTATTATTATTATTATTATTATTATTATTAAAGCCTTGGACCTAACCTTCCTAGCCACAATGGTTAGCCAAGTTATCAGGTCATTCAGAGATACCCACTTTCTCTGTAGCAGTCCCGATAGAGTATAAACATGTTGCATAGCGACCAGTTATACTTGAGGCAATGCTACGGGAGACCTTCTCCCACACCGAGCACGACCTGCTTTCTCAAAACTACTTCATGAACGACTGCAGGTCTTTGTTCTCCTCCTGCTTACGCGACGTGTCCCTCAAAGCCTCTGCATCATCTTCAACTCTACTCTAGTAGTGTACAACAATACCTTGATCTCTTCCCTAACTGGCACAATGCATGCATTAATAGCACAAGGTCCGCGACTCAAGCTGTCGGCATTCCCATAGGCTGTTTCAATTCTATACTGTATTGTAATTACGTTGGTCTGATTTTCCAACCCACCGAGCAAGCAGACCATCCGAGTCCTCCAGGGTGAAAAGCTATTTCAGAGCCTTATGGTCAGTGCGGATCGTGAAACTTGCCCCATACAGGTACGGATAGAAATTTCCCAGACTTGTAAAATGGCTAATCACTCCTTCCCCGTAACGCGGTAATCTGTCTGTGGACAACTTAGTACCTTATTGAAATAAGCCACCAATTGCACATGCCCATCCTTAGACTGTGGCAGCACCCAACCAATCTCTCGGTGGCGAGCTGCGAAGTCCAGTATGTACGGAGCCGCCAACAATAGCCCAGGAGGTAAGATGCTTGCTGTTCACAACCAAGGTCGTGTGTTAATATCCTGCAGAGGGCAATCCTTTATTGCCCACTGCAAGCGGTGGCGATATCAGTTAAAGCTTTTCTGCAGCTATAAAAAGGAGGCTTTTAAATCACCTAATATATTTTTTATATTTTTTATTTTTTTTTATTTTTTATTTATTTTCAAGAATGTAATCTCTTTCTATGCACTTTACATATGCCGTAAAGAAAGCGTGATAAATTGTTCATGGTAAAGTGCCCAATTGCAACAAACATAGCATGGTCAGAGGTGGCATGCACAGTTTCAACATGTAAAATATGGTTAGTGGTAGCACAGGCAGTGTCAGCACGCATAAGCACACAAGGGAAAAAATCACAAAGACCTATCAAATGCTAGGAGAAATACGACTTGTCGTCAAGGAAACCTCATTACGCCTTCTAGATATTTGAAGAGGGGATACAGAGTGAAGGTTTTTTTATACAGTCATGCCTAAATCGGCACTAAATGGCCGTGCGTTGGGGCAGGCATACAGCTTCAGGCTAGCCAAGTTAAAGTACTGGGTTTCATTTTGGATTAGTTTAAACTTGCCTACAAGGTGGCGCACCTTGGGTGTCCAGTCCAGCCAGTTATTTCTGGAAAAGTCAGCGGGGAGTGCGGCGCAGTTACGCAATATTTGTCCAAAGGCAACGGCTGCGCAGTTTCTGTCAGGGCGGCCCTCCAAGTAAATCTGACGCGGTTCGCCTTCCGAGTGCAGCTGCACTCATCGAAAATGGCGGTCCACACATTTGTGCACAGATGAGGTGGCTTTCGGGCTGCGCACTTTCCACGTACGTCTTCAGGCTCTCATACGATACTTTTACTGTTGCCGGGCCAAAGAAGCCTGCCAGGCAGTGCCCCCCCCCCCCGTCCTCTGCGGCTTTATTGTCTTCTTCCCAAGGGCCGCCAGCATGCCTGAGCATGCCCTAAATAAGCAGTCCGTCAGGTGCCCCCTAGCGCTCCAGCTTAGAGTGCGTTACATTAGGAACAGATCAGAGCCTTTCTGAAGCCTCAGAAAACTTAATCTCATTTCAATTTGCATCTTTTCTAAAAACCCGTTTTCAATCCTGTGAAATAGTCACGCCCCTTAGCAGTACGATAACCGTAGCAACATGATGGGAGATACTACCATTCGCCCCATCACTGCTATTTTCTCTAGCCTGGCAATTCATAGCAGCCAGATGAGCAATTTTTCATTTGAAACGCCGCGAGAAACTTCAGCGCAAATGACCCCAGCTTCCTGTTTACCACTACTCCTTTCCTAAATATGTGCGGCGGCAATAAAATTACCTTAGCTGCTTCTTCACTAACAGCGCTGGGCCTCAAACACTGCGCTCGTAACATTGCTAGTCCTTACCACCGTGCTACTTGATGTGCTTACGCGTGCTGACACTGTGCATGCTGCCACTAACCACATTTGCATGCTGACCCTGTGCATGTCACCCCTAACCATGTTATTCATTTCGTTTGTTTTTTCAAGCATGATTTTACGTACATTTCAATTGCATTTCACTTTACAGCAAATGTAAAGCGCCTAGAGAGAGATTAAGTTCTCTGAGGGCGCTTTATCAAGTGAATTATTTTTATATTATTATAATTACTAATACCGACGAAGCTAGCGACCGAGCTACCGACTGGCGACTAGTCACGGTTAGCGACTTGTGGGTGCAGCACCACTACATACAGCTATGCCGTATATCTATGCCGTCTATAGCGGAACAAGATAGTAATTAACTGTGTGCCCATTCTTCATTATAAAAATTCCAAATCCATTGCTCAGAGCCGTCCATTTGACAGCCACAGAGGGCCACATGATATACAACTGAAGCCGTAGCGTTTAACTGGGCTCGTTTGCTCGACACCCAAAACACACAACTTGGCTGCATGGCTCGAAGTGTAGAACGGATTGACTACTACATGAGTCGCGCTTATTGTGCCACGTGACCATAGATTCTGACATTACGAGTTCCTAATCAATCATTGTAATTCAGGAGCCGCAAATAGTGTCGAGGCACTTATACTGCTCTAGCATGCCGACTCTTTACAATTTATTATTAGTTTGGGCACTGCTAATCGACGATGGCCGTTATTGCCTTCTCTGTAGTGTAGCTGTATGACCTCTGACTCACCGAAATGGAGGTTCACTCATTTGTGCACAGATGAAGTGGCTTTCGGACTGCGCACCTTCCACGTATGTCTTCACGTCGTCTTCACGTCTTTAATAAAGCACTCGGTCGCTTCGAGTAACTTGCACCCATTTGGAAGTAAGCTCACCTACTCCCTGCTAGCCAAGCCAATGTGACCGGAAAATACCAATCGTGAACAGCACGTTTCCTGCGACGCCCACTCCAGGTCTAGGATTAGTTCATTTGACCGATTTCTAGCTACCTCACTAGGGCCATCAAGATTCTACATAGAATAGAAGATGTCTATGCATTATAAATTACACTTGTTAAGGCCACCGAGCAATACTGCATTTTAAATGCAAAATCTGTTGCACAGGTGGATTGCTTCTAAATGTATTTTTAGCCTATTTGTGAGACCTTACGTTGAACCTATGAAAACGTAAGTTTTCAAAATGAAGACGGGATTCTCACTCTTATAAATTTTCATCTTTGGCTTTTTGTGAGAAGATTTCGTTAGAGGAGACCCATCATGGAAGCGACAAAAGTAGACTTGTTGCTCTGATCACATGACTGTGCCCAGATCATTGTTCTTCACAAGACTACCTCCGTGTAAGCCAATCTGTAACTATTCAATTCGAAGAAAAACTGTCTGTCTCATGGTTTGCTCTCAGATAAATTCGGCTGTACTTGAACCGCCAGAAGATCTGTTCCATCGAGCTGCGCACGAATGCAGTGAATAAGAAAGCATGTAAAAGCAGTTGAAAGTATCCACGCTAATAAAACTAAAACAGTCGTGCACGCTCGGTACAAATCTTGGAGGGCCGGTTCCGCTATGCGGTCTACCATTTGCTGAAGTGCCTAGAAAGATTTTTAAGTTCTCTGAAGGTGCTATGCAAATATGTTATTATTATTATTATTATTACATCAAAAATGGCTACCGAAACTCCACCTTCACACGTCAATACGATCTACTGAGCTCCGCTATATCCTTTCAAACTCATAAATTGTCTTGACTTTTTATGAACCCTTTGAACTTCACGAAAATGCTCAGTAAAAATGGGACTCTTGCAAGCGATCGAATTTCACTGTCCTCGGTTTCACCATAGAAAAGATATTCTACCTGTAATCTGAGTTAATATTAATACTTTTATCACGGAAACTTCTTTTAATGCTCTAAGGAAGCTTGAAGTATTCATTTAGTGCGAACATACGCACTGAGTAGTCAGCGGTATAGGCCAGCTTTTCTTTTTTAAGAATTTCGTTACGCCAGTTAAGAATGACAGGCTAGCCATTGATGAGAATTGGCAACTTGCTATTCCTTAGAATTTGCTTCTTCATTCTATGAAACTTGTTTTGTTACTCTTGTACTGGCATTCAATTTCGTAGAAATTTTTAAAAACCCAAATTTTCCACTGCTGGAACCATTTAGAAGTTTTTAGGACCCGTTGAAACTCTTCGCTCAAGCTCCTCTGTTTCCTCAATTCCTCTCCAGATTTCCCGTGCTCCCCTTTTTTTGACCCTCGAGATATTGATAGTACTTTCTCGGAAAATGTCATTAATTTAGTCCAGTGAAACTCTACTCACCGAACTCGAGCACACTTAAGCACCCACGTTTGGGTGGGTGAAGCCGTAGAGAATGGTTAGGTAAATTAATCACTCATTATTATTAAAGCGAGAATATTCTAGCATATTTAATAGATTAACTAATTAATTATGCTCAAAAGAACACACGGGATCTGACATTAGCTAATAATTCAGTGATCATTATTTAAGCAAGCATATTCTGGCATATTAGAAACGAGTAATGAAGGAATGAGACCCAAGCACCCGCACACATAAATAGCAATCAACTAAGGAAGCCCTTTAAAATTATGAACATTTTACTGCGCGTTAACGGTCTTTCGCACTGCATTTCGGTAAATTAGTGACACGCGTGTATATGTAACAATCCAGCTAGATCTGTATACCCATGTAATCGGCACATTTAAGAACCATCAGCTAAAGAAGCACATTAAAACCAATACACAATTGAAAATGTGTTCACAGCCGTTCGAATGGATTTTCATGAAGAAGCGCAAATTTTCGCAGCGATCCCTTGAAAATACGCCGAGTCCTGAGCAACTATCACTATGCTAGCGCTCATGTGCCTCAAAAAACCAAAAAATGTTTTTTTGCGCGTCATTTCTATACGTTACGTAATTGAGAGTCACTGCTGACTCTCTGGCCGGCGCTAATCAAATTGCCCGTATTGGTCTTAGTCCAGGCGTAAAATGATCATACCTCACAACCCAGGTTCGATTGGGCTCACGGCTAGGTTCGAAGTAGGTTCAAAGTAGGGTCGAGTCGTGTAGCAGGCAATTCTTTGTTACCTGCTACCCACTGCTAGCAAGCGGAGCGATGGCTCTCCTAAGGCTCTCCTACTTAAATTGTATCGTGCGTGAATTGCCTAGAAAGAGGTTAAGTTCTCTGAGGGTGCTTACACAAAAGTGCTATTTTTATTATTGCAGCATTATAACTTAGACTATTTATAATAACAATAATAATACATATGTGTTGCACCCTTAGAGAGCTTAGTCACTTTCTTGCCACTTTAAATATGTTGTAAAGGAAGCAGGATCGTATGGTTAGTGGTGAGCATGCACAATATCAATAAGCATTTGTGGTTATAGATAGCATTCACATTGCCAACATGTAAATATGGTTAGTGGTAACGTGCACAGTGTCAGAGCACATAAGCACGCAACGGATTAATCACAAAAAATAACCAAATTCTGTGAGAAGCAGGCGTTTTGGCTTATTTTTGTATGTCTTCAATGTAGTTCGATTGCATGCGGGCTGGTACCGCTCCTTTCCTCAACAGCTGGTGGGAGCATCCTCGAGAGGGGCCTGTGCACAGCTGTGGTCCGCTTCTAATGAGACGTTGACACAGGCCGATAACCCGCTGGTGAACAGAAGTTGGATTCACCATCGGGGTCGGCCAAGGGACAGCAGGTGTCGAGGAGAGGAGACTCGAGTGTGAGAAGGGGGAGAAGGCAGTCGTGCGTCTTGCTGCTCCGTGCCTTGTGCAATAAACCGTTGGCGTTGTTCATCGGCTGGCTCTCTGATGTGCGAACCAAACTACATTCAAGTCAAGGGATGTCTTGACGTAAGTCGGAAGGGATTTCCATGCTTATGGAGCATACGAACTAGAGGCACGGTCTTCGAAGGATTTGTGGTTGGTCCGAGGCAAAGCTAAGTGATTTGAGAAAAGCGGATTGACGGGTTCTTAAAGTGAGTGACAGAACCTTGAAGTCGATGCGCTGCTTGACTGGGAGCCAGTGCAGGATGGAGAGAATGGGTATGATGTGGCAACTGCGATGCTCATGACAGAGAAGCCTACCTGGAAAGTTTTGCACCAGCTTTAAGCTCTTGATTGCACAGGCCGGTAGACCAGAGAGCTATAG
The DNA here is from genome assembly GCA_009760855.2 of Cristatella mucedo. NCBI lineage: Eukaryota > Metazoa > Bryozoa > Phylactolaemata > Cristatellidae > Cristatella > Cristatella mucedo. The sequence continues at coordinate 2,046,258 of WPIO01000005.1, forward strand.
AAGCCGAGAAGGGATGTCACAATTGCATGGATCAATTTGGATATATTATCCCTGTCTAAGCAGACCCGAATCTTGGTAGTAATACGTAGCAGAAAGTACAAAGACTTGACTGTGGAGCTGATGCGATCGTCTATGGGTAGGTCACTTTGGAACAGGGCACCCAGATTTTGCGCCAATGCTGCATTAGATATGCTGGAAGAGCCGGTTTTGAGTGTTAAGCTTTCCCATTTCTGAGTCACATTTGGTTTGCCCACATCTGTTAAGTTCGTCTTATCATAAATCAATTTGATGAAGTTTGCTGCCATCCATTTGCTTGTGTAAGCAATACATGCAGCAAGGAAGCTGAGAGAATTTGACGTGCTGGAGGGCTTGGAAGGATCAAAGCACAGGTACAGCGGTGTGTTATCTGCATAGAAGCTAAAGCCTAGATTGTGCTTGACGATCGCATGGGCAAAATGGTGAGTACATATTGTGAAAAGAAACGGACCAAGCACAGAGCCCTGAAATACCCAGTACTTAAGAGATTCCGTGCGTGATCTTTTTCCGTTCAAATCAATACGCTGGAGTCGCTTACAGCGATATGACCTAAATCATTGCAGTGCAGTGCAAGTGATTCCCGGGTGAAATGAGAGGCGTTCGAAAAGGACTTGTTTATCAATATAATTTGATTAGGTAATCTTTACTTTTTTGATGGAAAGAGAGCATGCTTGAATAAAAAGGCAAAAAGCACTCAAGCTTGTCGCATTCAATTAGGTAATGTATTCCCTCGCGAGATTCTGAACAGGAAACCGGAAGGCGGCTGCTAGGGCTTCGCGCCGGCTCATCATGTGCGCCGGCCGGTAATGAACTTTCGTGTGCACCCATTAGCTTTTAATACAGCAACCGATAGAACTTTTGGAAAGTATATGCGGACGTCCTGAAACCCAAATTGACGTTCGAAAACGGCAGCGACTCAAGAGATGCTGTCGCTCTACCCTTGACCTCAGGAAGGCCTGGTGATTTCGGAACCACTGCGGTCTTTTTCGCAATCTTTGGCAAGTCACTGCGGGGGATACCAATCCCTAAGGATAGAGCAGTGATATGATTGTGGTTTTATTTAATTGATGACACTGCCCCCGATCGCTGTACGAGTGGGCTGCGACACTCGATGTGGTAAGCAGCCGGGCCGGGCTATTAGTGGTTGTTTTGCTAAGGGAGTCGGGGGGGGGACTCCGGTGGGCGAGAGGGGCGAGGAGAGTCGTGCTTCGCCCTGCTCCGTGTGTAGGGAGAATAAACTGGTGGTGTTGCTCGTCGGCTGGTGTTCTGTGCAGTACGCGACGATAATTCAGACTACAATAATCCCTAGTGATATCGCGCAGGGAGAACGTAAAAATAGCACGCGGTTAACTGAACCAGACTCGCCCGGCCGCAGGCCACGCCTTCGTATGGGCAGTGCACGTTCACAGTGACTGAAGTGCTCTCACGTAGTAGCACTCTTCTTCTCAGCTGGAGCCTCCAGTGGATAATAATAATAATAACAATACATTTGATATATCGTCCTCAGAGAAAGAACTCAATCTCTTTCTAGGCACTTTACATTGGCTGCAAAGGAAGCACGATACATTCTTGCATGAGGCTTAAAAGATAACCTTTGAAGGGTAACTCCTAGCTTCCTTGTATGTCTGTCATAAGAACGGCAATCGTCTTCAGAGGATCGGGGACCAGCGGATTCGCACATGAGTTATCTACACGCTGTCATGATAAAAACCTAGCCCGCGAACTACTCAAACGCCACTAATTTGCCGCTTTTTTGCGGCGTCATTTTTGTAGTTTCATTTTTGTAAGCAGAATTATATTTCTGTACCCCCGGCCAATCTGAGCACCCTAACTCCCTAACCTCTCTCTCTCTCTCTCTCTCTCTCTCTCTCTCTCTCTCTCTCTCTCTCTCGCTCTCTCTCTCTCTCTCTCTCTCTCTCTCTCTCTCTCTCTCTCTCTCTCTCTCTCTCTCTCTCTCTCTCTCTCTCTCGCTCTCTCTCTATCTCTCTCTCCCTCTCTTGCTCTCTCTGTCTCTCTCTCTATCTGTCTATCTATCTATATATCTATTGATCTATCTATCTATGTATCTATCTGTCTATCTATTTATCTATATCTCTTTTACCGATCCCGCCATCCGTCTATCACCCAGTTTCTTGTGTCTCATTTCGTAAAGATAGATTTTCTCAACTCTCATCTTGACTATTTCCGATCAAATTAAGGATCTTCCAGTGAAGAACGTGGTAAGAGTCTCCATCAGGATATATGTGAGTGAAATTGAGCCTAAATACCAAAACTACTGGAATTTTGCCACGATGACCGATTACTTTTAGAACCTAAAGCGCCACCATCCAGCTGCTGAGCTTAGCAGAAACTCGGTGAAGTTACAGCCTAAAGTATTTGAGTAAAAGAAGGAAGACCTACTTTTAAATTCTATATAACCTAGAGGATTTTTTATTAAACAATCGTAAAAACTTTTGATATTGCATGTGACAGTATGGTAACATAAAAAGGCAAATTGTTGAAAATCCTAACGTGCTGGGTTAAAAAGAGACAGATTCTTAAAGAGGATCCCACAATTTACTTGATTCCTTTATTAGATTGAAAACGACTTACAAAAAATTTCATTTGCAGGCCAGTGATTTAAGCCATCATCGTTACCATAATAATTATTAAAAGTAAAATCAGCCGATGGCTCGTCTATTATGTTGGTGAATATGTCATGTCGCTTACTGCGTTATTGTCAAGCGTTCCATATGGGCTAGAAGCCGCAAACCAAAGAACAAAATTTAACAACAATAATTTGAATGATAATTAAGCTTTTATGTAGCAACCTAGGAGAGCTATTTCTCTTGCTAGCCACTTTACATATGGCTGCAAGGGAAGATTGCCAATCAGTTGGTAACACCATGCACAATGTCGGCACGAAGAACCACACCATCCTAGCTCTTTTAGCAAAGGAGACACGCGCTCAAACTTCTGGGACTTGAAGACCTTGAAAAATAGCCTTGCAGCCATATTCATAATCAGCTGCAATGGCCTAATCGCTTTATTTGGTAGCCCAGCCAATAGGGAATTGTAATAATCAAGCCGATACATAATTAAGGAGCTAGTTAAATTGTTTACAAGCAACTTTGGGAGACAGCTCCTAATCTTGGATAGGGATCGGACGTGATGGCTAGCTGTAGAACCAGTCTTCTGAATGAAGCTTTTAAAATTGAGGCAGTTGTTGAAAACGACACCTAAATTTCGGGCACGTTGTGATGGTCGCACAACAGCATCCCCTATTAGAAGAGCGAAGCCTTTTAATCCAGCCACACACTTAGGGTGTCCTATGAGCAGTAGTTCGGTTTTATCACTTAATTTCATGAAGTTTTCCGATATCCAGGATCGAATATCGGCAAGGCAAGCATTCAGTTTCTCAGTTGCCGCAGCAGATTCCGACGGTTTGAATGACAAATATAACTGAGTATCGTCAGCATAGAAGTGATATCCTATTCCATGGGCCTTAATCACTTTTCCCAGAGGTTGAGTGTAAATGGAGAACAGCAAGGGACCGAGTACAGACCCTCTTGAGGGACTCCACATGTGACCCTTCTCGTTTGTGAGACCTGACCCACACACGACACGGATTGAACGTGATCAGACAAGTACGATTTAAACCACGTCAGTGCTTCGTCTGCCAGACCGATCGTTGTTCTCAATCGTTCGAAAGTGGAGCTCGCTGTTTCTTTCATCCCCAAATTTTTTCCATAGAGGGATCACGCGATTCATGATCTTGCAAACCCTAATTCGGAAAAGAAATTTACATGTTAGTAGTTAAGTCTGACACGCAAAATGAGCCCAAGGTCAGTTTTGACTGCATTCCGTTTCAAGAGGTTCCAAGGTACCTTATGGAAAGTTGCGGGGGTCACTTAAGGGGTGGATCTCGATCACCCGATTTGCATTGGGCTATCCTATCAAGTCAGTTTCTCGGGTTATTGAATTTCCGTACCTTCACTATCACTACTCAAGCTCCATCATAGGTCTTGGTGGAATTAGTGAAATGGTGATGTAGTTAATCTGCCTCTCGATTAATCTAGCGACCACTCAAGTACAAGGCATTGCCGCCGAACCACTGTATAAGGAGATTGAAAGTGAAATTGAATGTCGCGAGAGCAAGTTACATGCCAGCGCAAGAATTGCTTACGAGAGTGAACTCCTCCAAGAGCTCAGCGAATAGCACAAGTTAAGTTGAAGATTAAAGAACTGCTTACCAGGACACAAGCTCGTTTTCAAGTTAGCTCGTACAGCAATAGCACGGCGTTGGCATGTGCGTACGAGTAGGTGCTGTATTTCGAGGTCAAGCTTCATCGACTGCTTCGTCAGACGCAGCCGAAACAGTAAAGCCCATTACAGCCTGTGTTGCCATCTGTGCTACTCTTGCATAGGTTGTTATTTTGAACCAGCAGCGACAGCGTGACGTTGTGCACACATGTGAGCACAACGCCGTCGCACATGCAATGCACCGCCAGACGTTAATGTCGTGGGTATTCTCGCATGAAGTTTCGAAGACCTTTTGTGGCCAGCATATCCTCTGAAATATCTGCACGCAATCCGGGTGACTGTTCCAAAATGACCTTCCACTAGATGACCACATCAGCTCCGAAGACAATTTTGTGTACTTTAAGGTAAGTAATATTGCAAGCATTCAGGCCTGCTCGACAGGGATACCGCAACCACTTTGGACCACGAATTTTTAACATCCTGTCTCGACTTTTAAAATCATAACTTGCACGTCTTCCGGCCTATGTGATAAGGTGGTTGCAGTTGATGCAGAAATCTAGTCAAGCTTATCTGTCAAGAACGTCACAATTTCCACATTACGACACTTCTCCCCGACCTGCTGCTATTTATCAAGCAGTGAATTAACTTCAAGGTTTGGTTCCTCACTTTGAGGTCTCTTTATTCTCTGGCTTCAGCCTACCTATCAGAACTATGCCCTTACCAGGCTGGGCGTAGCACCACCCGATCTTCTGACCCAAACCGTTCAGCAACACCTCGAAAGAATCTGAGATCCCTTGGAGACTGTTCCGTTAGTTCTCATGCTCCCACAGCCTGGAAGTCACCACCGACTGAGGTCACGACGTCCCTTGGCTTGATGACATTTAAGCAGAAGCTAAAAATGCAACCGTTCCTCGTTGGCGCTCAAAACTGGATTACCCAAACCGGTCTTTTTTTGGCAGCTGACTCCTCATAACTCCCGAACCACAGAGAGGCTCGTTACCCTCTCGTCAGTTATACGCAGCCACTATCCGATGAATGTTTCTGAAAAGAGAGCAAGATTTAGTCCTATTTGCAACACCCTGCGGCAGCGTAATAAACCCGCTGAACGGTAGCTAGCTACAGGGCAACCCCCTAGCAGACCCGGGTCGCCCGGAAAAGGAAGCCACGGGATCCGGCGGAAGTTTCCTCAAACGGAAGGCGCGGAAGTTAATAGCTACTACTTTCGGCGCTCGCTATGCACGCCTTACCGAAGGACACTGTGCGGTTGATCTCAAGTTCTCAGGTCGTATCTTCTGTATGCAGCTGCGTAAAAGAACTCCTTGAAAATGCCTTAGACGCCGGTGCAACTTCTATCGATGTTAGACTAGTAAGCATTCAGTGGCAGCGAAAAATGCGCAGCCGCGTGGTCGCCCTTATGCGTCTCGTTGGCTTCAGGCGGCAGTCACCGGACTTGGCGGGATTTCCATAAGTTATGCGAACTTAGTAGTTTCTTCATGGTACCTGCGATCCATATTCGTATACGGTGTATACCACCGTGGCCCGTGGGTCTGGTAGTCGAGCTAATGTGTAATAAACTTAGTATCTGCGCGATGCGTTTGGCTGAATGCAATTCACTCATGACCCGCTAGCTGGCCGATCACTTGCGACCTTGGTTCGCTGATCTTCCATATTTAATGTCATGGTATTCTGTGACCTTGACTTCTCTGCAGCTTGTTTGAGGTATCTGTGTGGGGTCGTTGACATCAATGTGCACTGGTCGGCGATGATTTTTTGTTGCACTTTTTATTGCATGGCCGGTAAATTCTTCCGCAGCATTATGTGTTTACACCGTAGCCTTGTTTTTTGTCTTTAACGTGGAACGACTGAGCTCATCTTTCGGGTTGGCCTGTCGAACGTTTTCATAAGCTTGTGGTGACTTCTTGGCCTTGATAGGGAAATGATTCTACACGAAAACGCTTTTGCTTGTCTAGTCGGTCGCGCGTCGACCCTGCCCAGCGTCGGGTATAAGGGGTTAAGAGGTTTGGGGTTATGTAAGGGGTTGTTTCCTGTACGTCAGAAGCCAGTTCAGCTGCCAAGCCTCCACTTGATTGAAGCTTTCTCATTTTGTTCTTTCTTGGCTTTCTTCCTCATCCTTATGCTGTACGTAGCGTTTCGATCGGCAGCAGGGGTCGATGTGCTGGTAGAATTTCCTAGAATTTCGACACTGTGCTGTTCGTGGTACAGTGTATTTTATCTGCTCTATTCATCGACCGACAGTTGAGCACGGTACAGTGTGAGCCTGGTACAGCGCTCACCTTTCCTCAGTACGGCCGAGATGTTTAATTCCCTTCGGCAACTCAGCAGACTCAGCTTTCTCGAGGATTCTCGAGGTCACTCGTGGCCAACATCGATTGCACCCTCCGTCAATTGCCATGGCCATATTCTTTGCCCCGGCCGTAGTGCTGCGATGTGAAGTCTGACCGTTTCCAGCCGTCATGATGCGTCTAATTTAAAAGGGAAATGCTGGTTGTCGTGCCTGTCGTTGTAATAGTTATACGAGCTGCTGGCAGCATTCTTGCGCATTGACGTTTGCTGCCTGACGCCTGGTGAGCTTTCTCTCTGCGCACGCTTCCCAAGGAGAACTACGGTTTGGACCTCGTCGAAGTAAAGGACAATGGCTGCGGTGTCTCGCGCACCGACGTCCAGCAGATGGCTCGCATGCATCATACTTCCAAAATCAGCAGCCACGCCGATCTCGCATCACTTACCACGTACGGCTTTCGTGGTGAAGCCCTCGGTTAGTGCTCACGCTGGCGTGTCCTTCCAGCAATGCCATAAGCGTTCATTCACACTTTGGTGATGTGGCACCTGCAAGTAGCAGTCGTGTTTGTGTGTGTGTGCGTGCGTGCACGTGCGTTTAGTTATTCCCACCTGCCTTGACATGCTTGGTAGTCGAGCAGCTGATATGATCTCTGTTCGTCGAATGCAACAGCACGGTGCTCAAATATGGTCAACTGCAAATGCATACCTTCACGCACTAGCCGGGGTTCGGCCGTAGCAAGTGGGCATTTTAACCTCGAGGTTTTAATTCCAATGTTGAGAGCAAAAGAACCCAAGTCTAAATAGTAAATCTCAATCGGTCCAGCTATAGCCAGGAAACCAGGCGTAGTTTGACGTAGGCTGCTCTCTTGGCTTGCTTTCCTCTTATGGATTGTTGGCCTTCATTCTGTTTTCTAGTTACAGCCAGTGTTCTCGTGATAAGTTTACTCTTTGACATCTAACTCGTACCACCTTTTCATCCTCAAAGTAGCACAGACCCCAGTTGTTGAAATATAGTGGGAAGCTACATAGCCTGCTCGAATAGTAACACGGACACTTATCTGTTCTGAATATATCCTTCCACTTTGGCTTTCTATTGGCTGGGCCTTACGAAAGTGCACTGTGTGTTTAAGTCTTCTGTATATTGCCTTAATTGGGGTCGAATTATATCAGCATCTTCACTGCTAGGTCATGCCTGAAGACGGTATAGCCCCTCGTGTGCAGCATTTATTCACTAATGGGTTGCTGAGATCTGTTTGTCTATGCTCCTTATAGTTGTTACTTACGTGTACCATTTTGTGCGTTAGGTAATGCGCGCATCTGACTTTGCCCACCATTTGATGTTTGACGTGTGTGGCTAGATTGTCGTTTCAGTGTGCGCTGGCTCAGCCAGCAGCTGCTGCTGGGATTGTGCAGGGTTCGGTCTGCCTATCTTTTTCAGTTTCTTCATTCAGTGGAGAACCCTCCTCTAAACCATCTGCTTCATCTCACATTTGTGTTCGTCCTATGCTGCTATTTTGATCGCAGCAACTAGAGAAATAGTTTAATAAGATGCAAGCAGCAACTCAACACCCACCTCTTTCTGCTCGCCGTTTTTGTCATCGTCCTTGCTGTGAACCACATAAGTGTGAGACATTGGGCGTTGATGCTGTCAGCAGTATAACTGCATTCATTTACCGTTTAGCTCAATCCTTCGTTTGACCTCTCCTTGCTGGTTGAGTGTCATAACGCTCTGCTAGCTAATGGCCCGGGTGAGCTTAGGCATCTGACTAAGCCCAATTTGCGTCCTTGCTCGATGGTTTACAGCATACGTTAGGACATACTGAGCGGAAGCGTGAAGAAGCATACAAAAATACGACCCATTAACGGGACGTATGCATTTGTAGCATACGTAGTGCTAATGTATTTAACACCAATCTTCCTAGCTAGTGGTGGAGCCAAGCATTTGCTGAGTCCTCATCCATTGTCCCTATTAGTGTGCTTATGCATGCTGATACTGAGCATAATATCACATAACATATTGACATGCTTCCTTTACAGCTCATGACCTAGAAAGAGATTTAGCTCTCTGAGGGTGCTATGCAAATGTATTATTATTATTATTATTATTATTATTATTATTATCTTCTTAATAGTTGTGATCAGACAGATCGTTCTAAATTTTCTATGAGCTAGATAGACAAGATCAGAGATTCTGTCCGCACTAAAGTATCCGATTGGACATTCCATCCTATTTTCAATGATCTGCCTTGCATTTACCTCCCAGCTCTACTTCTCTTCTCTGCCAGCCCTTCTTCAGTCTCTGCTCCTCTTTCACTCCCCCTCCTATCCGGTTCTATCTACAGGCGATTGCAGCTGGTGCAAAACTCTGCAGCTAGGCTTGTCTGTCGTGAGCGTCGAAGTTGCCACGTTACACCACTTCTCGTCGACCTGCACTGGCTACCAGTCAAGCAACGGATTGACTTCAAGGTTTTGTCGCTCACTTTTAGGTCCCTTCATTCTTTGGCTCCAGCCTATCCCTCAGATCTACTCCCCCACCAAGCCACGCATCGTACCACCTGCTTTTCTGAATCCAACAGTCTACAAATACCTCGTACAAACCTCAAATCCTTTGGAGACTGTACATTTAGTTCGTATGCTCCCAAAGCCTGGAACTCCCTCCCGACTTGCGTCAGAACATCCCCTAACCTGACCACATTTAAAAGGAACTTAAAAACACCTATTTAGGACAGCATTTAGTGGGTCCCTGTGATTCGTCCTTCACGTGCTTATGCGTGCTGACACTGTGCATGCTGCCACTAACCACATTTGCATGCTGACCCTGTGCATGTCAGCCCTAACCATGTTATTCATTTTGTTTGTTTATCAAGCATGATATTACTCACTATTCAATTGCATTACCCTTTGCAGGAAATGTAAAGCGCCTAGAGAGAGATTGAGTTCTCCGAGGGCGCTTTATCAAGTGCATTATTATTGTTATTATTATTATTATTATTATTATTATTATTATTAAGAATGCCTGCCTCTGCTGACCTCACGTAGAATTCAGCTCCAGTGAAAACTGTATGCACTTTCAAGTACTTACATACTGTTCCGATGACATGCATGGACCAGCTTGCTGTGGTAACTTAATCAACACTGGCCCGAATTTTCGCGTTCACACCTAGCTGAAAGTAGGCAGGCTTGGCCCTCTGAGCTGCTGTTGTAATCGAATAAAAAGTCACCATGGAAAAGGATGCCCAGATTGTGCTCGGTAGCTTGAGGAGATGTGCTGTCCAAGCCCATTTGGAAGGTTTGACTTTCCGATTTCTGGGTAGCACCAAGTTTGCTGTGTGCTAGAAAGTTGGTTTTATTGCTATTTAATGGGTGCTAGTGCTAGCAATGTATTTGGCAAGGAAATTGAGAGACTTCGGCAAGGGAGTTGAAAAGAGTTCGACGTGCCTGAAAAAGACAGAGATCGAAGCTCGGGTACAGCCTTTGTGTGTCTTCTGCATAGTGTGAATAGAAGTTTGTTATATACAGGCAATAGTGCTGATTCTGTAGAGATTACTGTTAAAACCTGACTGGAACTTGCTTTCGGTGGCAAAAACTCATTGCAGTATTGCCGCAGTGGTTGTAAGTCCAGGTATTAAGAGGGTTTTCTATGATTCTAGGCATACTGAAGTTATGCTCAGTATCTGAAAATATTTATTAACGGCCCAAAAAACAAACACGCACTGTTGGTATGTATGCGGTAAGTCGGACGTTGTCCCAACACGATTTTGTGTGACCTCGCTTGTCTGGCCAGGCATAGAGGCTACCATCTTCTGCGGTTTTGGTTCAGCTGTAGCACATTCTGTGGAGCCTGAATTTTACTGAAAAAGTCTGCCACTGATGTATGCCAACCATTCTGTCTCAGCTACCTGTCAGTGTCATCCCATAAACGTTCAATGGGTTCTGATCAGGTGACTGGGTGAGCTACTGCATCAGCACCGTACTGGATTCGTCTAAAATGTACTGAATTGCAGTTATTGTTCGTCAGCATGTTGTATTTCAAAGCTTAAATGCTCGGCTTGGGGTCAGTACATTTGGAAAGCCTCTGGCCTGTGAAGTACTTTTTGATGAATCCTTGTGTAGTGCTGATACAAGTGCCCAGACAGTCGGCCGTATTTCTACCCATAGAACGACTATTGCACTGGCAGAGGCTGCAGCATTCAGAAATTCATTTGAAATAATAAAATATAAAATAAATAATAAATAACAAAATAGCAAAACAAAAATAGGCATGCGCAATTGAACCGAGCAGAACGGTCATCACAAACAAGCAGCAAAACTATAGCGGCGCTTTTGGCTCTAGTGCATGAGCGCAGGCCGACAGGGCAGCCGACATGAGAGCGCATGCTGACGGAATAGTGCATGCTGACGGAATAGTGCAGAAGCAGCAATCATTGAGCCGTGCATAAGCATGTAGGTTCTATAGCGAGCTATGGTCAGCAACAGAAAGATGCTTTAAACAGGTTTTACCAATTTTCGTATTTAACACTCGTAAGACCCTGATTATTGGAAAATTCTGCAGTTGTCAGGAAGTGTTAGCAGAGCTTGATGAAGCATACGATAGCTACTACGGGCTATACGAACAGGATATACTTCGATCATTTGTATACCGGCCTTGTGTAGTGCCCAAAGAGAACTCGATCTTTATCCGGGCATTTCAAATATGCCACGGGGCTCAAGCCCACGACCCAAATCGTTAAAGGTAAGCACTATTAATAAATAAAATAAAAATGAATAAATAAAAAATAATAAATTAATACATGCTGATTTAACAGCCTCTTTTTGTATAGCGACAAAAGAGCCAAGACAGCTATCACCACCGCTTGCAGCTGCGGTAAAGGATCGCCCAACACAGGATTCGAACCCACGACCTCGGGGCCAATGTCGTGAAAAGCAACCGCCTTACCTAGTGAGCCATTACGGCTGGGCAGAGCTTTCGGGCTAAAAGAGCCTTGACCTCGGCTGGCTGACTCGCTGCTGATATCACCTGCCGGGACAAATTTCAAAGCAAAACTAAAAGGTCGCCTGCTTTCCACAGCAAATGCATCATCGTGTAAATTATCCTGTATGATCGTGTGCATATTGCTATTGTGCATGGTATTTTTGCTAATCGGTTGACGTGCTGCTCCCTTTACTGCCTAGTCATGTGCCTAAAAGGAGATTGAGACTTTTAGGACTAAACAAAAATGCTTTTATTTTCATCCTATTTTAGGATCTTTGGCTAGCGTTGGTGAGCTATCTGTGACTACACGGCCACGCGATGCTGACATGGGTCATATATACAAGTTCAATAATAAAGGCGAAGTGACTTCGGAAGTTCCCACTCATTTTCCACAGGGTAATAGCACGTGCCCAGCGGCTTGCTCCACACATGGCTGTGTGGCGTAGGAAACATGTCGCTCGAGGATGGATTCCAGTTGCTGATATGCTTTTTACTTTCAGACGTACGGCCTGTGAGCCATATATATGCTAGCCTACTTGCAGCAAAATTGTAGGTGATATACCATGCACTCAAAGAATTATGTTGCCCTATTGTGACTGTCAAGCCTTGGTCCACGGCTAATCGTCACGATGGATAAGCGTGAACATGTGCCTATCAGTCAATTCTACTGCTGCGCACCTGTCTCTCAAAGCAATCAGTATGCGCCGATATCTCTCGTGCTCTAGCTTGCTCTCTCTCTCTCTCTCTCTCTCTCTCTCTCTCTCTCTCTCTCCCTTTTTTCCGGCTCCCCCGTGTGTTAAGCAACTAGTGGCCATCGCTTGTATGTATGTATATATTATATGGAGCAGCAGGTGCATTGAGATGTGCCTGGCATGTTATATCTAATTTTGTCAGATCACTAGCAGATAGATGGCTTAGCCTGAACTGTGTACAGTTATGCATCTTGGACGTGTATCCTCTAGCTGGCTTATGGGATGTGCCATAATATCCCATATCATCTATCTATGGGATATCTAGCTGGCTTATGGGATGTGCCAGGCGTGAGCGTGGCCATTATCTCATATTGCTAAGTAATTTCAGTGAGTTCCTTATTCAAAACGTCCGTAAAGTCTGCCCATAATTGTATCATTGGTTGAACGCATTGCCTCATAGTGTTAAGTCAGGCTACTTTCAGCTGAGGAGCATTGCCAAAAGCAGGATCTGCTTCGGTAAAAGTATGACAGCCAAACTAGTCCACGCATTTCTTTACTTAATACTCCTGACCTGTGCCCTTAATCGGCTGCAATTAGTGCAAAACGGCCGCCCGGCTGGTCTGTCGTCAACGGTATAGCTGCCAGATCACACCACTTCTGTCTGAGCTTCACTTGCTCCCTAACCAGCTTCAAATCGACTTCAAGATCTTGTCTTTGGCCTAGAAGGAAGTTCTAGTCAATTTTTGAGCACATTACTCCACAGAGTCAGTATGCTGCAAATGTATAACGAACGACCTTCATAGGAATGCTGACTTGAGTAGAGTCTCTCTTGTAGTTTTTGCTTGAGATCTTGGGATCTTGCTTGTGATACCATTCACTGCCAAATCTTGTTTGGGCACCTGTAGTCTTGCCTAGGCATCTCAGGGCAAATGTTTAGGTTCTATCTCAGTGGGAGAATTCGGAGAGTTTATGTCAATGGAGAGCGATCATCCAAGTAACCTTTGATGTGTGCGGTGCGCTTGGGATCTGTTTTAGCTTCTGCACTCCCTTTTCACTGTTTATACTCATCCTCTTTCCCAAGCACAGTGTAGGCTTTTATTTGTATTCGGACATGCAGCTGTACTTATGCTTTTATTCTTTCTTGCTGTTCAGCATCCTGAACTGTCTCAGCTTTGTAACAGCATGCAATGAACAGTCACACTTGGGTGGCAGCAAGCTGTCTGAAATTAAATGACAAATCAACTTACTAATTAACGATGGGCAAACCAAGTGTTACTCTGAAACAGGAACTCTTCAAATCGGCTCTTTGATTTCGTGACATCTACAACATTATCAGCTAAGGCAGTAGGTTAAGCATCGTAGCCGAAGTGGAAGTTAAATATCCTGAAGGTGCTTATGCAGGCTGTATTAGTGTATTCTATCACTAATCAATTGACCTGCTTCTGTTCCAGCATAGATAAGAGGGCCTATTAAGATGTTTAGCTTTCTTTGGGTGCTATGCAAGTGTATGATGTATATTATTATTAGTATTAATACTATTACCATAATGCTCATTAATTTGATTGGTGTTCAGATGTTTGTTTAGTTCCCATATCTAGTAGCTAGTAGTAGCTGCAGACTTTTGCAACTGTAGGACCATTTCATGCGAACTGAAAATATTGTTCTCTACTTCTCGATTTCATTATCTGGACCTACCGGGCTAGCATTGATGGTGTACCGGGAAAAAAAACATTAAACAGAATATGCACTGCCATAGATGCCAATGATCATGTGCAAGCTATATTTCGTGTGGGCATGTGTGTATGCCCCTGAGCACGGTAGTGCACTGACTCGGTGGTTGTGCACCGACTCGGCGTTAAGCTTGGCAATGCATGAACTGCCTGTACTGAAGCTTTTGCTCTGCAGGTCCTAGACTGTGGAACTCACTTCCGCTATTCTTACGCAACGACATTTTCTCTCCTGCTACCGACTGTGGTGCATCATTTCCAGTCGTCCCGAGCTACTACTTCCGTGCTTCTCACTTTCTCTTTGTTGCATGAGGTGAAGTCTGTTGGCTACCGAATGCGTACCTTAGAACCGCTTAGGCTTCGAGCGTGTTCTAGAAGAAAAAAAACTTTGCGTAACGCCCACTTAGTCTTTGTGGAGTTATTGACGGAGATGCATTACAACGCTGTTGCTTTCCTTGAATGCACAGGTGCCTGCTTCTAGTCGAAGCAGTACTGCATGCTGGCTGTGTGTACATTTGTGGCCCGCCCCAGTCCTGCACTGCCGTGCAGGCATGTCTCGTGCATAGCACCTGCCATTGCTGCCCAATCATAGGCACATCCGTCGCCGTGGCCAAGCTTTTCAAGTACCTTCCCGTGAGGAAGCAGCTGTATGCGGCGGCCAGCGTTCGACGGAACGAGCTGAAGCGACTGCAGACTCTGCTCATTGGTTACGGCATAATTTGCCCTCACGTGAGGCTGTGCCTCAAGCACGACCGCTCTGTCGTGTGGCAGAAAGGCCAGTAGATTCTGCCTCTGCGACTGCTGCCCCCCCCCCCCACCACCACTCGCTGTGTCCCCGCTGTGTGCCGACGAACCGAAGGCACGTGCGTCTAAATTTGCTCCTACCTGACGTGCCTCGGCATTTCCGGTTGGAATCTGCAGGGCCGAGTGGTGACAGCTTGGCCGGGCTAGCTGCCACCGTTGGTGCTAGTGCAGCCAAGTGCTTGCAGCGCGTGGAGAGGAGCATCGATGCGCTCGAGGTGAGAGAGAGAGAGATTGATGGCGCTGGCGGACGTGCTGCTGCTGCTGCTGCTTTTTTCACTGTCCCTTAGCGCATGCACCCATGTTACTACTGTGCGAGTGTTGAACTGCAGTCGGCTAGTGTATGCATCTACCTGTACTGTTTTGCTTCTCTGGTTTAACTACGATAATCATTGCAATTGGATAGTAACCTGAGCGTGCTGTGTGCAATGGCTCCATACTGTTTATTTCATATAAATGTCATGAAGGTGAGATGCATGCACGCGTGCAACATATGTCCACAGACCCGCATTCATTCACGAACGTGCATGTGCGCACTTGAATGTGTGATTATTTACAAACCCTAAGAGCCTCTAACTTGCCGGTGTATTTTACCTGTACGCCTTAGTGAACTATATATATATATATATATATATATATATATATATATATATAGTTATATATATATATGTATATATATATATATATATATATATATATATATATAGTTATATATATATAGTTATATATATATATATATATATATATAGTTATATGTATATACATATAACTATATATATGTATATGTGCGGTCAGTAGATTTGACAGCACCGCAAACAGTAGGGAGGAGACAATGTCTGACAGCCATACATTGTGGGTACTGAGGACTCTATTGCTTCCGTGACTTCCAGCTTCTGTATGCCCAAAAATACTTCACATTATGGTATTTAAATATAATCTTATTTACTTGTTCCTATTTATTTTGTATTTTTTATTTATTTGTAAAAAAAACTAATTCGCTTACTTCTGTGTCTTCACCAGACACCATGCACCACTCGATCGTGTTTCCTTCGCAGCAAATATAAAGCGCCTAGAAAGAGATTGAGCTCTCTGAGAGCGCGACTCCCATAATCCTATTAAAAGGAAAGAACGGCCACGAGTGTTGGCATCACAGAATGCAGATTTCTATTGGCAGCTTACAAAAGGGTTCGTTGGACAATTCAGACTACAGCTTCTCAATCAAGTTGCCGCCATCTAGAGGATCATACAGATCATACAGGCAGTTCCTTCAGCCTGGTGCCTCGTACTTGGGTAATAGTGTCAAGAACTCGACGTCTGTTGCTGGTCCTTGGGATGAACAGGATGAAACAGGCCGTTTCTTTCTGTCAGCTGCATTAACGCAGTAGGAGATCGATCCTTCGCCTATCGGGCTGCTGCCAATTGGTTGCTGGAGCTCGTCTGATGCAAGATCTTTGATAACCCTAAAGACCAGCACAAAGAGGTGGCTCCTCCCGTTCTAGCAGGTGGCACGCCCCTGGCATGGCTTTAGGGTGCTGCCTTGCATTTACACATGCATGCACACACACACACACACATGCACACACTCACACATGTTTTTCCATGTCTCTCACTCTTGCTCTCTCTCTCTCTCTCTCTCTCTCTCTCTCTCTCTCTCTCTCTCTCTCTCTCTCGTGAGTCATGCCAGCACCTATGACATTAAACAGATGCCGCTGCAGCTCGTGCCATGCCCTGCCCTGCGCAACTGTTATGATCTCTGAAGGGTGCCTGCATCGAGATGTTTTTGCCGTCAGATCGCCATCGTGAACAGTGCTTGCGCTCTACGTCCGATCAGCTGTTTGTTTTTGTCAACAAGCGACCGGTGATCATGAAAGAAATTGAAAAGGTAAGCAGCATTGTCCTGGTCCTAATTGTATGGTATTGCTATCTTTCGTAGGTCATGGTTTATTTTCAGGGCCTGTTTTGCCCTCGTGAGCTTCGAGGCGACTGCTTCTGTCTATTCTAACAGTAGACCCCTCCCCATGCGGAGATGATTGCTCTGCATTCTAAATGCTTTCCGCATTGCAGCTGGTTAAGGAATATGCAGTCTCCGAGTTGGACCGTACGTCGACATATCGGTGCCCATTTGGAATTATCAGCCTTACGGTGCCTCCAAATTCTGTCGACGTTAACCTCGAGCCAAACAAGACCTCGGTGCTGCTGCAATCCAAGGTGAGCCTCAGGGTGATGCTGCTGCCTCCTGTGGCCTGTGGTACTTTTTGGCACTTTTTTAAGCCAGGCTTGGGCTGCTTCTGCTGTATTTTAGTTCGGTGGCCTTACTATTTCGACTATATCCTAAGCCTGCCAGCAGTCAGCCTTGATATTGGTCCACTTCTTGACTAGGTCGGGAATATCTGTCTTGTTTGTTCATTTGTGCTTAAGAACAAACGGTGGCATAATAGTTCCTTACCACGTGCCCCTGGCCACTGCCGAAGTTGTGCAGCTTCTGCACCTGTCAGGCCCATTACGTAAGCTGCCTGTCCATGCCGACCCGCAACTAATGATGGTAATAATAAATCATTTGTATAGAGCATTTATAAGAGAACTATATCTGTTTCCTTGCACTTTGCGTTACCTGAAAGGAAGTACGTCGATCTCTTTAAGGAAACATGCACAATTTCCAGTATGCATAAGCATGCAAAGGACAAACTGGTGGAGCATGTGCTGCCTTATGCTTACCTTTTAATGTCAAGGCAGATAGCGTTCGGGTGCAAGATTCAGGCTTTAGGAGCATACGAGGTGAAGGATTTGAGATGTGTTATGTTATGCAAGCGCCTTGCGTGTTCGTGTGTCCGATATTGGCCCTCGTGGGCAACGTTCAGATAGCAGTTCAGACAGGCTGATTGAAGCTGTTGGTGCAGTTTTAATCGTGGCGGCAAACCACGTCCAGTTTGTTTCGCGTGACTGTCAGGTCTCGTGTCTAGCAGTAGCAGCAGCCTCGGCAGGCTCTGGCTGAGCTCGTCCGAACGGTCCCCTATGACCATGCTATGTTCATTTCGTTTGTTTATCAAGCATGATATTACTCACCATTCAATTGCATTTCCCTTTGCAGCAAATGTGAAGCGCCCAGAGAGAGAGAGAGAGAGAGAGAGATTAAGTTCCCTGGGGGCGCTTTATTAAGTACGTTATTATTATTATTATTATTATTATTATTATTATTACGACCCGTTTGTGACTTTCGTGCTTTGCGTAGCGCCACTGTGCACACCTGCTGCACTAGCTGCCGAGTCCATGTGTTCGTGACGCGCCACTTTTTATTTTGCTTGTCGTTTTACCCTTAGAGTCAGCAGCAGCAGCCGTTGAACACGGAACGAACACCTGCGCTGCAGACTTGACCTCTGGGTCTTAGCCGAGAGCTTTCTGAGACTATGCATCGGTAGAGTTGCAGTGCTCAGAAAATGCTTTGCGTGTGGCTTCTAGCTGTGTGACCATCGCCTCGTATGCGACGTCTAGGTGTCACGCTTGAGACGATCTGGCTTAGATAAATTGTTGCTGAAACTGTTTCCCTGGCAGGTGCTGATCACATTGTATACTTCTTTTGTGTTTCGCCCTTCGAGAACTTGATCTTTATTCCGGCACCTTACAACTCCCTGGATCCTTTTTTCCGCTCATTTCAGTGTAACTCCCTTTTAGCAGGGGGGGGTCCCAAAGAAAAAAAACTCCAGCTGGCCTGTCCAGTCAATCCCAGGTTTTGTGTCTATGAATCCACGGAGTGCTGCCTTTTACGCATCCTTCGCTCGTAGAGCGCCGAAACCGGTTCCTGTCGGACGGTGCACACCTGCTCACTGTGACCGAGCAAGGCCAGGCCTGTCTTCTTCATTTCCGCTGAACTGCTGCAGTGTCAGCCTTCATTTCCGCCGAACTGCTGCAGTGTCAGCCTTCATTTCCGCCGAACTGCTGCAGTGTCAGCCCGCACGGACATCACCCCGACGCGTGTGCGCCTGCACGCACGGATAGCAGCTGTCGGTGTCTCTCACGCACAGCTACTGGCGGCAGAGGCCTCACTGTGCTTGTAGAGCTGGCCTTTTACAACTCTTGCCTAGCTCCGCCTCCTTCTTTCCTGCCGCCTACTGTGGCACCATCTTTTGTCACTGCTGCTTTGCTGTCTGCCCAATCGCCATCCCAGATCTGCTTCGCGCTCCATTTTCTCTGCTTCTCGAGTTAAAGGCAGCCGGAAGAGTTTTCGCATCCCGGAAACTGTTCGGCCCTCGAGCGCTGCTTGGAAAAGCTAGTCTTTGGCCACATGCTGTCAGCGCTGCCGGTGCGTTTGGAGTACTCAATAAGTATTAAGAGTATCCGTAGTATCCGCCGAGGGAGTGCCGCTTCTTCTGTTTCTTGGACTCGTCAGAGCAGACGTTTTAGTGAGGCATTCTCCTAAGAACGAGAGCAGCCACAGCCCTTCCACAAGTGCATGCCAGACCCACAGGAGAGCGACGCATGCTCGCCGACGACCCTGGTAAACGAGGACATGCAATGCCTAGGGGTCTAAACGTGATAATTACCTTAATCATTAATACTTATTGAGTACCAAATAATTAATGCTTATTGAATACCTCGCGATTGCAGCCTTGCTATCCTCGCTGTCTGCTGTGCAAGGTTTGCCCGTCGCCGGGCTGAAAGGTGTTTTTCTTTTTTGCCAGGACGCCGTTCTGCTTTGCCTGCGAGAGATGCTGGCATCGCTGTACGGCACGCCCCAGCAGTCCACTGCTGGCGCGGATCGAAGCCCCGTCGAAGGACCAGAGGCATCCTGTCTGACACCTTCGTCGGTGCCCGGTGACTCCTCAGCGTCGCTGCTGCACGATAGCGACACAAGCGGCAGCGACCGAGGTGCGAGCCCTGGATCGCTGGACTCCAGCGTCGGCGACGATCCGACGATCGCCATCCGCGGCGCGGCTGCACGCGACGCTCGCAGTGCTGCTGCCAGCTCTTCCACTGCACCTTCGACCGCGAGCGAGCGGCAGCAGCAGCAGCCGTTGCTGCTGCTGCCGCTTACCGCTACTGCTGCTGCTGCTGCCGACAGCTGCAGCTTTGCCGACATTTTGAGTGGCGGCCGGTGGTCAGAGCACGGCGGCCGCCTCTCGCCGGCTGATGGTCATCGTGCGAGCGCACTGCTCGCGGCCGAGGAGAGCTCGCTGTCGCCAGCGTTCGTCGCTAACCAGCTTGGAGGGCAGCCGTGCTCAGCCGACGCTAGCGCCGTCGAGCGCCCTGGCGGCAGCGGCGTCGCTGGCCAGTCCGGCTCTGACTCACCGCCAGCTGGCTCTGGCGCGGCGAAGCAACGCACACAGACGGCCGCGACCGTCCGCCCTAACCCGGCGTCGCCCGGCCGCACTGCCGCCGCCACAGCAATGGCCGGTGCTGCTGCCATCACGCTAGCGGTTGACGCTGGCTCCGTCGCCGCGTTGCCCGACGGTGGCGACACGTTGCCTGACGTGGGAGGCAGACGCTCGGCCGTGAATCCTGGCATCGTGCCGAGCGCAGTGCGGCAGAGCGACGACGCCGCCGATTTGCCGGGCTTTGGAGCTGCTGCTTGCTCCAGTGAGCGGTGGAGCCTCGGCCGGCTGCTGCCTCCACTGCGGTCGCCCGACTGTGCTGGTGGCACGCGGCCTTCGTCGGCAGCCGGGCCGGCGCCCGCTGCGTCGGAGCCTCCTGTTCGTCTGGCGCAACCGAGGTCACATCAGAGAGCGTTGTGCTTTGGCCAAGGCAACGAGCTGCCTGCTTCGGAAGACCTTGTCAGCGCCTGTCGGCTGTCAGCGGACGGAAGTGTGAGCGGCTCTGAGCAGAGAGCTGAGCCGGCGAAACGGAAGCGCAAGTCAAGCCAACTTCTGGTAACTGCGTGTTTTTTTTTTGCTGCAAGCGTCCTGCTGTTGAGCTGCTGTATGCTGTTTCGTCCGACTGCGTGCCGGACAGTTCCTGCAGCGTGCACGATGGGTGTTTGATGTACGGCGTTGGGGTTTTTCCGAGAGCCCCAGGCTCCGTGGGGCATCTCACTGCGCCGTCTGCACTCTTTCTTGTTTTTTGTCTTTTGAATCTGCTCTTGCCAGGCGTCTGATGATATCTTTTTTTTGAGTGCTTGCCAGATTCTGCGAGTGCAAGTAGTCTACGAATCGCCTGCTCGCAGTTGCAAACTCTTTGCATACAGAGCTTTTCATGCTTCTTTCACTGTTACTAGTTTGGGACATTTGTGATAGCTGGGGCCAGATGGTATGCACCCTTAGGGAAAATCCATGCTGACTATCTAGCCCCGACCAGCAGCCTATTATGTAGTATCAGGAAGCTGCTGCTGCTTATCTGGCAGTCATCGGGCGCTGGCCGAGGTCGCTAGCATGCATCGGTCCGATCAAATGCAGCACTGCTCGAAGATTAGAATAATTAGATTAGAGTAGAGATTGGTGATTAGAATAGGATGTGTCCTGCACCACTACCACTCTCCAAAATATGATTCGGGCCCGTTGGATTGGCCATCACTTTTAAGCTTATGATACCCTTTGTGTATTTGTCATTTAAAGCATCGGAATCCGTAGCAGTGAACTAGCTGCTTTTCTTGCAGTCATTCGATCCTGGGTGTTGGCCAAGTTCCTAAAACTCAATTATAAGACCAAACTTCTACTCATAGGACACCCCATGCATGCAGCTGAACTATGAGGTTTGATCTTCTAATTGGTGATGCTGTTGTGCGACTTTTTTGCTTTTATTAGTAGAAATGTGTATAGCGCCTGATGTACTCTAGTCATTCCCTGGGCAGAAATGTGTTGTTGTGCCACGACCACAACGCCTATACAACACCTGTCTGATTCGTGGCAGGGGAGAGGCACCACGACTTTGCAGATTAGGGCTAGTTATTGGTCGTGAGGATAATCATAGGATGCTGGTGCATCAACTGTATATATGAACCTGACTTTGGATCTGAGACATGATGATCTCGTCATGCTCATGGCTGAGAACTGTTGAGTAAAGAGCACTGTTCAACTGCTTTCATACCACATTCTTGTTTATGCTGATCAAGGTGTGCTAGGCAATGCAGACCTAATTGGGCAACTGCTTTCGAGCTGCATTTGATCCGACTTCTCTTTGTGCCATTTGTAGCTGCTTTGCTGTTTTTAAATTTTCATGTATCAGTATTAATTTGTTGAGGGTGTATCCATGACCAACATCAAAGACCTTCTTGCCAGAAAAGCGAAGAAGATGTCGGCTGGCCAGACACACGTTGGTCGCTCCATACACCGATCTAACATTAAGGAAACTTCGGTGAACTTCAGTGTAGATGGCCTAAGAAGTCTGTACAAATCAGAGTGTTCAGAGTAAGCCATTTACAGGTTTGCCATTTGACCCCCCCCCCTGCTCAAAATAAATCAAAGGTTGGTCCATTCAGCTGGCCCATTTTTTTAGTTGCAGAAGAGCTGTAGCAGCAGTCATCCCTCCCTAATCCCTGCTTGCAGTTGCATTAAGGATTGCCTGCTGCCAGATTCGAAACTTGGAAAGTGGGGTGTCAACGCTATGCATTTTTTCGCATGCCGTGTAGAAGTTTTGTTGGAGAAATGTGGAAGGTAGAAGATGGAGTCTTTGGTATGCCGGCCTGCTGGAAAGCTGCTTCCTCAAAACCCTGATTTGGTACAAGGATTTTAGCAAATATGGCGTTTGTTCAGGAGCAGGTAGCTAGCAACGAGATTAGGCCTAGCAGCAACCTGATGGCATGCAGCAAAAACCCTGCCCTTGTTATATCTTTTATAGTAGTGTGTGGTAGTTGGTGTGGGGTAGAAATCCGAAGGATGCTATCACTGTGCCACTAGGTACATTTGATGAACCTATACAAATTGCATTTGATGTAGTATACAAGGCAGATGTATATGTGAGTAGTGACCTGTTAATCTGTGAGATGTACATTTAAATCATGTTCTCATCAAACCGTGGTCATGCAGCAGGGTACATGCATGCTAACTGGAGAGACACGTGCCAGGCAGCATTCCATATCACCTGTAAATACTGTCGGCTATGTTCATGCATAGGAGCTGGTCTGGTCTGTCTTTTGCACAACCTTAGTTAAGCATTCCATCGCACAGTTGTAACTCCCCTCAGCAGCAGCCATGTGCTGTATATATTGGGTTGCAGCACTCTTGCTGAAGTCTCTCTGCATGCTGTGTTGCCATACTCACCCGCGCTAGCTACCCTAGTGATTGCCATAGCATCTGCCTACAGCTCTTGCCACTGGCAGAAGCAGTGCTATTCATTTGCATCCAAACTCAAATACCACATGGTAGTCGTGTGTGTTGTGCATTTGATTCGGTCTTGACTTTGGCATTTCATTGCTGCATGCTAGCAAGTATGTTGTGCTGTTACAATGTCATTGTCGACCGTGCAGCTTGTAGAGATCAAGGCGCTCCTAGCTGAGCGCATGTTGGCTTCAATACAAGCTTTGGGTGTGAAGGGTTTGGCCCAGTGGTTAAGGTGCTCGCCGCAATCAAGGTTTGGCCGAGGTCGTGGGCTTGAGCTCCATGGCGTATGTGAAGCGCCTGAATTGAGATTTAAGTTCTCTTAGGGCACGATACAAATTATATTGTTGTAATTATTTTTAAGTGAAATTTTCTTTCTGTTGCTGCTGCTACCTTCCTTATCCACTTTTGCTGCTTGGTCACATTCTGTGTGTCACCTTTTTGTCTGCAGGAGTTGTGTTCATCATCCGGCTGATGAGAATGTACAGCTAATAGGTAGTGTGAGCAGCTATGAGGGCAGCTATTTTTGTCTACTCGACCAATCCAAGATCGTCGCTTTCAACCCGTTTCGAGTGAAAGAACAAAAACTGTTTCTGGAGCTTATGGAAAGCCATTTTTTGCCTTCCAGATTACTTCCATCTCCTGTTAAGATCACCCCAGTGTAAGTGTATCACGTATTTTATGTACTTTTTGATAGTTCAGTTCACTAATTTGGTCGATCACCGGGCCCTTAGAAAACGTAATTCATTTGTGTAGCACCCTAATTGAACTTAATCTCGATCTAGGTACTTTACTTTTGACACTGGATGGAAGCCTTTGTCAGTCTATCTTAGTCGTCAAAGGTGAGCACCTAACCCTTAAGCCAAACAATAACACTAATGTGAATTGACTACATTTGTCGTCTACCATCTGCATGTAGCATGAACAACCGTCTAATTTACTGAAGTACTTTATGGCAGGCCTGTAAGGGCTATTACCTCATGCTAATGCCTATTAGACTGTGATCGCTCTTAAAATTTAGATTGAAGCACTTTCCGTTGGCGTTCATTGCTCATAAGCTATACTAGAAATGTCCTAAATTGTCACTGCTCTTTATAAAAAAAAAAGGTTAGGTGATTTAACAGCCTTCGTCTGTACAGCGGCAGAAGGGCCTTGAAGCTATCACCACCACTTGTAGTAAGCAATTAAAGATCGCCCGCTGCTGGACTCAAACCCACGACCTGTAGTGAAGAGTAAGCATCTTCCCCCTTGGCTAAGATAGTGTGCTTTGCTCATCTAAATGCCCTGCAGAAGATTATGTGCTGTTATCCTACTATGAGCTTTCAGTGGCACAGAGCCGTCTGAGGTGCTTGCATCTGGACCATCCTAGAAACTCCAAAATGTAATAATTATTATTATTATAATACATTTGTTATAGCGCCCTCAGATGAGTCATGGCTCAGACATCGGGGCGAGCGACCAGCTGGGCGACAGCCTCGGTCGCTGTAGGCTCCTGCCTGGGCTGAAAGCAAGCCCTGGGCCATGCTGAGCAGCCACAGTAATGAAACTTGATTACTAGTCTTCGTGTGCGTGTCCAACACCAAAAAGGTCATTGGAATTGCATTTCAAAAGATGGATGTGTGACATGGCCCAGCGCATTGTGCTGAGCAGGGGCTTGACGGTGTCGTAACGAAATAGCATTTGAAAAATTGCAAGCGTGTCGGAAGAAGCATCAGAAACTGTCGAAGCTGCTGAAGTTGCGTGGCCTTTTGCATATCTTACATTCAAGTCGAGTTGGCAGAGCCGTGCCCTGCTGGCCCAGGGGTAAGGTGTTGGCTTTAAACGGGGAGGTCTTGGGTCCTGTGGCTCCTGGAGGGTAAAGAGCCTAGAGAAACATTAAATTCTCTTAAAGCGCCCCCTCCCCAATTGGACTCCTTCCTCTGTAAAAATCTCCATAGGATTCCTCTCCATCAGTTCTTTGTAGCACCTCTATTTCTGCATTCAAGCCTACTACGAATGACCTCAAATTAATTTCTCAATCAAGACGACTACTAGCCCTCTAAACCGAGCTACCAGTGCCCTACTTGTGTGATGCATAGATCTGCTGCTGCCATGCATAACTAACACAATAAGTATGATCTTAACCTCGGGTCTTCTCCCTGCACTTTTCAAAAAGGCTGCTATTAAGCCACTTATTAAGAAAGCAACATTAGACCACGATAACTTAAGGAGCTTGCCGCCTACTAAGCAACTTTCGTTCATATCAATGACACCGGAACGATTAGTGGCAGACTAGGTAAACTCTTACATCGAAACTTCAAACCTAGCAAATAAATTCTAGTCAGGTTTTAGAGCTAATCACTCCACAAGGCAGCATTGCTGTGGGTGTATAGCGACCTTTTCATGAATGCAGACTTAGGTAAAGTCTCTCTGCATGTTGTGCTTGATCTTGTGGCAGTGTGTGGTACTATTTATTCAAAAGTTCTCGAATGCCTCTTATATCTCGCCTGGGCATCACTGGCACTGCAACGCCATCACTCGCCTGGCTATGTGCTGAGTGTCGCTACCTTGTATGTAACGACCTCCAAGCAGAGTAGTTAATGAACTTTGAAATCCAACTTGCTTGACCTACTTGAGTGAAGTACTTTTTGGCGAATCCTTGTTTGGTCCTGGTGCAGGAGCTCAGCCAATCGCCTAACTTGAACCTCTTAGAACGACTATGGAGCGATATTGAATGGTGGCTGAGGCAGAACTTTCAGCCCACACCAGTAGCCTACCTTTTCAGTAAAACTCGGCCTCTGTGAAATGCTCTGCAGCAGAAGAGACCACACATAAGCTAGTTGCCTCTATGCCTGACAAGAGAAGGGAGGTAATAAAGAGTTATGGTGGGGCTGTGTCACTTTAAATGCATAAATACCATTAGCATAGGCGTTTGTTTTTGGGCTGTCAGTAAATATTTTCGCATGCCGAGTATAACTTAAATCTGCTTGGCATCGTCTCTTATTATCCGAACAAATTTACAGCCACAGCAGCTGCGGCCAAAATGCGAGGATTTTTGCGCCTGAGTGTAGCATGCACTTTTGCTCGTGAACCTTTGCCACTCGTTGCTTTTTTGGTTTAAGCTCGTAAGATTTGGCTATGTTTTATAGTATATCTTGATTCCCATGGTGCTTGGCTTTTTCTGGCCCTTGCTATATATACAGGCATGCACCATATCCAGATTTAGTCTTAGACTGTTGGGATTGAATTGTATTGCCATTGATCCCGAGATCATATATTTATTGCAATTTCTTTGTCGGATAGGCGATGATTTATTTGGTTACTGTAGCATTCTTAAGATATCGCTTTGCTGGTTTGGTAGCAGTAGCAGAACTGTTACTGCTGCCATTGCGTATAGCAGCTTGCATGTAAAGGTGACTCGTGTCCATTTGATCGAATAGATCAGTTTTGCTTATAGGCACATGTGTGGTGATGCTCTTCTCTGGGACCTGCTTCAGCAGCTGCCTACTGGCTCGTGTCAACTCGGCAGTGCTTATGCCGACATTATCGATGAACGGCTGGCTCGTAATGGTGTTCACCTGCGCAGAGACGTCATCGGTGGTGAAGTGGAACTGCTGTCGAAGCCATGCTGGGCAGCTGCACAGTCTGACGGTGTGCCCGAGCTTGTAGAAGTACTTACCTGCCTTCTTCCGACGAGCAGCCTGCATTGTGCCCAGAGCTCCGAAACTGCATCTGCGTGTCGGCCTTTACGGGTTGTCCATTATCTGCAGGTTGGTCTGCATGTTTGTATCGGCACCCTGACACCATGATTCTGTTCCTCATTTTGTGCTCGAGTTCCATGAATAGCTTAAGTTCTGTCTTCATACATGATGTTGCACTTCAATCGCGTAATAATAATAATAATAATGCATGTGCATAGTATTGACCTAAATCTAGGCGCTTTGCATATGCTGCAAGGGAAGCATGTCAAGGTGATTTTAGTATATATGTGAAGGGTGGAAAACGGGTGGCTGATTAAGTGAAATGAAACAGTATTCGCCAGCACTTTTCGATTGCAATAAGGTCTTCAGTTTTGCATTTCTCTGCCCGTTTTGGAGCAATGTTGTAATAATTATGATTGATTATGGTGATACTAATAAGGAATCATATAGCACCTTGAGAGAAATAAATCTCTTTCTAGACACTTCACCTACGCAGAAAAGTAAGTGTGTCAGTCATTGTGAATACATACTGTTCTGAGAAATCCTCAGGTAATTGTAAGTTTCTGTTAGTTGCTTATAGCTTAGTGGTTTTGTTGCACAGCATATATTCGAAAGATGACATAAATTAAGGTCAGGCTCTTGAGTTTTTTATTTGCCACTTACGTGAGAATATAATAGAGGTCACATCAAGCCACCAGCAGGCAATGAGAGCCCCAATGAGTAAACAGGCAGAGAGTGAGTGGATGTTTACCAACTCTGTTCCAGATGCGGGGTCGAAATAATTTCTGCCATAGTTTGGCGACATCCACTGCAGGCCTAACAGCCGGCTGGCTCTAGCTGCATTGTCTTGATAGCTGTAGCTGCTGGAGCCACTACAGCTTGATTGTGTAGAATCAACCTTTAAAAATTAAAAAAGAGTCATGCTTAAATTGGATCTGTCATTTGTCGTGAAGGTGGGTCCTGAGCTTTGGACGATCTGGTTGCTATTTTTCGGTCGTCGTGTGCTGGCTGGTCATTTTTTCTAAATGCATTGTATCTTCTTCTCTTGTGCGCACAAATTATGTCTGCTGGAGGCTTGGCATCTGCTGCTTAAGGAAATGTTTCTTCAAGTCGATATAAGTATATGAAGCAGAGCATTGAGGCATACGATAAAATCCTACCTGGAACTGGGAACATGAGAGCCCAAGATCTCTTCTTTCATTTTGTTTATTTTAGTAAAGTATTGCATCTTTCATGCCTAGCACAACTACTGTCGGTTTATGCTGTATGAACTTGTGCCTTCACTGGCTTCTTGCTTTTGCATTGTTCGAAGTTTCGTGCTCTTTGTGTGGAACGTCGTACATCCTTGCTGTGCTCTCTCCTGCTAGGCTGAGGCGGTTCGCATGGTACGATCGATGTCTCCTCTCACTGCGATGGAAGTCCTCTTTCTCTTGAGAACAACATGGCAGCATCCTCGGCCCAGTAGCAGCGACCCGATTATGACTGAGTGCTGTATTCACAACAGGCTGGCTTTCACCCAGCTTCACTCTTTGGCTTCTGTGAAGTTGTAGACATGTCGTCGGCATTCCGCTGTCATGCACCTACAGCACCTACTGCAATGCCATGTAGGTCACAGATGGGGGTGTCAGTGTGGCCGAGATTGAAGCTGGTAATTAACTGTAACTAGTCGGGATGCTTATAGGAATGGTGCTCTTTCTTGGTGCTGTATTATTGGCATAATGCTTACGGGTTTGTCATATAAGGATGTGACAGCCGTACCGTACATAGACAGCTGTGCATTTATACTTCCGTAGACATTTTATGGAAAGAAGCATTGTACGCTTGTGATGGCAGCATCGTGGACTATTTGCTCGACAGTTGCAGATAAACGTAATTGTCGGTGGGAAGTTTTGGATTACTCCGATTGATCGTATCTATTCCTGGTGTGTCCTTTGACCGTGTTGCTGAAAATCGGTTGTGCTGTGCAGTTCGTAGGGAAAACGTGTGCTTGCTGTTCCTTTCTTTGTATCTCATCGCTGTGAAATTACTACTTGGTGTTGCTGATCCACAACAGAATTCGTTCTTGAACAGACTTTGCCCTAAGGAGAGAACTAAAAATACCTACCTCTATTGCTACCGCTAAATGTCAGTGCAGCTTGTACAGCAAGTTTTCTATCCTGTGTGGTACCTGGTGATCGAGTCTGTCTCAACATTTTTCTTTTACAGTGCATCCCTTATTGGTTCCTTTTTGCATTTGATGTCGATGTCGATGATTTGAGAGCCACAAGAGAATGGAGATTAATTGATGAAAATCACACGGCTTGCACGCTATCGCTGGCCAAGTTCCCGTGTGTGCTGAGGTTATGTCGGTGCACGTGTGCTGTGTACCTTTAAAAGTGTTGCCACTTGACCTTGCAAGACGCATATTCGGTTGAGCAGTGCAAGCTGCCGGCCTTTTAGTCTCCGACAAGGACACTGAAGTGGGCTTTCTGAGGGTTTTTCCGTTTGTTATGCATCGCCCAACTAAACGTTTTCTAACTGCCTGCGAGATCAAATGTAGTGCCACACACTAGTCCAAGCTGATCTGGGAAAAGGAATAAATAACAAATAAATACTAGCTGATTTAACAGCCTCTTTTGTATAGCGACAGACCACAGTTCGAAGTGGCAACAAAGAATTGCCCACCGAAGGATTCGAATCCACGACCTCCGGACCGAGGTCGTGAAAGAACTGCCTGATCTAGTGTGCCTTCTTAGAACTGCCTTATCATGGCTCACCGAAAGAAATGCAGACAGATTCGGAGTAGAGCGATTTTCACTTTCTTGAGCGACTGTTGAACGCCCAATCGCATTCCAAATGAAGGAATGGCCTAGTCGAATCACGTTTAACCATGATTTTACTTACTATTCTATTGCGTATCACTTTGCAGCAAATGTAAAGCGCCTAGAAAGAGATTAAGTTCTCTGAGGGCGCTTTATCAAGTGCAATATTATTATTATTATTATTATTAACCATGATGGTGAAGTGCAATGAGTCACTTGCATATTTCTATACCATTTGTTGGCAAGCAAGATAACCATAGTTTTGGCTTGGCCATGCTCAGAATCGACCACTTCTGCCAAGCAGCATCTTGCATACTTGCAGGTGAATACAAACATTACATGAAACGCTAATGAATATATCTCAAGGCTAGTCAACAAATATCCGAGGTGCGGCCACGCGTCTCCTTTACTTGAGCTATGTAGTATGGCTCCCGGTCTATCAACGGATACGAGCACAATTCTTACTCAGAGCCACAAGGTCCGCATTCCGGTTTTGTTCCGTCATACGTAGTAGGACTACCGTCCTGAGCTACTACTTCTTCCATACTCAATTCCTCGACTACCCTCCTGGCTCGGCCATGCCTCTCACCTTCTCCTAATTGTGTAAGATGAAGTCTCTTGACTGCCATATGCACACCAAAAGCCGCTTGGGCTTTATAGTAATAATAATACGTTTGTATAGTGCCCTCAGAGAACTTAATCCTTTTATAAGCACTTTACATAAGCTTCAAAGGAAGCACGATCAAATGGTTAGTGGTAACATACACTGTGTCGACAAGCATAGCATGGTTACAGGTCACATGCATACGGTCAGCATGCAAGTATGGTGTTAGTGGTAGCATGCACAGTGTCAGCGCGTAAGCACACAAAGGACGAATCACAAGAACCTACGAAATGCTGCGATAAATAGGTACTTTGAGTGCGCCTTAGAAAACTCTTCTACATACCTCCCACTGGGTCCTTGTGACTTGGTACAATTACAGATATATCTACATTACATTACACCCATGCCCTGTCCCATGAGCAATCACTCACGGAAAATGTCAATTGTTGCATTGCACTTCAGGCCGGAGTGTCCGCTGACCCAGCTCGAATCTTACCTCTTTCTCTTGTTGACCTTGTCATAAGCGAGGCACTCGCTGAGCTTTGACTGCACGCAGCTCCCGGGCTCCTTCTCCAGTCTGTTTTAGAATTTGTCCCATATCGACTTTTCTGTTTGTAATCGATACGGCGGCACTGAGTTGCTTCTTCCTTCATTGCTTACTTTTCTCACTGTTATTACTTACATTACTTATATTGTGCTCGTATTGCTTCTTTTTGTTGCCAATTCATTGCTGTAAAAGGTTACCGGGTAACAATGGCCGACGAAAATTGCAGGTTTTATACGGAACTTGCACCCATGGAAAATTGTGGCCCAGTTCCCGGGGTCAGAGGCTATTTCCCGCCAATGTAATGTAATGTATCTCCGTCTGTAACTCCACAAAGTCATAAAGACCGTGTGGGTGTTACGCAGGAGAGTTTTGTATAGCGAACTCACAGCCTAAGCGGCTTTCGATACGCATTCGGTAGCCGACAGACTTCACCTCATGCAACTATTAAATAAGAGAAAGTGGAAAGCATAGCAGAGTCAGGAGAGCAGTTGAGGTAGTGAGTAGCATAGAAGTAGCAGCTCGGGACCGCTGAAAAAGATGAGTCATAGTCGGCAGTAGGAGAAGAGTTGTCATTTCGTAAGAATTGTGGAAGCGAGTTTCACAGTCTAGGTCCTGCAGAGCTAAAGCTTCTGTCGCCAACGGTCTTTAAGCGGAGGAATGGAACAGCTAATCCATTGTCCACTCGGGACCTGAGGACGCGAAGAGGCTGAAACTGATGATAATAATAATAATAATAATAATGTACTTGATAAAGCGCTCTCAGAGAACTTCTCTTTCTAGGCGCTTTACATTTGCTGCAAAGGGAAATGCAATTGAATGGTAAGTAAAATCATGCTTGAAAAACAAACAAAATGAATAACATGGTGAGGGGTGACATGCACGGGGTCGGCATGCAAATGTGGTTAGTGGCAGCATGCACAGTGTCAGCACGCATAAGCACGTGAAGAACGAATCACAGGGACCCACTAAAGGCTGTCCTAAATAGGTGTTTTCAAGTTCCTTTTAAATGTGGTCAAGTCAGGGGATGTTCTGCGACAAAACCTTGAAGTCAATCCGTTGCTTGACTGGTAGCCAGTGCAGGTCGGCGAGAAGTGGAGTAATGTGGCAACTGCGACGCTCACGACAGACAAGCCTAGCTGCAGAGTTCTGCACCAGCTGCAATAGCCTGATCGCACATGCTGGTAGGCCAATAAGCAGTGAGTTGCAGAAGTCGAGACGAGATATCACTTTTGAATGCATGGACCAACTTGGACGTGGTATCCTTATCTAAATAAGCCCGAATTTTAGCAATGTTATGAAGCTGAAAATAGGCAGATTTGACCGTGGAGCTTATATGGTCGTCTAACGAGAGGTCGCTTTGGAATATGACACCTAGATTTCGAGCTGATTCAACTGGAGATATGCTGGCAGAGCCAATTTTGAGAGACAGCCTTTCCAATCTCTGGATCACACTGGGTTTGCCCATAACTAGTAAGTTAGTTTTGTCATCGTTTAGTTTTAGAAAATTTGCTGCCATCCATGTGCGGATGTCGCAGCAGTTCAGCTAGGTACGAAGGAGCCAAGCCGTAGCGGGCCTTGTGGGTCAGCGTAAGAAGAAGCCCCGCCTTACTCCGACCACGTCTCCGTTCGCCATGCCGCTGAGCTAGGGTAAGACGAGCGACCGTCAGGTTATACCTCTTTATAATATCGCATGCACCAACAACAACAGGGGAACTAAACAAGTCAATAGGGAAAGGTCCTATACAAGGTACACTATGGTGGCGCGAGACGACGCAGCAAGCACGAACGAACTTGTTAGTTGGTCAGTCGGCTTCCGAAGTCCTGCCGTTGTACCGACACCAATTCCGACAGTGCGAGCGCAAACCGCAAAAGATTCGGCTAGCTGAGTAACTGCTTGGCTAGTCGGGAGTCGACGTCCACCGCAGTCGAGAGCTTCCGCCAAAAGACACCAACTCACGAGGGGCCACGAACACGCTACACGGGAAACGCGGAATATACAAGCCACAACAACGAGCGTGCTATCCAGCACCGCTCGGGCCTTGGGTACTCGTCGCCTTGCGTGCATGGCCGCATCGCCGGAGCACGCCTGCACCATCCAGGTGCATAACTCGGCGAGAGCGGGAGCCTCCAACACCACGACTTACTCGGCCAACTTCTCCAACCTAAGAGCCCTGGTGACCCCTCGTCAACGCACATGCCATGGGTCAGACCCCGGCCTAGCCGGCGACCCTTACCACATTACAGCCGTCCTGTCCCAGCCAACCGAACCTAGCCTGGGTACAAAATTACGGAAAAACTTCGACTGCTTTGTAAGGCGGACCAGGGTGTCCGCTAAACTAAGGCGGTGAGAATGCCCGATATAGTCCTCGCACGCTTTATGCCAGGGGCCCGTCGACCGATCGAGGGTTCCGCAGTCTCAAAATGGAAGGAGAAATGGAACGCATTCTAATTGAAATCAATTTTCATTTTATCTGCCGGCCGCTTGCAGTGCTACTCACTTCCGAAACTTCCCTCCTGACTCAGCAACACCCCTCGCTTTCTCTTCGTTGCCTGAGATGGAGTGCATTGGCTACTGCATGCGTACCGAGAGCCTCTTGGGCTTTCAAGTGCGCTGTAGAGAACTCTCGAGAGTAACGCCTACCTAGTCTTGGCAGCTTGGTTGAGTTACAGACGGAGATGCATTACATTACAGTACATCGGAAAGACCCCGAAATCCGCGCCGTCTTCCGCCGGCTGGAGCACCGATGGTTATGTAATTCATCCATATAGCGCCCCAAGAGCTTAATCTCTGTGCAGACGCTTCACATATGAAGCCTCGGGGCTCGAGCCAACGACCTCAGCCAGGCAAGGTCGTGACCTTGGTCGGGGTCAAGGGCAAACGCCTTAACCGCTGGACCAAACCAGCTTGGCGGTTGCGGTGGCCCTTGTGGCGGCACGGGTGGATAGCTGCGACGATCGTAATAGCCATCTGCAGCTCAACCCTGTAGGGAAAGGGAGACGCAGGTTGCCAGCGCCCAATAGCGAATGAAGTCGCGCGATTTCGCGTCCGCGCTTATTATTTTAAGACTGCGGCCCGCCGACCATACGAACTGACCACAATCTGGTGTAGGCGTCGCGGCGTAATGGTCACGGGCGGTGCGCGATCCAGAATCTCCGGGAGCGTAGTGCTGTCCCGCCGCAGAACAGATGCGTTCGCGATGGGTAGCTGATTTCTGCGGCGGCCCGGTTCAGCCTTGAGGCTTCGCGTTAATGTTCGTCAGAGGCATCGCCCTGCCGCAGGTCGCCCGCCAGCTGTTGCGGTGGGAAACGACTCGCCGCGGTCGGCTCCTGTTGCTGCTCATCGCTGTCACGAGCGCCATTTAGTCGTCTTCAGGATTGAACTTGCGGAGCTAGAATGTTCTTCGAACATCGCGAGGCACGCCACGGCGGAAATCGTCGCCTCGGCGATCTTGCTGTCGGGCGAAGCCTGGGAGCGCGGGGCAGCGGTAGCCGTTCGCCACCGCCCGCTAGCGGCGCTGCCGCTGCGGCCGCTCGGCGCGGAAAGCGTCTGCGGGCGGCGGCGCAATTCAAGTTAAGGGCAACTTGGCTGCGTTCGAGGGCTTTTATCAACGCGCGTTTTCATTGGTCAGCCTAAGCCGCGGATCATTCGGGCATGCTCAATTGCGCGCCGACCCGCCCGTCCGCGCCCGGCCGCGCCCGGCTGACCGTCTACGGCTGGCGGGTCGCGCTCGTCGGCGCCAGAGTCGTCGGCCGACTCGCCCGACGCAGGGAGTCCGGAAATGACCCAATTTTTAATGCCGGCGCGTCCGGCCGCCCCCGCCACTCCGTTCGAGACCGTCTGCCCAAACAACGGAAGACGGTGCCCGGCCGCAGGGTTAACCGTAAGCCCGACGAGAGAGAGAGAGAGAGAGAGAGAGAGAGAGAGAGAGAGAGAGAGACGAGCGAGTCTCAGCGCACGAGCAGGGCGAACGGGGGCGAACGGGGGCGACGCTCGGGCACCGCTGACCGAAAGATCCGACGGGCTCGCGCGGTCGTAGCGCGGCCCTGCGGCTTGGGCGGGCGGGCACGCCGTGCGCGTTCTCGCGGAGCCTGCCTGCGCGCATAGTTAATGTCTCTGCGGCTACGCGCTGATCAATTGATCGCGTTGTCAGCGCCTTTCCAGCGAGGAAGCCAACGCAAGCACGCACCGCCAGCCCGATTTACGAGATCCGTACGTACTGGCGGCGCGGGCTAGGCTGTCTCTCTCTCTCTGTGCGCCCTTTCTAGCTCGATGCACCCATCTGCCTCTATATCTCGCTCGCGGCGCTCTCCCTCTTCCGCCGTTACTTGCCGGCAACTGGCAATGCGGCACGCGGTCGCGAACCGGCGAGCGACCAAGGCGGCAGCAGCACCGAGCCGCCTCCGCGGTACCTGGGTAGGCGCGCAAGTGACGTCACGCACTCGTTACCCTCCGGAGGCGCCATTTTGACTTTCGGGCCATAGGGCTGCCTTTGGATGACATCCCTAAACATCCAGCTCACCGCTAGCAATCTCTCGTAGCGGCGTAAGTGTATAGATCTGAGAACTGTGTACTCACATTTTGGAAGCTGGTCTCGTGGGAAAATGGCAGGTAGGT
This sequence comes from Cristatella mucedo, assembly GCA_009760855.2. Lineage (NCBI taxonomy): Eukaryota > Metazoa > Bryozoa > Phylactolaemata > Cristatellidae > Cristatella > Cristatella mucedo. Next base: position 2,081,519 of record WPIO01000005.1, read on the forward strand.
GAGCCAGGGTGCTGTGAAGCGCATCAGTGTCCGTTCATTAGGCCGCCCACTTCGTATAGACCTAATGATTCTTGCGCTCTTTGGTTTCAGGCAGCGGCAATGACATCCAATGGTGCTTTGCACAAGTTAAGGGAACCACAGAGGAGGATGTTACAGAAGGTAGGCGTTAGAAGATCTATTCTTGAACCTGGTGGTGGTCGTGGTCGTGGGAATGCCGCCGGTATACCCATGTGCAACTTGCGATTAGATTAACCGCTTGCCCGTTGCCGCGAGCGGTCACTTTTTGTGCAAAGCGGCGCTATGTGCTTCAGTAGCTTCGCCGCTCCATGCGTAGACTAGCTACAGGCTGCGTTAGACCCTCAAGCGTTAATTGTTCGCGCCAGCGTAATTCGTCGCCGGCCGTTGATTATTTGCGGCGCCGCGATGGATTAGCAACAACGCGTGCACACTTTTATCCTGTAGCTTTCCTTTATTTCTGTAGCCGACATAATATCATGCGTCGAGTTTAATCACAGCGGGGAGCTTTTGGCGACGGGAGACAAAGGCGGACGGATTGTGATATTCCAGCAGGAGCAGACGGTGAGAACAGCCGGCGGTGCGACTTCGACGGCCGTTTGTCACTTTGCCGGTGCCCGATTTACCTTATGGCTGTTGCTCGTCCACTGTGTGCGCGCTTTACCTGATTTTCCCTGCAAACCCCATGCGATAGCCGGGCATCTGTACAGTCCAGTACACTATCTGGCTAACGGAAGTAGCTGCACGTGCACCTTCTCGCATTGCCTCCAGAAATCCTGCGAGAGGCTCCATTGCTGTGTTCCCTTAACGCCGTATTGCAGTACCGCAAGTGTGTGGACCATCTTAACGATAGCTTTGAGATGTCATGGTAGCCGGCCCCGAGTGGGAGGAGACGTGCCAACGGAGGCACAGTCACGGGCCAATGCACAAACTCTCGGTCCGCTGGGCAGGATTGACTGGTCAGCAAGAACATGGCTCTGCATTGCTCCAGCTCTGGGCTGCTCCAGCTTTCAGTGGAACACATAGAGACTGCTGCTGACGCCCGGTCGTCAGTGCCGTCCTGCGGCATATGTGGAGGCTGCACGTGTCGTGCTGCTCTGGCTGAGGACCTTTGGTCCAGCTGGGCCCACCTAGAAGTCAAGCTGAGATTTGAAGTCACATTGGGCGGATGCCTGCCTCGCTGCTGGCCGTGCCTGGCCAAGCAGATGCCGGCCGGCCATGCCCGAAGTACCAAATAGGCTTGCGGCTGGTTTTTACAGTTGCCACCAGTAGGACTGCTCTCCCCTTCATCCCTCTTCCCTCTCTCTCCTCTCCGACAGGAGTGGAGAGGGGCCTCAAGGCAGCCTTCACCGCTGCAGTTGATTCTCAGCACAAAGTTTGAGGTCTTCTGAGACGCTTTGATGCAGTTTGAGCATCTTTGCGTTTCCATATCTGTGTGGTCACATCACTATCCCGCCCCTCCCTCCCTTTCACCCAGGCAGAGTGGCAGCAAGCTGCTGCCTCTGCTGCCCGTGCCGCCGTGCATCGGCCACTCTCTTCCGTCTGCGAGGGGGCTATGCACAAACCACCAACTGACACCTAGTGTTGTAAACTGGCGTTCAGTCTGTACAACTTGTTGTAGTAGCTCCCCGGCGTTTTTGCCACGCGTAGCAGCAGCTGATTCGACACCGACCGACTGTGCGCCCTCGCCTGTGCTATGCTTAGGCTTTTCTACTTGGTTCGAATGAGTATGCATTGTCGTCCACACAGCATGCATTCCTGACTTAGATAAACGATTGATCTGGCAACTGACTGTAGAAGGATGCAAGTAGAAGACCCGCCACTAAGGATATGTTTTTTAAAGTAAGTTATGCAGGGCTGCTGAAAACCTTATATCTCCGAAGGACCACGGTAGCTTTTGGATTCATAGGGGCAGTATTCTACATTGGCTGGTTGATGAACTTGAAGATAAGGTCACTAGTGGCAAGTTTAAATGTGAGCGTTGAGGTTAAGGGGAGGAAAGGGCATGGGGAGTCCAGCAGGGATGATTCTTTTAGGGTGGACTTTTCTATATTACCTCTTGCTGACAAAAAACGCTAGAATAACGATCTGCTGAATCGCTGTAAGGAGAGCTGATTAAAGTGCTGACTCGGACCAAATGCTACTAAGAAATTCGAAAACCTATCCCTCAAAGTGGGCCCGGGTCAGCATATCTTCTTTAGCATTGGCACAAAATCTGGTTCTATTCCAAAGTGACTTTGCACCAGATGACATCACCTCCACAGTTAAGTCTGCCTTCTTTCAGCTAAGTAATATTGCAATACATTGAAACTGATCCGTGCATTTGTGACATCCCGTCTTTCCTTCAGGAACTGACTACTTGCAGGTCTTCCAGCCCATGCAAGAAGTGCTTACAGTTGGTGCAAATCTTTGCTGCCAGACTTTTCTGTCGTGAATGCCACAGTTGCCATACAACACCGGTTCTTGGCGACCTGCACTGGCACATTCAAGCAGCCGCTTCGACTTCGAGGTTTTGTCACTCACTTTGAGGTCCCTTCATTCTCTTACTCAAGATTATATATCAGAACTACTTCCCAATCAGGCCAGGCATCGTACCACCACTCTTCTTAGCTGTGCGTATAATCCACCTCAAATCCTTTGGGGGGGGGGGTCTTGATCTCACTGCCGACTGGCAGTGCTACATTTCCCTGACATGAACGTCTTTCAGCCTTTGCTGGGTCCTGTTGAAAGTCCTTAGTGTGGTTATGGGTGCTGACACTGCATGTCATCAATAACTAATTAAAATGTGGTCCTGGTTTTTTCAGATGGAGTAAGTGGCTCACATGTAACGACCAAGGTTGTTGGCTCGAATCCTGTCTCATTTACAAGCTCCTGGATAGATGGTACACTCTCTGGGGGCGCTATGCAAAGGAATTGTATATATGCTTCATTTAAGCTCATGTATTCGTTGGCGACAAGCTTTAGCTCTGCAGGTCCTAGGCTGTGGAACTCGATTCCACAATCCTTATAAAACGACAACTACTCTCCTGCTGCCGACTCATCCTTTTCAGCGGTCCTGAGCTGCTACTTCCAAGCTACTCACTACCTCAACTGCTCTCCTGACTCGGCCATGCTTCCCACTTTCTCTTTGTTGTGTGAGATGAAGTCTGTTGGCTACCGAATGCGTACCGAAAGCCGCTTAGGCTGCGAGTGTGCAACACAAAACTCTCCTGTGTAACACCCACATAGTCTTTTTGGCTTTGTGGAGTTACAAACGGAGGTACATTACATTATGTGTAGTGCTTAGAAAAGAATTTAGTTCTCTTGTATTGCTATATAAATGCCTTATTAGTAGTAGTATTGTTATGGTCTTTTGTAATCCTTTTTTGCCGTCCAATGGAGGCTGGTGTATGCTTGCTTGATCTTGTTCTTAGCAGTCCTAGTTAGCATCCTGTCTGCATAAAACAATGGCAATCTTAGCATGAGCTTAGTCAGGGGACCGTGATCGGCCTGTTTTATTGTAGCATTCCATCAGTGAGGTCAAGATCAAGATTTTGTCAGAGGGGTTCAAGGAAAATGTTTTTGTATGGATGGCCTTGATTTCAAGGGCCATATGGGAGAATGAATCAGTCAATTGACGTAATTCGTCACGTACGGGTTCTGTTTGGTCGTGGAAATCAAAGTTATATCACCCATTTTGAGGAAATGATGATTTCTAGATCAGAATAGTAATGGAGTAAAAATCTGAAATAAAAGAACGACTTGGTACAGGGGGAACTGTGTGACTGCCCCCCATTTGCTGCTTGCTGTTGAATGGGCTCTAGCTGAGAGATTCGTAGATTGCTTCTAAGGGACTGCAAATGGTTTGAAAGAGAGGGACCTACAGGAGGCAATGGCTACGTCGCCACCATCTTTTCATCGACCTCAGGGTAGTAATGAAGGAAAGGAAGAGATTCCTGTCGGACTGTTCTTGCTGACGGTAGGGCAATTAGCTGATTTCAGCCATGGTCTAGTTCAGTCTTGCAAACAGGTTAAGGGCATTGCCAAAACTCATGTTGCATTTTATTAAGGTTTTTATTGCACACATTGAGCACACATTTCATAGGCACAGTTCACTGGCACCGTTATAGCCTGCCTGATGACCAGTAAGCGAGAGTGATTCCCTGCCCTGCTTGAGGGGGAGCGTGATGGTGGGCTCGAGATGATGCCGAAAGTTCTGGAGGTGTGCGCCCCCTCCCCCTTGCTTTGTCTGGGCTTCCCGTGGAAGATTCATGAACCCTGACAGAAGCGTCCGGGGCTGTAGCCACTTCCGACAGGCCTGCAGATGCAGAATCGAGGGGTGCTGGAGCACTGGCCAAAACTGATCGGCATCGCAGGCTAGTGGTCATTCGAGCTGCAGAAGGCAAACATTAAGATGTCCATGAGGAGGTTACATCTTACATGCAATGGTAAAAAAAATGCAAGTAAGCAAGGTTCACGGTGACCTTATTCGCAGTGACTGCCGAAATTTAGTTGGATTTATCCCACCCATGGATAGCCATGGGCTTTTATTGTGCAATTCAAAGGCGAAAGGAATGGTGGCCTGACAGCTGCTGAGTTGAACCTGCTTCTGCTGAGGATGTAGTCCAGTGGTTCCCAACCTTCCTAATACCTCGACCCTTTAATCGAGTTCCTCACGTTGTGGCGACCCCTAACCATAAAATTGTGTGCAAAATGTGGAAATGCATGGTCCACTGTTACATACAGCCAGTCGACTAGCAGTATTCGCTACAGCTGTAACCTGGAATGAAACTCGGGGCTAAAGGGTTGCTAATAGCTCGGTCACTGACTCAGACGAGCGAGCGCTCCACGTGGTTTCGTGCTTGTGTGTGGCCGACCAAGCACGAGCGGTGCCGTATTTGCGTGCATGCAGGCCATGCCTTCTGCTCTGCAGCATCATCTGCGTGCTTTGTGCGGCTGCAGTTTCGAGTTGTACAAGCAGTGCTCCTGTCAGGCTGAGCACTCGCCCACCCTAGATCTTGCAGATTGCAGCCTGCTAAGCAAGTTCTGCTCTGCTAAGCCATTGGCCATCGAGCTTCGGGGTTGTGTCGCTTCTATACAAACGTATTATATATTTGTTCTCTCGTCTCATTTCCCTGCTTCACTTCTTCCATCTCTCTAGTCTCTTATTTTCTCCCATTACCTCTCCATCATCTCTGTCTGTCTGTCTGTGTCGGCCGCTCTGTCTGTCTCTCTGTTTGTCTATCTATCTCCTACCGGCTCTCTACCTGGGTCTTGCGGCACGACTGAGTGATGGCACCCATCTGAACCTCTATTGGCCAAGCCTCCCACAGCACCACTTTTTGCTGGCTTACCTTCATTGCCTCGGACATGCGCTTGCCTTTCATCTTTACCAGGTGGTACCTGGCTCCATGATCCTGGCTTCGATTGATGTTTGGCGATCCCACGGCTAGTCATGATTTGGAGCTTTCTGCTTATCCTGCAGCAAAATCACGAAAGCGTCCATTGCAGCTGGCATCTCTAATTGAGCAGCTGTGAAGACCTGTGTATGGTCTAATCTCGTGATTGTGCTCAGGTTGTCGGCACACTTAATGTAGAGCAGTGTGTGCCGGCAATTTGCCATTGTACGGTCGGTCGCTGCTGGGATGGCCACATTGACACTGCTCTCTCTGCCTCTTGGCCTCTTGTCGTGCCTTGCTCGTTGGGGCTGCTGTCTTGATTGTCTTTATGCAATGACTCGTGACCAGTCAGCATCACTGTTATGGGGAGCCTGCCTGTGCATCCCTTGCTTGTCTGCATGAGTGTGTACATACTGCAGCTGGCCGCGGCAAAGTGTTGCATCTCGTGCAGCCAGGCCCCTGCCAGCAATCGTTCACTGAAAATATGGCATAGTCGCCTCCCTGTGTCCCCTAGGTGCCGTTTTACCGAAGCTAACCATGATTATTGAGTGACCGTCGGCTTTCTACCTTTTGCGTACTGGCTGTATCGGTGTAGACGGTGCTCTACTTTTCTCGAGTGTGCATGACTGTTCGTGGGTAGCTGCAGCAGTGTCGACATCTACCTGGGCGACACGTCATTTAACTGTCACCCGTGTGCGCGGGTAGGGTAGTGTCGCGCAGACACAGCATTGACGTCGGACCGAGCCGCGCACGTGCTGTCTGTAGCAAACCTGTCAGCCGTGTTGCTGTTCTGCTGGGGGCAGCAGCATCTGTTGCACTTCGATTGGTTGGCCTCACTGTGCATGCGAGTGTAGCCCTCCCCCCACGCATGCATGCGTGCATGCTAGCGGCTGAGAGCCTGCTGAGCGTGCCTGGTCGATCTGCAGCAGGCTGCTTGCAGCTCTCAGCAGCCGAGTGTTGATAGTCGGCTGCTTCTCGGTGCTCAGGTGTCGCCAATATGTGTGGTGCGTGATCGCTCGCTGTTGGCGCCATGTGCAGGGCGCCAAGGAGTACAACGTGTACAGCACATTTCAAAGCCACGAGCCCGAGTTCGACTACCTGAAGAGCTTGGAGATCGAGGAGAAAATTAACAAGATCAGGTGGCTGAAGCGTTCTAACCCGGCTCATTTCCTTCTTTCAACCAATGGTGAGCTGTGAGATAGTGAGTAAGCCGCGTTCGGACGAACGGCGGCCGAGGGGAATGCATGCATGCATCTAGTGAAGTCCGTGTGCTGGCTCCGTGTGCGGTGCTGCATTGCAGCTACGGTGTTAGGGTAGCTCGTGTGAGCATCGCTTTTGCTTTGTCTCAGTGTGCCCTCCTGCTGTCATGCTGTGCATAGTTTAATCAGTTTGACATCGTCTGGCAGCTGCAAAATGCACAGTAGTGTCAGTGCAAAGCTGCACATGGGTAGACTGCAGGATTGACTGACGTAGTTGTGCTGCCAAGTACCAACCCCCCACCCCCGCAGCTGCCATCTCAGTTATTGCACTAAAGCGGTCCACTTCCAAGTGAGGGCCGAGATTGGGTCACGTGGCAAGCCACACAAGTGCTGTGGGCCCTTGCTGTTTCGTAAAACCAGGCGTAATGCCATAGAGATTCCCTTGCCGTTTGAATTTGCTGAGTTCATAAGGGACTCGCTCTTGGTTTTTGGCCAGTGGCCTTTACCCTCGGTGCGCTTCTTAGCGGCAGCCGTGCAGTTTAAGCATTAGTTCGAGTGATTGCAGGCAACAGGAGGCAGGAATTTTGAAAGGACGACGGGAATTTCGAAAAAAAATGGGATCTGCAATTCCGAGCCTTATTATTGCCTGGTCGCACTAGAAGCATCGAGTATCGAGTGTGTGTTCATCTGCTGTGGTGCAGCTCGGGCCGAGCACTACAGCGAGCCCATCCTCGTCTCGAGCTCTCCTTTAGGCGGGGCATGTCAACTTGGGCGGGAGAGCATTATGCATAAGGGAACCTCAGAACACTGCATACCGCCGGGCCTCGTCCCCGAGTGGCATGTCCACTTCTTGATTTGCCCTCATCAAAGTGTGTGCACCAATACTGGGTGTAGTGGCTAAGTGTTGACGTTGCATTGCAGATAAAACAATTAAGCTATGGAAAATCATGGAGCGCCATAAACGGCCAGAAGGCTACAACCTCAAAGACGTTCACGGACGCCCGCGTGAACCCTTAAGCCTCTCGTCGCTCGTGGTAAGGCCGCTGGCTGTCCGCTGCCGCCTTGACTCGTGACGCCATGTCCTCCACTCCGCCATGCTCGGTGCTGCTTAACGTGTGGACGATGTTTAGAAAACATTGCTGTTCTCAGATGCGGCAGTTGCATGTTAATGTATTGCCAAACAGCACTTTGCTGCTGCCGTCTGAGTTGCCGTTTGGCCGCGGTTCTTCTTTTTATTGCTTCGGCGAGATTGCACAAGCTCTTGGTCCGTGGTCTCAGGTTGTGCTCGAGAAAGGACCGGTTTTTCATCCCCTCACCCGCCCAGCGATTATTTTGACACAGCCTCTGGTACTTGATTGCTGCCTGTACTTAATTGAACGATACCAGCCCAGCTGCTGTTGCTGCTAATAGTGTCGAGATCCCCACCAGCCTGGTTAGGGAAGGTAGCTGTTTTGCATGATTGCCTGCATGTGTGGCTGTTTATATTGAGCTCGGAACAAGGCCGTTACTAAAAAATATAATAATAAGAATAATGCACTTGATAAAACGCGCTCAAAGAACTCAATCTCTTTCTAGGCGCTTTACATTTCCTGCAAAGGGAAACGCGATTGAATGGTAATATCATGCTTGATAAACAACATGAATAACATGGTTAGGAGTGACATGCACATGGTCAGCATGGAAATGTGGTTAGTGGCAGCATGCACGGTGTCAGCACGCATAAGCACATCAAGGACGAATCACAGGGACCCACTAAATGCTGTCCTAAATAGGTGTGTTTTTAAGTTCTTTTTAATTGTGGTCAAGTCAGGGGATGTTCTGACGCAAGTCGGGAGTGTGTTCCAGGCTTTGGGAGCATACGAACTAAATGCACCGTCTCGAAAGGATTTTAGGTTTATACAAGGTAGTGGTAAACTGTCGGATTCCGAAAAGCAGTTGGTACGATGCTTGACCTAGTAGGGGAGTAGATCTGAGAGATAGGGTGGAGCCAAAGAATGAAGTGACCTATAAGTGAGCGACAAAACCTCGAAGTCGATCCGTTGCTTGACTGGTAGCCAGTGCAGGTCGGCGAGAAGTGGTGTGATGTGGCAACTGCGATAACTAAACTCAACTAAAAATAAAAATAAAATTAGCTGATTCAACAGCCTCATTTGTATAGCAGCAGAAGAGCCCCAACGGCTACTTATCACTCCCACTTGCAGCTGGCAATAGAGGAGGATCGCCACTGCAGGATTCAAACCCATGACCTCGGTCATGAAGAGCAAGCACCTTACCCCCTGGGCTCTTATGGCCCTTAACAGGCTGCTAAGCACTGCCTTGAACACCATCGCCCAAGCTCGCACCTCTCGATATTAGAGTACTTCCACGGCCTAGGCTGCCGTTGCCGAAATGTCACTTTTTGGAATTGGGAGTCGTCGGAGTCATTTTTTAATAGCATTATTGCTCAACTTACCAGTCGGTAAGCAAGTCTATCAAGTAATACTGTATCAAGGACTCGCGCTGCACTGTCCGAAATAGAAATAGATAAAAGGCAGATTCATTCCTTCCCTCCAGCTGTCGCTTCCAACCAATAAGGAACCTGCTACCAGCCGATCGATTGTTCTTCAGATTTGAGGTGGGAAGTTTCAAGCTAAACTCAAATTTTGTTGCCGGTGTGCTTGGAATGCTATTCCCCCACTGCATGTGTTGTGTGTTATTTTTGAGGGAAAGGTAGTGTGCGCGTGTGTAGGTGCATAGAAGCTCCTCGTTACCAACTCAAGCCTCATTGACAGCAAGAGTGCTAATGCTCTGCATCTAGATGCTAAAGGTGAGATTTGCCGCGCTGGTTTAGCCTAGTGGTTAAGGTGCTCGCCCCGACCAAGGTCAGGCCGAGGTCGTGGGCTCGAGCCCCCATGGCATATGCGAAGCGCCTGAATAGAGATTAAGTTCCCTTAGGGCGCTATACAAATGAATTATATATTCGGGCTAGTCACTTGTAGCTTAGGCTGGCACCCGTGTCTTGCAGACTGTATGGTTTGCAAAGCCTACGGGATTTTGTAATTCCCTTCATTAGTCACAGCCTGCTGTTCGATTCGTTGGCAAGTACAAACAAGCCATGCCCGAGACGGCAAAGATATACATAGATGGTTTCCTTGAATTTATATCTTTGTATACCTTTATCTGTGTGTGTGTGTGTGTGTGTGTGTGTGTGTGTGTGTGTGTGTGTGTGTGTGTGTGTGCGTGTGTGTGTGCACTCGTCACACTTGTTAAAAATCAAGGCGGTGAATGCTGTTAACCGTAATCTCCCCCTTCACTTTAATTTCCCGCAGTATGGGACGGTTTTGGATGAGAATAAGATATATCAAAGATGGTTGCCTTGCTTTTCCTGCATACGGCAAGGAAGGCTGCTGCAAGCTGCCACACCTTTGGTGCGTGACACAGTTGGGGTTGGCAGCAGCAGCGAGAGAGCCTGGGTCAGTTTTTACTAAGCTGCATTGTGCCAGGCGGATGGCCCACCCTGTGTTGTGTAAGATGTGGCCACACACACGCACACACACGCACACGCGCACACACACACACACACACACACACACACACACACACACACACACTGAGTGGTCGTGAGCAGAGAAGATCTAGATAGAGAAGAGACAGCTCTGCTCTTGCAGAGCTCCCCCCCTTTAGGCGAGCAGTTGCAGTCGGCGCTAGTGCCTCCCCCCTCTCCCGTGTGGTCGCTAGTGCCGCCCGAGCAAGGGCATCGCAGTGGCGACAGCGGTTCCCCTCCGTGGCAAATACTGTCTTGTTTGTAGGTTCCAACGTTTCAGCCAATCGATCTCATGGTCGAGGCCAGTCCGAGGCGCATCTTCTCCAATGCGCACACCTACCACATTAACTCCATATCGGTTAACAGCGATCAGGAGACGTTCATGTCGGCTGATGACCTGCGCGTGAACCTTTGGCATCTGGAAGTGACCGACCAGAGCTTCAGTATCCTTTTTTCTTCTCCGTCGCTCGATCGATCGATCTTCGTCGCTCGATCGATCTGGGCTGTGTGCGCACTGCTACGCGACCAATTGGCAGGTCCTGGCAGGTCCTTCCACGAGTGCTCATGCTTCGATGGTCAATGGGGTCCTGCGGAGCTACACTGTCGAGCCACGCGGGACGCTTCTCTCTAGCTTGCAGCAGGTGAACCTCGGGCGGTTGGGTGGGCGTGTACCGTTAAAGTAGCTGCAGCATGCCATGAGGCGTGTACCGGGTGTGCAATCTGCACGGCCCAGTGCTTCTCCCTGGTGTCGTTGCTCTGCTTGGGAACTTTTGGTAGCTTTTTCCTGCTCATGTCGCCGTACAGACATCGTAGATATAAAGCCAGCAAACATGGAAGAGTTGACAGAGGTGATCACCGCAGCCGAGTTTCATCCGAAGGACTGCAATGTTTTCGTTTACAGCAGCAGCAAAGGCTCCATCCGGCTGTGCGACATGCGAGAAAGAGCCCTCTGTGATCAGCATGCCAAGTGTGAGTCGTTTCACCGTTCTGCAGCATGTAGCACGCTGCGAAATAGGTCCGCGGTGGGCCGCACTTTTGTGTATCGCTAATTGCGAGCCGTCGTTTAAGCCCAACCTGGCCGCTTGGCGCCAGCTGTGACACATGACATTGCAGGTTTTTTGCCGGGATCTGTCCGATGGATTTCCATCCGTATCACGTGTTGGTCGCGTCTTGTCCAGTAGGCCAGTCTCGTCTGTATAGTTCCACTGTGGTCCATTCTCGGTTCCTTGCAGTTCTCCATTTATACCGAGCCTCAGGGAAAAGTGACTCGGGCCCATTACATTGGCTATTACTACTATGCTGACGATATCCAGCTATATTTGTCATTTATACCGTCTGACTTGGCTTCGGCTACTTAAACTGAACGGTCTGGTTGCCCAGAAAGCATTCACTCCTAGACGTCGACAAATTAGCTTAAACTTACCGATGATAGAACGGAACTGCTGCTCATAGGACAATCCAAACTTATTGCTGGACTAGAAAACCGCTCTTCGAATAGGTGGCGCTGCTACTGTGTGATCGTTGCTGCGTGCCAGGAATTTAGCAGTCGTCTGACAACTGCTTAAATTTATTACGGGGAAAGAGTGGATATTATTTAAGCTTGTTTGCAGCGACCCAGAGTGCAAGAGAAAAACGGCTGGTTTTTTTGCAGCTTCAATAGCCATTTTCTGCTTTGGGTGTGGTCATGATCTTTTCAGAGAATCTTCGTAGCGTTATGTCTCGATAAAGCGATTCGATGATTGTAATACAGAAAGGCATTCGACGTTTGGCTAAGGTACTTCTGCAGCGAGCGACTGCTGGGATTTAAAACTGCTATTTTTGCATGTGCACAGAAGGACCTGGCCTGGTTCGATACGTTTACTGATACCGATGACCCAAATAGGAGCAGAGGTCAGTGGCTGCATTGTGTGATAGGCGATTAATTTAGAACTTTGTGTCAACCAACATGGGTCTCACTTGTTAAAAATCAAGAAGGTGAATGCTGTAAACCGTAATCTCCACCTTCACTTTAATTTCCTGCAGTATGGGGTGGTTTTGGATGAGAATACGGCATTTTTCATAACTTACACTCACATGTAATTGTCGTATATATCCGATATTTCTTCGGGGTTTTCTTTTTGGCCTGTCGCGATTCCTATACAAAGTAGACTAATAATGTGAGAGCAGTTTCATACTAAAGTTTCTTGAATTTCTTTTCGATCCGGAAGAGCTGGTCGACGTGTTTTAGGGCTTCTGGTGCACACTCTAGAATGGTGCTCGACATATATGATGATGACTCGTGAAACGTTGTGGTACCGAAGTGCTGTATGTGCAACACCATACCGTTTGCTTACTGTAGTTGTGTTTGCTGACCTGTTATGTATCAGAGGTGATAACTGGCGATTGTTCTTCAATTACAAAATTTTAATTTGCAGTGTTTGAGGAGCCTGAAGATCCGAGCAACAGAAGCTTTTTCTCGGAAATAATCTCAAGTATTTCTGACGTCCAATTTAGCCATAGTGGACGCTATCTTATAACCCGTGACTATCTCAATGTCAAGGTCTGGGATCTGAATATGGATTCACGACCCGTTGAGACATATCAAGTCCACGAATACCTTCGAAGCAAGCTGTGTTCGTTATACGAAAATGACTGTATATTTGATAAATTCGAGTGCGCATGGAGCGGTGACGACAGGTAATCTCTTGTTAAATTTGCATGGCAGCCGCAGCACTGCTTCTCTTTAAGTGCTCTGAACTTACTGATGGTGTATAATCACTCTCAAGTGGTTTCACTGGGTGTGTCTAAATAGCTATTGAAATGGACACTTTCGAGTAATTGGGTGGCCTCGTTTTAGACCATTCCTGCTCGTCATCCAGTCAACTGCTACTCGTGCCATTCGCTGTTTACAATTTTTGCAGGCACGTCATCACCGGCTCCTACAACAACTTCTTCAGGATGTTTGATCGGGACTCGAAGCGTGACGTCACACTCGAGGCCACGAGGGAAGGCTGCAAGCCTCAGACAGTACTTAAGCCGAAGAAAGTCTGCGCCGGTGGCAAACGTAAAAAAGACGAAATCAGTGTCGACACACTGGACTTTCACAAGAAGATTCTCCACACGTCGTGGCACCCGTCTCAGAATGTCCTAGCTATTGCAGCCACGAACAATCTTTACCTTTTCCAAAGCAAGGACAGCTAGTCGTCATCACCGAGTCCTGGAGCATAGGAGACTTTCGGTGGCCGCTCATCGCCAGAAGCCAAGCGTTGCTCGGCTGTTGCGCCGAACCTCCGTGGCAGCCATCCTGCTCCCGCTTCTGACACGGATCCTGTCAGAAGACGAGGTGCCTGCTCCCGACAGCTCCAGCAAGCAGCCTTGTGATGTGCTAGCTCAAGGTTAACGTGCCGCTGCTGCCTAGGTGCTTATCCAAGCCTTCGTTTATTTACCTATGCAGTAAAAGATAGGCTTTGGTTCACACATGCACTGCTAGATTTGTTGACTAGCTGCTCACAGGATGTTAAGAGCGATATGGACGGAAGTGTGTATGTGCGCTAGGTACCTTAGAGCAGTGCCAGTGCTTCGGTGCGGCAAAAAAGACGTGCGAGCCTGCATTGTGCAGGCTCTGCTCCCAGTGGCATCGTTGGATATAGTTATGCCGCGATTATAGAATAAGTCCAGAACAGGTGTGGTGCAATTACTCTGCAATATTCCACTCGGTGCTCGAGTACGCACATATGGCTGCCTGCCGTGGGGCATCATCGATTGTCTTTGTCAAAAGGGGCTTTTGTTCGGCCCATGTTCGTGTAAACACTTTATTTCACCTTAAGTGGTGCTTGAAGATTAGTCTGCTCACGAATGAACAAATGCAACTGACAGCAGCCAATTGTTAAATGGTAAAATATACACATTCATCTAGGAAATGCACTCGGCTTTAATGGATAACATGGATAACCAAAGAGGCACAGGCATGGTCGACAAAAACCTGGCAAAGTAGCTCGAAGCCGCAGTAGTTGGACATTACGAGGTATTAATAGTCTGCCCCGCCTGAGGCCAGATAATCCTTTCGGCCAATGTTTCGTGCCTCTTTGCTCTGCGCAGCTTCGAGCTTGGGACAGTCGCTTATACGATGGCCAAGGCCACCACAGTACGAGCATCCTGCTTCTCCTGCAAATGTATACGAGCAGATTACATACTCGGCAGCACAGTGAGCAACTCGAGCAAGCCGTTCAGCATGCTCGTTTGATAAAGGCCAGGGTTTCGTTGCTCAGTCTCTAACCGGCAAGATAGCATACCTCCGAGATTAAGATATCGATCTTTGTCTGACTCAATAGCTGCCAAAAAGTCTGGTACAGGCTGCTTGGCTTCAAGTAGTAGGTGCTTCAGATCAAGGAGCGTGGTTTCGTCTGCAATAAGTAGTAGCTCCAGTCACGCACGAATTTAGGGACATTGTGGTAGTACCCGATCAGGATTACTACGAGCTTTCTGGCTGTGCCCTACGGCAGTGTGCACCTACTTCGTAGTGCTGTCAATCCTAAGCCCGTGTGCTAAATTAGGACTTACTAGCAACTTTAAAGGGACTCCTGCTAAGTGACAAACTGAGGTGTTGACGTGCTGGCCGAAGCACAGCCAGTTGGGATCTTACATATCGGGTAAAAAAAAATCAAGCTACTGCTGCAGTTCGCAGTGGTCAATGGAATACTATCATGTATACGTCGAACTGCTCATTACAGTGCCTGGACACTAATCAATCTTTAGCTAATGGGTGTGAAAACAATCAAATAGACTAAATATGGTTAACAGAATAGGTGAACAGATTGTCATGCAAGCATTCATTCTCGGTCTTTAGTCGTTGTTTCTAAGAAAACAAGGCAATCTTATCGATCGGTCGATTCATGACAATAGTGATGGAAGACCCTTGGGTGGTGGCTTCCACCAGCTTGCAGTGGCCAATAAAGAATCTCCTGCAGCAGGGCAACGACCTTGGCATGGGACGACGAGCTTACAACTGGGATACCCGACATCCAGGATGTGCAGTACAGGATCCCCACTATCCATTGAGCAAGAAAACGTTGAAAAGGGAGGCCCGTTTAAAAAACCCAGAGTAAGCTATCGGTATCAACGTGCGGTCGAATGAAGGGGCCGGTACAGCCCCAACAGTTTAGCAATCACCACGGTTTCTGCTATTAATTAATGCGATGTCACCCTGCTCGGCAGTGTGTCAAATAGATTAGAGAACTAGAAAAACTGCTGCAGATGTTTACTTGGCCAGCTTAGTGACATGCCATGCGATATCTGGCAGAATACTAGTTTGTTCTGCCCCCCCCCTACCCCCACCCCGGCTGGACAAGTTACCAACTACACTGACACTACCACTGCTACAGTCTACAAGGGAGCTGCAACTTGTGCATGCAACTTATGCAAGCAACAGTCTAGTCCCAATAAACGGGGTTCTTTGATGGCAAGGGCCAGCACTCAGCAGCACGCACCTGCCTTGGCGTTGACTCAAACCTGGTGAAGAACGGCGATCAACTTTCTAGCTGTTAAAAGAATTTTTGCACAGCTCTGCTTACCGCAAGATTTGTTAATGAAGGTGGTGGCCAAGCCAGTTTTGCCACAACGGCCAGTACGTCCTATTCGATGCACTAAAGCAAAGAAACATTAAGGTTAACGTGTCAGTTTGTAATAAAAATAATAAGTCGCTTGCCCAGCAACCTAAAAGTTCAAAATCTTTACCAAGGCACTGATTACATTATTACTGATTACTAGTAACTGCAGAGCCTCAAAAAGCAAGTTAGGGCTAACGACATGCTCTGTCTGTATCATCTTCAGATAAGCATGCTCTTCCAAACTGCAAAAGCAATCACGCATCACTCTGAGGCCATTATGCTGAAGCACACAAGAAGCCACTAGGAGCCACCGCTGGTTAGAAGGACCACTGGCTAGTGACATGCACTGAATCCATGCATGGATATGCATGCAAAGCATACAAGAACAAAAAAAGACAATGTCAGTGAGGTGAAGGTAAATTTTACCACAGCGTGATGTACCTTTAGCTGAGATGTATGTGATGCAAAGTCATTGCAGGTAGTGACCGAAGCCTGCTGCAAGTCCAAGACTTCCTCTGCATGCCAACCGAGGGTTCGATCGCCCAAAGACCAAGTTAGCTCGAGGGATGGCCAGCCGATTGGAAACCGAGGATGAGTGGATCGTACGAGAGGAGAGAGCCAGAGGAGTGAGCTTTTCATATAGGTAATATAGTAATAACAATATAGGTAGGCCGGAGTAAGAGAATGAAGGGAAGCCTACAAAGTGAGTAACTGGACTTTTAAGTCGAAGCGCTGCTTGGTGGTGAGCCAGTGCAGGTCAGAGAGATGTGCATTGCATGGCAGTCGCGACGTTGATTCCGCATGCGTAACTGCCGAATTTTAGAGTCTATGCACGTTTCCTATTGCACAGGCAGAAATACCTGCAAGGAGAGAGTTAATTATCACTAGAGGACCAAGTTGGATTGGATAGATAGGCTGGTGCAAGCAGGTGATGCGGCCTGTAAGCCAGACGGAGGATCTTCGATGCTGGACAGGTGTGTGCTGGTCAAAGATGGCTATTTGACATAGACTACTCAAAATGCAGCTAATAAGTCGGCACTGATTCGAGCAATCTGAAATACTAGCAATAATACATTTGATAAAGAGCCTTCAAAGTACTCAAGCTCTTTCTAGGCACTTTACAATTGCTGCAAAGGAAGCACGATCAAATGGTTAGTAGTATCTCTTTCTAAGCACTTGATATGTGAGGCTTACCATAAAGCAAGCCATTAGATATGGGCTTACCATAATTCTCTATGTCGTCGGGCATATCAAAATTGATCACATGCTGAATATCAGGGAAGTCGAGACCTTTGGACGCAACATCGGTGGCAACTAATACATCTTTTCGTCCCGACTTAAACTCGTCGATGGCCCACGTCCTTTCCTCCTGGTCTACAACATAATTCTTCATACCAGCAAGGGTACAGTACAAAGCAGCAGCTACAGGTGGGTTCGAGTCCTGCCGTATGCAATCCTTTATTGCCCACTGCAAGCGGTGGTGATAACTATTAAGGCTCTTCTGCCGCTATACAGATTAGGCATTGAATCAGCTACCCTTTAACTTTAACAAGTGACCAGAGCCTGTTGTGAAATAACAGTAGGTAAAACCCCCCCAAAAATTGAGAATACAACCGGGAACCAAGCTTCATTGTCCAAAAAATCTCAGTCGGCTGAAGACGACATATCAAGAACACGACAGGAGCAATATACACAAAGCTAGCACGGACAGGTGACTGCAAAAAGGTTATTTAATAGAACAAGGGATTCAAACTTTTGCAAGCTTAATTTTTGAGGATCTAACTTGTTATAGTACAAATAAAAGTCCAATACCGATTACTTAATTCGTGGTTAGTTCCAAAACCTCGATAAAGTCACATACCACTTGACAAAGGCTAGAAGACGCCACGTCATAACCTCAGTACTCAGTATATCATTGGTTAGCCCTAATTCTGTAAAACATTTCTGTTCCAGTGGTTGAAAAATCACCAATCTCTCAGGCGGTACTATACAGTTATTTTTATTCTTATGCCGTGAGATTAATGTTTGTGCAGAAGGACTTATTTGTTTCTCAACAGAAACAATTCCTTTATGTTAGAAAATCTTTGACGAAAGTACTCTCACAAAATATGCTGAAATCCATCAATTAAATTAGTGATAGTAACATGTACAATTTTAGCTCGCGTACGCACATAAAGAACCGCTCACACAGACGAAGTCAGTGCTGTGAGAAATGGGTGGTTGTTTTAGCTTCCTTTTAAATGCAGCCAAGTCAGAGGCAGCATAATATCAGTAGATAGTGACTTCTAGGCTTTAGGGGCATAGGAACTGAAGGCACAGTCTCGAAAGAATTTGAGGCTAGTCTAAGACAAAGCTAACTACTCGCTGAGTCAGATCGTACGAGTGGATCGCACGAGAGGAGAGAGCCAGAGAAGTGAGTTTTTCATATAGGTAAATGCCGGAGTAAGAGAATGAAGGGATGTGGAAGTGAGTAACTGGACCTCTAAGTCGAAGCGCTGCTTGGTGGTGAGCCAGTGCAGGTCAGTGTGATGTGCACTGCATGGCAGTCTCGACGTTGGTTTTGCAAGCGTAGTAGCCGAGGTGTGGGCCTCGGTACACTTCCTATTGCAAAGGCAGGAATACCTGCAATGAGAGAGTTATAGAGGTCCAGATGGATGTCACACATGCCTGGACTAACTTGGCCGCGCTACCCTTAATTAGGCATGCCCGAACGTTTGCTCCGTTAGGCAGCTGAAAGTAGGCAGACTTGAGTGCAAAGCTGGTATTTTTATCCATCAAAGTCAAGGAAATGTCATTTTGAAACCGAGTTTTGGAGCATCTGTATGTTTCATATTGCTGCTATGGTTTGGCCGAGGGGCAAGGTGCTCACCTTTGACGACCTCAACTCAAGTTGAGTTTTTTTTAGTACGAATTCTTAAAAAGCAGCCAACTTGGCATAATAACAGTAGCCACTGAGTATATCGCAATGGATGCTCGTGGGACACTAATAATTAGTCGGCTTTGAAGATAGCTAGCCACCTTCACTGACCAACACCATCCACTGTCAACAGCACAGCATATTTAATTTATGGAGCAAATACGATGTAGCACCTACCTTTTCTTTATAAATTATGGCCGTATGTTCACATAGTTATGCATCCTGAAAGCAGTGCAGGATGAACTGCCATAGAAAGCTTTCTGCTAAGTATGACCAGCCGCTTAAGCTTACGAGGCACCTGTACAAACTGGAAGAATGTTCTGGTCGTGTAACTAGCATCAGTATGGCACAGGCTAGTCCCAACAGGTCAAGGTGACATCCGGGCACTTTAGCATATCATTGGCCGAGGCATCGTCGGTGACGAAAGAGGTAAAAAATAGATTCTGCTGGCTAGCCTGAGGAGTGTCACGTGACCACAATGCTCATCTGTTTACACCGGTAAGTTAGTAAGCCAAACGTAACAAACAGTGACTGCGGCCAAAATTGTATTGGCGAATTGCTGCAATTTAATAATTAGTGTAGCAAAATGACTTCCTCGAGTAAGGGCATTAGCAGCAATCGAACTCAGAGCGCCGGGCCAGGTGCATAGAAACTTTTGGAGGGCAGTGTCCCTATAATGTAAGTACCGCAACATATTACTAACGTTAAGTGTGCATAAACTTTGAGGTAGGATCGGAATCCAACAAAGATTTGCGAATACCTAACGAAGTAACATGCGGCAGCCTCCACAAACCAACCCAACCGCCCACCACCAAAGAGAGAACTGCTGCACCACCCAACCGCCTTAATAATGAGACTCGAACTACAAGAGTAACAAAGTACGGACATGGGCAACTTTGCAACTAAATAATAATAATAAATTATACCTCTGGAAATGCTACAGGAATAATGGTAACCTGTGTTCAGCCGGGAAGCCTTTAGCTTTCAAGCAAACCCGAGCAAGCCAGCAAGTCATTGTCGAGTTTCAGGTGTTCCCATGAAGCGATCAGGAACCTGCATACAGTGTGACCTCGAGATTTTGTCGGTGGGGCACTGACTGCCTCAGGTGCTTGTGTGTACAACTGAACTAGCACACAAGCAAAAACTGAGCCTGACAGGCTACATTGCATGATTTTTGCTACCAGGAGGCCATACCTAATTTTTTTAATCCGTGTTTTCTACTATGAAAAATCAGTGGAAATGTTGCTCTTCCTGACTTTCGGCTATTTTGTCCATTTCTGATAGCACCTATTACCGGGCTTCGCTTCGACAATAAACTCTTTACAAAGCTGCATCATCCATCAAGCGAGGCTATATTGATGAGGTGTGCATGTAAGCCACACGAAAGCTGACCACATACGAACGGCCATGCTAAGGTAGAACATTAAATAGCTCATCATACACAGCTACTTGAACAATAATTGGCATTTGAAGCAAACCGTGTTCCGCTTGCAAAGTCTGCAATCCCTTCCGGTTGCTGCAATTTTGCTGATAGTAAGACATGTCCATATTAAAAATGATCTAGAGCAGATTCACTGACTCTAGCATGGTCGAATGCACTTGAAAGATTTTGCAGGTTAATGCTACGAAAAAGAAAAATCTGGAAAGAAATCGCGAGGTCGAGTCATTACCGCATGACAAACCTATATTCATAACAGTCTCAATGCAAGCTCTCTCACCCATAGAGTGTGATTGGGGTCTGGGGCCTGTCGTCCAGCTTCTTCTTAAGAAACGAAAACTACTCTCCTGCTGCCGACTATGGCTCATCCTTTTCAGCGGTCTTGAGCTGCTACTTCCACGGTACTCACTACCTCAACTGCTCTCCTGACTCTGCTATGCTTCCCACTTTCTCTTTGTTGCGTGAGACGAAGTCTTTTGGCTACCGAATGCGTACCGAAAGCCGCTTAGGCTGTGAGTGCGCTATACAAAACTCTCCTTCGTAACACCCACATAGTCTTTATGACTTAGTGGAGTTACAGACGGAGATACATTACATTTGCTGCTCCTTTCAACCGAAACAAACGCATCAGCTGCCCTCACCTTTGCCTCCGTGGATTGCAACTGCATCTACGCCCTTCAGCAGCAGGTATTCGTGAATAGCGTCAACGTCTTGCTTTTTCTCAGCAAAAATGAGCACCTACGACGCAAACAGCAGACGTGAAGCTATGAAGCACGGCTCATAAAACGTGTCACGGTAGACACCGGCAGAACGATGCCTATTGGCTAACATTCCGAGGTCTTCAATATCGAGACTGGTTGCTATGCATACACGCACACACAGCTCGGTATGAGCAGGTCAGAACTGCACAGCGTGTCGTCTGACTGTGCGATTTCAAACAACTGCGCACACACTCTGCTAGCGACTGCGTAAGGCAAGCATCTCTTCTAAAAAGGCGCACGAACCTCTAGGCACGTGCAAAACGTTTAAACAATGGATATGCAATGGATGTACAGACTCGAACTACGACAGGAACAAAGTACGAACATGGGCAAATTTGCAATTAAAAATTAATAATAAACTATACCACTGGAAATGCTACAGGAATAGTTGTAACCTAACGTGGTGAGTCGAGGGAGCTGTCGAAAGGAGTAGTCGAAAAGGAGGAGTCGAAAAGATCTCCAAGAGTCCATCTTTTCCTAAAAAATTGCTCTCTTCTCTATGGCACTAGATCTCAGCACTAGGGCGCAGTCACTTAGCAGCTGCCACCGCCCTTAACGTGTCCAGCCACTAAAGACATAAGCAAACGATCTACAAATAACGTCTAATGAAGTCTACACAGCCTACCAACAGATGACAGTATTTATAGTTGTAACGTGCAGCTGCTGGCCTTGTAATACTTGAATGCTCTGCGTGAAGCTTGCCGGAGAGGTGTGCAGGTTAAGCCAAACCCTCTTGCCAAGCAAAAGGTCACGTGAGAGCAGAAAGTTTTGGCTGCTGTGCCTGTCAATGGCTGCTGTGCCTGTCTCTAGTGAGCACACTCATCACACTATAGGGGGTGCGCTCTCACAAGGGGGAGGGGGAGGAGGGTGTGGGCTTCTTGAAGCAAGCATGGCTTTGACAATGAGCATTTAGAGAACAGCAGTTCACTTTACCTGCGTTAGCATTCTGTAAAGTGCTTCAGTCGGTGTCAGACTATGTCTACTTTGCTGGTATAACACAGCAGTATGACAGCACACGTCTTGCATCCCCCTCAACTTAAAAGAATCCTATGGCTACACTTGCTTGCCATGATCATCACCCACTGCTGCCGTGTGTTGCCGGTGGGTACAAGAGCAAGCAGCAACTGCAGCAGCAGTGGCAAGCATCAAAAGCTGGGATGGCATTTCAGCATCGCACAAATGCACCCCAACCAATATATCTTCCTTGGGCAGGCTCATGCTTGTGAAGATGCGTGAGCAGACTCACGCGCCAGATTACCGAATCGACAACATGGCGGCTTATTACGAGCCCCAATAAGGGAGCCGCTTGGGAGCCGCTTGTGAGCTGACGGCCGGCGGCGGACGATAGATAATGAAAGGCCACGCACGCACGCACACACGCACGAATGGGTCTCGGCCTGCTCTTGGGCACGAGTCACGCCGCCAAAAGAGAAAAGTCCACAGAGTGGCGCCCAGCGGACCGACCGCGCAGACCTTGCACCTCGTTGGGGAAATGTGATTTCCTTCCACAAATCACTGAGCTATAGCTCAGCTGGCGTTTAGCTTAATTCCTCTTAACTAACTAACAAGCAAGCAAGCTGCTGCTGCTGCTACTGCTAGAAATACAGGTTAAACACGAACGGGCCAGATGACCTTCACATACAGGCTACGTGTTACAGCCACTGCTACTTTTGCCCTGGCTGAAAAACGCCCCTTCTGAGCGCATCTTCACTTCCAAGCACCAGAGCAATGCCATGTCACCGTGCTGCTGTCACCTTAGCACAACCATTATCAGCTAGCGACTGGGCACAGCTACAGAAGAGACAAGCAACGACACGATCCAGGAAATCTTGTTGCTCAGACGCACGGTTACCACATAACATGATTTGAATGAATAAATAATAAATACAATTCATTTGCATAGCATTTACCTAAGATAACTTAATCTCTATTCAAGCCCTTCACATATGCCACAGGGCTCGAGCCCACGACCTCGGCCATCAAATACATTCACATTGACGTACGTTCAAGAATCAAACAAGGATTAAGTGAAGTTCATTCAAGCGATGCAAGGGTATCGTACAAGCAAAGCTTACGCCAAAAGTGCTCCCCCATCTGCATCTGCACGTCACTGTCACGTGACAGTCATCTAGCACACAAGCTGACAACTGAGTGGCGACGGGAGTGGCGACTACGGCTACTGCAGCACAGCAGCAGCTGTCAAGAGCTTACGGGCGGAGACGTGCGGCGCAAGCACTCGATAATGAACACCACCCTGGCCTCGGGCTTCACGTGCTCGACCGACTGCTTCACGTCGAGGCTCGCAGCACCGGCACGCCCGACGTTGATGGTAATTGGCTTGACCAGCGCGCTGCGTGCAAAGTTCTGTATTTTCTTCGGCATCGTGGCAGAGAACAGCAGCGTTTGCCTCTGGCCCTGGGGAAGACGAGCCACATTGGCACCTGCATTAGCCCGACACACTCGACGGTGGCGGTCCGAGCGTTTACGCAATCGAGCGGCAAGCGACGATCTGCACCTTAAAGTAGGAAAAGATCGTGCGCACGTCCTCCTCAAAACCCATGTCAATCATGCGGTCGGCCTCGTCGAAGCAGACGTATCGGCACACCTCCAGAGTGATCATTTTCTTCTCCAGCATATCCATGAGCCTTCCAGGCGTGCATACGAGTACGTGCACACCCCTGTGCGCACGAAGCAAGCGCGACGCGACCGATGGAGGCGTGCGAAACTGCAGTGTGGGCGCACCGTCCAGGCGAAGTCCGAAGCCAGCATGTGCTACCCGAGAAATGTAATTAAAAAAAGAAGAGACAGAGCTTCGTCAACCGACTTTATGCTACAGCGTGGCTGCATACGCGCCCAGCCAAAGTACGGTGAGATGCAACGCAAGCAGAAGAGGGCACGACAAAATCGAAAAATCGAATGCAACGATCGAATCCCACGACGAGACGAATGTGCGCCAACGACGACGAAGAACCGGTCACGACAGTAGCACAAATGTGACGTCCCATAACTGATTAAAATACGAAGTCAAAGCACTGCGCTAAGTCAAATCCGGGGCTGCCACAGCACTTTCCTAACAACCAGGAACAGGCATGCAGTAAACCGTCATGGCGATTAGCCTGTCATCGCCTTGCTGGTTTGGCCAGTGGTTGAGGTGCTCGCCCCGACCACGGTCTGGCCGAGGTCGTGGGCTCGAGCCCCTCGGCCTATGTGAAGCGCCTGAATAGAGCTTGAATTCTCTTAGGGCGCTTTACAAACAAACTAATTATATTTTTATTCATCAGCTGCCCATCGCCTCGTGCCCAGCGAAGGGTCGCAATTAAAACCGGTTAACTATTGAGTACAAAACCATCAAACATATCCCCTAATGAATAATCAGGCCTTAGTCACAGCTGGAAGTCGCAGGAAGTGAATATGCATTCGATGAGAAGCTAAGGTCAAGGCCGTGCAAGGTAGGCTGCTGCTCGGTTTAGTACTGGCCTCTGACTACCAGGTGTAACAACTTGTTCCTTAACTTTATGGACCTTTCACAAAGGTTAATATGAAACCCGAGTCACACAGTTTATCAAATAAGCAAAACGCTGAGCCATCTAGCAGTGCATTCAATAGGCAAAGCAAATGGCGCCTGCACGACATGATGAGAAAATTAATCAGTTCCATCTGCCTTGAAATTCTACCCTTTCCTCTGCCAGCAATATGCATGTGTCTTGAATATAAGGGCTTTGCCCCTGGGACTTACTTAGCCCCCAGGGGTAAGGTGCTCGCTCTTCACGACCCTGGTTGTGAGTTCGAGTCCTTCAGTGGGCGATCCCTTATTGCTAACTGCAAGCGCTGGTGATAGCCGGTAAGTCTCTCCTGCCTATATGTAAATGAGGCTGCTAAATCAGCTAATATTTAACCTATAAGGCATGTTCAAGAACGAATTCCCAGAAAAATTAAACTCCAAAGATGTTAGAAAATGGTCGCCATACAAATGATAAGGTGCTTTTTTTACAAGTTCGTGAGCAAGTTTACAGCAGCTAGTAATGTCATGTATACATCAACCAATTGAGGGAGTGTAGCGTACAGGGCAATACAAGCAAAGCAGAGAGAGAGAGAGAGAGAGAGAGAGAGAGAGAGAGAGAGAGAGAGAGAGAGAGAGAGAGGCACTGACTTTCGTAGCACGTCTAGCTGATCCTTCACATTGACACCGCCAATGCAGAGGCCGGCCCGCAGTTGAGGGTAGCCATCTTTTTCCAGTGCTCCGGCATAATACTGCACCACCTCATATATCTGACGTGCAAGCTCTCGCTGAAACAACGAGTGCGCACTCGTCTGGACATCGTGAAGCACGGTTGACCTCGAAGGCCGTGCGCACACATACGTGAGCGCACACACGGACGAAGAGCCTCAGTGCCACCCGGGGACAGCCGACAGGCTGCAAGCGGCTAGTGCACGAGGATCACTTATGGCGCATATAGTCACATTTCAGTACATGTACACTTACTGACGCCAAGCCCAACTGCCGACAACACGCTGGGCACAAGGCACGATTCAGTAACCAAGAACGGGTCTCAGTTAGTCCTTGTCAACACACATACACACACACACACACACACACACACACACACACACACACACACACACACACACACACACACACACACACACACACACACACACACTCATGCACACACACACACACACACACACACACACACACACACACACACACACACACACACACACACACACACACACACACACACACACACACACACACACACACACACACACACATGCACAACACGCACACACTGATTAAAGGGGGAAGACTTTTCTTTGCAGTTGCTTGCCTGGTTCATGGGTGCATCGGTACATGTCGTAAACTGGACTCACATCATCGTACATTGGTCCAATCCAGTTTGAGTAGGATGCTAACAATGGTGTTTATATAATCGTTCAAGGGCCGCGGCAAGGTCCTACTTAGACCGATCCAGCAGCCACATTTTCCTCTCACCTACGACAATGGCTGCCATGTTTGAGCGATGACACCTAGCTCTCCCACTCACTCAAGCATGGGGGGGCGTTTATGGAGTGTCAGGGCTGGCTGCATGTCCTGCATATTTGTTTGTCCTTAAAAGCCCCCACCCCCGGATCAGCAAGCCAGAGGCTACAGGATAATGACCCACTCGAGGCAAGCAATTCTTGGCACTCGGTCCAATGGCAGACTCTCAGTCTTTGGTCCTTCTGGATTTTGAAAAAAATAATAAATATCAGATTTCGATAGCAGGTTATAGGCCCTCTTATCTTGTGCTTCTCCACACTCGCCTAATTGGGGAATCGGTACCTGCTCGAGGCAAAAATCTTTCTGCTCTCGGTCCTACAGCAAACAGCCTTCGGTCGTGCATTTTTAAAATTATTGCTTTTCAATCACCTCGAAAGACAACACATGGGTTCAGCCGTACAAGGGAGTCGAACGGTGCCGCAATGGATGCCTCTATGTATGCACCCGAGTGCGTGCATTTGTGTGCCAACATGTGTGCATGCACGCTTGCACGTGTGCGAGCATCTGTGTGTGTGTGTGTGTGTGTGTGTGTGTGTGTGTGTGTGTGTGTGTGTGTGCGCGCGAGTGCTCACAGTTATTCCACAGCTGTCTGGACCTAAGTAGGTCGAGTAGGTAGGATTTAAATAACCCCAGCAAGGAAAACCTGACTGCTCTCAGGCATCTTAGCCCATGCTGCAATCGGTGCTCGAACATCACGATGCTGCTTGTGGATTCCAATATGGCAGCAGGCAATCCTTAATCGTATCCAACCAGCAAGGAGATTGGAGGCCTCTAAGATTCTTCTGCCACAATGTACGAAAATGTGAGGCCACTGAGTTAGCCGATCATTTTATTTGCATATGCACCGAAAAGTGCTTAGGCTTTGAGCGCACTACAGAAACCTTCTCTCCACCGTAACACCTGCTAGCCTTCATGGCTATTCTTCATCACTAGTCTACATGGCTTAGTGGAGTTACAGATGAAGGTCATAGCAGAGCTACCGGTTGAAGTTCAGTTCGGCACCCAATTGCAATTTTATAAAAAAAAAGCATCGGAGTTTGGATATAAGAGTTTAACTGGTCTGCTGCTACTTATTCTAGCGTCTTCGAGGAGAATTGTATTAGGGAGACGGGAGGAAGTTGCTCAGTTCTCTAGGTCAAGTGTCGACTTCGTAATAAGTGGCCTTACAACAGCCTCTTTAAGAGGCAGGAACAGAACCTGAGGTTAATAACAAGTTTACTGTTTTAGTTAAGGAAGTGCAGTAGTACATCTTAAGAAGAGAGCAGTAGGTAAAGGGCATTGAGGGCTAGCAGTCATCTTAGACTGCAAGATGAACTTCAAGATGAGGGCAGCAGAGAAACGCTTGAAGGTGGACATTAAGGAAGAGCAAGGAATGCAGGAGGAAGACTCCGGGAAGGGGGTCAACTTGTTGAAGGACGTCAGTCTTGCTGACAAAGAAGCTAGAAAAACGATCGGTTAGATTGTTGCAAGAGTCGCTAGGTATGCTGCTATCTTGGTAGCAGTTAAGGAGACGGTTGATGACCGACATCGGCATTTTTGGATTGTGCATCTGTAACTGCACTATGTTCCTATATAAGCTTGACTGGGTTTGGCCACGATGGATTAGTCAGTCCTGATTTTTAAACTCTTTTTCAAGCTTTCGTTAAGTATCCCTAATTAATAATGGGATAGATACCTGCAGAAAACGATAGCCTATCTTGGCGAGGGCGTACATTGTGCTGGGCCAGAGGAGCAATATCCTCCAGAACATCGTCAAGCATCGTGTTGCAGCACTCCACTAACGAGGGTAGATCAGATGGAAGACTAAGCAAAAGTGGAGGATATTGCGTGCGCATAGCTTGAACATTATTTGCTGCAATCGGTTTACTGCAATTCTCTTTACAGTGGACTTCTGGTGCGTGCCCTTAATTGTCTCCAACTGGTGCACAGCTCAGCAGCTCGTCCGGTCTATCGTCGGGGCATAGCTGTCACATCACACCGCTTCTCTCTGAGTTTCGCTGGCTCCTTATCAAGCATAGAATCGACTTTACGAGCCTTTTGCTGGCCAACCGATTGCTTCACTCGCTTGCAACTCGACAGCCTACACATCCAGTCTACTTGCCCGTCCAATGTACTCTTGCATCTTCCAATCGTCTCGCCGGTCCTAACACTAAATTGAAATCTCTTGGTGACTGGGCCTTCAAATCATATGCACATGACTTTCCATCATGTACGTCTCAGCTACAAACGCACGTGTTCCGGCCAGCTTTCCCTTGACCCCGGTGAACATGACCTTTTTTTGTTCCTGAGCGCTTTGAGTGCTTATATCTGTGCACAATTTCAGTGCATGTTACTAGCCAGAGGTCCTACTACCCCGTGGTTCTGAGAATCCTTAAGTGTGCATTAGCATACTGGCCTAGTCGAGATGCTTGCGTTTGCATACTTGCAATAACATTGCATACTTGCAAAACGCTTGGCTATTGATTCTCTTGCAGTGAGCTGTAAAGCAGCTGGGGTCAGAGATTTAGTTCTCTTTTGGCATTACACAAACGACCTATTGGTATATATTATTACCCTTATCATCGATATTATACTAGAAAACTAGTCCTTTATATCACAAACATGTAAGATTTGTGGGCTGTCTTCATCACTGCTAATAATCTTTAGGTTACATCCTCCAAACATGCCTGCAGCCTAACCTCATGATTTTTATGAAGGTTGAAGATGCTTGGCTTTGCCAATTTGGATTCTGCTGGAGACCTGCCCTAGGGAAAGTACAGAAATTACTGTAATACTTAGCAACCTCGGACACCAAATCGCAACTAGCAGCAGCATAACTGCAGAAATAAACAGGTCTTCCCGAGACAGTCAAATGCACTCAGTTTTATCCGACAGACAACTCCAGACCAGCAAGATATAAAGACACAAAAGGACGATGCTCTAGAGTCACCGGTTCAGGCAAAACATGGGATCTGCCTCTTCCTTGGTATAACTATGGATACCGGCCACATTGTGCAAGAGCGATTACGACTTTCACTGTGCTTCGCAAAGCTTAGTTCCGGAAACAATGTAGTGGTCCTGATTTGGTTGTGCAGAAGAGACACAGTACGTCTACCGACAGGCTTTTAAAACTTACTCCGGAGAGTCCCATCACAAGGAGCCCGGCACTGCTGTCGCAGGCCGTGTGTGTGTGTGTGTGTGTGTGTGTGTGTGTGTGTGTATCCTTCAGTAACTCCACAAAGTCATAACCACTATGTGGGTGTTACGCAGGAGAGTTTTGTATAGCGCACTCACAGCCTAAGCGGCTTTCGGTACGCATTCGGTACCCAACAGACTTCGTCTCACGCAACAAAGAGAAAGTGGGAAGCATAGCAGAGTCAGGAGAGCAGTTGAGGTAGTGAGTAGCATAGAAGTAGCAGTTCAGGACCGCTGAAAAAGATGTGCCATAGTCGGCAGTTGGAGAGTAGATGTCGTTGCGTAAGAATTGTGGAAGCGAGTTCCACAGTCTAGGACCTGCAGAGCTAAAGCTTCTGTCGCCAACTGTCTTTAAGCGGAGGAATGGGACAGCTAATTTATTGTCCACACAGGACCTGAGGGTGTGAACAGGCTGAAACTGATGTAGCAGTTCAGCTAGGTATGAAGGAGCCAAGCCGTGGCGGGCCTTGTGGGTCAGCGTAAGAACTTTGCTCCGTATCCTTTGCTCAACCGGCAACCATCCTAGCTCTTCCAGCAAAGGTGACACGTGCTCAAACCGCTGGGACTTGAAGACCAGCCTTGCAGCCATATTCACAGTCCGCTGTAGTGGCATTATAGCTTTCTTTGGTAGCCCAGCCAAAAGGGAATTACAATAATCAAGCCGAGACAGAACTAAAGAGCTAGTTACATTTTTTAAAAGCCACTGTGGGAGACAGCTTCTAATCTTGGATAGGGATCGGATGTGATGGCTAGCTTTAGAGGCAGTCTTCTGAATGAAGCTTTTGAAATTGAGGCAGCTGTCGAACACGACACCTAGATTACGAGCACGTGGTGAAGGTCGCACAATAGCATCACCTAATAGAACAGCAAAGCCTTTTAATCCAGCCACACGCTTAGGGTGTATATCCCCTACTCAAGCCCCTTGCAGTGACTGTCTCCGAAGAAGGAGCATCGTGCTACGGCTGTAAAAATATCCAAACGTGCTGCACGACCAAGAAAGCCGACAGTAAGAGCTGACGTGCCAAGAAAATTTGCAATAGACACAATTCTGTGACCACGTCGCCTAGCACTTCCACGATAGCTGGAAACAGCAAAGAGCAGCGGTGCACCTACCGCAGGGCAGACGATCATTCCGTAAGGACCCTCGTTACGCATGAAGGGAAGCCGCTTTTCTTGTTCAAGAGCAAACATGAGAATCGGTAAGCAGAAGACTAGGGTCTTCCCTGAACCAGTATATGCGATGCCGATGAGGTCGCGACCCGAGAGGCTAAAAGATAAAATGCACTTTTTGCATTTATGATCAGACAA
Organism: Cristatella mucedo; assembly: GCA_009760855.2. NCBI lineage: Eukaryota > Metazoa > Bryozoa > Phylactolaemata > Cristatellidae > Cristatella > Cristatella mucedo. The sequence goes on from WPIO01000005.1 coordinate 2,111,861, forward strand.
TACAGAAAGGCAAGACAAACCGGTAGGCTGACAAGTGGACAGGTGAAGACGTAGAGTAACCAGGAAAGTCCTGTAACAATCCAGCATAACCAAACATTAAGAAAGTTATGTGGGATTTTAGTAATCAATACTAGTATATCTCACGGGACTGCCCAGCAGATCAAGCCGAAACTTCAAGTTGGATTCAGCCGGTGACCAAAAATCAGGGAGCCAGCAGCTAGCACAGAGTTTTTAGTTACAACGGCACTTGATCAGTTCAAAGTAAGCCTTTAAAATGTTGATCACAATCAAATCAGATCACTGCCAGATCCCTATAGTTTAAAATAGGATGGTTGAAGCCACGCTAACCTTTTTGCTCGTTTAAATACTTTGAAAACGCATAAGCTGAAGAGTGAGTGACACGACTTCCTTCATATCATGTGAAATGGCTGACCTTAATCAGTAGCCTGAAAGTTGCAGCAAAGACATCGAGTCAAATGTGTAAAATAGGTTTGATGAAGCTGTAACTCAATGGACTAACAAGATTGGCCACAGGAGTCTGGTGAGCCCTAAAGTAAAATGCCAAGTAGGCTATCAATTAAGTACAGCAGTGCTTGGTCAAAGCAAATATATGCTGATCTGACTCAACGACTATCTAATTACTAGAACGACATTTCATATACATACGACCAACCACAACAAGCACACGACGAATAAAAGATGGGTCCGAAAGAGGCAACAGATGCAAATGCAAAGCTTGTGTGCACCGAATTGCTAAAATCATAAACCATACACTTAAGTTGTTGACAAATAATTACTAAAATAAGTCTTTTGTAAAACGCCCTAGGAGAAAGTAATCTCAATTCAAGCGCTTACCAAATCAAGTTAGACTAGCCAACAATCAAAAGCACAAAAGAGGAGCCACCGGGTCTTAGCCGAGGGGTCGGGTGCTTGCTCTTCACGACCTCGGTCGTGGGTTCGAGTCCTGCAGCAAGCAATCTTTTGTAGCTGGTTGCTAGTGGTGGGGTGACAGCTGCTAAGGTTCTTCTGCTGCTATACAAATGAGGCTGTTGTATAAACTAACCAATATTTTTTTACTCACGGCAGCTAGTATATTGAATTAAACAATTTCTGGGCATTATTCTAAGGATTGCTAATTCTCTACACGATTCTGGGGTTCAATGCCATTAGCAATGTGCTGGGCTAGATCCAAATTTTGAGAGAGTTATCTGTAGGTAACGTGTGAGTTAAAATTGCGGACTTTAGGGCCCTGAACGCTATCGTTCCCATTCCAAAACCAATCAGAAAGATCTAAAACTTGTAAAACGGGAAGGGAGGCGTAAGCGTGGAAGAATCTGATGGAGTTGGCCATGTCCGGTGGTTAGCATCGATTGGCTTATTATTTGGTTTAAACGACAAAAACTAAAACTGTACTTCGAATGCTGAGTTTGGCATGCACTTAAAAAACCCCTGGATTAAACTCAGAGGTTAATTATGCACTAATTCTGCTGCTGACATAGTTTGCACATACATCTGCTGTCGTGGCCATATCTCCACACACGCACACACACACACACACACACACACACACACACACACACACACACACACACACACACACACACACACACACACACACACACACACACACACACACACACACACACACACACACACACACACACACACACACACACAAACAGCTGAGAAGCAAATGCAGAATTTATTTTAGGCTCACACAAACTTGGGCATGCCCTTCTTACCATTCGATTGTGAGATCATTCACAATGCTGGCCAAACCGGCCACCGATAAAGTCATTAATTGAGCCAGCACATTTGCACACTCAGAACTACTATCTTTAACACTGTAAATAAGTAGGTGCATCATTTTTCACAACAGACGATCAAGATTAGGTTCTGCTATAGCTCCTAAAGAGGATGGAAAGAATGGTCCGGAGTGTATCACGACTAGCAGTGAGAGATGGTGGCACTGGCCTGGCATGAGTGGAGCCCATGTTAGATGCATGCAAACAGCGGACTTACACAGCTGGAATGCCTTGAACCTGAATGGGAGTCGGCTCTTTGATTCCTTTCTTTTTTAAAGCATATATAATCGCTCTAGGAAATTTCATTTCCTACAACAGCCCATGACAAAAGGGACACGTGTACTGAGAGGAACTGGCAAGTTTGCATACAGTGTACCAGCGTAACGATAGACATGCCATTAGTGAGTATCACGCTGAGCAACAGAAGAAGCCATGTGGTCATTACGGGTAACATCAAATTACAAGCACAAGCAGGTGCATTGCTGCAGCAACAAATGGTCTGTTCTGACAGAGCGATCCATACAGACTCCCCTTTAGACATTGCAGATCATCACGATATAAAGCAGCAGCAAACTTCAGACCATAACAATATTAAGACAAAAAAGGTCAATAAATTTACTGCACAGCACTATGGAGTCTGTGGATTCTGGTGAAACTTCCCAAATACAAGCAGTTGATGAAAGAGTCTCATCATCGATGGCATTTGAAGTAAAAACCAAGCCACCACCGCCCAATGCCGGAGGCAGGTGTATCAACCAGCTCTTAATCATACGAGATACGACTAAAAAAGGCAACCCTTACTGCCCTTTTCACAGCCGAGAACACATTGTACCTGCACCGCTGGGTTGCAATACCACATTTTGAGCATCATCCCGTTCCCGTCTTGCCCCAAAACAATGCTGGTGTTGTGCTGGTTATGGTTGCTGGCAACCAATGCTCGAAAGTCTTAAGACGTCCGATGAATTCGAACAATGGAGCTCATGTTCAGAAAACATTATACTAACCAAAAGGCTAGGAGGACGACCATGGGAATTATGGGCAGCTAAAACAGTAGTGGCAAGAGGCTGGTGCTACAGTCAAGACAACTTCAATTCGAAACAAGGCACTTTATACCTACCAATCACGTGATATACCATATGGATAGGTTCATTCACAAAACGAATGCTTCCAAACCATCATCATACATCACCTTTCTAACTGCTTATATTTCTCAAAGTTACCAGCAACAAAGTCTTACTTCCCAACATGGTGCATGTCTGCAGCATCCGTCCTAATGTGCAACTTTCTTACAGATGCAATCATCCCAAGTCGCACAATGCCATCAATCAATCTGACATTTAAGCTGCATCAACAGAGCTAACTTGCTTAGCTACTGATTCGGTGAAGCAAATTCTTATCAGCAAAATGTGTGCTTGTTTGGCCCCTTACTTTGCATGCTTTGCACGGCATGGCACCAGGGCTAATCTTACAAATACTGCACTCGTGTCATCATGAATGGCTGGGTGATGCAATCTCTACCATGTCACTGTCTGTAACTCATAGTAGAATGCAGTAGATAATAAAGGCAGATTACAAACAAACAAGCCTGGTCGTAATATCGAAAGAAGCACACACGAGATAACTTTTGCTAGCTTTGGTACATAGAATCTAATCCGGCATTTAACATTGGCAAGCAAACAAAGTTAGCACGTTAAAAAACTTTTTGTTGCAGCCTAGAAAAGACCCTTTACAGGGGTCACATGAAAATAATAATACAATTGATAAAGCACCCTCAGAGAACTCAATCTCTAGGCACTTTACATTTGCTGCAAAGGAACTGCGATCGAATGGTGAGTGGTATCATGCTTGATAAACAACAAGAATAACATGGTTAGGTGTGACATGCTCAGGATCAGCATGCAAGTGTTGTTAGTGGCAGCATGCACAGTGTCAGCAGGCCTAAGCACATGAAGGACGAATCGCATGGACCCACTAAATGCTGTCATAAATAGGTGTTCTAATTTCTTTTTAAATGTGGTCAAGTCAGAGGATGTCGTGATGCAAGTCGGGAGTGAGTTCCAGGCTTTGGGAGCATACGAACTAAATGCACAGTCTCCAAAGGATTTGAGGTTTGTACGAGGTATTGGTAAACAGTTAGACTCCGAAAAGCGGGTGGTACGATGCTTGGCCTGATGGGGGAGTAGATCTGAGAGATAGGCTGGAGCCAATGAATGAAGTGACCTAAAAGTGAGCGACAAAACCTTGAAGTCGATCCGTTGCTTGACTGGTAGCCAGTGCAGGTCGGCGAGAAGTGGTGTGATGTGGCAACTACAGCGCTCACGACAGACAAGCCTAGCTGCAGAGTTTTGCACCAGCTGTAAGCGCCTGATTGCACATGCCGGTAAGTCAGCACGTACTATTGAATCATCAAGCAAAACAAGGCCATCAAACAGGATCGCGATATGTGCAACCCTCAGTGCGACTGAACCTTGCTCCAGCAACGTGATGCCATCAGCAAACTGTGCAGCAGCGCAATGTGGTTTTATCATGCAGGCTATAGCGATCGGCTTGGAAGAGAGGATCATAGCTGCAGAGTAATGCATCGCCGACTGGTGTCCGTGGTAGCAGTTGTGGGGGGGGGGAGAAGCAAGGCCGTAGCTCACTCATTGGGCCTATGCTTGCGCATTTCGGGTTTACAGTGGCTACAATTGCCTTTTCCCCCAGCAGCCCGAAGCCCGAGCTTAAACCTCGATGAGCAAGCAGCGTTCACAGCAGAGTGTCTTAGCTAAGCTTCGCAGACTTCACCGAGCGGGGCGGAGCAGGTCACTGAGTGAAAAGAGCAGAGAACCGGGCGAACCTGCCGTCGAAGCTTGGCGCGAGCGCAGGGCACTCACCTGGAAAGTTTGGCAAGGTGGTGGCACGTTGTCTCCTTCTATGTACAGATTCAGCCTCGTCCTGAATTGAGCATGCCTGTCCTCGGAAAGGGCGAGCAGCGCCCTCGGCGCTCGCCACCTGCAAGCAAGCGCACGTGAGCTCACCACCCATGCGCTGCACGCAAGCGCGCACTGCCCATAGAGGGGTCTGGGCAGGGCAGGGAAGGACTCGAATAAAAAAAACGAGGACGACGAGTAGCTGATTCGACAGCCGGCTTATTTGTTGAGGCAGAACAGGCTATCAATCAGCCCTGCGTGCCGTGAGCAATAAACGCAGCATAGGACGTAGGACTCGATCTAACGATATAACGGGTGTGGCAAAGTGTGAGGATCGTAATTGCTTGGCCATGAGAAAGTGACCGTCTTAACTGCCACAAGGATCAGACAAAGACAGCAGCTGAAAAGTAGTGGCTTCGGTCACGAACCATGAGTCAATTGCACTGCTAACTGCTCCCCTATAGGCAGGCCACCACTGTGGGCGCAGCAGCTGGAAAAGCAGGCTCCTTATTGGTAGGTGAAGTGAAATGCAAGGCAAGCAAGTCACAGCACTGAATATAAAGCATGTATGTAAAGACGAGCTGCCCCAGCCAGCAGGAGGCCACGGAGCAGGTGCAGAGCATGGAATGCAACACATCGTTAATCAACGTGCCACCGCTTGCTGGTTCGACTAAGCAGACCACGAAGCTGCTGCTGCGCTGCATCGAGCTGGGTTGGCATGACGACATTTTACAGCCATATTTAAACTGCCAACAATATGATCCATGGGCTGCAAAAAATATTCGCTACTCTGAGAAGTAAGTCGCATAAAGAATAATGAGAACATTCTATACATGCCTTCATTGGAAGACTGACCTCCTAGGCAAACGTCGACTGGTTTTGAAATCTGGGTCGGCACCCCTGAGGGTATGCAACCTCGTGCCTCCTAAATCAGAGGCCTTCGAAATTCTGCATTTCAAATTAAACCGAAACTTCTTTTGAGACATCGTACTACCACGAAGACACTCCAGCAATTGCAGATTATACAAACAAATAACCAATAAAATAACTCTTCCACGGTATGAAATATCTACTTGCCACCATAATGCAGCTTTTTGTGAACCTATTGGGTACCATACGCGAACCAAAAGCCATATAGGCTTTGAGTGTGCCACAGAGAACTCTCCGTTATACCCCACTAAGCAGCCTACCCCACTAAGCAGCCTGTGTGGCTTTGTGGAGTTACCCATGGAAATATATTTGGGCAATAATGCTACAAGTGCCACTCTCTTGAACCAGTGATAAAGGGCATCATAGATTCAAGTCCAACAGGTGCATACAAAACCACTAACCTATGCTGCCACTTCGACAGACCTCTCACATATGTGAACAAACCTATACTTCAAATTGTAGCAAAACATTTGTTGAAATACTTGCACTGTCAAAAAGTACACAAATTTAGGTTATACCCAAAGATAACTTCAAGTCAACTATCCTAAAGGCATACAGTAGCTATTTGCTACCCCCTAATGCATGCAGCACTTCGGCAAAAATCCTACAAATTGAGTCATATTATATCAGAGGCAAAGAGGGTTGTAGGTTCACGTCCTTCTGCACTGGCATACCAAGTCACTTAACCCCCAACCAGCAGACATCTGGCCCATCAACCAGTCCCCAGTCCCACATGATATGCCAGAAACAATACAAAAAGAACAAATGAATGTACTACAGTATATTCTGTCCGAAAATATGACAAATGAAGCAGAATAATCACAAAATAGTTCACAGGCCACATAAAAAATCAGTTACACATTAAGCAATGATTACTCAAGAACACATAGACATTCAAACGTTACTCTGCTAAGGCAGTGAAGCACAATATAGTTTCCCCATGCAGCCTACAATCGGTCTTTTTGCAATCGGCTATGACTACAAAGACATTCAAAAAGACAATTCACAATACATGAACATAAAAGTACAATTATGCAAAAAATGCTGCAGTATCCCAAAGCAAAGTTATCTACTATATAATAATAATGTAATGTACTTGATAAAGCGCCCTCAGAGAACTTAATCTCTTTCTAGGCGCTTTAAATTTACATCTACTCTAACGAAGAAAGCCTGACCTCTTCTCAAGGATGCCCCTCCATGATTTTAGCACAGGAAAAATAAGGCCAGAAACAAGAAAGATAGTCTTTAGGTGGAACACTGTATAGCGAGGTTTAGCACCCAGCAAAAACTTACCCAGTTTTGATAGGATCCGTGTACTCGATTCCTTTGGCCAACTCAGAAACACCCATGAGTGCTACAAACCAAAGCAAGTAAACTCCTAGCAAACAAACTGTGGGCACATATTGCAAAAATGTCATAGCACAGCTAATAAATTCTTGCTGACTTACGGAAGCTGGTACCAGGCACATAAGGAAAAACACATACCCCATCTAATATGCAATCTGTGTATGGAGCAATGCATACAAGGACAAACAATTCACAAATAAATCAATCACGTGTCACTAGCAAGTTAAGCCTCCCAGCTAAGTGGTTATCGCCCGGGATTCTCGACTCACGGAACCGTGTTTGAACATGACCGTGGACTTTTCATAAGTCAATTAACACTAGCCATAGCTTGACGGTCTGCAATGTCAATTCGGTAAATGGGGTAAGATGGCAATCTGATGACCGGTTCAGTCACCAGGCCAGAATTGATTCACGCACGAATAATGTCGCCGGGGCATACAACAAGAACACGGTTTACCAGTGAATAAAAACTCAAGGATTACCATGTTTAATAGCATGCCGATGTAAAGTAGGTAACAAAGTAGCTCAATACAAATTACCTGGAGAATGCACACACCATTTGCAGCTACTGCCAATGCTAAGCCATGAAATAAAAATTAAAGAGGACATACTACAACTATTGTTGATATTTAGTTCTCAACGTTGACGACATAGACCAGACTGAAATGTAAAAAGTAAACAATCTATAAATGTCTCAGAAGTCTCTAGCACTGTCATTAGCAGTGCTGCTATTGTGGTAATAAAACAATGTGCTTGTATGTAACCTATCTAGTTCCCAAGGGAAGGCCATTCCTCAGGACGAATGTGAAGGCTGATTCAGTCCATAGCAATTGGAATGTGGCCACAGCCAGCAACTATTACCCTTTGCTAGCTGGCCAAGATAAGCTTAGTAAAGCCGTAATGGCTCAATGGGTAAGGCGGTTGGTTTTCACGACCTCGGCCCCGAGGTCCTGGGTACGAATCCTACGGTGGGCGATCCTTTATCGCCACTGCAAGCAGTGATGATAGCCGTAAAGGCTCTTCTGTCGCTATACAAAAAGAGGCCGTTTAATCGGATAGTATTTTTTAAACTCATTATAGCAGTCAGTCCATGGCAGCTAATTTGCCTCTTATGAATATCAAGCACTTGAAATATTGCACAGAAATGCCTAAATGTCCACAAAAAAAGATGCTCCAGCAACCAAACTGAAGCCAATTGGCAAAAAACAAGATAAATCATTCAGACTACAGGATACCACAAAGGTAATCAACACTACCCACAGAATTAATGGTAGACGTGTCTAAAGCTGCACTTACACGATAAACTTCCAGATACAATTTCTCAAATTAATAAGGTCATTACATGAATATGGCCAAGATCCCCAAGCAGCATTGTGAGAACAATGCGTACCAAATTTCTATTTTATCTTTGTCTCCGGGTAGTATGGGGTATTTCCAAATTGCTAAGGCCTCAAAAGTATAGAATGGTCATTATTCCCCATAAGCTTTCCTTTTGTGACCAAGATATAGGTAAATTGTAAAGTTACTTCTTTTCTAGAACATAGTAGATATAGCTATGGTCAAAAGTCTAGGTGTTAAATACATATCCACATTGTTTGGAAACAATGTATTCATTGTACATAATCCGACTAAAGAAACTGTACAATCAACCAAAAAACAACAAACAAGCTCAGTCAAATTATCATAAGCAAATAAAAAGGTTCAGCTGACCACTAAAGGAAGGCTTTGGGGTATAGTATTTATTGATCAGTTGCTCTTTGCATTAATATATAAAAATTATTAATACCTTCCTCCATATTCCTCATGCCTCCCGGGAATCACCACAAATGCAAGGGAACTCATTTCACCTGCAAAGACTACAAGAAGGCTATGGAAGGAAAGGTGGACAAGTATTGCTCGAAATTGTATGTTATTAAATTGTTGGCCACGAGTGAAATAAATCAAGAATGAAATAGTTTGACTCTTTCTTTCATTAAATGTTACTTTGCTCTTTCTTCAGATGGTACAGAGTGAAAAAAGAGCCGCAAAGTTTTCAATCCGAGAATTTGGTTAAAAAAAACACTGACCACTCAAGCAACTGCTACTGATACATGGTGGCCCCTTCCAAGTGTCAAACTAGCAAGACACATTTGCTATCACATAGCCTTCCTTTATTTATCATTATGGTGCCTCTGAGGAGAGACCAGCCGTCTTCAGAAGAGAGCACAGCTAGGCCGGAAGAACACTTTCAGAGGTAGAGCTGAGAAGAGAAACTCGAAATACCCAACCAAAACGACCTCGACGACTCGTTCAGAGCAGAGATCTTGGTCGCAGGAAAGTTCAACGCCGAGCTTTTGACCTCACGGCTAACACAGAGGAACTTGTTGGATGATCAAAGAGTGCAAGTCGCAGATCAGAGGAGGCATCGTAAAGTATTTTCCAGCTTTGCATAACTTTGTATAACTCCAGTACGAATACAGGCTAATTTTGATTTCATTTGTTTTCGTGATTAAATTTGAAATACAAGATATAAATTTGTTTGTTTCCTCTTTGAAAATGGGTAAACTTGAAATGTATCACCATTCTGATCACAAAAGCAAAGATTGTGGGAAATAATGACAATTTTTAATACTTTAGAGCTTAAGCAATTAGGAGCTTACACTTGCTATGCAGGAACAAGAACTACATTGCATAGTGACGTCAGAGGAAGTTAAACGACTTGATCATCCACAAGATAAGACTGAGTTATGTAGCCAAACTGCAGGATCAACTTTCCACGGCCCACTTCAAGTGGTCATGGTGAACTTAATGGCTCTGAGACCAGCCGAAATGACATCAGATCCCATACCAGTCAAACCAGTTAATCACAGCTGTAACTAAACAGTGATGTGAGCTGTACGACTGAGGGGTGAATAACTTGGATTACCGGCATGGTCAAAAAAAGGATTGCACCTAAAATCCAATGCAGGCACAACAGCTTAACAGAGAATGCAGGAGCAAGGGTGGAGACAGGGCGCTGGCAGACCACTCGCAGACAGGGGAGTACACTGGGGTGTGCAGAGCACTAGCTCGGTTGTTTCTCTATCAAGAAGGCTTGCCTAGCAAAAAAAAGAAAAAAAAACAAACCGCAAAAAACGAGCTAATGTTACCACCAGCTGGTTTCCTCAGAAAATGTGACACAAACCAAAACAGCCGCCTCTGCCGGCAGCCCGATCAACAATTACATTTAATCAATTAATTAATCAAACAATCACAATTACAATTAATCAACAATATCAACGATTACCTTTCTTCTCGGCTACACTTTCTAGGATCTTCTCTTCTTCTTTGAGCAGTTTCTCCTTCTCACTTTGCTTGCTTGCTACAAAGCGGAATGGCGGCAGAATGGCGGAATGGCTCGCTTGCACACGACCAGCCAGGCATCACGAACGCAACTGCCGACAGGGAAGGGGGTTGAGGCCTTCAGAATGGGGCACAGGTCAGGATCCGCACCTTCAGCTTTTTTTTTCAGCTCGCTGTGCTGGTCGAGTAGGCTCTTGTGGACGTGCCTCGCCTTGTCGCTGCTGCCTATGCCATCATTGCTGCCATCCCCTGAGGCGTCGCGCGAGTCCTGGTCAGCGACTGAGTCCCTGCTGTTGCTGGCCTCCGAGTCGGCTGCTGCTACCGGCGCTGCCATTACGACTCGTCCGGTGAGCCGGCCAATCATCTCCTGTCGTCGGTGCTTCACGGGAACGTAGGGAACGAAGTCGTCCTCGTCGTCATCAGACGAACGCCCAGCTGCACTCTCAGTGCTGCGAGCTGGTGACCGCCCACTGCTGTGCCTCCGCCGCCTCCTCTGGGAAAGCAAGCAGATCAGCTGATCAATGATAGATTGCAGCGACTGCATCTTGGCAACAGAATCCAGCAACACAGTTGCCACGAAGGCACGAAATCAGGCTGCCAGAATGTCTCACTTACCGCGGTGACGTCATCCTTTGCTTCAGAGTCACTCATTGTAGCAACTCTTCTTATCTCATAATTAATTACGAGCCACCAAGAACAGCTACAGTTCAGCAGGTATGAACCTATGGAGAGAACCGTGTGACATTAACACCGACCTACGACAAACAAGACAGTTAGCTTTATGCAACAGGTCATCCGATGAAATATGTCAATATTACAGGCACTAGAACTAGTGATCCTCATTAAACTCCCACTAACTACTACTATGTAAAGATAAGCTTGTTTAAGAGCCTCATTTACATATCGGCATGAGAGCTTTAACAGCTATCACCACCACTTGCAGTGGACAATATAGGATGGGTCACTGCAGGACTTGAACCCACAAAATCTGGGTCGTGAAGAGCAAGCACCTTGCCCCTGGGCTAAGACCCAGGGGCAACATTCTGCTCCTGCAGGGATAAACCAGCATGACAACTCACACGGCACGATTCTAATATGGCAGCCATCGATACAAGACAAGAGTGTGTGGAGGTCATCGCATACGTGTACATGTATAATACATCTACGATGCATTTGAACTAGGCTAATGGCAAGCAACCCTATTGAGAAGATGCCCAAGGTACACAATAAGCTGGTTTGGCCCAGTGGTGAAGGTGCTCGCCCCGACTAAAGTCTGGCCGAGGAGGTCGTGGGCTCCAGCCCCCCTGAGGCATATGTGAAGTGCCTGAATAGAGATTGAGTTCTCTTAGAGTGCTATACAAATGAATTGTATTAATATATCATAAGCTGCAAAGATCAGGTCGGTGCACCCTACAGTGGCACGAGAGATCCAAACCTGCAGACCCTCTTTTAAAATTTGACTGAGCCGCGATGGAGAATGGCTCAGTGTGCTCAGAAATAAAATAGGCTAAGGAAGCGGGCCAGAAAAGACCAACAGATCTAAAGAACGAAAGAAACGAAAGACCAAAAGATCTAACATTCTGTCACTGCCTTACACATCAAGCTACTATGAGCGAAGGCCTAAATGTTGAAAATTGTTTTGAACGTTAGCCTCGATGAGTCAGCATGCCAAAAATAATGACAGAACAAACATGTACGCAGGTCCAGACCACAAACTTATGCCGGCTAGCTAGCCAAATCTCTACGCACAGCGGGAAAGGCCTCCTGGCGGCCCCCTCGATTATCCTGTGCCATACAATTCCGTTTCCATCCCCTTATTTATTCAAAAGTGGGGCGTCCTACACTTTTTATTTGAAGACGATCACTGAAGAACGACGTGCAACCTAACGACTGACGTTAAGCATGTAATGTAATGTATTTCGGTCTATAAATCCACAAAGTCATAAAGACTATGTGGGTGTTTCACAGGAGAGTTCAGAATAGCGCACTCACAGCCTAAGTGGCTTTCGGTACGCATTCAGTACCCAACAGACTTCGTCTCATGCAACAAAGAGAGAGTGGGAAGCATAGCAGAGTCAGGAGAGCAGTTGAGGTAGTGAGTAGCATGGAAGTAGCAGCTCAGGACCGCTGAAAAGGATGAGTCATAGTCGGCAGCAGGAGAGTAGTTGTTGTTTCGTAAGAATTGTGGACCCTAGTTCCAATCAGTCTAGGACCTGCAGAGCTAAAGCTTCTGTCGCCAACGGTCTTTAAGCAGAGGAATGGAACAGCTAATTTATTGTCCATACAGGATCTGAGGGTGCGAGGAGGCTGAAACTAGTGCTGCAGCTGAGCTAGGTATGGAGAAGCCGAGCCATGGAGGGCCTTGTTGGTCAGCGTAAGAACTTTGCTGTGTTGGTCAGAGTAAGAACTTTGCTCTGTACCCGTTGCTCGAACGGCATCCATCCTAGATCTTTCAGCAAAGGAGACACGTGCTCAAACCGCTGGGACTTGATGACTAGCCTTGCACCCACATACATAGTCAGCTGCAGTGGCCTAGTTGAGTTCTTTGGTAGCGCAACCAAAAGAAAATTACAATAATCAAGCCGATACAGAACGAAAGAGCTAGTTACATTTTTTACAAGCCACTGTGGGAGACAGCTTCTAATCTTGGATAGGGATCGGATGTGATGGCTAGCTTTAGAGGCAGTCTTCTGAATGAAGCTTTTGAAATTGAGGCAGCTGTCGAAAATGAAACCTAAATTTCAAGCACGTGGTGATGGTCGCCCAACAGCATCCCCTATTAGAAGAGCAAAGCCTTTTAATCCAGCCACACGCTTAGGGTGTCCTATGAGCAGCAGTTCGGTTTTATCGTCATTCAATTTCAGGAAGTTTTCCTACATACAGGATCGAATGTCGGCAAGGCAAGCATTCAGTTTCTCAGTTGCTGCAGCAGATTCCGACGGTTTGAATGAAAAATACAGCTGAGTATCGTCGTCGGCATAAAAGTAATATCCTACTCCGTGGGCCTTAATCACTTTTCCCAGAGGTTGAGTATAAATGGAGAACAGTAAGGAACCGAGTACGGACCCTTGAGGGGCTCCACAAGTGACTCTTCTCGTGTGTGAGACCTGACCCCCACACGACAAGGATTGAACACGATCAGACAAGTACGATTTAAACCACGCCAGTGCTTCGTCTGCCAGACCGATCGTTGTTCTCGATCGTTCAAGCAGAACCATGCTACCATCTGTATGCTGCGGACAAAAAGCCAAATTATCAAACAAATGTATGCTGAACGAAACCCAAAAAAAGAACTAAATGAATGCTAACCTCGTAATGCACATTTTGGGCAGGGTGTGTGAAATATGCAGTACTATACGAATTTACACTTAGAATAAGCACGGACGGAGCAGACAATCGCAAGGGAACCGGCACGAGTTATTACGCGGATAAGACGGTCACAATACGATTGTGACTATCTCGCCTGAGCGTTGTGCACACTGTGTTTGACTGCGTTTGACAGTAGCCTGGTGTGGCGGTGGCGCTTGCTCTACTGTGAGAGAGAGAGAGAGAGAGAGAGAGAGAGAGAGAGAGCTAGAGAGGGAGAGAGGGAGCGAGAGCCGTCGCAACTTTTGCGGAGCCAAACCGCTAACAAAGGCACCTTGCCAGAAGCTATAGACCCGCCCAAAGAGGATTATTGTTCCATACCTTATACTGGAAGGTCCGCAGTGAAAATTCGGCAGGCAATCTTGTGCACTCGAGAAGCTGAAACTTTTTAGTAATATCCCACCTGAGAGGATGATGCTCTCCTCCTAGGTCAAGGGCAAACAGGGTCAAGGTTGGCGCTCTCCGCAAGCCTACAGCGGATCCTTTTTGGCACCATTCAGGGGGTTTAGCTCTTTCCGCAGACGTAGGTAGAATGGTTAGGCACGGCGTACCCTTGGCTAGGTGTAGTCATCAGCTGAGGTCGAGCATTTTCAATAGACTTTATCATCCATGCGCGTCTGGTCTGGGCTGGGGGGGGGGGGTGAAACCCCCCACCTGAGCGCTTGTGGCGGGTTGAAGGGGCGGAGCTATGCTGCCCCAACCGAAATTGCTGCCAATCTATAGCCTCCTGTCGGAAGAAGATCGGAGCATTATGTTGCTTGCCAGCTTATTCTAGAGCGCTATGTCTGCGTTGCGCCCTTGGCAGGCATGGTGTGGCTGGCTTCCTGTCGCAGGTATGTTTGACGTTGCTTTTGAATAAAGCTGCTTCCAAACGCTAGTCTTTAGAAAATTGCCTGGGACGTTACAATTCAGCCCGTCCGTCCCTGTTTACTCCGCTACGGGACCGCAGTGAAGCCAAATGAGCAAAAGCTACCGAGCCCTTTCCGCTTCCAAAAATAAGAGCCCGACAGCCCCTTCCGGGCGGATACCGTAGGATGCAAGTACTGAGCTGAGCCTTTCGGGCGGCAGCAAGTCGGCTAAAAAAAATATAGTGAACCTAATGAGTGCATTCAAGTGGCGGTTCTTCAGGCTTGTCGGACGTCGGGCCTGAAGCTCCACGAGTCAGGATTGTAAGAGGGGGTAATTTTTTTCGATATTTCGTGCGGACTCAAGGTCTCAAGTGGCCTGTCGCGCGGTGCGCCACTGGTGCGGCGTTTCAAGTTCCTCAAATAGGGATGGGGGTTAAGGTGCTTGTTAACATTCTGACTTGGAGTTAGGCTGCTCGCCTTTTGCGACCGAGGTCAAGGTGCTCGTATTTACGAACGAGGTCGTAAATCTAGCCCGGTGGCATATGTGAAGCGCCCGGATAGAGATTCAGTTCTCTAAGTGCGCCATAGAGATGAAATATATTTTGGGGGATAAGAATCCCATTTTATAATTTCGATAGAAGCCCTCGAATGGCATGCTCAGGGCACGAAGCCGCACACTTCCAGACATTGCTTAAGAGTTTTACTAATAGCAAAGGAAACGGTTGAAAGAGCACTTGGAGTTTAAATAACCACGAGTCTTGTTAGCAGCGATTAGGTCATGATGGTGTACTGGACATAACCGATAATAAGCGTCTGCTTCCCGGTGCCTTTCTGAGCAACACTTCCAGTGACACGATTCAAGATGACGATATGGACACCTTAGCGGGCTTCAGCAAACTGTGCATTCAGCTTTCGCTCACAGCGCACCGGCAGGAGATCGCTCAGCCCCGCGTCCTTGCTGTATCTGTCAGTTTCTGCTGGGTCTCCTAGCCCAGCCCCAACTTCCCAGAATCAGCCCAGCACGGGCGGACTATTGTGCCATAGCTGGGCGTAGCCCTGTGCCCAAGCCACACCAGTTGCTCCCTCAGCCATCAATTATATCGCTTCTCTACCCTAGGACTTTAGCTCATGCCTAGATGACTGTCGTCGTAGACTACAGAAATACCCAGAAGACACGTATATATATATATATATATATATATATATATATATATATATATATATATATATATATATATATATATATATATATATATATATATATATATTGACGCATCCAAAGTTCTACTTTACGTCTAAAACGATTCGATCTTGGTAAAACCGCAGTGTTTTACGGTGGGAAAGCAGGCGCTGGGCAAAGCACCCGTGCTATCGTATACGCGTAATAATGATACTAATAAAAATAATAAGACGTCAGTGTGAAGCCCCAGAGAACTAAGGCTCTGTGTATGCACTTTAGAAATACTGTGAGGTAAGGGTATCTAGAAGAGCACGGTTTCTCAGTACTTGCACTAGTTGACGAGTCCGGTAATTATTTCGTGAAGCTAAACTGCGTTACATTGTGACTTAAACTTTCTTTGTCTTTAGCTTCTCCTACTGCGGCTGCTCTCTCCAAGCAACGCGGCGCTGTGTGATAGGCTGATGGTTGGTAGAGAGCTACGCCAGCGGTCATCGCCAGCGAGTAGCGCGCCAGAGCAGCGGGCCTTGTTGGCTCTGAAGCTCCCCGCCGTGCGGCTCCGACTTTGACGCTTCCCGCCTGCAAGATCTGGTCTTAACGAACGCGTCGGCCCTACAGCGGCGTCGCTGTACGGTACATCCATTTCCCGCCCGCGCTGCTGCGCGAGCGCGAAGCAACAGCAGCAGCGCTCATCTGCACTGCCCATCCGGAGCCTGGGATCTCACCAAAAAACCCAACACTTGAGAAAAAATGCAACTTGATCGCCAAAAAAGCTCGGCAGCGACAATATAGGTGTGGCAGCGTACTGCGCCTCGCTCCTGTTTGTCTCACACTTACGGAGTCGAAGAGTCAGAGGTTGCATGAGAACGCTATACAAAAATCCGTCATCCTTTGACGCTTTCCGTCGGCAAGACGATGCTGCCGCTGGCGGAGGTAAACCGCGGCCACGCTTCCCAGCGGATGCCGGCCTTTCCCGGCGAGCCTAGATTAGCGGCGCCCTAGCGACTCTTAGTTCTTTGACGACAGCGGTGTGGTAGCGATCGAAATAACAATAATAATAATAATAATGATAATAATGCACTTGACAAAGCGCCCTCAGAGAACTCAATCTCTCTCTAGGCGCTTTACATTTGCTGCAAAAGGGAAATGCAATTAAATGGTGAGTAAAATCATGCTTGATAAACAAACAAAACGAATAACATGGTAAGGGGTGACATGCACAGGGTCCGCATGCAAATGTGGTTTGTGGTTTGTGCTGTGAAATCAACCGGTAAGTTGTCTCTTTCTTAAAGTTGCCTCATATTCTTACGCAACGACAACTACTCTCTCCTACTGCCGACTGTGGCACATCTTTTTCAGCGGTCCTGAGCTGCTACTTCCATGCCACTCACTACCTCAACTGCTCTCCTGACTCTGCTATGCTTCCCACTTTCTCTTCGTTGCGCGAGACGAAGTCTGCTGGCTACCGAATGCGTACCGAAAGCCGCTTAGGCTGCGAGTGCGCTATACAAATCTCTTCTGCGTAACACCCACATGGTCTTTATGACTTTGTGGAGATACAGACGGAGATACATTACATTACATCCCGCTTTGCAGCCCCCCTTCCGCCAACGCACTCTATGCCGGCCGGCTGGCTGCAAGTCGGCTTTTCCCAGCAGCGGGCGCCTCGCGCATGCGTTAGATGATGTCATTGACCTTGCTCTTGTCGAGCCAGGATGGCTGCTTTGCTGAAACTAGCTTGTCGTATTGGTACGAAGACCGACATTTCAAAGGTTCGTAATGCTTTTTGGACAGGTCTGGCATTGTCGATGACCGAGCGGTTCGCGCACGGTCATCAGTGTGCTGCTCAGTCCTCGGAGACCGGCCTCGGGCTGCCTACGTGACGGCTTCGAGCGAGAGCCCTTTGCCGTGTGTCGGTGCGTCGGTTTATGTAATCGGCGTCGATTCCGCTTGGCTCGCTCGTGCCGTTAGCGTCTGTGCCGTTGCCCAGCGTAGCCGCCGACTTTGCGCCGACTAGTGGTCGCACTTTCCCGGTGTCCTATTGGGTATACGAGCTTCGCTGGCAGCGGTGCGCGCTAGCCGGCGGTGTGCCGCCGCGAGCGCCTCTCCGATCGCGTGCCCCCCGTCGCAGGTCGCTTGGACAGTGCGTATGCACAGAGACGGGACAGCTGTCGTTGCCAGAAAGTGGCTGATTTGCTCGTATCTGCTCGTTGGATTAAGCTTCGGGCGCGATTGAGATCCCTAGCTTCCCACGGCATGCGCTAGTAGCCGAATGCGATAGTACGCGAACGCTGAGGCTGTGAATGTCGCAGCCAAAACTTTCGCGTCTCAATTCGGTATTTCAAACCGGCGGGGCGCGCGTTTTAGTCGCAGCTAAGCTTCACACGGAACCTCAGTTGGCAAGGAGCATGTGTACCGTAGCTGGCAAAGCAGTTGCTTCGATACTACCAAGGATGTCTTGTCTTTATTTATTTAATTTTTTACTGCTCCACTGCTCTGACAACGTACCCAGAAGGCTTCATACTCTCACTTCCTCGTCAGTCGCTGCCGCAGGAACTATTGCGCTTACCTTAAGAAGAGGGCAGGCAGCCGCTTCGATGCCTCTCCTCTCCTCCCTTTGAAGGGCGATGAGGGTAGGAGGAATGACCATATTTTATTGCCCGATCATCGCTGGTCTCTTCGCTGCAAGCATTACCAGACCGGCAGGGCAGCTATTAGCTGAGCTCCGTGGACTAGCAATAACGACTAGTAATACTAATATTAGTAAAAACTTGTGCCATGCCCTTAAGAGAACCAAACCTTTCGAGGCACTTTAACGAATTCTGGAAAGGAAGCAATGTGTCGATTGATTGATGATAGAGTGCATAGTTTAGGAGTGTATGAGCACACGGGAGGACAACTCAGATAGACGTAGCAAGTGCTGTGAAGCGCATCAAGGGTTTTAGCTTCATTTGAAATGTCGTCTTGTCAGTAGATGTCGGTGGTCAGGGTCCAGGCTTGTAAAGTGCCTGGATAGAGATTCAGTTCTCTTAAGCCGCTATGCAAATAAATTGTATTTATCCAAGAGTGAGTGACAGAGCCTTGAGTCGGATACGTTCTTTCTCAAAAGTCTCGTTCTTCCACTACAAATGCACGAATTAGTCAAATGGAGCTTGAGATCCTAGTGCAGTCTCCAGATCCATTAAATCGACTGCCTCAGTCAAAATAGAATGGCTGTCGCTTGTGGTTAGTGTGGTGTGTGTGTGTTAAAACTGCAAAAACCACGAGGTTGCTGTTTAGTTTGGGTATTTAAATGTGGCGCATGTGTAAAGCTACCGAGGTCACATTTTCTTAGCATTTTTTCCGTACGATCTCTCTTATGTCTGCGCAGCCGGTTCTTGGGGACGAGGCTGAGTTGTTCATACCCATCGACACAAGGCCGGCTAGTTTGGTGCATTGTCTAAGTCGACAGAACCGCGACAGGACTGCTGCAGTCCTTGCATGAAATAGGCCAAAGCAACCGAGAACTGGCACGGACTCAGAATAAAATCGTCCTTAGACAATCTTGAAAAGCTTGAAACAAATGGCATTATGGCTAGTAAACTTTGCTGACATTGGCCAAGGAAGACGAACCGGCCTGACAAACAAGACTACTTTTGTGCCTGAAATTTCCGGCTCATCGATGACAAAGCATCACTTCGGGAGCAGTCTCGTGCACTGGTGATGACTACGGATGCTGTCAGAAGCATGGCGATAATGCACGGTAGACTTGCCCCAGACATGACATAGTGAGAAGGTTTGCAAAACGCACGCCTTTGCTTACCGAGCAACAAAGAAAATATCGTCTCAGATAGGCCGGGATCATGCCAGCGACTGTACTCGAGTTTTGCAGACCGCCGATTAAAAAATGCATGTCTTTTGCTTAGAGCAAAAGAAGAACATCCACAAGTTGGTCAAAAGATGGACTGTGACACCCTGATTGTCTCCGGCCAACAGCGAAATTTGGTGGTGAAATTGTAATGATTTGGGATTGCTTCTGCTCCACTTGTGTCAAAATTAGGCACTTTATTAACGGACTAATGGACCTGCATGTGTACCTTAAGCAGGTTAACAAGTACTGGGATTTCAAGTGCCAGAGCTTTCAAATGCTAATCCCACTCCTGAAGCTGTGTGTTATGAGCACGGGGCCCTTCTGTAACCCGGCGTGAACGATCAGATTCGATCGCACAAATTTTGTGTTAAAAGCAACCGACGGTGCCACCTTAAAAGATTAAGGCAGCTTCGTCTAACTGTGGAAGCTCGCTTGCTGCCAAACCGGCAAGTTCTTGTTGATAGCAAGGCTAACCACAGAAGGGTGACCTACTTAGGCCTGCCTGGGGCCATCAGTAGCGTTAACCAGCAAAGGCTGGGCTAAAGTTGTCGGCAATAGCCATTTGCTCTCAAGAGGTGTATGCTGCATGTAGCTGATTGGCTAGGACTTGGGTTTAGTCGAATGCCACACGTGCCTCGAGCATAGGTGAGCGCGCAACAGTTTTTGCTGCTGCTAGGCATTCAAGTGTGACACTTTGCTGCTAAAGCTGACCGAAAGATATTTTCCTTTCTAGTGTGCCGTGTCGTTAAGCTCGGCTAGCAGCAAGACTCTCCATACATACAGAAGCAGTAGAGCAAAGGACACTGGCAGCACTTCGCAAGCCAAGGTTCGTGCAAATCGTGAAGCCGTCTGATCATATGACATGTGCTTTGCCTATTTCGAGTCTGTAGTCGTAAGCGCAGGCACGTGCTGGTCGAATCCTCTTATCTCCGGGTCATCGTGCTGTGTTGCTGCTGCTATCGGTGCATCATTTGTGCATGCCTGTGTGAGCATGCGTGCACGTGTGTGTGCATGCATGCGTGCTACCTTCTCAGGATTACGTGAGCTGCCACCGAAGAATGAATGGTTAACGACAGCTGTTGCATAGTCCCTACACAAACTTGTCGTGTCGTCTTGGTACATTTGGCGTTGCTTGGGAGGGATGGGCGTTCAGCCGCACGTTGGTAGCAACGTTTTATCTTTGTCGGCACAGCTGGCACCCGATTTCTCCTTGCAGATCAGCCGAAGCTACCCAGTGATCGACCACACGTACGATGCGGTCGTGGTCGGTGCCGGTGGTGCCGGTCTGAGGGCTGCATTCGGGCTAGCCAATGAAGGTTTCAAGACGGCCGTTGTTACCAAGCTGTTCCCAACGCGTTCGCACACGGTCGCTGCCCAGGCAAGTGGCGTCCCGGCACTATGCTTGCATTTTGCTGCTGTCTCGACTTGACAGGCTGGCTTTGTACCTGGTCAGACTTCTCTGTCACCGTCTGGCTCGACGAGCCGAGGCGTTCTACGAAATTTCTACCGCTGATTGATGTGCAATCTCCATGTCAGGGCTGCGCCTTTTTGCAGCCCGTGCCGCACCTTCCGTGCCATGGGTCCATGGTCTCTCGGGTTGTGTTATCCGAGCGATCGTGGGACGTTTTGGAAGGTCTAAGTGCTCGAGCGGCAGCAGCCGACGGAGAGGGCAGCTTCTTAGCCTGCGTGACATGAGCAATGTGCTCTTTCGTGTCAGGGTGGAATAAATGCAGCTCTGGGTAACATGGAAGATGACGATTGGCGATCCCACTTCTACGACACCGTGAAGGGCTCAGACTGGCTCGGTGATCAGGATGCCATACATTACATGACCGAAGAGGCTATCAAGACTGTCATAGAGGTAAGCGAAATTTTTGCTGCATAGCTCCTGAACTACAAGTGTGTCCATCGGCCAGCTGCGACATCCGATTCTACATTCCTGAAAGACATGACTTTCGAATGCTGGACGTGGAGCTTCACGTGGCATCGATGCACGAGGTGCACGCCAGTGTGCTGCATGCATGCTGCCGCCGTTGTCGGTGTCATCGGGTTGTCAAGCTGTCCAGCAGGTTGTGGCTGGGTGTTGACACAAGTCCAATGGCCGTGTGCCACATCGCGCCATTATAGTCACGGCGTAGTTGTGTGACCTACCTTTCTGGTTTGCGTGGCTCGCTCGCTCGATGTTCCCCCTCAGTAGTGAGCTATGATTTCCCTTTTCATCTCGTTTCGTCTCGCGATGTGCTGTTTGTGCATTCACAGCTGTCGTTCCTCAAGTACTACGAGCTTGTGAGATTCTGTTTATCGTCTTCACACCTCCTTTTTTTCTGCATGAGTATTTCTATATGCTGACTACATTTTAACCACACAGGACAGTTGCTCCCGTCTGTCGCTGGCCTGAGTGATTCTTTCGTCTAATAGGTGTGCAGAATGTTCTCATTTCAGGGAAGGACTAGGCTGCGCTGGTTTGGCCCAGTGGTTAAGGTGCTCCCCTGACCGAGGTCAAGGTGAATGCATTTGATGGCCAAGGTCGTGGGCTCGAGCCCCTTAGCATATGTGAAGTGCCTAAATTTAAGTTCTCTTAGGATGCCGTACAACTGAATTATATTTTCTATGTTAGAAGTCGTCTGCTGCAAGAAGCTTTTGCCTGTGGTGGCTTGAAAATGGCCACCAATTTCTGTGGAAGCTAGTAGCCTTGCCAGGGCGTGCTGCTCCCCTGCTTGAAAGGAAGAGTGCTTCTTTTATATGTAATCATAAATGGTACAGCGATTTCCTTATGTGCTTGCCAAGGTCATTTACTCCTAGAGGAAGCTAGCTGATCAGAAATCATCTCGCAGGTTTCTAAGGCAAGATGTTAAGCTGATTCAATAGTCTTGCTTGTGCAGCAGTGGGCCTGCGACCTGGGTCGTCGTGTGCGGTCACCTTAGATCACAGTATGTGCCACATTTGAGACCCGAGACAGCTACTATTTGTTTGCTTTAGCAATTCCTACCAACCCTGCATTTGTGTTCCTCTGCCTCTCTAAACATCCCTGCAGCTTACATTTCCGTATTTTGCAAATCACTGCTGGCTTTGCCAGTTGATTGGCACTCCATTATCTATTTCCTTCTTCCCTCTTTCTCACTCTGTGTGCAATAATGAATTGCAATCAGAAGGACTTGAGCGATCTTTATTGCATCACCGTGGAAGTGAATTTATTCTAGGCCTGTACCGAACAATTGCTTCCTATTTGCATAAGGACCTAATAGTGGGCCAAATAGTTACTTGGTATTTGACCGAGTAGTAAATAAAAACTAAATAAATAAGATTCGTTTGTATAGCGCCTTAAGAGGACCTGATCTCTATTCAGGCACGTCGCAGTATCAGTCAGACTAAGTACGACCGATGGTCACATGATATCTGTTTCTGGATATGCAGTTGCTGCAGCCAGTGGACTGGAGTAGCCCTTTCATTGACGTAGCATATGTGTAAGGATTATTTCGATTAATTGATGCGCCTGCCGGTGTGCAAGACAGTGTGCCCCTTGCTGCCAGGTGGTTGGTTGCGCTGGCTTGTCGAGCAGACTGAGGCTAGCCCAGCGCTTCCATCCACTAGATTTCCCACCTCGTGGCACACTGCAAAGCGCTCCCTACCTATCTGCACCCCTCCCCCACTAGCATACCAAGCCAACGTCTCGTTAGTACAGCTGGTGATGCCTTCAGTGAGCCGAGAAGCTGCGTTAATACTAACAACATGGAACGATTTGTGTTTTTGAAAGCAAATGCAGCATTTGGCGTTAAAGGACAATGTCCGAAAACTGAACTTTAAGTTACCGCTTATAAGTTTACTTTATTAGTTTTATTCCTAGTTTACATAGAGTTGAAAATGATACACAAATTACATTTAATTAACTGTTTACTTGTAGTTTAAGTATTAAATTTACTGAACTGTAGCTTCTGCTTACATTTCAAATGTTGTTGGTAGACCTATTGTGTACACTATTCGTATTCTGCCGAATAGTTGGCCTATTATATAATAGTTGGTATATTTGGCCGAATATTGAAAATAAACTATTCGGTACTGCCCTTGTTTATTCTACTTGCCTTACCAATTTCACGTGTGGTTAAATTCGTAGTAAAAGTCCTCGCGCACTTTGAGATAGGCTTGCAGTTGTGCGCATTGTCTATTTACTCCATTCTGTTCTTTTTTTTAACTCTATTTAGGGTGAGCTACCCCCTTTCCTCTGCCCCTTCTGCAACGTCCGAATGCCTAATGTTGGTTCACGGATGAGTGACGTCTGCTTGCTGAAATGTTTGCAAATGAGGTGCTCAGACATGTCAGAATGGGTGTTGCCAGTTCAGTAACCAAGGTTAATATTAGCTTAGTGGCTGAACTGTAGCCATTGTTGAGACCCTCTATTGCCTATGATATGCAGTGAAGCTGCTCTATAGTAGGGCAGCACGTTCAGGGCCTTTATTACCGGTGGGAGCAAGTTCTGAGCCCACGTGAATCTAAGTGAAATTCTGCCTATGACAATTCTTGGCAACTTGGGGACGTTTCCTTGGTTTAGCTCAGTATGTAGTACGTGGTACTCTGAACACGATTGGCATTGCAAGTCACCCTACTTGTGTCACGATATCCCCTGACTTGACCACATTTAAAAAGATTTTAAAAATACACCTATTTAGGACAGCATTTAGTGGGTCCCTTTGATTTATCCTGTATGTGCTTATGCATGCTGACACTGTGCATGCTGCCACTAACCACACTTGCATGCTGACCCTGTGAATGTCACCCGTAACCATGTTATTTATGTTGTTCATCAAGCATGATATTACTCACCGCTCAATTGCATTCCCTTGCAGCAATTGTAAAGCACCTAGAAAGACATTGAGTTCTGTGGGCGCTTTATCAAGTGCATTATTATTATTATTACCCTGCTGTTTACTCGCAGAGCAGCAACCGTGTTCGGACGTGCTATTTCAGTTCCGGGGCAGTGGGGGCAGTGAGGGAGGGAGAGTGTGTGTGTGTGTGTGTGTGTGTGTGTGTGTGTGTGTGTGTGTGTGTGTGTGTGTGTGTGTGTGTGTGTGTGTGTGTGTGTGTGTGTGTGTGTGTGTGTGTGTGTGTGTGTGTGTGTGTGTGTGTGTGTGTGTGTGTGTGTGTGTGTGTGTGTGTGTGTGTGTGTGTGTGTGTGTGTGTGTGTGTGTGTGTGTGTGTGTGTGTGTGTGTGTGTGTGTGTGTGTGTGTGTGTGTGTGTGTGTGTGTGTGTGTGTGTGTGTGTGTGTGTGTGTTTGA
The DNA here is from genome assembly GCA_009760855.2 of Cristatella mucedo. Lineage (NCBI taxonomy): Eukaryota > Metazoa > Bryozoa > Phylactolaemata > Cristatellidae > Cristatella > Cristatella mucedo. Next base: position 2,136,685 of record WPIO01000005.1, read on the forward strand.
GTGTGTGTGTGTGTGTGTGTGTGTGTGTGTGTGTGTGTGTGTGTGTGTGTGTGTGTGTGTGTGTGTGTGTGTGTGTGCGCGCGCGCGTGCGCGTGTGTGCGCGCGTGTGTGTGTGGTGGTGGTTGCTTGGATCTTGAATTGGTGTGCAATGCCCCTCGAAATGTCGATCGCCTGGGCGTTTTGCAGCTGGAAAACTTCGGCATGCCCTTCAGTCGCCTCGAGAACGGCAAGATCTACCAGCGCGCATTCGGCGGCCAAAGCACCAAGGACGGAAAGCAAGCCCATCGATGCTGCTGCGTGGCAGACCGGACGGGACACTCGCTCCTGCACACTCTCTACGGCAGGGTGTGGCGACCGGCCCCCCTCCCCGCATGCACGCTCTGAGCCCTGCCGCGTCTCGCTGCTGCTACTTCTTCAAGATGCATTGCCACTCCCCTGCAGACTCGTCCACCCGACCGTCGATGCTTGATCTGTGAAAGTCGAGCGGTTCCTTCTTTTCGTTTTTTTTAGTCGTTAAAGTACGACTGCGACTACTACATTGAATACTTTGCGCTCGACCTAATTATGGAGGACGGCCAGTGTCGAGGCGTCCTGGCGCTGTGTCTTGACGACGGCACACTGCATCGCTTCAAAGCAAAGAACACCGTGCTGGCCACCGGGTGAGCCAGCTAGCCAGCTTGAGCTCAGGCGCACGCGTGCACGGTGCACGTGCAAATGCGCTGGCTCGCTCTGCTGCTTCCGCGTGAGCTATTTGGTGGGGTGGCATGAGCTCTGTGGTAGAGCACGTGAGCTCTCTGCGTTGGAGCCGTGGTCGCACGCTTCGAGAGTGGGCAGCGCATGCATGCACGCATGCATGCACGTCACTCAGTCAGCGCGCACACCATTCGCCCGATGCAGTGGTTACGGAAAAGCGTACTTCTCTGCCACGTCGGCCCACACGTGCACGGGTGACGGTGGTGCCATGGTGACTAGGGCTGGCTTGCCCAACGAGGACATGGAGTTCGTTCAGTTCCATCCCACGGGTTCGTAGCCTCGCCGAGCACGTCGCCTGCTGTCGTAGCTTCGGGCCTCGGGCTCCTGCTATGTTGCAGTTATAGCGGCACACGAGTCGCCGCAGCAGCAGCAGCAGCACAGGCACTGGCGCGCCGCCGCTGCCCAAGGCTTGTCGGCCGATAGTCTGTGTCGCTGGTGCTTCTGACTGTGCATTCTTAGCCGATGGCTGGTGAGAGCTCGCTGTCGTTGTATGGCGACCCTCAACCATAACATTTTTGTGTGCGAAGCGTGGAAATGCGTGTTTTCCGATGGTCCGATAGGCGGCCCCTGTGAAAGGGTCGTTCGACCTCCAAAGGGTTCGCGACCCACAAGTTGAAAACTGCTGCTGTAAATGTTAGGTGCAGTCATGTGACATAATGTCTGAATAGCTGTGACAGTTAAAAGAAAAAGTGGGGTTTAATCTTTTAAAGATCTTGTCCATCTTTAACTGAGATTGTGGTAACAGCACCAACTGTTTCCCCAGTTCTTTGTTAGTGGCATAACGTGAGCAGAAGATCGTTCATTCATAATAGCCATGTCATCTATGCTGTGCATCGCCTTCTCTGGCTGAGTGCATGTTCCTTTTCGTTCCTGTGTGTGCACACACGTGCCGCGTGTCTGAATCAGTGTGCTTGCGTGCTATCATAACCTTGTGTAGGCTTATATATTTTTCGGTCTACCATCGGTTAGTCGACGGATCGTCCTGCTTTGTAAATTCCTACCAGACGTCAATTAGTACCGTGTGCACTAACGTAATGTATCTCCGTCAGTAACTCTACAAAGTCATAAAGACCATGTGGGTGTTACGCAGGAGAGTTCTGTATAGCGCACTCACAGCCTAAGCGGCTTTCGGTACGCATTCGGTAGCCAACAGACCGTCTCACGCAACAAAGAGAAAGTGGGAAGCATAGCAGAGTCAGGAGAGCAGTTGAGGTAGTGAGTGGCATGGAAGTAGCAGCTCAGGACCGCTGAAAAGGATGAGCCACAGTCGGCAGTCGGAGAGTAGTTGTCGTTGCGTAAGAATTGTGGAAGCGAGTTCCACAGTCTACGACCTGCAGAGCTAAAGCTTCTGTCGCCAACTGTCTTTAATCCCTAACTGCTGGCCATGCACATTCAAGAGACCAGTGCACATTCCAAAAAAATGCTTGATGGTTTTGGGCTGCTTTGTTACAAAGTGTTCACATTGTGAGGTCATGGTCCAGAAGCTTAGGTAGCTTCAAAGGAGTCGGTGCTTTACGCACTTGCTTGTGCTTGTGCTGAGGGGGAAATGGCTGTGGATGTCGTGTGTAGGATTATGTAGCTCGCTACCCAAGTCTCAACCCAGATGAACATCGGTTAAGACGATAGCAAGAGGGACTGCTGAAGTTCATCGGCTCCTGTGACGCACTGGCGATTTTGAAGTGTGAGGAATGGCTGTAGCAAATGCTTGTGGACGTGCACACCTGGTGCCTGTCCATCTGAGACCGACCAAATGAAGCGTGGCAACATGTAGCTTATATTGTATCAGCATCCTGGTTTGGCAAGCAAGCATGTTGGAATAGTGTGGTCTCGGCATTATTTCGATGTTTCTCCAGCTCGTATTAAGTGGGCAGCACTTGTTGCTGCGTTTCCTGTTCTTGACCTTCCTTAGAATTTTCAATTCGCCATCATTTGGATCAGGGGGCCTGCTGCTTGCTTGCCTTCCAAGATCCGTTGTCCTAGGCGAGAGTCCCAAGCGTTTGGTGCCTCGTGAAGTGCATCTCCAATCACCCTGTAAGCTTGCTCGACCCCACGACCTCCTCCATCGAATGCATTCACCTTGACCTTGGTCGGGGAAGGGGAGCACCTTGACCACTGGATCAAACCAGCTCGCTTTGGGCGATCGTTCGGCTCATTTCTGGATTCATAGAAGCAATGCTGCTTCCTTCCTCACTGGTGCAGCTGCACCGCTTAGAAAATAAAACGGCTGCAGCAGTGTCGCTCAATGCGCTCACCTTTCAGGCATCTATGGAGCTGGCTGTCTTATCACCGAAGGCTGCCGTGGCGAGGGGGGCTACTTGATTAACAGCCAAGGCGAGCGCTTCATGGAGCGCTACGCCCCGAGCGCCAAGGATCTTGCCTCTCGAGACATCGTTTCGCGTGCCATGACCATCGAGCTACGAGAAGGAAGGTGGGCGTCGTCGTTGTAATATCGTCGTCTGCTATTTTTTTTCCAGCCTCAGATCCACGTGTCGTCTGCGTTACTAACTCTGGAGGGTGGGAACGTGCAGCGCCCGTAGCGATCGCCACGTGGCTTCCAGTGATCACTGCAGCGCCGCTCGGCTTTTCCCTCGCAGAGGCTGTGGTCCGGATAAGGATCACGTGCACCTGCAGCTGTCGCATCTGCCCGCCGATACTCTGCGGACGAGGCTGCCGGGCATATCGGAAACGGCGCACATATTCGCCGGCGTGGACGTGACTCGTCAGCCGATCCCCGTGCTGCCCACCGTGCACTACAACATGGGAGGCATACCGACTAACTACAAGGGCCAGGTGAGGCAGCCGACGGCAGGGTGCAGCCTGCTCCAGCCGCGGGCTGCACCCTGTCCAGCTCCTTGCAGCTCAGCGGCATATTCCTAACGTTAAGCTCTATGGGCGGACTAGGGGCGTCTTGCTCGCGCTGTCGATCCGCCCGTTGCGCCTCGACCTCGACCTCGGCCCGAGCAGCTCGGCGTCGCCGGTCAGAGAACCTCATATGCGCTTGCCGCCGGGACGGATTTTGCAGGTCATAACGCACAGCGCCGCTAAAGGTGACGTCGTCGTGCCGGGATTGTATGCTTGCGGAGAGGCTGCCTGCGTGTCCGTGCACGGCGCGAACCGTCTCGGCGCCAACTCTCTTCTCGACATCGTCGTGTTCGGGCGAGCGTGCGCGCTGACCATAGCTTCGGAGAACCGACCCGGTGAAACGCTACCCGACCTCAAGCCAGTGAGTTGCTCTTTGCTTGGGGGCGGGTGCTTACACGCGATAGCCGACGACAGCAGAGCAATGCCTCGCAACGGTCCGACAGAACACGCTCGATCGATTCGTGTTCTGCTCGTGCGAGTGCAACAAGGCTTTGCCTCGAGAGGTGGGTTTTACTTGCCTCGTAGAAAAAAAAGGCCACCGACGCTTGCTTCATCCACTTAGGTGCGCACACCGCCCGGCGTCTGCTGCTCGTTGCGTGGAGCGCTTTAGGTGGGTTGCCCCTTTGTTCAGAGCCTCGTTCGATAAATGCTAGCTCTCCGCTGTAGAACGCTGGCGAAGCTTCTATCGCCAACTTAGACAAGCTTCGCTTTGCCAGTGGCAAGACGTCCACCGCAGAGCTTCGATTGCGAATGCAAAAGGTAAGCCTCGCTAATGGATTCGCTGCATCAACTGCACGACTGCAGCTATGTATGTTGCCACTTGAATGTGTTGCGCAACGCTACTGTCCGGAGGATAATGGTCGCCTATGCTCCGCTCTGGTCTATATGTGCCATTCTCTCGATTCTTTGTTCAGAAGATATACAAGATCAGGGAGTCCATCCCTGCGATGGCAACATCCCACTAGAATGCTGTCCCTTGATTCTTGGCTGTACCTCAACGTCTACATTTAAGCAGGTCACTGGTGATCTCGTCCTGAAGTTCATATCCCAATCAAAGAATAGAACAAGTCCTTTGGACTCTACCCACTGTCGTGTTCCTACGTTGCATTGATCTGCTGCTACCATGCATAAATGACATCATTAATATGTCATTAGCCTTAAGTCATGTCCCTGCACCTTTCAAAAAAGCTGTAGTCAGGCCACTACTCAAGAAAGTGACACTAGACCAAGAGAACATAAGCAATTACCGCCCAGTCTCCCTTCTACCATTCCTATCAAAGACACTGGAATGGGTCGTGGCGAACCAGCTGAACTCATATCTTGAAACTTCCAACCTTGCTAGTAAGTTCGAGTCTGGCTTTAGAGCTAATCACTCCAAAGAGTCAGCATTGCTTCGGATGTACAACGACCTACTTAGGAATGCAGGCATAGGTAGGGTATCTCTGCTTGATTTGCTCGATCTTTCGGCAGCTTTTGATACTATAGATTACCAAGTCCTTCTTGAGCGCCTCTCATCTCGTGAAGGCATCACTGACACTGCTTTGCAATGGTTCAGGTCCTATCTCAGTGGGAGACCCCAGAGTATTGATGCGAATGGACAAAGATAATCCGAGGTACCTCTGAAATATGGATTACCTCAGGGCTCCGTGCTAGGTCCGATTTTTTCCACGGTTTGTACTCTCCCTCTTGCCGATGTGATTGCCAAACATAATCTAGGCTTTCACTTCTATTCGGATGACACTCAGTTGTACCTTTGCTTTGATCCCTCCCAGCCCTTATGCACCTCGAATTCTCTCAACTCCCTCCTTGCTGCATGTATTGATGACATCCGGACATGGATGACAGCAAGTTTTCTTAAATTGAATGATGGTAAAACTAACTTACTAGTTATGGGCAAATATCTCCTGTTGAATCTGCACGAAATCTAGGTGTCATGCTCCAAAGTGAACTTTCGTTAGACGACCACATCAGCTCCATAGTCAAGTCTGCCTACTTTCAGCTTCATAGCATTGCTAAAATTCGGGCTTGTTTAGATAAGGATACCACATCTAAGTTGGTCCATGCATGTGTGACATGTGTGACATCCTGTCTTGACTTCTGTAACTCACTGCTTGCTGGCCTACCGGCCTGTGCAATCAGGCGATTACAGCTGGTGCAAAACTCCACAGCTAGGCTTGTCTGTCGTGAGCGTCACAGTTGCCACATCACAGAACTTTTCGCCGACCTGCTCCCAGTCAAGCAACGTACCGACTTCAAGGTTTTGTCACTCACTTTTAGGTCCCTTCATTCTTTGGCTCCAGCCTATCTATCAGATCTACTCCCCCACCTGGCTAAGCGTCGTACCATCTGTTTTTTTCGGAATCTAACAGTTTACAATACCTCGTACAAACCTCAATTCCTTTGGAGACCGTGCGTTTAGTTCGTATGCTCCCAAAGCCTGGAGCTCACGCCCGACTTGCATTACGACATCCCCTGACTTGACCACACTTAACATGAACTTAAAAACGCACCTATTTATGACAGCATTTAGTGGGGCCCTGCGATTCATCCTTTATGTGCTTGTCACTGTGCACGCTGCCACTAACCACACTTGCATGCTGAGCCTGTGCATGTCACCCCTAACCATGTTAATTATGTTGTTTATCAATCATTATACCACTCACCATTCGATCGCAGTTCCTTTGCAGCAAATGTAAAGCGCCTAGAAAGAGATTGAGTTCTCTGAGGTCACTTTATCAAGTGTATTATTATGAATGTATGCCATGCATTCAGACGGTTACTTAGCTGTGTCCGGTCGGTGCTGGGGGGCAGCATGCAGACAGAATGTTCGGTGATTTACTTAGGTGCTCGCATGTTGTCGTGAAAGATGGCCCGTTTGAGAAACAGATACCCTTCCCCCTGCCTGTGGTGTGTAGTGGTGAGCACGGCGATGTGATGTGGCTCACGTCGGTGCTGCTCGATCTGCTAAGGTAAATGACCACCCTTGGGCAGAGTATTGTCTCTTTATCGAGTGCTAGGCTTAAGTTTCTTTCCTCTGCAGCTTATTTAGAGTGTCTCGAAGGAAATTTAGTTCTCTCAATGTGCTATACAAATGTCTTTATTATTATCATCATTATTTATCTTATTAGATCTATCGTTCGGACTTGCATTTCGTTTGTTTTACTGTGTATTTAGCAGCAGTGACATGCAGTGCACGATCGTCTAGGGACCTCGCCATGTAACTTAACTTGCTCACCTAAATTGCCTTGCTGGAGTTATTGTGGGCCTGAACTGTCTAAATCATTAGGTAATTATGTAGAGTGGGGGTCGCATAGTGTGTGCAAAAACCCATGACGTGGATGTGCCACGTGTAATTCTGACCCAAAAAATCGTCACACTCAGGGAATCCTTACAAATCTCAGGCTTTGCAGACTTTAGCAAAATCAATGCCAAAACGACTACCGCAAGGAGAAATGTCACATGTAATGCAATAAATATTGCAATTTGTGAATGTTGTGACCTTGGTTGGCCTACTAGGTATGAAATACTCGAGCTCATGCAAAATTAGCCAGTTTTGTTGTTTCAGCTGGGTTTAGAAACAGTTTTCATGTTCGAAGGATAGTTTTGGTAGCACCATCATAATACGATGAAGTAGGAGAGTGCTGATGTGTCAAGTATCCTCCTCTCTAAAACTGCATCTAAACGGCTGTGTTGGACACTTCTTCAGGAATGGTCAAGGTTGGAGACACCCTTTTTTGCACATGTGTAGACATAGTTGGCCGTACCTAGTTCAAGATTATGCAAGAAATAGGTAGTGGGGTTAGAGCGAGAAACCAGCCAACTATGTTACTCGATGAAAAAAGAGCTGCTGAACCGTATGAAACTGCAACACGAAGTCTTGGAAAGCACCCAAGATTCCAAGCCATTATAATCTGTATCAAAAAAGTTTTCTTTACGATACAAGTTTTTAGTAATTGAGTTTTGCGAAACCGAGAGAGTTAGTACCTAGACAGTAGCTTAAAGGGTGGTATAATTCGTTATTCATGAAAATCGCCGTTGGTAATAATTTCTTTTGTACTGCCTTATCAATTTCTTCCTTCATTTTCGAACCAAGTGTGAGGCACGTGGTTGTGCATGCTCAAAATGGCAGCTTCAAACCCCTAACGATTTCTTAGAAATGCCTGATGTGTTTGTTGAGACGTGTGTCATAACAGTAGGATATTTGGTGCATCTAGTAAGTCTTACTTCCCAGTACTCAGATGGTGCTGCAAGTTTTTCTCTCTCAAAAATGCCGACTGTGGCTGGATATTGCTTCGTTTACTGCAAAATCAGGGTCATTTCACGTCTTTTTTTGCACCTGAATGCAGATAAAAGTGGTAGCATGCACAAATGATTACAGATATTGCTAGCATGCTCGCAGCAAGTGTATCCGGGGAAAGTTTGCTTGCAACCTAGTTTGCAAAATACCAAATCATTTGTGGTTACATCTCGATCCCCAGGATGCAGGATTTTTGGGTCAGCACTGCATGTTGACAAAAGCAAAGCAGTCGGCTTCCTGCTTGGTCGCGAGCGGGCAGCTGCCACCGCTTATGTGCACTGCCGTCAAGCATCAGCAGCGCTACTACCCAGGAGCGCCGTTGTTCACTTCCTGCCGCCTTCTCTCACTTTCCACCACCTTCGCTTTTTCTGTCCTGCGAGCAGACGATGCAGACTTATGCGGCCGTCTTCCGCGACGGCAAGACACTCGAGGAGGGCGTCAAGTTGATGTACGAGTGCTTCCACGGCATGGCCGACCTGCGCCTCTCCGACCGCGGACTGATCTGGAATTCGGACCTGATCGAGACGCTCGAGCTGCAGAATCTCATGCTCAACGCGATGCAGACGATCGTCAGCGCCGAGGCTCGCAAGGAAAGCCGCGGCGCTCACGCCCGCGAGGACTTCAAGGTGAAGATCGAGACCTGAGCGCACTTCGTTTCAGCTCCTAGCAATGCTTGCGCGCCTTAGAGCCGGCGCAGCCCCTCCCCCGTGTCGCCCAGTGGTGGTGACAGGCTGCCGTTGTGGCTAAGTGGTTAGTGAACGTGCTCGTGACCCATGTATGCACGATCTTTTAATCCTCGTGGACATATGGGGCTGCTTGCTGGCTTCTTGTTGCTTGAGCAGTTGTTTGGCCCGTCGTGTTGTCACATGGTACCGTACGGGTTCTTCTGCACCAAGATGCAGTGCCTTCGCTATGCTGTAATCGGACTGCAGGTCGGCTCGGTGCTCGAGGTCTTACAATGTAAGACAGACTATGTCTAGTGAAAGCAACACGGTAGATGCTGCTGCTGCTGCACTTGGACATGCTTGCCCCCTCGAGCACAGATTTCGGCAATGCCTCACGCATTAGCCTTTGCCCTTTCGTTCATTTTGCCTTGTACCGAAAGCTAATAAAGCAAGAAATGAGAGTGGAGCCGAGACAGGAGAGCAAGGCAACAGAAGTTAACTGCAACAAATCAGAAATCACAAGTTACTGCTACTGGATTCCCTCTCTCCCCCAAGATAGAAGGCGGTGATGCAGCATACGATTCACTCTGGGTTAAATTGCTGTATTTTTGGGGCGGATGAAGCATACAAGTGACGTGTTTAGCTGAGATGCCTTCGAGACTATTTTCTGCTCAGGCTCTGCCTTTCGAGCTATCTAGTCGTTAAGCAGTAACTGAGGCTCATGCTTGCATGCAAACTTTAGGCTTCTGGCGCATTGGTTTTTAAAAGTCGGTTTAGCAGTTTCGATAAGTACCGACTAATGTTGACCTAAATTGAGCTCTACTTTTTGTGATGAGGATGCCATCGCTCTGCCATTTATGTCGCTTGCTTACCAGCATGGTTCGCCTGAAGATTCGCTCGCAAGTATTTAGCTCGAGAATTGTTCTCTCTGCTTTGTTTTGGCCTTGAGTATGGAGCAAGGCGAAATTGGGCAGTCGGGTCCGATATGGATTGAATGCATGTAATTGTGAAAGGTTGGATAGTCCTTGTATCCTGGAATGCTGGCAGGACGTAAACCCTAATATTATCAGGAAGCGCACGATGCCAGTTGTCTTGCAGTCGGTTGCTGACATGCATGCGTAGACGGTTGTGGCAGTACATTTGCGCGTGCTTTTCCAAGTGCTTGAGAGTCTGGGCAATCAGTGTGGACTGATTGAAGTAAGTCGTCGAGTAGTGCTGTCAGCCTAGCAGACGGCAAGTAGTCGGGACACGTCCACTGTCGTGCGCTCTCAAATTTGCCGCTTACGGTATGACGTAGGCTCGCTGGTATTCTAACTGGTATTGGCGGTATCACTTGCGCCTCTTATTTCGGCAGCCGTCGGTTGAGCTTCCTACGTGACACATTCATCATCTTTCCCTCTAGTGCCACTCCATCCCATTGCAATTCAGCAACAATATGTGCTTGCATATTTTTTTTTTTAGCTGTTTCAGACAAGCTTGTGAATCCACACTGTTTGCATCTGTTGGCCTCGATGGCTGAGCATGAACTCCAGAGTAACAGAGTTAGGGTTTCAGTGCTGTGATGTGATGCGACAGATTCGGAATGTTCGTAGCACAGCTAGGCTTCTTCGATGCTTAACTCGTAAAAGTCGGCAGGAGTAAATACTTGAATGTTATCCTCGGTTATCAAAGAGAAGGTGACGCACGCTCGCCCGTCTTTGCGCTTGAGCAGATGCTGCCGTGGAAGTGCTGTCTTGCTGCCTCGTCTTCCTCTCTTCCTAAGTTCAGCTGGTCAATGCACGTACCACCGTAGGCGCAGGGATTGCTGCTGCACTCGTTTATGTCTGCATGACATGCAATGGTCAGAAACTCTGGCTTACATTAGCCAATGCAAAGCATCATTCGTCAGAAATAATGCTTCATTGCCTGTACCAGCAGAAGTTACAAACAATGAAAAAGCACAGTTGTGATGGACACAGTATTAGCTATGGGTCATGCTATTATTTTTTTTTCTTTGAAGTACCACCTAAAATACATAAAGAACTCTTCTATTCGTTTACGTATCCAGAAAGAAACACCAAATTCAAGTCTGCAAATGACGGCGGAGGTTCCCTTAAGATATTATATCAATTTAATTGAATAATTATATAAAATATATAAAATATTTGTATAGCACCCTAAGAGAACCGAATCTCCATTCAGGCACTTCACATGTGCTACAGGGCTCGAGCCCAAGACCTCGACTAGACCTTATCCACTAATTTTTTACATTATAAATTGTTTTTTTTAGTCATTAAATAACATAATACGAGTAAAAAAGCCTCTCCTGTCACAACTTGCTTAAAGAAGAAGCATATAGTGCGTTTTCTCTTTGATTTGATCTTGCTGCTTGCCATATTTCGTGCTTAGCATTGTGGCAGTGTGTGCCTGTGTGTGCGCGCATGTGCGTGTGTGTGCGCGCGTGTGTGTGTGTGTGTGTGTGTTGTGAGTTAGATTGCTTTTTGTTTGGTGGGTCTAGCAGCTTTTCTGCCTTGTTACGGTTGAACACACATGCTGGGTGGTGGCTGTCGTGGTTTTTTAAACTTATAAGCTTTACTGGTCTTGTAAGGTGGAGCTAATGTTTGACCAGTTGAAGCGTGCAATATCACTTAATGCCGCTCTAGGTCCGAGTGGATGAATTGGACTACTCGAAGCCATTGGCTGGCCAAACGCCTTTGCCCTTCGAAAAGCACTGGCGAAAGCACACACTGTCCTACCAGGATCCTACGACTGGCAAGGTATTTACTTTAGGGGAACAGTTCAGCTTAATTCCTACTCCTCCGAGTCTTCCCCTGCTGCGACTGTGAGCATTGCTTGCTGCACTTCAATTTGCAGTCTAATCACAGTTTCCGGCCTTTAGTTAGCTTGTGATTCCCAACGGATGTACCTTGTCTTAATTAAGATTTTTAGAATGGCTGTGGTTGATCAAGTCTGGCCATCAAAAAGGCTGGATGCAAATGTTGTCATTAGGTGTACCCTGCAACTGATTTCTTTTAATTATGCAGCTGTGCTGAAGCAGGAGGTAATTATGGTCATCAGTATTGCCCTCGGCAAGCCCTTAGCTTCTAAAGTGCAGCTAGATCCGCTGCTTCGGATTACTGAGGTTATTTGACCTCATGTTGCTTAGCCAGCTCTTCGGACCATGGTCATTGTTCTTGAAGACCACAACTATAAGTTAATATGCATCTAAAGCCTGAAATTCACTAGCGACTGACTCACGTCATCTCCTGATTTAAAGACATTCAAAATTAACTTAATACGAGCCAGTTTTTTATTTATAAATTTTGCTTCTGCTGAGCGAATTGTCCTTTGTGTGTTTGTTCTGAAATTTGTCATGTTATCACTAGCCAATTGACATATTTCCAAAGCATGGTTGTCAGTCCCTGAACTGCTATCATGTCGCTTCAGTGGCTTATGAAGTATGGAATCCTACTTGCGATTGAGAGCGGTCGCAAAGGTAGTACTTATTGTAATTTAAGCCCAGCCTGGTCCAGATTCCCCACGTTTTCCGTGGAGCGGACAGTGTACAAGGGTAGAGCCGGGACGGTCGATCTGGTTCCCAGCTAATCGACTATGTGATCTTGATCGTCGGCTGAAACCCGCATCCCGAGCCTGAGCTTTAACTAGATTATTGATCACTGTTGCATGTGTTTCAGCATGTATCGTGACCAACCCGACAAACATTTGCACAAACCGTGGTCTTATATGTTCTTGCCTAAGATTAGGAAGTCGAGTATTCGATTCTTGGGTCTCAGGTTCTATTACTTGATCGTAAAGTGCATCGGTTGCTCCTTGGTTTGATTTTAAAAGTAATTATTGATTGTGAAAGTATACCCCGGTATGGCATATTCTCGTGGTCTCATGTGTTTTAATTGGTTTCTAGGTCACCCTGACATACCGACCTGTAACCGACAAGACCCTTGATGAGCAGAAGGTGAAAAGTGTGCCACCCAAAGTCAGAGTATACTGAGAGTCCCAGCGATCGCATCATACGTGTCTTGTCATGGGCATTGAAGAATTTACAACGTTGAGCGGCATATACCTTGCTTTATCGTTCAGGCAATGAAGTTCTTAGCTGAGCTCGTTCATTTCACATTATCTGCGATAGCTGGGGGGGGGGGGGCTACATGTATGACATGCCCAGCCTCATGGAAATCGCTGCGGAGTGGCTGCATTTTGATATGTTAAATGTCATAGTTTGCAAGCAGGACTTCTTCAATCGAGGTCAGATATCCCAATGTTGCTTTCACTTTACGTTATTAAAATCACTTCTGTAAATGGTGAAATGCATGTGACACCCTGAAGAAAGAAGAGAGGATGCAATGTCCATATGTTGCCATTGATATATTATTGAGGTTGCTATTTGCTTCCCTCTACCTCAAGTGTTTATATCGTGTAAGCTTCTTCCTGCCAATTCTAGATGAAGTTGCATACTTGTGGCAAAATGCAGTGTGCCATTGAAAATACGGATGTGTCTGTACATTTTCTGCCAGCGTTAGACCTGCTTAAATGATACAGGCCCTGCCAAGCAAAGTTATATAAAAAAAAAAAGTTGTTTATACCTCAGAATCAATGCTGTAGAGTTGCATACACGTATATGTGGATGTTAATCTGTTTTTGGCACCGATTTTGTCAATCCACTTGAATACTTCATTATTGTGGCTTCTTGTTTTACAATCCTTAAGCCGCATTGCCTGAAATAGTTTGCTTCAGCTGCATATATTTCTGTCATCATAACAAATTACACTGGCCTGCAAATGAAAACTTCGTCGGTTGTTTTTAATGTAGTAGGTGATTTAAGTAAATTTTGGGATTCTCTTCAGAATTTTTAACTCGTTTTAGCCCAGCACTTCGGCATTTTTAACAATTTGCATCTTTATTTTACAATACTTTTTAACATCGATACGTAAAATTGTATTTAATTTTAATCTTAATTTCCATAGTTTGAGAAAACTTTACTTGTAAGCACTTACAGGTATCGCCGTCTTTGTTCAAAGCCTTAACTTAATAATAATGCACTTGATAAAGCGCCCTCAGAATTCAATCTCTTTCTAGGCGCTTTACATTTGCTGCAAAGGAAACGCGATCGAATGGTGAGTGGAAATATCATGCTTGATAAACAACATGGTTAGGGGTGACATGCACAGGATCAGCATGCAAGTTTGGTTAGTGGCAGCATGCAACAGTGTCAGCATGCATAAGCACAGTAAGGACGAATCACGGGGACCCACTAAATGCTGTCGTAAATAAGTGCGTTTTTAATTTCTTTTTAAATGTGGTCAAGTCAGGGGATGTCGTGACACAAGTCTGGAGTGAGTTCCAGTCTTTGGAGCATGCGAACTAAATGCACGGTCTCCAAAGAATTTGAGGTTTGTTCGAGGTATTGGTAAACAATTAGATTCCGAAAAGCAGGTGATGGTACGATGCTTGGCCTGGTGGGGAGTAGTTCTGATAGGTAGGCTGGAGCCAAAGAATGAAGGGACCTAAAAGTGAGCGACAAAACCTTGAAGTCGATCCGTTGCTTGACCGGTAGCCAGTGAGGTAGCTCGGTGAGAAGTGGTGAGATGTGGCAACTGCGAAGCTCATGGCAGTCAACCCTAGCTGCAACGTTTTGCACCAGCTGTAAGCGCCTGAGTGTACATGCCTGGAGACCAGCAAGCAGTGAGTTACAGAAGTCAAGACAGGATGTCACCAATGTCCAATTTCTTATCATGCTTGGTTGGTTTTACCATCATTAAATAGTATGTTTATTTTATCTTAATTCAATTTAAGAAGATTTGCTGCCATCCATGTGCGGATGTTATCAATACATGCAGCAAGAGAGTTGAGAGAAACCGACGTTCTCGAGTGCTGGGAGGGATCAAAGCAAAGGTACAACTGAGTGTCATCCGAATAAAAGTGAAAGCCTAGATTATGCTTGACAATCACATCGGCAAGAGGGAGAGTACAAACCGTGGAAAAAACCGGACCTAGCACGGAGCCCTGAGGTAATCCATATTTCAGAGGTACCTCGGATTATCTCTGTCCATTCGCATCAATACTCTGGAGTCTCCCACTGAGATAGGACCTGAACCATTGCAAAGCAGTGTCAGTGATGCCTTCACGAGATGAGAGGCGCTCAAGAAGGACTTGGTAATCTATAGTATCAAAAGCTGCCGAAAGATCGAGCAAAACAAGCAGAGATACTCTTACCTATTTATGCATTCCTAGTTAGGTCTTTGTACACCCGAAGCAGTGCTGACTCGGTGGAGTGATTAGCAATAAAACCAGACTGGAACTTGCTAGCAAGGTTTGAAGATTCAATATATGAGTTTAGGTGGTCTGCCACGACTCGTTCCCATATCTTTGATAAGAATGGTAGAATAGAGACTGGGTGGTAGTAGCTCATGTTTTCTTGGTCTAGTGTCGCTTTCTTGAGTAGTGGCCTGACCCCAGCTTCTTTGAAAGGTGCTGGGACATGACCTGAGGCTACGTTTATTATTATTCAAGCTTTATGTGTGAAGAAGGAAGTAGCACTTTATTGAGGTCGACAGGAGGAGGCTGTCGGACATTGTCACTTCCAGGCACAAAATGTGCTGACCAGTCTTTCTTTTGGTAATAAAGAGCATCAGCGAGACTATCCCACATAGATAAAAAGTACGGAAATTTTATATAGCCACCTTGTAGTCAAAGCAGAAGGGCAGCGGCCTTTAAAGCGCTGCATATCTGCCACTTGTGTCGATAATAATTGGTTTCATCTCGAATTCATGTTTACGTGAGTACATTGTTTGTGCATAATGTACAACCGGCAGAGAAAGAAGTCGTTTCCGTTGTTACGGAAAACTCCCTTCAAGCTGCGGTTCGATGAGTTTACGAAGATCGTAGACTTTTCCATTTGGTTAACTAGACCTTCGACATTGCTGCAATGGACCAGTAAATCCTTCGTCGAAATTTACCGAAAGATTTTTATTGACCAGCGTAAGAAAATTTCTTAATCTAGAAACTAGTTCCGCTGATTTTTTGGTTCCTTAATTTTTCATAAGCGGTTTATGGTTTCGCGAATTAAGGCTTGCAACAGACCGATAATTATTTCCCATTACTAGTATTAAAATTGTAAGATTTCTCAGAAAGATTTCAATCTCAAGGTGATATAAGTATCTCATGGTTTTATTATTTTTAATGTTGTTACTGTAACATTGTCCTAAGAGAACTAAATTATGATTGTCGGGAAACGAGTCGTGACAGTGGCATGAGGTTGGTTGTATGCCTACTGACTCTGTGCAGAAGATCTCTAAGGACGATTCGCACGGATATAGCAAATGTTTTAGGAACTATTCATAACTTATTTAAGATTCATAACTTATTTTTAAATTATGTTAATTCAAAGTATGTCTTAATTAAAGCACATGAAAACATGCAGCTTGGTCGCAAGCACCAACCGAAACATATTTCCGAGCGAATTCGCTCTCCCAATACAATCGGCCTCGGTAGCGTCCGAAGAGCAACGGAAACTCAGGGCGTCAGTTGTGGTTATTGCTCCCAAGCTGTGACTCATCCCCTCATGAATCCATACCCAAAGATAACCGCATCCGTACCCATCATAAATAACTATCAGCGGGCCGTAAACTTTACCTAGCACGAATAAGAAGGCTATAGACGGCAACGGACCATAAAGCAGTCACAGTACCTCATGATCGACAGATCACACATCAGGAAGCCAAAAATTGTGGTTTAAGCAACACAGCCAACACTGGATAAATAATCGTATATATCTAGACACACACCCCCCTAGATCTCCAGATTGCTGAACTCATTACAACACAAAATCGTTGAACCTTCCTGGCTGTTGCAAAGTCCACGTTGGACGATAACGATCATGCTGGTCCGCTTCTCCGGCTAGAGCTAGACTCGGCTGCTGAAGGTTCTGTTTCTTTTGGACCAGCTGCCGCATCCGGCATAGCATGGTGCATGCCCACTCCGACTAAATGCCAGCTCGTGGCCCTAACGCCGGTAGCCCGGCGTTAGGGCCAGTATTTTGAGCCGCCACACTGTGGGGGGGGGGGGCTTCCCGAACACTCTCTGCCCATTGGAGTATCAGCCTGATAACGACCCGGCAGACACATCGTCCACGTAGTGCACCAGCGGGCGTTTCCACTGGTACTCATGAAGCTGGCAGTTCGGCGTGGACGTGCCCTCGCTCTGGGTAGAGGGAACCAGGTTTCGTTGCCATACTCTTGCAACCAAAACTAAGGGGCTAGGCTACTTCCCTCGCGACCACACCCAGTTCCGACTACGACACCCGCTGCAAAGTCGCCGCTGGGTGACTACAGCAAGCCTAGCGGCAGTTTGATTAGACCTCTTTATGGTAATATCGTATGCGCCAAAATAACAGGGGAGTTGAACAGCGGTACTGGGGGACCCTAGGTACACCGGGCTATAGGAAATTGGGTCGTGGGAAACAACTATACAAACGTAACGAAACAGGAAAGGAGAACCTCGGACCGGAGCGATCTCGAAGGCACCATCCGGTATCCCATAAATACCAGACACGACGACATTGCTTAAAAAGTAGCTGCACAACGAAGTCTCAATAGAGGTGCATATCTCAGCTAGCCTAGGGGTCCAGCTCGGGGCGGGGAGGATACGGACAATATGTCGCAGAGCAGAGGAATCTACAAGCCATAACAGCGAGCGTGGTTATCTCCCACCACGTACGAGCAGTAGGTCTTCGTGGCCTCCCACCGTGCGGCAGGGTCAAGGCACGCCAGCTATCCATCTTTCTGGATGTGAATACTGAGTGACCGGGACATTCCACTCGCCAGATCCCAAGTCTCGGCAGACGAACACTTGGTACCTGACTGCTCAGTTCAACCGGCCTCAAGTCAAAGGTTAGGCTTGGCCTAGCCGTGAACCGTAGCTGGTCGTATCGCATTGCAGCCGCCCTAGGCAACTGAACCTGGCTCTGTGTACTTATGTCATTCTTTGGGGAAGACATGTGCTCGTAACGTGGTTAAGAAAGGTCGTGGTTACAAAAGACAGTTACAAAGCCGGGTTTACACAAGACGCGTAAACAACAGTACGCTTCGCTGTATAAGAATCGCCAGTCCACAGATTTCTCGAGTATACACTGAAGTCTAGTCCAGGGAAGAGATATGTTTGGTGCGCCAAACGGCTGATGGTCGAGTCACCGTCCTCTCTGGTGGCGTCTTCGTTCCTCGGTCCAACATTTGCACGGACGAGTAATGTCAGCTGTAACTCTCCAATCGCCTTGCTTCGCGATGTGATCGGAGTCGAGATGGTCTTCTTTTACAACACAAAGCAGAACAAGGGCACCATCAAATCTTAAAGGCGCGCGGAGCTTAAAATAAGAACAGTCCATCAATAACGAGTTGGGATTCAGCTGGCGGTAGCTAGTCCGTGAGCCCATTGGACTGCTGCCAGATCGTCGGGCGTCATAACATATCCAGTAGAAACACATCTCCGCACTTAGGCCACTTACGTCTCTAGTGGGGAACGACCCAAATAGACGGAGGAGCCCGAACCACCGAAATATCTCACACACCACACCGAACTACTTCTAGTTCGCATCGGCACATCCTTATGCCGAGACCACGTGCTAGCGCACACGCAAAACACAAAAGAAACACACACACACACACACACACACACACACACACACACACACACACACATAAAGCACCAACAAATACAAAATGCGAGCTCGGGCGCGATACGACCGTATTCGGTGGCGTTCAGCGAATCATCCTAGCGCTGTCTCGTCCTGTCCCGTGATTCGGCGGTGAACAGCCGACCCTCCTCTTTCGCTTTCAAAGAAACAAGTCCGGCTACTACCGGCGACAGCGTCAAAACGAGGCCGAAAAAAGAGCAGGAGCAGAACCAAAGACCCGGAGCGAGCGTCGCTCTACTCTTAAATACCTAGGCAAAACAATGCGGCAATAGCTTAGTGATATTGGGTGCGGCACCGTGGGCTGTTGCGGTAAGGAATTAAAACCGTCGCTCGGCCACCGGATGGGCCACCCAGCTTGAATGCCGAAAAGGTTCCAGATTATTCTTTTTGGACAGAGTTATGGCCGAGGTTGACTGGCCAGCCAACATCTATCAGGCGCTCCTGCGGGCAGCAGCCCAATTCTAAAGGCCGAAATGCCACCGCTGGTCCCCAGAGCTTCCTGGCTCGCTATTAAGCTCTTGCTCTCTCACCACACTGGTGCTCCTCTCTGACTCACTGCTCCAGGCCAAAGGAGTTCTTGCCCGCCGAACAGTTCTTGTTCGCGCTAAAATTAAGCCAAGGCCAGCGTGGCGCTACAACAGAACGCCTGCTCACCCTGGAGAAAACATCAGGGAACAGACAAATAACCTGCCTGTAGCTTGAACCCGTAGTTTTTTTTTTAGCTTTCTGGCATAGCACTTTTTATATTCATACGAGGCAGTGTACCGGTAGGATTCGTCATAGCTCTCCTCTGGGTAAGGCTGTAATGTTCCCTAGGGTTGGGAGGAGTTTTGGCTTATGGAGTTATCTCTACGTGGGGGTTGCAAATCAGTGATGAGGTCACAATTTCCTTAGAAACGGAAGTAACAGATGCGCAGGGTGGCGCACTACCGGTCACCAGCTAACTGATCGCTTGCTGGCCACATCGGGCCAGGAAGCGTGTGGAGTTCCGAGGACTTCATTTAAGTATCATAACGGCTCAAAGCGAATGAGCTGACGCGGATCAAAGTTAGGCTATTCAGCAGTGGCTGCAGGCAGGACCAGGTACCTGGAGTAAGAAGGCCGGCTCGCGTCGAGAAATGCAATCGCAACAGGATCTGGTTAAGACTGTCTCTAAGAACTTGTAAGTTTTCGAAGAACACTTTATAATCAGATGGCTTCTCTTGAAAGAGAAATTGCTAGCGAATATGAGCGAAATATGTGGCTGCCATGCGTGATGGGCTCATAGCTTGCTGGTAGCAATCCGGTCGCGAGGTCGGGAGCCGATGAGGCTACTGAGGTATTCGTGAGTCTCTAGTGCTTGCTTATTTTATCAGAATGTGCGCATTTTTTGCTGCTGCACATTAAAAACCCTCTTTGTAAAGTTAGAAGTTGTTCATTTTTTGGTTTTACCAGGCTCGTGGCCTAGTTGAAGTGACGAATATTGCATTTCACCGTGACATAACTCTGTTATAGCCTTAGTTGTAAGTAGACGGCTGGAAGAATTTTTGTCGCATCCAATTCTGAAGGAGGGGCTCGTTTAGTGAGTCTCATTTCTTCGTGGAAGCAGATGTTCTGTAAAAGCTGAAGTAATTATCGAAGGCATTTCAACTTGTATGCGCCTTAAGCTCTCCTATCGGTCTTTGATTGAAGTAGATCAGCATTCACCTATCAAATTCTACACTCCAGTGAGCATTTTATTTCTTATTCGTCCGTAAATAATTGCGTTGGCAACAAAAATAGATCTCTTTCCAATTTATAGAACACTTTAAAATTCTGTTCAGCGCCTTATTAGTGCGTGGTGGTTTCTGGCTTGCTTTCACTTTTTAAGTTTCTTATCCTGATACACCTGTAATTTGCATAGATTGATATCTCTAAGGGTTAATCGTGGGTTTAGTAAGAATAAAGAGGGAAAGCATAATTAAATTTAGTGGACAAACTAATGCTGCTCTTTGGCGTCCGGCCGAAGGATATATTTTTGTTCAAGCTCACTGATCAAGCACAAAGCACTCAATTGTGGATAGTAATAATAATAATAATAATAATATTGCACTTGATGAAGCACCCTCAGAGAACTTAATCTCTTTCTAGGCGCTTTACATTTGCTGCAAAGTGATATGCAATAGAATAGTAAGTAGAATCATGCTTGAAAAACAAACAAAATGAATAATATGGTAAGGGGTGACATGCACAGGGTCAGCATGCAAATGTGCTATGATGGGCCAAGAGGCGTACATTGTTTCATGATCAATTAAGGTGCAATATTAAGGGTCGTAATGACGATTGTGTGAATTAAGCAAGGTACACCTAGCACATACAAGATATCTCATTGTGTATGGTGTGACACTTTCTAGGAAGTACTACTTCGATGTCAAACGAAGGGAAGATGGATTTGATCTCAGTGGACCGTACGTACCACGACCTGATCATCCACCACTCAAGAGTGTAAGTAGTTTATAGCATTTCTGAATTTGCCTTCTTGATTGCTATGGTCTAGTGCTTTCCTTAGAACCAGCTTTGAGAATCAGCCTCCCTGATTTTCTAGTTGTGCGAGCAATTTGCCTTCACGTGGGGGGACTATATGCTGTACATTGTCTTTCTGTGTGGTTTTGAGATAATATCGTAATAGTTGACAAATTAAATGCTAGAGTATCTTTATATTAACAGAGGCCCACACTGATGTATGACGGCCTTCATGACAAGGCTGTAAAACATTATTTTACCAAGCATGAGGCAAGACAAAGAATTACGCACATGCAGCCGGTAAGCAATGCTGATATTTGTATTGGACTGGCTGCTATTTCATCGAATGCTGCCATTTTCAGTGACAGATTCTCAACTATTTTTAGCCCGATTCTTTTACTATGGATAAAGCACGGAGTATAAAAAGACAGCTTAGAAGGTACATGAAGAAGTATAGCTTCACGGTAAGTTGCCTGGAACTGTGATTCTAAAGTGATGGGCTTTATACAACTCAAATCAACCACGTGATACCAAACTTGGCGAATGTTTATGATATGGCTACCTGTCTGAGTAGCTTGCAGACCCGATACCATTACCCACATTGAGAGACTGTGTGGATTACTATCTTTGCTATGCATTTGGGATAAAAATCCTTCACTATTCGTGCTTCTAAATGGCCATGCCACTGTCATCTATGAGATAATTCATCTATTTCTGGGTGACCTGTGGACATGTCTTTACTCCAAAGCTGTCTTGTGCATCTAAGCTGGGCATCACTCCAGAACCTGAGCATTTTCCTATACATATCTCAAGTCATCTCAGGCAGTGCAGTTTTACCTACTTCAATGGCCCTATTTAGTACATTGATATATTTTCAATTGCTCTAATATGACTTCTTGGGTACAATCTTGGATTGCACTGGTTTTTCCATCAGGGTCTTGTTAATTATCCTGTTACATGCTCTCACATAAATAATCACATCTATTTGTTCACAACTCAACAAGGTTTAAGAGTCTTGTGCCAGGTATGAGTGAAGCTTTAATCAGGTGACTCACCAATCACCACACCCCTCCCTCTTGCTTTGGATTGGCTCTGTACTTCTGAACGTTGCCATTTGGGTCACGTTGCATCGGAGACCAGCTGAGTTGTACTACTGCTGGACTGCACGATTGTCACTCTGCTGGGCACTGAGCGATTTCCCTTATGAGCTGTAAAAAGTATTATGCTCGACTCTGCATGTACCAGCATTATTTATATATTTATCAACGAAGGACAGGCAGGTCTTCTGATACTGCTGGCAGTCTCGTGGTACATTGAAAAAGTTCTGGCGTGTGGCAAGCATGCTATAGATGAGGGCCTTCGGCCGCAGACTTACCATTCACTTATCCTTCTAAGAATAAGCTTTCAGTTTTGGTGCTGAAATGTTAACATATTTTGAATTCATAGAGCAAGATGGCGGTCAGTGTTGATCATCTTAACAAGAAGGTATACCGGCAGTCCATCCTGTGACAGTCGATGTGATGAGCATACGCGCCAACCTTGTGCTCGACTGCAAGCTAGCGCTTGCACAACTCGTCTGCACAGCACCAGCATATTGCTCTGCATCACCATTGCCACGGCAGCTGCTATTGATGCGCTAGCACTTGCTCTGCCGTTAGCTTCGGCTCAGTTCAGTGCAACAAGGTTCGCACATCGCGTCGGCCCACATAGAGCAGGCCCGCTGATGCTTGCTCACTTGCAGCACTGTGCCGTCTGACCTGCACATGTGGCCACCCATCCTTCCGGTCGTGCTTTTGCCCACGGCTGTGTGTCGTCCATAGATCGCTGCTGATGACGGTATAGCCTAAATGTTATGTAAGCACAGGGCTGCCTGCACACTGCCACCTGCAGGAAGTGGGCTGGGCGGGCTTGCTGGCACTGCTTTCCCTGGTGTACTTTCTGCATGCACCGGTGAGCACTAGCAGACTCCCGGCTGTCTGGGTGCAGCCGGTGCCTTCGCTGAAGTGATTGCAACCCAGGCAATGAGGGCTTGCGTGCAGCAGACAGACAATCAGCTGCTTTGACTTGCTTGACCTCGTTTTCTCGAGGTCACCCCAGTTTAGTCCAACTCAAGCTTAGATACGTCATAATGCCTGAGGCACTGAAACAGCTGCTACTGTTGCACCTTGACCCTGTGTACGGTACATAGCAGCTATCCAAGAATTTTAGCCACAGCCTGTAGTATATTCTCTTATTAGTTGCTGACATATAACGACCGATGCTCATACAGCTTTTGCTATGAGGAAACTGGACTAGTTTCGATGCCATGATGAAAGCTGCTGCTGGTCTCCAAGGCTCCAAGGCTGAGGTTTACTTAGCTCTGGATGATTGCTGCTGCTGTTGTCACAGGTTTCAGTTTTTGCCTGTGTTTAAGGGATCACCCACCTGCTTTTGGTAAAGTGCTGCTGCATCATACCGAAGATGTTGTAACAGCAGTTTATCCAGGAATTTTAAGGGGACTGAAACTTGACTGTGCACGAGCTGACCAATCACAGGAGAGGTAAGGTTGAAGGGGCATACCATTTGACACATTAGAATGGGTCGGCTTATGAAATTTGAAAATACAGACAGTCCGAAGACCGGCTACCGAATGCGTACCGAAAGCCGCTTAGGCTGTGAGTGCGCCATACAAAATTCTCTTGCATAACACCCACATAGTCTTTATGGCTTTGCGAAGTTATAGACGGAGATACATTACATTACCATAGCAGTGAGGGCAGGGACATCTCGTGAGAGACAAGCAGGACCTGAAGCCTCTGTGACGAATCCCACAACCTGTGGCTTTTTGGTCCCGATGCTACGTAGCATTGCTACATAGCGATGCTGCATTGTGCAATCAAGATGTTGTTAGGTAGGCGACCAGAGGCCCTTCTGCTGCTCAACTTTGCCATGTCCAAGCAGGTGGGGATAACTCACACACGCGTGATCACTGATAGAGATGAACCAGCAGCCAGGTTCCCTGTCGATAGCTTCTCCTTTCATTCATATGGTGACTCTGTCTTTCAATGGAAATGCTTAGCACGTGAGGATAGCCCTCGAGGATAGCCCTGCCTAGTCTCGGTGCTCAGCTTCAGTGAGACTTTAGGAGTCGACGAACCATCATCTAGTGCACTTACCGACTACGACTAATTTCTTAGAATCTTTGAGTACGATTCAGTTGCTGCAATATCTGTCAGTGAGTTTAGTTGTCTTGCTATCCTTTGCAGATGCCCTGGATCGGTACAAGTGCCAGTGATCCTAAAGGCATAACAAATTCAAGCAAGTACGTGACAGATCCATTTCAGATGCTCAGAGAAAGTCCGCACGAGACACCGAAGTTCACCAAGTAAGTGCGCTGAAATGCCATGCAAAGTGCTATAATGCAATGCCCGCTTCATTCGCTTTTAGGCAGCCTCAGCATCTTTAAGTGCCCACTGGTCATTCTCTTGCAGC
This sequence comes from Cristatella mucedo, assembly GCA_009760855.2. Classification (NCBI taxonomy): domain Eukaryota; kingdom Metazoa; phylum Bryozoa; class Phylactolaemata; family Cristatellidae; genus Cristatella; species Cristatella mucedo. Next base: position 2,160,899 of record WPIO01000005.1, read on the forward strand.
CTGACATTAGCCTTGTTGCTGCATCGGCACCGAACGTGCCAGTCTCACACCTTTCAGTTAAAGTAGATGTGTGGATTCTTTAGCATGACCTTGGACATTAATGAATAGGGAACAAGCACTATCCCAGCCCCTGGGTCTTAGCCTAGGGGTTAAAGTGCACACATTTCACGACCCAGTGGTGAGCCGTGATGGCACACTAGGTAAGGCGGTTGCTTTCACGACCTCGGTCCCGAGGTCGTGGGTTCGATTCCTGCTGTGGGTGATCCTTTATCGCCACTGCAAGCGGTGGTGATAGCCGTAAAGGCTCTTCTGTCGATATACAAAAAGAGGCTGTTTAATCAGCTAGGATATTATATATATATATATTATTATTATTACCCAGGTAGTGGGTTTGAGACCTGCAGGAGGCAATTCTTGATTGCCCACTGCAAGTGCACTAGCAGTACTAGTGCACTAGTGTACTAGCAGGGATGCAACCTGCAGGGCTTTTATGCCACTCTGCACAAAAAAGAGGCACTTGATTCAACTGACCTTTCCCCTCTTTGTCAATTTGAAGTGCTGGCACACCAAGGATTAGCCGAAGCCACGTGCATCCGGCCAGCTGAACACCAAAAAAGAAGATTCAAACTTCGTGTTTATGAAAGATCACAAGTGCCTTCTTGACTGCATGCAGATACAGAACTCCAACCTGCCGATCCGGTTGGTCATGTGCAAGCACTTTACTGCTCGGTGAAAGACATACACAAGGTCGACTGATTCTGCAGTCTCATTTGCATAGTAGCAGAAGAGCCTTACCGTCCGGCTTTCAGTTGTCCCAGTGGGCAGTGAAGAATTACCAGCTGTCGGACTCGAATCCGAGACCTGGGCTAAAACCTAGGGGCATCGTATCTAGGAGGATGCCGGCTATGACATCGAATGTAAGAATTGACTGGGCAATTCTTTCTGCACGTGGAGAACGAGGGGGCACGAGGTGGGAGTGATGTCGTCAAGCTAAAGCCTGAAAGGTAGCTAGGCCATTCTGGCTGCAGCTAGGGCGCAGTGAGTCACATGGTTCCGGAGCAGGCCACCAGTGGGGCTCGTCAGAGCCAAGCTAGGCCACGCTCGTGTATCATCAGCGTGGTGATGGGGGCGTGGTGATGGGCATGAAAACTGCAGCCGCCATCGATCATGTAAAGGTAATTATATGCTGTTTGAATGTCGTAAGGCCTTACGGAATCCACGAGGCACATCGAGCGCTGTCAGCTCTCACCGTTGGCACTTTGGAATGACACACTGCAATTCTGGCCTTGTGCCTGAGCAAGTCGTACCCGGCCAACATGTGTAAGCTGATGCCAAACGCTCACGTCTGAGCTCTTTACTTTTACTTTCAATCAATGAAACGTGGCCTGCAGAAGAGGGCTGGGGGCATGCTGTGCTGGAGCTAGTCGGGATAGGACTAAAGCTGCTGCAGCAACAGCGTTAGGAAGCAGCATTTCGGGCGATGCACTAGGAAGCAGGCACAGCTTCTTGCGTGTCACTGGTGCTTTGCATCGGAATCCATGCTAACTACCCGGCAGTCTGCCGACTGGATTAGCCCCCTAGCTGATTTGCTGAGAAGTTGAAGGTTGAAGATGGTGGTGCTTGACATACTCTTACCGCGGCAATTCTATTTAAGTAACGCGTGCTTACCTCTTGAGCAGAGAACCTCCAAAGAAAAACAAATATGGCTCAGGGAGATGATTTTTATTCAGTGTGGCCAAAGGTTTATTGGCGTTCAGTTGAACACCAAAGCAGTCGACAAATAAAAGCCAACCGAAAAAAGTCGGCATGCATGTTCTTACAGCATGGAAAGATTTAGTTCCCTAGGGGATCTATACAAATTATTATTGTCATTGTTATATCGAGCAGTTTTGGGAAACTGGCCTTTTGCTTTTGAAGCAGTGCTGTTGGCACCATTTGCAATTTCCAAAGCATCTGTCCAGCCGAGCGTGCACACCCAAACAGATTTGCCAAGTTGAATGCCAATAGCTTTTCACTGGAGAGAAAGAGAAGAGGAGAGACAGAGAGAAATTACGCGCAATATTAGCTCAGATCCGGCTCGATTCACCATAGTGCAATGCAAGCTGCTATCGTAATACTTCTGCTTCGCATGCCTCATGTCCCTCATCATAGACACATGCATGTGTATCTCGTTTTCTAATTTTCAGGCCATTTCGAGGCGGCCGTCCGCTGCTACGAGCAGCTCCACCACACACCATATCCAGGGGTGAAGCTGTGCGGCTCGTCAATGCAGCCTCACGTTCACTGTTTGCTGTGGTGAGTTGAAGTTATGGGACGTGGGCTGCAGTGCCGAGTCTCAGGCTCGAGTCCAACAGCAATCTGACGTTTCGCTGCCAAAGCTGCCACCTTCGGACACATCTTATCGCGAGGAAACGCCACCTAGTGGACAAAAGTTTACTTAACATGCACTAGAACCCCATGAGTTCAGCACCATAGCACCTCTGGGTCTTAGCCTAGTGGTAAGGTGCACTTCACGGCCCAGGTTATGAATCTAATCTTCATAGGGCAATGACAAGCACGGCGACAGCCGCTAAGGCCTTTCGGCTGCTCTATATCCCCTGTAAATGCGATCAATTAATCCGCAGGCTCTTTTTTCATGCTGTCCGTGTAGTTCAAGCATTCAGTAATGCAATTTCAGCAGCACAGGCCAGATGCAGACTGCCGATTGGCTAACCGCAAGTAGCTGCAGCAGCAACTGCACCAGTTAGATGTAGGTGCCGGGAGAAGGCTCAAATGGTTTCGACCAGTCGGTTCCTGGTTACCACAGTATGAGATCAAAGAGACCAAAGAGATCTCAGAGATAGTTAAATGTTAGTTAAATGTTAGACAGTGAGCATTTCAGCAGTGCCACAGCCATCCATATAGCTTGGCAGCATCAGACCACATCAGACCGCAATAGTGGTGAAGGTAAGTTATGTAAGCTAACCCCCTCAGCCTCGGTGACGATGCTGACGATTTTGTATTGGGTTCAGTTCACGGAGCTTCGGCCGAGGGAGGAACCTCGGCCGAAGCTCCGTGAACTGAACCCAATACAAAGGTCCGCCCTCGCCGCCCAGTTCGCTGTTCCTGCGAGCGATTAGCTAAGAGCTCTGAGACCGGATCCCTCGAGAGCGTAGGCGACGTCATCGACTACTTCCTAGGCAGCCACCAAGAACTAAATTGCAAAGTCACCCTCGCTTCTGCTGCTGCTTTCTATCATGCCCTTGCGAAAAGGACCAGCGAAGCAGAGTTTCCTTGTCCTGCCACGGTGTCTATTGTGTGGAATTCAGCAGCTGCTTCTCGGGGGGGGGGCGGGAAACTCCTGCTCACGATTCCCGTGAGTGCGGCCTTTGCTGCTTGTGGGGGGGGGGGGGAGGAAGGGTTTGCTGCTTGTGGGGGGGGGGGGGGAGGAGGAGGGGCATTTTCTGTGACGAGCCTACTGTGCTTCTTTTTTGAAGGTCCTAAATTGTCAAAAAATTAGGTCCTTCAAAAATTTTTTGAAGCTCCTAATTTGTCCTAATTTAACTCTGTGTCTCTCATTTCCACCTCAGCGTGTACAATATGTCTTCATTATACACAATTCTTCGGCCGGCGACTGTGCGCCTGATCTTGACCACACCGTCGAGGACAACTCCCTAGTGCTGCCGGGCAGATGGAGAGTGCTCGTGGCTGCAAGAAGCTGCCCACCTTGACGAACCTGCAGCGCTCGTGTGCACATGTCACTGCTTAACGTTTGCACAGATCAACGGCTATAGAGGAGATGATCAGAAAGAGCCGGATGAAGGCGAAATCGACGCGGATTCTAATTTTCCTCTTCTGAAGAGCCCTAGGCAGCGTCCGGCTACTGCCGTCGCCTACAGCTCGAGGGTAACGCCATAGCACTAGGAATGAGTCTGATGTTGTGTGACCTGTTGCTCGACTGAAATTGTTGAGTTCGTGGATGTGTGCTGTCACTTGTTCTCGTGCACTTGTGCACTTGCTCACATGTGAAGTCTTTCGAATTGCGGTTGCTTCCCATGCATCTGGCTAGCGATGTAATCTCGTGTTAGCCATAGCCCCGACTTCCGGCATGCTACTTGCTTGCCACACTAGCGAGCCTGACATGTCGGCAGCACTGCTGATCTGTCCTGGCCAGCAAAAGGTCGTGGTTGTCTGTGTACAGCTATGCAGTGAGGTTTCTATGACTTAGGTTGTGACAAGATGGTGGTTTTGGATGTTGATGGTGGATTTGGTACTCGACACATATTTCGTTACCGTGCTCATGCCCACAAGTCATGTCTCGAAAATTCACTCATGCACTAGTGCACATGCGTGCTGTGAGCTTATGGCGACCACGGGACTCAGGTCGAGCCTCTCGGCTAGTTCTACCGGATCTCTCAGCAGCATTTGATACCATTTATCGCCAAGCCCACCTTGAGCACACGTCATCACCGTGTGCCTCACTTGCACTGGGCTGAAAGGGTTTAGGCCCGGACAGCATGCAGTATGGGTGTCCTATTCCAAAATTACCTTTTACTAGAAGGCCACATTAGCTCCACAGTCAAGTATGCCAACTTTCAGATAATAACGTACCAATAACTCGGTCTTGTTATGATAAGAATACTACTGCCAAGCTGGTCCATACATTTGTTACATCCCACCTAAGCTTCTGTAGCTTGCTACTTGCAGGCCTTTCTGCCTTTTCTATAAGAGGCATAGAGCTGGTGCAAAACTGCATCCAAGCTTGTCTGTCATGAGCAATGCAACGGTCAAATTAGCCACTTCTCACAGGCCTGCACTGGCATCCAATCAAGCAGCATATCGACTGACTTTAAGTTTCTGTCACACAATTTTTCAGACCCCTGCATGTCTTGCTTCGGCCCACCTATCAGAAATGCTTCCTGATCAGACCGTCTGTTGCACCACCTGCACTTTTGACTCTGGTCGTTTCTTATAGCTTTGCCCCCATAGCTGTCTCAAATCCCTTAGGGACCGGGCTTGTCAGTTTCTATGCTTTCAAAGCCAGGAGGTCGCCAGAGACTGACGTCACGAGATCCCCTGACGTGATGACATGTTTATAAAAAGCTGAAAACCTACCAGTTCCTTCCTTACAGCATTTGCTGGATCAGCGTGAATTGTTCTCTGTGTGCAAATGTGTGCTTACACTGTGCATTCTATCACCAGCCATTTGAAGTGCTTCCTTTACACAATGTATATGTAAAGTATCTTGATCGAGATTTAGTTCTTTAAAGTACTGCTGGGATTTTTCATGATTATAATTACTCTTACTGTTATGTAAATGGCAGAGACATTGCAGAAGGAGCAGCAGTGGTTCGAGCATCCCCATCGTGCTTGCAGTTGGCGCAGGCTCAGCGAGAGCTGAGCCCCTCTTTCGTACGGTCTGCAATTCTGCTATATATTGCTATATAAATATTGCTACCTACCCAAGAGCTGCAGCATCCAGCGAAACTCATGTGTGGTAGCCAGCCTGCCTGATGTGCACCGATGTGTGTCTCGTGGCCTCGCAGAATGGGCTGCCTCATAGCTGTGTGCCGGAGTGCCCACGCGGTCGCAGTATCCTAGAGCGGTGGCTAAACCACAGCCGGTTGGTCCGTGCAGGAGCGAAAAGAAGATGGCGCAGTCGGAGGGCTCGACGACCTCGACCGTTACTCGTACGACCGAGGCAGACGACGCCCAGTGTCGGCAAAGGTAGAGTAGTAGTATTTCTATGAGCATCATCGGCAGCCGAGTGCATGCTCACATGCTAAGCCTCTGTTAGACTGGAGCAAGACCTCTGTCCCGATAATTGAGCTCATACAGCTGCAAGGGTTCAGCTCCCACTCACTTCCACTCTCAGTTATCTCTCTCACTCCAACTCTTTCACTCTCTCTCTCTCTCTCTCTCTCTCTCTCTCTCTCTCTCTCTCACTCTCTCTCTCTCTCTATCTCTATCTCTCTCTCTCTCAGTCTCAGTTATCCAAAGCCCAGCTGTCTGTTATCAATACAGCAGTATCTATTCAACAGTGGCAGATGCATCTGCCTTAAATTTGATAAAAATTGAGGCCTTGGGCAAGTCCCATGATGCTGCGGGTTTCGGTTTCTTCTTGAGTGAACCACCAGTAAATTTCATTTCACAGTCGCGACTATTGGTAAGTCACACGATGCTTTGATCTTGACTCTATATGCACGTGGTACGTGTTCATGATTGGTTGTTTGCGTGATCGCGTGTGTTAACTTATACATGCACATGCCTGCATGCACGGCCGTACCCTTGGTTGTTTGCGTGATCGCGTGTGTTAACTTATACATGCACATGCCTGCATGCACGGCCGTACCCTTGGTTGTTTGCGTGCTCGCGTGTGTTAACTTATACATGCACATGCCTGCATGCATGGCCGCACCCGTATGCAAAATATGCGCTTATGTGGAAGTGCGCACGGGCTGTTGGTGTGCCAAGGGCACGACGTCACCTATGTACCGGATGTGAGCTGAGCTGAGAAAATGTGCTGCTGAAGTCTAAGCTGCTAATGCTGCTCCTTGTCACCGTAGGCTCTGACTGCACCAATAGCAACAGCTTAAAGCAACCCCTTCCACCAAAAAATTGCAGCGTTCAGCGCTAATTTGATCACCTTACTCCTTGGCTGAGACCCGGGCTAAGGACTTTAGTTCACGAGCCACAACAGAATGTTCGTAACAGAAAACTGTTTGATATATTACTTGCAAGGTGTGAGCCCCTCCCGAGCGCCTTCCCTCTGATGCTTGCTCAAGCTTACCTTTGGGAGCCAAGGTGCAGCTCTGCAGCCCATATTCAAGTGCTGATGAAAGCAGGCGATCGAGAATCTGCCGACAGTGCTCCTGTAACCGTTGGCGGTGTTCCTTTAGTATCACGCATCGGCGTCCGAGCGGCCGAAGAGTGCCCACGCTGCCATGCGGAGGTATCCCTCTCTGAGCGATGACGGCCAAGGAGCCCAGGAGGAGGAAGACGACAGAGGAGCCGGCGGCGGTCGCACGCCACAGGCCCGCGCCTGGGAGCAGCGTGACAGTGGCAGCGGCAGCGGCAGCGAGTACGACGGCGAGCGTACTGCTCGGTCCAGTGAGCTGTTGCCTCTGACACCTGTTCCTCCTGCCGCTCCGCGATCGGCCAGCTCATCTGCGACGACTCGAAGTGGACGTGGCAGTGGTGCTGGTGGCCGCCCTCGGACCGCAGCAGCAGCCTCTGCCCCCTCGTCAGCCCACTCCAGCGATCGAAGCAGCTCGCTGAGCCCAGGCGCTGATGCCGACGTGGCGACGACAGCAGTGACATCGGCAGCTGGTCGTGCACAACCTGGGTATGGCAGTGACTGCTGGGGCTGCCTCTTCCTCTCAGTGCTCTCACACCTGCAAGTGCTAACGGCATTTCAGCTTATGATGCTGGCATCATTCTTTAATGGCTTTTGGTACTTATACATATGCACTGTATACACACACACACACACATGCACACACACACACATGCACACACACACACACACACACACACACACACACACATATATATACATATGTATACACATATATGTTAAATATATTATATATGTAGTGTATACATGTATATACATATATAATACAATATATAATATATATATATATATATAATATGCTTTAGGCTGTATGTACATTATGTATCTAAACCAACATGTTCTGTATTCAGAAAGCAAGGTGCTGCATTTTGCAGGACCAGCGACCGGCAGAGACAGCAGCGTCCCAAGTCAGCCAAGCGAATCGACAGAGCCGCCGAGCATCAGCCAGAGGAACGCAGCCACAGCCGCGTCACGCTGTCCGAGGATGGCTCGTACGAGGAGGTGCCACTGGACGAAACCGACTCAGAGGACGAGGTTCCAGCTGCAGCGGCAGCAGTGGCGATCAAGAAAGAGTCCGAAGAAAAAAGTGTCCAAACCGGATGGGATCTGTTCAACACCTACGACCCGGTGAGCGAACTGAAAAGATTTTCTCCCTCACCCTTTCTCTTTGAGAAAAGAGCTGGTGCTGCTCGCACGGGACGAGTGCACCTCTGGCCTGCAGACGGCTGGACTGAGTGAGCGACGGTTGCCCGCGATCGTGCACCCGAGGCCTGCCGGACAGGGCAGCACAGCCCGGCAGGCTGCGCGCTGTCTCGAGAGTGTTTTCGAGTCGCTATGAGGCCAGCTTTGAATACCGTCGGACCAGGGGTTTCGGACTAATGACATGCCCGACGTGCTGCACTGGCTCTGCAGGGTGGGGGGGGGGTGCTCAGTGCAGCTCTTTGTAGCTCTGTGTTGCTCTGTGTAGCTCTGTGCATGCTGCTGAGTTCGGTGCACGGCACTGACCAATCCTTCGTAATGTTTAGTCCCAGGCAGTAGTCCTCGAAGGACCAAAGGCTCAGTACACGATCCGAGTTCGTACAGGAAGAGTCATTGGCGCAAGTGGCAATGTTCCAATTCACATTGTGCTGTTCGGCAATCGGGGCTGCTCGCTCGACATACCTCTCGAGTCTTCATCGACGTACAAGATTCCTTTCCAAAAAGGGCAGGAGGACGTTTTCAACGTCGAGACGCTCTATGTCGGAGAACTGCAGCAGATTCGTATAGGTCACAACCGGGCAGACACAGGTACGCCGGCGCGCAGGCAAGCGTGTCGACGAGCTGTCCAAGCGCCGGATCCAATGATCCGATGCCCTCACGATTTCCGCTTTGAGTAGATGAAGGACAAAAATTAGAGTAAAGCTCATCCATCTATACCACTCGAAGTGGGCATTAAAGGATTGCCTGCTGCACGACTCGTTCGCTCGACGTACAGTAGCTCGTGGAAGTGGGAGCTACTTACTGCTGGGCTGAGACCCACCTTGTCTTTTGCTGGGCAATTTCTTCGCTGGTAGGATCGAACCTCACTTCATCTCACGCATTTGCAAATACTACGCAGTCTGCCCGCAGATATATGTTTGCTTTGCTGATTTCAGTCTCAACCGTTATGCACCTTGCTATATGGTGATGGCATTAGGAGCCATATTGCCCAGCTTGCTCTGCCTCCGTTTCCTTTTATTCCGTTTCCTCATGCAGGCCGTGCAGAGGTGCAGTCGTTGGTGCTATTGCTGCCGAGGCTGCCACTTCTTTGGTTCGATTGCAACTGCTGCGCTCACATCCAACCATGGTAGCGAACGTTCACCCGCACTGTCTTCCGGTAATGCTGCGAACCAGGGCTCGCTCTCACACTCGGCAGTGTGGCGGATTTTTGCTTGCGCAGGCCAGTGGTTCCTGGAGAGCGTGGCAGTCGAGGACCTGACCAAAGGCTGGGTGTACGAGTTTTCGTGCAATAAGTGGCTGTCATCGAAAAGCAGCGACAAGATGACTCGTCGCGATCTCGCATACTCGTCCACGAGACTGATCGAGCTGCCAGGTGGGTTGCCTTTGGGTTGCCCTCGCGGCCGCACGCCATGCTGTGCCGATGCACATTGCCCTTCCCCCCCCCCCAAATGGAACGCCTAGTCTGGCCGAGTAAGGGCTCGACGCGTGCTGCTGTCACTGCAGCAGCAGCAGCAGCCACTGCAGTCATTAGTTCAGCGATCTGCGAGACGATTAAAATGCGCCCCTAGCTGGCCAGTGCTGCTGCTGCTGCTATTGGCCACCGTGCCTGCATCTGCATCGTAGATGAACTCTCAGCGCCCGACGCAGACGACAGCCTTGTTCGGAGTGTGGCGATGGCCACCGTGTCGTCGCCGCGAGGCTCGAATGCTGTCGAACGCGGCGGCGCGGAGCAAGCGGCTGCAGCAGCAGACTCATCCGGCCGATCGAGCCCGACCGGCTCAATGGGATACAGCCAGCAGAGCACGGACGGCAGCCGCGATGGCGGAAGCAATTTTGCTGCCTTTCGGCATGGCTCTGCATCGTCGCCGGCAGGCAGAGCAAGTGGAGAGAGTCACAACGAGGATGCCGGTGGCAATACGCCCGGCCGCCTCCACAAAGCCGACCCTTCTGGCTTTGGCAACCTAACAGCAGGCGCTCTCACCGAGAGGCCCAAGGGTCGTGCTGACGGCATGGCGCAAGAAGCAGAAGGTGGCACCCGACCAAAAAAGATGGAGATTATCGGAGGAGGCATCTCGAATAGTTTCTTTGACATTTTACTGAAGGGCAGCACTGGTGGCAGCCACCCTGGGGCTGCGGACGACGGCGATTCGGACTCGGACTCTGTCGGGTCCGACTACATGGGCTTTATCGAGGTCAACCACCGAGCCGCCGTTCAGTCATCAGCAGAGCTGCGAGGTCGCAATGAGGGCGACGATGAAGGTGCTGCCAGCGATGCTGAAAGCCAGGGACAGAGTACCGTGATTTTCGAGAACGCCTCCTTAACCTCGAGAGAACTGCACGATAACGAGGGATACATTCTTGGATCGAAGGTGAGTTGATGCAGGCAGTTTTTTGAGACCAGCTCTCCCTCATTACATCTATCTGCACCGTAGCTGCCGTGTGCTATGAAAGCGACTCGTGAGCAGTCTCGTGCTGAGCACGCAAACCTTTTTTGATCAGTAAAAATTTAACAATGATACTAATCATATGTCATTTTTATTGCACCCTAAGTGACCTAAATTTATCCAGGCACTTTACTACTCTCTGCAAGAGAAGCGCGGTATCAAGCATAAAAAAGCGAACGAATATTATGTTTAGGCCAGCATGCTAAAGCAGACGTGAAGACACTCATGGCCACTGGTTAGTGGAACTTTAGGGTACTAGCATGCACCGAATCATGCGCAGGTGAGCACGCAAAGCTCACAGGAACAAAAAGATAATTTCACTGAGAGGCGAAGGAAAAGCTGACTGGAACAGATAAGTCTTTAGCTGAGACTGAAATGATGCAACATCATTGTAGGTAGTGATCATAGCCGGAAGAAAGTTGTAGACTTTTTGTGCCTTCAAGCTGAAGGCTCGATTAAAAAATGATTTCAATTTAGTGTGATGAACGGCAACATCACTAGATGTCGATGAGTGAGTGGTGCAAGAGCTCACTGGAAGAGCAAGGACGTAAGATGGATAGGCTGATGCAAGCCAGTTAAGTGCTCTCCAAACCAGACAGAGCTCTTGAAGTTAAAATGGCTTCTCCAGCTAAACCAGCCGCATGATGGCTGATAATCATCATTGCGATTATGTGATAATCATTGGCCGTGGCAGTATAAAAAGACGACGTCATGAGATGGGCCGGCAGTTAGGATTCCCGACTCGGCATTGACACTGGAGCTGGTTTGAGCTCTAGGCAACAGAGCCGTTTGTGTACGTCATGACAGCTGTTGAACGCCTGTAACTGTTCGCTGCTGTCAAATAGACTTGTATACACTATGGATATGGACATGATGTGTTAGGTATAGGTGCGCTTCGATGCTACTGTCTGCATACCTGCGCATTGGTGCAACACCTACAAGTAGCTAGCCGTGCTACAAGGTTCAGGAGTCATCGGTAATCGTCGCTCACCGGCTGAGACTAGCACAGTTACTAGCACTGTGCTTAAATCCTAGTTCTGACCAGACGTAGAAGCTGAACATCACGTTTTTAACAAAGTCAAGTCGGTGCTTCATAGGGAGCCGTGAAGCTCAGACCGGGGTGGTATAATGTGGCTACACTGTTGACTACAGATCAGGTGGGCAGCTGAGTTTTGCACCAGTTTCAGACGATTAAGGGTACAGGCCGGCAGTCCTGTATAAGAATAAGGGTTAATAAGAAGATTAAGGAATAAGGGTCACTGATGTAATTTAGAATTAATATAAAAACACGTGAAATAGTTTGGTTATCGTACGATGTTCCTCTCCTGAAAGTACGCCGACTTGATATCGGAGGAAATGCATTCAACTAATGACGAGTCGTTTTGGAAGCAGTTCCAGATTATGAGCAGACGTCACACGAGTGATGTTTGATTGATAGATTTTTACGGTGAGGCCTTCCAACTTAAGGGTGACACTACGTTTGCCCATAGAAAATTAATTTTGTGTTACTGTCATTAAGCTTCAGGAATTTAGCGGCCATCGAAGTGCAAATGTTGTCGATGATGGCTGTAAGAAAAAATTGAATGTGTCAGATGAGAAGCAAGGCTTTGATGGGTCGAAGGGTAGGCAGAGCTGGGTGCCATCGGTCTAGAAATGAAAGCCAATATTGTGTTTGGCAATGACTTGGCCAGAGGAAGAGTATAGATAGTGAAAAGAAAAGGGCCTATGATCGAACCCTGGGGTCCCCTGTATTAAGAGCTCCTTAGATCGTAGCTACTGGCAAGCAACAAAAAATACAGATGACACGTTTAGTTTTTTGAAAGTCTCAAGGTTGATGTAAAACCCAGTTTTAGAATTGGCTGTATAAACGTCATCTACCTTCCATTTTGGGATGTAGTTAGGGCAAGCGGTTTGAATAGTGTGGGTTTCTATTGAATATTCTTGTTTGGAAAAGCAAATCAAGTGCCTTATTTTTTAGCATTGCAATTACTTGGACACGTGGAAACCTTGAGGGTTAGATGCAGTGTTAAGTGCTTTATAAGCTGTGCAATTTGTTCTTGCTGTTAGTACTCAGTCATTTGCAAGCGATAACGAGAGAGGTATGCAGAGGAGACCGGGAGAGAGAGAGAGAGAGAGAGAGAGAGAGAGAGAGAGGAAGGAAGGTCAATGTGACAGAACATAGGCAATATTAGCCATGAAGAGTATATCTCCTCACATCTTCCTACTAGAGACATTCTTAGCAGGCTGCTATTTGCTGATACTTATTCACTCTTTGACTATAAATTAAATTCCATCATTGGCCTGCTATGGGTAAGCTTATTCTCGCCATAAATGTCACCAATTGATGCATTTTAGGTTAATGCTCTATCAACGGCAGTTGAAGCAAGCAATGTCGTGGAGGGTGGTAATGAGTCTAGCAGTGCCAACATCAAAAGTGGATCAATACATCTTACGACAGGACCTTCCATACACGGTGCTTCAAGAGTTGGTAACCTATCACGTATCAAAGAGCTCATTCGCTATAACCAAGATCTGAGAAAGTAAGAAAAACAAATCGTCATGCTATTAGAATTCCCCGGATTATCTTGGATCCTGCTGAAAATTTCTTTTTTTGTGCATGCATCTCCCATAGAAAAGCCACATTCAATTGAAATTAATGATAATATTAATTATAATGTTATGAATAAGACATTGTTATGGCACCCAAAGAGAACCAAATCTTCATCTGGACACTTTACATATGCTGGAAAGGATGCCTGCGAATTGTTTAGTGATAACATGCACAGTGTCAGCACACGTAGGCATGTAAAGGACAATTCACATGTATGGAGAAAATGATGGAAGGAACAAGTTTGTTCTACAAAATTACTGTTTCATCACGTCAGGGGATGCCTAAATGTCAGTCGCAAGGAGATCCAGGCCTTGGGAGCCTATTAACCTGGTGCAAGGTCTCCAAAAGGGTTTGAGATTGGCTAGACTCTCGGCTAAACTACTTGTGTCAGAAGAGCATGTGGCATGATGCCTAGCCTGATTGGCAAGCAGTTCGGATATGGAGTTGGCCGGAAATGCAAGATGAAGGAACCTAAAAGTTAGTGACATAAGCTTAAACTAGGTAGGCTGCTATTGAGGAGTGAGTCAGAGCAGCCTGGTGAGAAGTTGTGGGATATAGCAATTGTGGCTTTCACAACAAATAAGCTCAGCTGCAGAGTTTTTCATCAAATCGAAGAGTCTCGTTGCAAAGGCATGCAGATGTGCAAAGTTGTGAGTTGCAAAAGTCTAGATGTGATTTCAAAATGCATGTACCAGCTTGGTCAGGGTATCTATCAAAGCAAGCCTGAATGTTTGCGATATTAAGAAGCTGAAATTAGTCAGACTTGACTCTGAAGCTGATGTGGTTCTCTAGAGGAAGGTCACTTTGGAGTAGGGCACACAGAGATTTCGTGCAAGCTAGAAGAGTTGTGCTGGCCAAGCCCGTTTTGAGGTCAGGTCTTCCATTTCTAAGTAATGCTAGGTTTTCCCATAATTAATAAGATGGTTTTATCATCATTCAATTTGAGAAGTTTTGCTGCTATTCAATTGATAATGTTAGCAAGAAATGCTGCAAATGAGTCAAGAGGGTTCGAAGTGCTGGAAGGCAGGAAGGGATCAAAGCACAGGCACAGCTTTATGTCATCCTCATAGAAGTGAAAACCCAGTTTGCACTTAGCAATTAAATCTGCAAGAGGGAAAGCATGCATTGTCAAAAGAAGTGGAGAAAGCACACATCTCTGGGATACATCTTAACTTTAAAGACTCCTTGGATGACAGGTACCCATTGACATCGATGCTCTAAAATCTCCCACTGAGACTTAAACCTGAAACTTAAACCCTTCACCCTGAACTTAAACCATTGCCGTGTTCATAAATTAAACATCAGCAGAGTTATTCACTGCCAAATGGCAAACAAGAAAATGTGTGACTTGTCATGAGTAGAGTGAAATTTATAGATAATTTTCACAGCAATAAAATGGATTTTTATGCAATGACAACTATTCTCCTGCTGCCGAATATGGCACATCTTTTCCAGCCGTCCTGAGCTGCTACTTCCATGTTACTAACTACCTCAATGCTCTCTCGACTCAGTTGTGCTTCTCACTCTCTCTTTGTTGCGTGAGATGAAGTCTGTTGGCCTATGAATGTGTACCGAAAGCCACTTAGGCTGTGAGTGCACTATGCAAGACTCTCCTTCGTAACATCCACATAGTCTTGAGACTTTGTGAAATTACAGACGGAGATACATTAAATTACCCTTAATCAAGTCAGGTTGTTCAATAGTATTAAACTCAGTAAGCAGCTGCAACTAGAAATGTTTGCTTCTCAATTGCAGTGCACCTGACGACTTTGGAGACACACCCCTGCATGTCGCATGTCAGTATGGTCATGCAGATACAGTTCAATGGTTGCTAGATAGTGCAAAGGCAGACGATCGGATAAGGAACAGAGCTGGATATGAAGCTGCACACGTGGCAGCTTTGCATGGCCATATCGGATGTGTGCGCAGCATTCTCAGCAGTGGCACTGCAAAAGATGTAAACGTCTGCAGCGATGATGACAAAACGCTACTTCACCTGGCTGCATCTGCGTGAGTGCGATTAGACCATGTGCATTGTGTATGCCTATTTTTAGTATAACGTTAGATAGTCTGTGCACAGCAAACTCGTGCACTGATCGTTGCAGAGGTCATCTACAGAGTTGCCGATTCCTTATAGCCAACGGAGCCTCTCTGAACGCACTTGACAGCTTTGGCAGGACTGCAGCAGATATTGCCGGCGAATACAATCATAGCAAAGTGAAAGACTATCTAGAGGCGTGCCTCGATGACATGTCCACGATTGCACCCGGTGCCAGCACGGGTGACCAAAAGATCACAAAGGCCTTGGTGCACGTCGGAGATCTAGAGTAAGACTTAGCTTGCTATTGCATGCAGGCAGCACTACCTGTACAACTGTAGCAAGGCCCTGTGTAAAGAACAATTTGCCATAGTTTCCCGAGTGCAAGAGCAGATAATTACCCAACGATTTAAACATCTAGTAGTATATTTTTTGTCCGACGCGACGATTCTTTAGGGATATTGTGGATGGAATTAGTGAATCTAGATGTAAAATCAAATTTATGAAGAGCCAAGGTTGATCGTGGTCGCATGCAAAGTGGCTCCGCTAGCCAGGACACTATCGTCAGCACCACAGGTCAGGCTCGTTCGTGGTCCTGGCTTCATTTGGTCGATTCTGTGGGACGTCAATATGTAGGATGCATTGACTCATTGACTCAAACTAGTCTCCCTAACTGAACTTCCGTTAGAGATTACTTGTCCAGCCTCTTCTTGTACACATTCTGTCTCCCTCTGAGCAATACGGTACCGCACAGCTACTGGTTTTTAACATGTTGCCTGGATGTGCCTGCCTTCAAAGCTTGTTTGGATTAATGCCAACGTATAGAGGACCTGCCTGCAGTGCCACCTGCCCACCGATCAGCAGACGCCAGCATACATTCTCGTATTCACCTAACTACCTGCAAAAAGAACCAAGAATTCTTTAAGTCTCCATACAGGATGCATCTGCTCTGGTCAGCTTTTGCCACAGTGAACTTAGCGTTTTTGCTCGTGCGTGCGTGCTTTGTCCGCTTACCGTTGAATGATTCAGTGCATGTAACTTCCCAGAGGTCCTACTCACGGTGGCCACGAGTATCTTCTTGTTTGATTTTGAATGCTGGCCTAAGCATTATACTTGTTTGCCTTTGCATTCCTTTATGCCGTGCATGTCACCAGCTCCTGATTTTTTTTATAATTCATTTATATAGCGCCCCAAGAGAACTTAATCTCTATTCGGACGCTTCACATATGCCTCGGGGCTCGAGCCCACTACCTCAGTCAGACCTAGGTCGGGGCGAGCACCTTAACCGCTAGACCAAACCAGTTCGGTGTTGATTCTCTTGCAGTGACTTTTAATGCTCCTGGATAGAGATTTACTTTTCTTTTTGATGCTGTACAAGCAAACTTGTCACTGTGTAGCACAATTTTTTCCGTGTAGTAGGTCTTATTTTGTAAGAGCTTATGCCTCAAAAGTACAAACCGTGTCATTAGTCTCCATAAACTTTGCTTGCTTGACCATGACTGAGAAATTTAAAATGTACGTATTTCCAATAAAACAGACGAATTCGTTATGCTGAATCTTGTGGATCGAATATATTCAGAAGAAAATACGTGTAAACTAGAATTAAAATGAATTTACAAAAAACTTATGCAAAAACGACTGTTGTTTTGTGATTTAGCGCTATATAAGAAGTTCTTTTTACTCACCAGTCCCACATGTAGTCTCCCACCCTGTTTTCACTATACTGCCCTTGTTAGCAGCTTCTTAGGTCCAGAGTATACTGATTGAAGCCCTCGCTTGGCTCCTCCGAACAAGTACTCACGTGGTCTTCTTGAATTGATCAAAATGAGCATCAAGGATAAGGATATCCTGAAGCTCAGTGTGTTGTAGTTTTTCAGTATAGTTACAATCAGCGCCACATATTTTCCACCTTGTGACTGCCCAGGTAGCTGGACCGCTGCAGCACGAAGTATCTCTCACCTTACTTGTGAGGTTCTTGGGGAAGTCATTGCACTAAATTGTCTTCGTTATATTGGCCCCACAAACACACGGCTTCAGCTTCTGGAAGAAGTTTTGAAGGTACTTGAGGACTGCTCACTCTCAGTAGCTGGAACACACTGGTTCATAAGGATTAGTTTGATGTGCATTGGTGGGATTACCACCTGGTGGGAGTCCACCAGTGACTCCCACTTGATTATCGTTGCTCTCCACACAGAGAGCTCGGTCTGCTCTGGCCAGTCCAGGCAGTGGCAGTGAGAATGGTGAAGATACCTGCCATCATTTTGAAGTCTCCAATGACCTCTCAGCAGAACACACCGTACTTCAGAGCATCCAGCAAGATCTAGATGCTGTTGTAATCCTCTTAGAGATGAACCGAGTGAGCCAGAGGAAGACACGGTTACTAAAGAGATGCTTCTACCGAGTAAATTTTCACCCCTGTTTTGATAAATTGGCCGCATATATAGGAAAATGTACCTGCCGGCTGCTTGCAGCCTTTTGATCATGTCTTAGGAAAACTTATGTGTAGATCCTATTTAGGCAGCTGGAACTAAACTAAACTGGTGGGCGTAAGGCTGCTTTCTTAATACCATGTATACTGCTGTAAAGAATCAGTAAGAAAGGTATTAACAAAATACAAGTATACTCACAAATGTTGAACCGTTTACGACAATTCAAGTGTGATTATCATATGATTCAGTAGTGCAATTATGTATGAAAATACTTTGTAAAGAAACATGATTTTTTTAATTAAGCACCAGGCTTTTGGCCACAGCTATGTCTACAATATTTTTGTCAAGTAAATTTCAGATTGATCAATGCCCTAATCGCAAAAGCAAAGTTTGTGACCATTTACCTTTGAGACATAAGCAATTGCAAAGCAATGCTTTCTACCACAGAACAGATATAAAGTAAAATTTTGTTACACACTGATTATTATTATTATTAGTTATCTTCAGTGAGCGCCACAGCTCCAATTTCCTTACCTACTATAGCTTTATGAAGCTGAAAAGTCTCTTTCGTGCTCACAATTTATAGCTTACATTCCCCATATTTATCTGAAGACCGTTTGATCTTTAAACTTATGAATTTATTTAACTTACTTAACTTTTAACACAGTGAATCTTCGTTTTTTCTCTTTTGCTATGCTGCTTGAGATTACTGGTCGAGTGCTGGCTATCGTAAAGCCCTAAAAGATTTTGGGCTTGAAAGGGCCTAGAGAAACTCTGTGCAATATAACAGCCTTCAACAATCTTAGCAGCATAAAGGACTACTGGTGATGACATGTGCAATGCACATGCACCGATTAAACAGACAGTTTCAGAGAATTTGGAAATAGACTACCATTAACAGAGCTATCAAGTTGCCAATGCCTTCGTGAAAATCAACCTCGAATCTGATTGGTCTAATTCTGTCAACTTTTGTACAAAAAATAACAGGCATTTTGTTAGCATCTTTGTTAGATCTTCCTAGTAACTGTGCACGTGCTGGAAAGGAAGCATTTAATTGGTTCGTGATAACATGCACCGTCTCAGCACTCATAGGCACATCAAGATTTATTCACGGGGCGTAGCTAATGCTGTGAGGAACACACGGGCTTTAGCTTCGTTTTTTTGAAAAAGGAAAGTCAGGGGACGACCACTTCAGCTCCTCGGTCAAGTCTGCCTGCTTTCAGCCCTTGTAACATTGCGACAGTTTGGGCCTGCTTAGAAAGTGAAACCGCATCTAAGTTGGTCCATGCCTTTGTTTCATCCTGTCTCGACTTCGGTAACTCACAGCTTGCATGCCTTCCGGCATATGCAATCAGGCACTTACAGTTGGTGCAAATACTAGCTGCTAGGCTTGTCTGTCGTGAACGGCACGCTTGCCACATCTCACCACTTCTTGCCGATCTGCACTGGCTCCGCATCAAGGAGCACTTGCACGCATCATCGACTTCAAGCTAACTGTCACTCTCTAATAGGTCCCTTCATTCTTTTGCTCTAGGCTTCCTACGGGAAATACTCTCCAATCAGGCTCGGTATTGTACCACCCACTCTTCTGACTCAAGTCGTTTAGCTGCACCTCGAACCAACGTCAAATTCTGTGGAGATTATGCCCCTAGCTCGTATTCTTCCAAAGCCTGGAACTCACTCACGACTGACGTTGCGAGATTCCCCCTTACTTGACGCCATTTAAAAGAAGCTAAAATGCACCTCTTCTAGCATCATTTGCTGGGTCCTTGTGGATTGTCTTGTGTATCTTATATATTGTCTTGTGTATCAATCCTTGTGGATTGTCTTGTGTATGCTTATGCATGCTGACACTGTGCAGGTTATTACTAACCATATTGAAATGCTTCCTGTACAGCATATATAAAGTGCCCAGAAAGATATTTAGTTCTCTGAGGGTGCGATACAAAAGAATTATTAAAAGAAGCATTTAATGCGAATTGGTGCAGTCAAAGATATAGAGATGTGCTGTGATTCTATCGGTTTTTGGCCAAGTTAGTCAATAATGACACTAGCCACTGGCCCCTGCTTTCTTTGAAAGTATCCAAACTAGGAGTAGACCGGCTCTTGTAATTTGATGTGCAATGATTCAGCTTCTATGTTTCAAAGCACAGCGTCTGGCTCCAAATAAGCCGGCCAGTCAATATGTTGAACGGTTGTGCTACAGAGTTTTCCCTTATTGTGTGTTTGTGTTGGGATCCATTGGGAGTTTTTACAGTGATTTAGCTTTAATGGCACGGTAGGCACAGCATATACTCACTAAAAACGTTTATGTCAGTGTCAAACTACATATTGGTACCTCACTGAAAGCCATTACTAGTTATTTATTCGTGCCGACTATAAAAGCAGTGAATAGAGCAACAAATGCATGCATTACTCTCTTGCTGCAATACTTATGCTGAAGCTGCTAGGATTTTTGCTTTGATTGGATTGTTTGTCCAGGTGCACGTAAGTTGTGTGAAATATATAGTTGATTCTGTATTACGGTGCTGTCTTGCTGCTCCGTGCCTTGTGCAATAAACCGTTGGCGTTGTTCTGGGCCAGCGTTCTGTATGCCGAACCACATAGGTCTTTTAGGTTCTCCGGTAGCAGGCCCTAGGTGTGAGCTAATCATGCCATTCAAGGTCCTCAACGAGGAACTAACAACCAGGCAGTCATTGCTTTTTTGATCTCCATTGTGTCTGGTTGGTATCAGACCCAGCACGTAATGTCAACATTATGATGGACTCCATGACCTCATTGCACATAAACACAGAGAACCTTACGAAATTAAACTCATATTTTTTTTTTTACAGAATTCACAATAATGGTAACAGTGCACCATTACTGGATGACGTCAAAGAGAAGTTCCCAGACGGCGACGATGAGATGTCTGTAGGAAGCAGTGCCGTCGATTTTAGACATAAGATAGAGCACCAGCAGGAACTACAGGTAGATCTCGATGGCAATTGCTTTCTCGCACAAAACTTGCTATAATTTCTGCTTTTAGTGCTCACACATCTTCAATTGCTTTTTAATGGCAATAAGCTCTCACGGTTACTTTGATTCTCAAAGCTGTATATAAATATATAAATATATATATATATATATATATATATATATATATATATATACACATTTATGTCTCTCATTTTTGTCCAGGACAAGAAGAGATTGTACGAGGAGATGCAGGAGAAAAAAAAATCTGGCATGACGTTTCTCGACATGGTGAGGCAGGAGGCAGGTGACAGCAGTGACGTCGGCGACACATACTGAGATGACAGCCCGTCCAGGCCCAGTTAGAATTATATGCTCTGGTAGTCACCGAGGACTAGTCATTTTATCACCAGAAACTAAACTATCTTGCATATGCCACTCTGCAGTTGCCTTTGTCATGCCTGTCCTTATCGGAGCGAGTCTCGCCATGAAAACGGCTGTGTGCTTGCGATAGCTTACACAAGTCGAGAGCTTAGAACTCGAATCTCGTGCTTTCAAGCGTTAAATTTTGCAGCCTTATTGCATTCATCCAGTCACAGCAATAAAAAATGATATAACTTGAATTTTAACAGAAATAAATTACCCCATCCATCGGATATTTTGTCGTTTTCTTAATGTATACGATCACGTGTATCCACATGGTTTGATAGGCTCCGAAATTAGAGCCTGAACCATAGCCAGAAGAACTACTGCAAACACTTCAAGAAACTTTAAAACAAGACTGGCAGCAAGTGGCGATTGCAGGGAGTTAGAGAAGCAGAACTTTCAGAGGGCTCTAGGATGTTCCCGAAATGTCTATCCCTGGATGATAAGTAAATAAGTGTTGGCAGGTTTCGCTAAGACTACAATTAGGGTTGTTTTTAAAAGGCTTACAGAACGTTAGTATATAGGTCCAGCCGCAGCTGTGCTGAAGTGATGCCGGTGTGAGCAGGGGCAAACTCCTTTATTCTACTGAGACGAGGGGGCGTGGTAAAGACAAGTAAGGGAAAGGAGCTGTTGAACGAGGTGTGTGCACGTCCTCGACATTCAGCTATCTACGCTGTAAATCGACATATACCTTTGCAACATGCTTAATCTCATCGTGTACACGAAACTCTTCAAAGGAGTATTCTTACGTATACATACGTACAGTATGTACTGTATGTGACATCCATAACCATGAGTGCTGCTGATTTCATGTAAGGTTCGTGATTCGGCTATTTCCTGCTGAGGTGGTGACGAAGGATGCCCAAGGCTGGCGGTTAGGACAAGAACCTCACAAGACTCTGCTGAAGCAACACGGGATTAATAGAAAAAGCCTTCTATACGGACACGAGTTTTATCAGCCCGTAAGCTTTGCTTATCTGTGAAAAGCCTCAAAACCATGTTCACCCTAGTAAGCAATACGAAATAAAGTGGCAGAATACCACAAAATGCATAAATACTTTAGAAATATCAATCTCGAGGTGCACAGACACTGTTAACAGCGACTATTTGGAATCGCTAAAGATAGCCGGAACGCCGATAGCTTTCAGAAACGAAAACACTCCGGCGGGTCAGAAATGGTTTTTATCTTTAATAATGCCATAACATGTATACCTGTATGTGTGCGAGTGTGTGTGTGTGTGTGTGTGTGTGCGAGCGTGTGTGTGTGTGTGTGTGTGTGTGTGTGTGTGTGTGTGTGTGTGTGTGTGTGTGTGTGTGTGTGTGTGTGCCCGTATCTGCACTAGTAATATGATTACGGTACTCGCAATCCGCTAGACTGAAAGTCTTTCTGTGCGTACGCTTGTGAGATGAGGCAGATGAGTTACTCTGTTGCCATTTCTGGCCGAACTGCATGCGTCGAACTGCTCGCAAGGCGCTCTCAAACTGGGCAAGTTGAAAGGAACTAAACAGAAATCAAAGTTCAAATCGTCGCCCATTACAGGAAAGGTCTAAGAAGGGCGTAGGGGGACGGAAGCTCGTTATTATCGAGAAGGGTGTCAGATTCAATACGAAGAAGTATTTTCAGGGTGGTCGCATGGACGTCGTACAATGCTTCGGTTAGCCACGCCTACAAAACAAGCGATCGCCTGCTGCGCTGGCTCAAAGGAAAGCTCACTTCGAGTTCTCTCAAAGTCCTTGGAGTCTTTTTGAGTTCTATAACAATCTACCGGATAAGCTGTAAACATCGATGTGGTGTATGGAGGTGGTGGGGGTCGCTAGCATGGCATATATAGAAGAGTCCGGAAATGAAAGCGGTAAATTAGCGAGCTAAAGCGAAACAGTCATCTGCAGTGAGCGCATCGAGAAGCCCACTTAAATGCTGATGACTGGAGTGGTGTTCAGCGGAGACGGAAGTAAATTCCCAATTCTCGGAGCTAGAAAATGGACGACTTTCGGCAGCCTTATAAAAGGCAAAGAGTAACATCCGGACTACTTAACAGTGTACGCTCAAGTATCGCTATGAACGCGAGTCTGTATATGCGTACTTTTGGGCTGCTGGAGTTGGAACTCTCCACCGCTTTATCGGAATGCTTGCTACGAACTTGTTCAAAGCTGTCGTTTAAAATGTTTGGTTTTCCCTGTGCCAGAGTCCTCGTCTGGTATTTTAGCAATTGGATAATGACCCGAAACATGGACTGCGTGGGTATCAAAGCAATTCTTTGCAGACTCAACTGTCCGAGTCCTTAGTTGCCCGAGCCAATATCCCGATCTCGAACCTAATGAGCATCTGTAGGACAGGACGGAGTGCCCACTGATAGCTAATACCCGTAAATCATCCTCTCCCGAGCAGCTTTTTAGTCGGCTTAGGTAGCTGTGGGGCTGCATAAATCCGCACGCTTAGCGAAAGCTGATCGAGTCCATGATCTGGCGAACACAGCAAGTTATAACGAACTGGCTTACGCCCGTGAAAAATCTCGGTAAATGTCACGTGGCTTCTGCTCCTTCTTCAGTCTATGCCGCCCGTTGTTGCTGGCGAGAACGCCTTTTCCGTTCGGATTCCGCTTATGCTAGATTTTAATTGGCAATGATCTAAAAATGTACTAGCTGTGAATTTTAAGTCTGTCGTTAGTTGTCAGCCATTTAACAAGATGGGTGATACTCACTCTTTACGCAAATCGGATATCTTTTTAATACGCCAACTCAGATACGCCAAGCGGAAGCCGGGAAGTAAAAAAAAAGCTAGTGGTCACCTGATTCCCAGTGCAGAGAGATAGAGATAGAGATAGAGATAGAGAGAGAGAGAGAGAGAGAGAGAGAGAGAGAGAGAGAGAGAGAGAGAGAGAGAGAGAGAGAGAGAGAGAGAGAGAGAGAGAGAGAGAGAGAGAGAGAGAGAGAGAGAGAGAGAGAGCTGCTGGAATGCAATAGCTACTCGTTGAACAACCATTTTTTTAAGTCAAAAACGGTTTACATTTTCTTAAGTTCTAGCATTCCAATGGTCAATTTCAAATATGAGGGTGGACGTTGCAGCTATCTATGAGCCCGATGGCGGTAACCCGGTTTTACCATGGTAACCCGGGTGCGCGAGGACTGCGATAACTACCTGAATATTGGTCCAAATTATATGAAACTAGGCTAAAAAAAAATGTCGGGCTTGTCGAGTTCTATTCGTCAGCAGAAAGACAGCGATTTCGAAAATTATTACTTTAATTGCGCAAGTATGCAGCGGCTGACTAGATCCAGGGCCAGGATCCAGGGCTCGATCAAGAAAATTGAGCCTATTTTTTCGAGAAATAGCTCAAGATAGATGGCTGATTTGGGACAGCCGCCGGTGCCTTCTTCGGGCGCCCCACAGAGCGTATCTGCAGGCCCGGAGCAGCCTTCTTCGCTGTTGCATGTTTTTCTTCCACGAATCTGCGCCATATCAGATGCCGCCTCCAACGGTGCGCCAATATTGTCGGGATCTTCGTCCTCATTATCAGCGATATCATTCGGCACGGCCGGATAATACGTCAGATCTTGGACCGGGATCGAAATGTACTTCTTACAAAAAGAACGCAGCTTCTTCGCTGTCAAATCTAAAACAGGTTTGCGCTCCAGTTTAAGCGCATCGCATCGACCGATGCGCCTTTTATCGATGTTGGCACAGGCGCTGGCAAGAGTTCCTTCAATAGCGCTTGACGAATCGCGTCCAGATTGCGGGACTGAACCAAGGAAATCGTTTCAGCTTCTGCATCGGGCGCACTACACAAGTGACGCATTGTGCAAACACCTTCGTTAATCTCGAAGAAATAGTAATAATAATAATGTACTCGATAAAGCGCCCTCAGAGAACTTACTCTCTTTCTAGGCGCTTTACATTTGCTGCAAAGGGAAATGCAATTGAATGGTAAGTAAAATCATGCTTGAAAAACAAACAAAATTAATAACATGGTTAGGGGTGACATGCACAGGGTCAGCATGCACATGTGGTTAGTGGCAGCATGCACAGTGTCAGCACGCGAAGAAGTTCTTCAAGAAAGAGTTCTTCGCGTACCGCGGAGGCATTCGCTTGAATTACTTAGCTAACAATGGCTCCCATCCAGTAAAGAGCGGTCGGCTGTAATCGTTGTGAACCAAGAAGACTGCCTTCACCGAATTGATTTCGTTTCAGACTCGATCTGATCCGGCGTGTACAAATTGAGCCAACGCATGGAATTGCGGACGACCGGAACTGCCTGGTTGTGGGAGTGGGCCCGGCAGAAGAAACAAGAGCACAACCTCCTTATAGAAAAGGATCGAAAGAAGCGCAAAGACACGGAGCTAGACAGATGTGGACTTGTTTATCCTGACACAATTGTCAAGCACGATGAGCAGGATCTCTGGAGGAGAGTCCTTCTGCGAAATCTCGAGGTGCAGTGTCGCATGCGGAGGCCGCATAAAGCGTCCGCATTTTTACCTTGACCACGTTCGTCATACAGGATCACTTGATTGACTCCACTGGAAAGGTCGGCGATGATGGAGTTTTGCATCATCAAGTTTGACTTAAAGTAATCGACCGACGGTCGGGTGTATCCAGAGTGAGGCAACTTCGATCTGAATCTGAACGCGGATCTTATTCGAATCTGAGACCCCCCCCGTCGCATTTTCAACAGCAATGTCATCGCCACTAATTGATTAATTCCGGCCGTCTGTTGGGAATGGTGGGTCAAGGGTGTCAGGAATGATAGCGTTCGGCACAGTCTGGTTGGGGGCGTTGCATTGAATGAACTCTTTGACAAAAAATTTCGATACAAACCTACACTGCTCAATAGCTGCGTCAAGATGCCTTTCCTTCTCCAATTAAAGTAGTCGTTCACGCTCATCGGCGGGCAGATCATTGCGCTGCAGCTGAATATCGATGCGGACGCAGGCGTCTTTCTTTGAGCGGGTTAGTCGAAATCCCGGATAGTAAAATTGAGCGTACTGACACCATCGAGATAAGGAGGCGATGCGAACATTATTGCATTCCTGGATCGAAGCGTATTCCTGGTGTCGATTTTTCCAAGACGTGCCTTGCTTGACAAAGAAATTGGATGGGGCGCCGATGTGAGCACGGAAATCCATCTTCGAGTTCGAACGTCGCTGCATGAGCATGAATCGCCGATAAGTCAGTCTGGGTGAATGCATGTTTGGGAGTAGGACGAGCACGACGTGTTGCGAACGACTCCAATGGAATCCTTCTCGTACAGCCTTGATAATGGGCTCATATCGTGGGGCGCGGATTCGCAGAAAGTAACGCACTTCAATCTGACTCAAAGAGCTAAATCAACGTCATGATGATGCCATCACATTGTTCATGTTCGCGTTGAACGGACTCTACTCTAACCGATTCCACAGCTCCTGAATACGTAGGAACTCATCGTTACCGAGTCGTTGCTTGACGCGTTCGATCGCATTCTTCTTCCGGCTCGTAGGAGCCTTCCGCTTTCGATGGGGCACCGTCTGAGCGGATCCACCAACACCAACAACCCGGCGAGGAAGCGATTTGGGAGCAGCAATAACTGTAGGCCGGCGATGCAAGTTGACTTGACTTCTCATCAAAATTTGAGCCTAACAATGCCAAGTAGTCTTACTGGATGTGTGGAGTTAAAGACGATTATATACCGTACATTAAACCGTCCATCAGTATATAAAGACTTGTATGAAAATGTTATGCAAATACATATTTACAGGCATGCACTCTCGGGAAAGTCACTGAGTGGAGGGGCGAAAGTTGCGCTTCCATACTTCGGTGAAGTGGTTTTTCTAGATCCCCAAATGGCGCGGCAACTTCAACGCTGGGCAATGTTAGATTCCCAAATGACGCTCCAATTTCAACGCTGGGTCATGTTATGTAAGGCAGTCATCGTTTCACATGAACTTTCAGATTTGAAATGCTGATGTGGCTTCAATACTGATTCTGGTTTTATATAATAGTCAGTTTTTTAAGTCCTAAAATTTTAAGTCATTTGACCTTGCATTACTTTGAAACGATGTACGGGTTGAGTAACTGGATTACCAAAGTATTTGTGTGCTTTGAGATAAACACCCGAACTTGATCATCGATGGCAATAGGTCGCATTAAAGAAATGTTCTCACCTTCTTGTACTAGCTTGTGCAAACGAGAATTGCTTATCTAAAAAAATGGTTCTACCGAGCCCAAAATAGTCAAATCATCAAATTAAAGTGGCCGGCAGCTTAGTGGTTTAGATGCTGCCATTGAGGGAACCATTCACTAATGGATTGTGAAAACGGGACAGCAAAGGATGCAATACATGTGCTGAAATTCGGATATAGCTGCTCCCATGCTTTTTTTCCTCAATCTCTCAATGTCACTCACCAGAGTGTAAAATGAAAATTTGGACAAGCCCGCTGTATGCTCCTTACATCCTTAAGATGGCCATTAAGGCTCTCCTGCCGCTGTACAAATGAGGCTGTTAAATCAGCTGATATTTATTTATTTATTTACTAGAGCTCACTCGCCCTGTGGGCTCGCTTCATCGAGTCACTCCCGGAAGTACTGGTCACATCTTGCCGCGAGACAGACGGATGTGACGGCGGACTTTCTCACTTTAATTAGTATACTGTACATAAGCCGTGTGACGTAAGTGCGCCATCTTGCCGCCTGACGTAGTTTCGTGGCTGGTGATGGACGTGACGGACGGACTTTCTCGCTTTAATTAATAGGGATTAGCGAGGCAGGGGAGGTCGAGCGGTAAATAGCCTACGCCCCCAGTCTCGGATACAGGTGTCGGGTTCAATTACTTCTTGCCTTCGATATAATGTAAGGGATTGCATAAGGACTTTTCTAGATTACACGTGAGCAGAAGACCTCTAAGACTAGCTAGTTAGCCACAGGCTGCCCGGTGACGTGACTGCTATGCCTGCTAGAGCTGCCCTGCTCCGAATCAGCCGTAAAGCCGGAAGTGCTCACGGCGCTCTGCTCGCGCTCGGCTGCTGACGTGCGGTTGCCAGCCTCTGCTGCTGCTGCTGCTGCTGCTGCTTCTGCTGCTGCTGCTGGTTCTCGCAGCTCCTCCAGAGAAGCATACCTTTTCTTTTATTAGAAAATGAAAGTCAAGACCTACGAAACGTCATGCCTTAAACGTTCCCTGTTGGTCACAACGGATTTCGATGGCCTCCTAACTTACTTTACTTAATGAAACCTCTCGTCATCATCCTTCGTACGAGGCAGTCGCCTCTGCGCGAGTGCTGATTTCGCGAGGGCAGTGAGCGGCAAATCAGTGGCTCAGCGATTGAACGACGTCCCGAGGTGCGCTCGTACTAGCGTACTTAACAGCCCGGAATGCATGAACGAACGTGAACGTGAACGACCATTCAAATGCTTTATTTTCCTTCGGCGGTCAGAATTTATTGCATCTACCCCTTAAAACCTGTGGTTTTGGAGGTCAATGAAAAGGAAACTCAAAGCTAGCAGCGTTAACTTCAGGCGCCGGCTTACCAGTAGAGGACCGACGGTTTCAGCTGAGTCATTACAATCGAAGTAGCATGTGGCTAGCACTGCGAGGTACTCAAGAAAGCAGCCGTACTTGCGTCCCGTCGGCGGTGCTCGTGCGACCTCCATCACGCTTCTTTTACTGAAGACAAATTCAATCCCATCGCATACAATGTTGTAGCCATGATTTTGGTACGAAGGGGCTAAACCTCGGTCGCGAGAGGCGTGATGCAATTTCAAAGCATTCGCAGGGAAGAGTGTGTGAGCGCTCGCGCACGCGTGTGTATGTGTGTGTGGGCGTGTGTGTGCGCGCGTGTGTGTGTGTGCGCGCGCGCGCGCGCGCGCGTGTGTGTGTGTGTGTGTGTGTGGGCGTGTGTGTGGGCGTGTGTGTGGGCGTGTGTGTGGGCGTGTGTGTGGGCGTGTGTGTGGGCGTGTGTGTGCGCGCGTGTGTGTATGAGCACGCGCGAACTTCGTACGTATCTCCACAAAGCCAAAAGACTATGCGGTCATTACGTTGTAGTTTTCATCATCGCACCCAAAGCCTAAGCTGCTTCCGGTGCGCATGCGTTAGCGAACTGAATTCACTTCATCCAGCAAAGAGTAAGTGAGCCGCATAGCTGAGTCAGGAGGGCGGTCAGTGAAGTGATTAGCGTGGAAGTAACAAGGCGGGATGGCCGGGGAGAACGTGCTGAAGTCGGTAGCAGGAGAAAATCCCTTTAGAACCCTTAACAACAATTTGCTATTTTAACCCATATAGTAATTTTTTAACTGATCATTTCAATTATATTATGCGTTTTGGAAGGGCTGGAGATTCCGTTCTAAAGGCAATCGGCCGGAATCCCTCTTTGGGCACTCAAAATGGATGTGAAGCTCGTGTGCCAATTTTGAGGGCCTGAAACTGCCGACTTGCGGCGCCAAGCTCTGCATGGTCCATTAGATTTACGCAAGCAGATTAACTTCCTTGCAAGCTATTAACAAAATGACGGTCTCGCTAAAAAAAATGACGGCCCCTCTCAAAAATAAAACGGCCACCGCTCCCGTCAGGAGCAGTATTTTGAGCTCTAGCTAAAAAGTTATGGAAAAATTTTCAAAATCCACGCCCCGAAGGCACGCCCCGACGAGGCTCCGGAGTAGCTGTCTAAAGAAATACCAGCTTATTTAACTGCCTCTTTTTTTTAGCGACAGAAGAGCTTTAAAGGCTATCACCACTGCTTGTGATGGCAATAAGGGATCGCCCGCCGCAGGATTCGAACCCACGACCTCGGGACCGAGGTCGTGAAAAGCAACCGCCTAAGACTCGTAGCCATGCCGATCATTCTGGGAAGGGTAAAGGCTTTATAAATATTCCTTATTCCGCCCCCACACTGAGAACCCGTGCTAAAGCAAACAAGAACCACGTGGCTGAATGTTAACCTCCTGAAGCGACTTACCACGACTAGAACAAAAAGGGAGGGATTGATGTTCAGCAAAGCAGCCTTCGAAGCTGATTTAAAGAGGTGAGGAATTCACTTGCAATTCTTTAACTGTTTCGAGACAGCCCGGCTCCGCCTCCTCAGACAGACCCATGGGGCGAGGGGGGGGGGGCTTTAGTTTCCCCCCTTAGCCACTCGCCTCCGTGCGACCTCGCATTAACCCCTTGGAAGTCCGGAAGCTCCCAATCAAGCATCATGTCGACTTTAAGATCCTATCGCTGGCCTACAAATCTCTTAACTCGCCAGCCTTGACCTCTCCCACCTTTCGGCTCCTCCAGTGAGCTCTCGCTCCACTCGTTCATGTGACCTGCAGTCGTCTCACGGTTCCTTCCGCTAAGTTGAAATCCTCGGGCGTTTAGTTCAAAGCGAAAGTCGGTAACTCGCTTTGGCTTCCGTCGCGACATGCAATTACTTTGCATCACTTATGTATTAGCTACATCCGCATCTGACCCGCTCAGATTGATTGATGCTTGCGTCGTTTTTTGATCTTGTGTGCTTCGCTTGCTTACCTAAGCACAGATTCCATTCGTTTTACTAACCGGTAGTCCTACTAAGCTGGGGCCCTGAGTGTTTCGTTTTTGTATGCGCTTGCATACTGGTCAAAAGCATTAGAATTAAGTGCTTTTGCATGCTTGTCTTCGCTGACACATTCCGTGTAATCAGCCATGAGCTATCGGTTGCCTCGCACTCCACGATCCAGGTCGCTGAAGCGATTCCTTACGCGAGCGGAATCTTTTATCGCTCACAGCAAGCGGTGGAGGAAGCCTACAAGGAACTTTTTTTAAAGGCTACCGTGTTATTATGGCGATGAGAGGCCTGCTGGGTGGATAGTCTACCTCTGCCGCGCAGCATCTGGGGGTGGGTGGGGAGGTGAAGTGTCTTGTTTCCGCAGGAGTTACCATTACGTCAGCGAAGCTACGAGGCACTCGTCACGTTTTTTGGGGTTAGATTCTAAAGTTACGGAGCACTTAGCTTGAGAAACAGCTCTGTAGAAGTTGTTCCTGCTGAACGAGAGTAACCTACGGGTACTGAAATTAGCAAGTCGACGATGAATCTAAACGCTCAGCCGCATCTTTTTTAGTTGCTCGAGGCAGGCGCGACATTGCGTTCGGAAGAGCGATGTTTTTTCAATGAGCTGCAAAAGTCTTCCGTTAAGCACTCTCAACTACGGTATCCTGCTGAAGTCTGATGATTGCTTGTATTGGAATCTATAAAGGGAACAGTATGCAAGAACTCGATAGGAAATTACGGCTTCATCCCTGCTCTAAGCGTTATACGGCGCAGAGCTGTCGGTCTGAGCAGGAGGTTTTTGCAGCCACTCGCCGACAGCTTCGCTGTTCCCGCAAGTGGTTCCGCCGCTCGTGCCGACGTTTCGGCGTGTTTTGAATGATTATTGACAAACCACTAGAAGCCTTGAAGTGTGATAAACGCAGAGCCGTGGGTTATGTCTCTCCCACTCCTTGTATGATGGGCCCTGACGCTGGTCAATCAAGTCTTGACAACTCCCGTTCCAAACAATGTCTGCGACAGTGGCAGCTTGGTGCAGCTTTTATTCTGGGATATGGCGCATCCGTTCAAGGGTGGCGTCTGCTTTTCGTCCTAGCGAAAGTCGTACGCGGCCAGATTTTGAAGCCGTATTCCTTAGCGCACGTTAAGCTGCCGCGTGGGCTGGCAGGAAATCGCCGGCTATGCGTAAATGCGGCATGCAAATCAGCCGACCTTTGAATTAATGCATCTCCAGGCCAACCCGACGTCCGCACTCATCCACTCCCGGATGTCATGCTGGTTTCTGCTGAAGCGCTCACCCACGCCAATGACGGTTCGCCCGACAGCCAGTGCGGAAGCGGCTGGCGCTGGAAAGACTCATAATGTAATGGGTTATAAGAAACTGTCGTCAGGAGCGACTGCTCGCCGGTGAATGTGAATGCATCGCTCGGCCGTCGTTTGTGGCCCTGTTATACTGTCGCCTACTTACGCCCCTTCCTCGCTCTAGCCCAGCGAGCAGCGTTGCTCCGAAAAATTACTCTCTATTTGAACCAGCGGAATCGATTCCCGCCGACATGACTTCGCAGTTTTCCGTCTGAGGGCTGCAAACTCCGTAATTTTAAAATCTGCTATCTACGCAGCTCCGAGGAAAAGATGCATCACAGATCAAATATTGGAATATACACACACACACACACACACACACACACACACACACACACACACACACACACACACACACACACACACACACACACACACACACACACACACACACACACACACACACACACACACACACACACACACACACACACACACACACACATATATATATATATATATATACATATATATGTATACAATTATCTATATATTTTTGATTTTTATAGCACCAAAGGGACCGAACTGCTGCTCATAGGACACCCTAAGCGTGTGGCTGGATTAAAAGGCTTTGCTGTTTTAATAGGTGATGCTATTGTGCAACCTTCACCACGTGCAGGTAATTTAGCTGTCGTGTTCGACAACTGCCTCAATTTCAAAAGCTTCATTCAGAAGACTGCCTCTACAGCTAGCCATCACATCCGATCCCTATCCAAGATTAGGAGCTGTCTCCCACAGTGGCTTGTAAAAAATTAACTAGCTCTTTAGTTCTGTCTCGGCTTGATTATTGTAATTCCCTTTTGGCTGGGCTGCCAAAGAAAGCTATTAGGCCACTACAGCGGACTATGAATATGGTTGCAAGGCTGGTCTTCAAGTCCCAGCGGTTTGAGCACGTGTCCCCTTTGCTGAAAGAGCTAGGATGGTTGCCGGTTGAGCAAAGAATACAGAGCAAAGTTCTTACGCTGACCCACAAGGCCTGCCACTGCTTGGCTCCTTCGTACCTAGCTGAACTGCTGCATCAGTTTTAGCATCTTCGTGCCCTCAGGTCCTATATGGACAAAAAATTAACTGTTCCATTCTTGCGCTGAAAGACCATTGGTGACAGAAACTTTAGCTCTGCAGGTCCTAGACTGTGGAACTTGCTTCCACAATTCTTACGCAACGACAACTACTCTCCTACTGCCGACTATGGCACATCCTTTTCAGCGGTCCTGATCTGCTACTTCTACGCTACTCACTACCTCAACTGCTCTCCTGACTCTGCTATGCTTCCCACTTTCTCTTTATTGCGTGAGACGAAGTCTATTGGCTACCGAATGCGTACCGAAAGCCGCTTAGGCTGTGAGTGCGCTATACAAAACTCTCCTGCGTAACACCCACATGGTCTTTATGACTTTGTGGAGTTACTGACGGAGATACATTACATTACAATACAACCTAATCTCCATCCAGGCGATTCAGACAATGCACAGGGCTTGGGCCCACGACCACGGGTTATCAAAAGCGAGCAACTTATCCTCAAGACAAACCAGGGCTGTAGGAAGCAGAGGTTAACCGAAGAAGCCGGATTCCCTACCCCCTTTGAATGGTGTCCAGCGGTATCCACCTGGTTCGCTCTAGATACATGTTTACCTGTCTCTCTAAAGAGGTTCAGAAGTCAACGAATGCTTATGTAAATAGGTCAAATCTATAACTAGGTCAACGAGTACATGGCGTAAGTTTTCCGCCAGCTCTGCTGACCAATTAATGAAACATTTTTTACGCTTTCACGTTATGTTTATTTGAAATCACCAGCTGGCGACTACATTATTCAAGAAGATTCCTCCGCAGGGTGTTTAACGATACGCTGTCCCTAGCTGAGGAGATAACTTCTTAGGCCGAGTCTTACTCAAAACAATGTCAAGGGCGCAGGTTCGAGCACGTTCCAGAGGCATTTGGCGCTTACTGTTTACGAACCGGACCTTATATTAGTGGTAGTTGTGACGCATTAGCGAGGAAGCGAAGAAGTCGGCGACGGAGCCTCATATATTCGAGTCTCCCGGAGCACGAGCCCGCCGCAGAGGTTGGGCTAGGCAACAGCGCTTTATTACTTTTGCATTCGCGGTCCGGCTTTTAGTTGGGCGACTGCCTTCCAGGCCTGAGGCTCGATCACATTCTGAAAGCCGCGGCATTGCTTCGGCAAGTGCTGTGCGCCCGTCAACGCCGCCGTCGTCGAGATCGATCGAATCGCTACGCTGACAGCAGCAGCTGCAAATTGGTGCTGCAGCTCGCCGCATTTAATGGAGGAGGCGACCGAGCCGAGCGCCGGCCGTCGCGACCTCGCACGCATTTTCTCTCGGCCGCTGACCGAGCTCTCAGCCGGCTTTCCATCGGCCGCCGACCGAGGGATGCTGCGGACGCCTGCCGACACCTCGGCCGCCGATGCTGTATGCTCCGAGGACGAGCACAGTGTCAAGTCAGCGGCCATGGTCGTGTACGGTGGTGGCGTGGCGCCTCTGACATTCCAGAGGCTGGACACCAATGTGGACCTAAGCAAGCCGCCAGCCAACTGGTGCCGGGCCCGGTCGCCAGTGGAGCGCAGCATTCTGCGAGCGCTGCTGGCCAAGAAGTCGCCCTTCTCCAGGTGCGACACCGCCAGATCCGTCGGCTCGACCTTTGGGTGCCGAGGCTTTCGTCGCGGCGAAAGCAGCGCTCACTGACGAATGCGCTGCGCTGTATATCGATGCTGTATGTCGATGCTCATCGATCTTCTTTGCTGATTGCAGCTTTGACATGGCCAACGACAAGCTGGAGTTGCTAGACAGCATGGACGTGATCTCCGACTCAGAGGTGCGAGCGAGGCTGATGCCTGTTATTTTGTGTCAGCAGGCGTATCCTCCTTCATTCGCCGTCACTGTGGTCACGTATTGCATCCTGTATAAGATGCTGATGTGCCATCTTTCTCATCTTCCATTGTGATGCTCTCAGGAATAGCTGAAGGCTTTTCGTTCTCCTATTGAAGGACCGGAAGCAACGGACTTACTAAGTATGGGCAAACGTAGCGCCTATTACAACAAAAATAGTAGTACATTTGTATGGCAGCACCAAAGATCTTAATCTATTTCTAGGCACTTTACTTATGCTGCAGAGGAAGCATGGTTACATGGTTAGTGGTAGCATGCTTAGTGACAAGCATAGCATGATTAGAAGGTGCAGAGGGTCAGCGTGCAAATATGGTTAGTGGCAGCATGCATAGTCAGCACGAGTGAGCACACAAAGGACGAATCATGTGGACCCGCTAAATGTGTGACTAATAGATGTTTGTAGCTTCTTTTTAAATGGCGTCGTCAGGGGATGTTGTGATGCCAGTCGGAAGTGAGACGCACCACCCCTTCTTCTGACGCTAATTAGCCTTGACGAACTAACCTCAGAGACCTTTTATTTAGTGCATAGGTTCCTAAAGCCTGAAATTCACTCCCGACTGAGGTCACGACACCATCTGACTTGGCTGAAAGCCTACCGAGTTGGTTTGTTCCAGCGGTTAAGGTGCTAGCCCCGACCAAGGTCTGGCTAAAGTTCTCTTGGGCGCCATACAAATGAACTATATTTATATTTATCCGTTTTGTGTGAATTGTCGTGTGTGCCTGTGCTACCGACTCTGTGCTGGTTATCACTAACCGCACGATGCTTTTCCAGCAGGTCCAAGTGCCTAGAAAAAGATTTAGCTTTCTCGGGGAGCCATAATTATAACCATAATGTCATAATTATATTCCCGTTTTGAATTGTCATGCTCGGGTTATTGGGTCTTCTCACGTTATTAGGCATTCCCCATCGTAGCATGTGGCTTTTTACTTTCAAAGCTTTTAGCCAAAAATCTCGTGCATCTCTGCAGCTCTACAAAGCCACTAAGACTGAGTGTGTGCTGCTGTAGCCTGCTCAAAGCCTACGCAATATGTCTACGGTAGCCAGCAAACTTCATGTCATGGAGTAAGAAAAAACTGAAAAGCATGCCAAGATCAGAAAGTTGAAGGAGTAAGTAGCACAGAAGTAGTTGCGTAGAACTGAGTCAGCAGTAGGAGAGCAGGTTTTCGTCTTCGTGCAAGCATTGTGGACACGTGAGTTCCACAGACTAGGGCCACAGAGTAAAAGCTTATGCCCGCTATCAAGAAAGAGCTAATTTATTTTCCTGATTGGACCTGGGTGCACGGGAAACTGAAACTAATGCAGCAGTTCAGCTATTGATAGTAATGCATTTGTAGAGACCGCTCAGAGAATCTTTCTGTGTACGAGACATGCTGTAAAGGATGTATGACGGCAAGTGATCAAAGAGCTGAGCTACGATGTCCACGTGGGTCAGAATAAAAAATTTTTGCAGTGTAAAAAGTAAAGCCCAACTGATCCGACAGTTTCTTTTATATATTAGCAGAAGAGCCGTAGCGGAGCTGTCACTCCCTTGCAATCATACGGGATTGTCTGCAGCAGTACTCGAATCCATGCCTTGGGTCATGAATCCCGAGCACCTCACCCGAGCACCTGGGCTATGTATGACCCAGGGGCAAACAATTCAGAAGGGTGATTCAATAGCCTCATTTATATTTCGGTAGAAGAGCCTTAATGGTCATCGCTTGCTGCAGGTATTAGCAGGACTCGACCGAACTACCTTGTCGCAAAGTGCCGGCACCTAACCTTTTCTCTGCCGATAAGACCTTGGAGCAATTCATCAACCGGGAGCCACCAACATAGTATAGCAAAAGGGATGCTCGCCTGAGGTATTTGATTTTTAAATCAAACCTAGAAGCCGTATGTAGTACGTACTCTCCTGGGTCTTAGCCCAGGAGATAATGTGCTTGCTCTTCAGGATCCAGGTCGTGGGTTCGAGTCCTGAAGTGGGCAATCCTTTATTGTCTACTGCAAGCAGCGGCGATAGCTGTGAAGGCTCTTCTGCCGAT
Source organism: Cristatella mucedo (assembly GCA_009760855.2). Lineage (NCBI taxonomy): Eukaryota > Metazoa > Bryozoa > Phylactolaemata > Cristatellidae > Cristatella > Cristatella mucedo. Next base: position 2,197,595 of record WPIO01000005.1, read on the forward strand.
ATAGAAATGAGGCTGTTAAATCAGCTTACCTTTAACTGTCGATGCCTAAAAACCTTTTTGCCAGCAGTGTCAGTATTGCCATATTAGTGTAACTTGTGAGTGAATTATAGAGTATATATAAATATAGAAACATAGAGTGAACCCTGAGTTAGGAGGGTCCTATGTAGTCATAAGGTAAGTCTAATGGACAGGGATCGAGCATGACTTGTATGGTGGCAGTCATCTGACGAGCTTTTTAAACCTAGTGTAAGAGTACAATGTCACTTATTTTAGCCGTAATGTCAGGTTTCCTTTGAATAGTTTTTCGGTTTTGTCGTCACTTAGTTTAGCAAAGTTAGCCGACAACCAGTACTACCTAATGTCTTGTAGGCTGTAGCTCTGTTAATCGACAACTGCAGTGGACTGTAAGGGTTTGAATAGTAAGAGCGCGTGAGTGTCGTTTGTGCAGAGGTGGATACCGTGGATCTGAGCTCTTTCCTGTAGAGGCATATTGTAGATGAAGTACTGAAGGGGACCGAGAACAGACCTTGTGCAACTCATCTGCTGACGAATCTGCAAGGTGACACGTGACGTCGACAGCTGTGATTGACAGCACATCAAAGTCTTATTTGCCAGGTCAACCACAGTTGTAAATCATCCGTGAAGCATTGGATATAAGCTTTGGCCGATCGAAAGTTTCTGGCTTAGCCCCATGCTTGTGCTACATAGGACGTCATTAGTAATGCAGAAGTGGTTTCAGTAAAGCGATTTTGCTTTGAGTCTCAACTGGAATATTCCTGATAAGCCATTCTTATCTGTATGTGTCCACTAACTGATTAACGACACTCACTTCGAGAATTTTTGACAGAGCCATCACAGCTATTTGTTCTGTCTGCCTCATCTAGAAGTTACATTTCTGTCGGACCATGGATGTTTATGAGATCGTGCAAGCATATGGAACTTGACAGGACATAAGATCTGCATCTCCGGAGAACTGGGTGTCCTATATGTATATTTCTATGCTGTTAGTACCATGTCACTCTGCTATGCACATAATAACTTCTGGAATACTTTAGTTGAGTTATGGCGCCGAAGTGTCTGCCGTCCTATGAGGATGATAAACTTGACTGCTTCCATAGAGCTGGCATTCATTGCTTAGCAGCTCTTGGATAGTTAAAAACAGGATAATTGGACTAATAAGTTCATACTTAATATTGCCGGGTTTTCAAATGACTGTTTACTATTCAGTTGCAGGACAGTTCTCTTGAATTTGACTGCTTCAGCACTGATTGTGTTGCTGAGCGCTCCCAATGCACTTCTCTTGCGCAGAACATTAAGAAACTGCTGAAGATGCCATACAGCCAAGCCCCGGTGAGCCTGATGGTACATCGTGTCGGCCGAACCCTCCTTTTGGACGACTTCGACGTGCACAGGCATCTGCTGCGGAGGCAGCGTGAGGACTGGCAATGGCTTAAGAAGTTCTATGCAGACTTGATGGCTGAAGCCGAGCAGCAGAGGGCTTCCACTGCTGCTGGAGGCTCACAAGACTTATCCGATGCTGCTGCAAGGGATTCAGAATCGTCGGCATCCTACTACCGAGGCAGCAGTGCGCCAAAGCCCACCACTACCAGACCATCTCACCCAAAGCGGAGGGGACAACGCGCTGATGACCGCAACATGCTGTCGAAATTCCTGTATTACAGGTAAGGGTTGACTGATCTTGTAAATTGCTGTTGTAGCCAGCTGACCACCTAACAAAATGCATGCTGATTTAAACTTTAACTTCTTTAACTTTAACTTTAACAGCCTTTTTTGTATAGTGGCAGAAGAGCCCTTAAGGCAGTCACCACTGCTTGCAGCAGCAATAAAGGATCGCCCACCACAGGATTCGAACCCACGACCTCGGGACCGAGGTCGTAGGGTAAAGCAACCGCCCTACCCAGTGGGCCATTACGACTCTCGGTGCTCATGTCCTGTAAAGACAAACGATTAAGATGTCACAGCATCCATAAGCAGCTAAAATGTTTTACTTATGCTTATGCAGCATCGGTTTGGCTTTCTGGATTATGAACTTTTTGTTGTATCCTCTTTATTTCAGTTCTCATGTTTTTTAATCATTTGCCTTTTGTAAACCTGCTTGAATCGTTGCAAAGCAATGCTCGGCGCACACCTCAACCCTAAATAAATGAGGCACGTCTAAGCCAGCTGTTGAGGCGTGTAAGGATCTTACCTGCTAATCATGCTCTAGCAACGAATTCCGGGGCTTTCCAGCCGGATAAGTTAAATACTTAAACAAAGTCTTGATATGACTGACTAGACAAGTAGCCAGCCAGATGAGCCCTATGGATCTTGGACAACCAGCCGGCACATAGTCTTGAACCAGGTTGCTAGGCAGGTCGAAGACTAATCCTCTCGATTCTTGTAAGCTGTCATAAATTGTATTATATTCTCTGTGACCCCATGAAGATCCTTCAGCAAAATATATGTCAATGTTTTGAACATGCAGCATAAGTCGACAAGTGAGGCCACCTTATTCAGAAGGGGTCTACAGTGGCACCTGCCAACGAGCAAATTACAACATTGCCTCTTCTCACTAACTAATGCATAAACCGTTTCATCATAAAGCATACTAGACAGGCTCTGATTACAGCACCATTATCCAGCTGCATTGTCACGGAGCAGGCTGTATTTTCAATAAAGCATTCAAGACTAAGCTCACAGTAAGCAATTACACCAATATTTCAAAGCAAACTCTGAAGATGTGGTTATGGAATCAGCTATAGACAGTCATATGGCATGATCTCGGCAGTCAGTTTAGGTCTGCTAGTAACCTGCCGATCTGTTTCTTTGTTTAGCATTAGGGTATTAGTTAACATCTGGAATGAACCCCTGCAAGGCAGGAATTCAGGCATTCCATTGCTGTGCAACCATCCTACAAATAATAAGAGTGGGCAGTTGTTAAATTGAATGACATGCGATCTTGTAATCTTTATAAGTTGGTGGAATATTTCAATAACGAAAGTGCTGTGAGCAAGGATTCTTCTTATGGACTTTAGGGGACGCCACGTTTCAAGTTTGAGGGACTCACAGCAGTGCAGCCTTGGCCTGCCTGCGGTCTACTGCTGCTCAGTGATCTTTGAATACCCCATTCGATTTTGAAGCCTCTATGACTCAATCTAAAAATCACAACCTCTGATATACCTCTTCATGCTCCCTCGATCGTAGAAAAGCACTTGTTGTTTGTCACTACTAAAATTATGTCAGGATCACTATCAGAAGAATGCCCATGCACTCTAATGTGCCAAGTTGTCTTGACGGAGATTTGAGAAAGCCTAGTGTCTGCTTGCCTAACGAATGGCGATCCTTAAAATACATCAGCCGCATTTGAAGTCCATCAATTTTCATTTTGAGGGGGTTGGCATGTCCAGTCAATGTGCTTGTGTGTTAGTACATAGACGTCTACGACTCCCGGGGACCAGATTTATGTTCCCGTTTGTGGGCATTAATTTATTAAGTAGGCATATTACTGTTAGTTGGAGAATTACTCAAACTTGCACTTCTGTCAGTCAGACTGTCGAACACTTATGGTACCGAATCGGCATAATGCAGGCCGACTGCGAATCCACGTCCTGCTCTATTTATGAGTGTCAGCCAATCAGCCGCGTGTGGTGTTACGCATGGCAACCAGCATTTTGTATTCCTTGCTGTCTACCTTTTCACAGCAGATTGGAGAAGAGCATGCGCTAGTACGAACTGCTGGTGCTGCTCCTATAGGAAACATGACCTTTACTTTGTCGTTGCTAGCATACAGTCCGCCGAAGAGACTAGTGCTGATCAGCAGAAGTCAGCAATCGCTCCACCGCAACTGCTTCATGCACTGGACGCCGCTGTTAAAGGAACCGTGATGCCACCAGACATCCACCACGAGCCGGCTCTTGGACGAGCTGGAGAAGCAATGTCTGCTTCAAGCCAGCCTGACAAGGCAGAAGAGGTAAATATTCGATGCTGCTGCTGCAAATGAAAACCACCAGCAACGTTCGTGTTACAAAGATGGTAGTAATGAAGAGTTTAACGGTAATTGAATGTGCAGCGTCTTGTCTTTGCAACTCCTGTATCCAGCCCTCTGTCGATATTTTGGCTGCTGGAACAAACTGAGAAATAAAGTCCCTCCCACTTAATAAGTGTTGCTGAACATGACATCGTTAATGTTGAGGCTTGCTTTAGCAACTGATTATTTTGTCAAGTCCATGCTGTAAACATAGAGGTCTGCATTAAGACATGGTAAGATGATCTGTTGGCAGGACTCAGGGAACAGCAGCTTTCAAAGAACACTCGTATGGAATTTTGAGGACATTAAAATGCTCATCGGCACAGACCTGCCTATATTTGGTGGTGGATCCCAGCCAGCTGTAAGCCTGCGGCTTCGGTAGGTAGCATTTAGCAGCGAGGTAACTGGAGCATGAGCGCAAAACCGGAAGTAAGCTATGTAAACATATTTGACTGATAGACCATGTTTGTACATCTGTCGTTTGCACTATGTGAAGTAAAGTAAAAGGTTGGGTGATTTAATTCAACTGCCTCACGTGTATGGCAGCAGAAAGACCTTATAGGCGATCGTTCACCCTAATCCCCCCCACTTGCAGTGGGCAGTAAAGGATTGCCGTCAGTCGGAACTGAACCAAGGACGTGATCTTTTAAGTGCGAGCAACTTACCTCTATGTGTTTATTTCGTATTTGTAGCCGGATTCTTGTTGCTAGCCAGATGCTCCTAATTTTATGCCAGGCAGCCAGTTATGGACAGCTAGCTTGCAAAATAACATCTGATCAAAATAAAATATCTGATCTTCATATATGCAGGCAACACTTATACTTTTTCTGAGCCTGTTTGCCAGAGCGAGCACTAGGGTAGTCTCACCAAATGCAATTTGGCCTATCACTGCGTTAGGCCTCTAGAGAACACGGGGTATTACGTTTTCACTGCTCAATTGCAGTTTACCAGGGGTAGCATGCCACCATTTGGACCAGGGGTAAGGTGCCCGTCTTTAACGACCAAGGTCGTAGGCTCGAGCCCTGAGGCGTACGGACAGTGCCTGGATAGAGATTAAGTTCTCTTAGGTTGCTACACAAATGAGTTATAATTTTTGTATAGTTTATGTGAAAACCTGTGTGGCCAAACTAGTCCTCCCGAGGTCAGAGTGGTTCCTTGCAGAAGAAGTGAGAAAATTGCAAGGTATTTTTAGGTTCTTTGATCCATACTGCTGTGGATGATCACTCCTACTAGGTATTTACAAAGTACGTAGCCGACTGAGTCAGTCATTGTCTATTTTAGTTATGAATTTAAAGTCTGCTCTGCATCGGTAATAATCTCTACCAATTGTGTATGATACCACTACTTTTCTTCCGAATAGCTTGATAAATGAAACTCGGTTGACAGTCTTTAATAGATTGCCAAATCTGACCAGGGATTTTTCCTGCTTTGTGCAAAGTCGAGAGTGGATCCCAGACTGTAGCTAGACCCAGACCTAGGCTGGTCCAGCCCTTATAACCTGATCAGTTAGGCATTTTATTAAGGTAGGCTTGGAGTGATGATTGCTTTGCCTGAGCCTTACATCTGACAATGGCTATTCTAATGCTCAAACCAGTATCCTGAGCCAAACAGCTTTTTGAGCCGAACCAGTTTCGTGTCACATTCGTTTGGCAAAAGCCTAACTGCTATGGCTGGCCGATCCTGCACCTCAACGGTTGTGGGTTGCCATGTTTTGTGATTTGCTTTGGGCATGTTAGAGAAAGGCGGCCTACACACAAGGACCGTAACGTATCCTGTCCATGTCGTCTGGCAGTCAGGTGTCATCCCAGGAGACTTTTCAGCTCTGGAGTGTTCTCCATTTATACAGAGTTTGTGGAGAAGGTAATTTGGGTCCACGGCATCGAGTGTCACTTCTGGGCCGTTGACACCCTGCTGTGCTTGGCATTTCGGTCCTGGATGTTGACAAATTTCTTCAAGGCCAAGCGATTATCAAACCGAACTTAATTTAGTAAAGCTTAAATGTCCGAATGGAACAAGTGACTTGGCTCTCCACATTGTCTATGCCATAGTAGGCTATGCCATGGTGCGACCATCGTCAAGTGCTCGTAATGGCTTGTCTTGATCCCCCACAGGCATGCAGACATATGCTTTGTAGGCCTCCAATATCTCAATAGGCTATCCTTTCACAGAACTGCTATGTCCTCACGAATAGCAGAATGCATCTTTCGGGTTCAAGCAACTTCGTTATGCCAAATCAATCAAATATGCCTATTCACTATTCTCTGAATTTTCAATAGCATAAACTAAAATGTTTGTTTAAGGCTCCAGCACTGATACACTTTTACAGATACTTCTCTTAGGAATACTTGACTATTTCCACCTAAACCTCACTAGTTTGGGTAGCAGCTGAACGAATGCTATATTTGCATAGCTGCCGTCTCATTGTACCTAACAGCAAAACCGTAGAGTTTCATAAAAGCCAAGTTGTTATGGAACCATTACTATTGTGAATTTATTTTAGGCATAAGGGATTAGGAAAACGCATCTTGTGCCCATGACAGCTTGGAAATCATGGTTGTTATTTAGGATTTTTAGTTATGATAAATAATGTTAAATCCCATCCTGAGATATGAACCTGGTTTGACTAGGCTGACGTTAATAATGTATTGTACAACATCCTAAAAGAACTAATCTCTATCCAGGCGCTTGGCAACTCACTGCAAAAGATTAGATTACCAAGGGTGGTAACATGCATGCTATTAAGCATGCCAAGACAAACATGCTTGAGCCAACATGCTAAAGCAAACATGAAGGCACTCATTTACATGCATATCTGCTTCTGAAAATTGCATCTATTCCTATCACTCAGTCGTCTGGCTCTCTTTCTCTCTTCTATTTTGTGATTTGTGTGACAAGCGTAAAAAGTAACGTGTCTTCATTCCAGTTTGACACCTCCAGTCGGAACATCAGTTAAAATAGGCCATGTTCTTGATGCTGCTATGTAATTCGATTCAATGTACTGCTTCCAGGCAGCATGAGTTTTTTGATGAGTTGGTGTCATTTTAAATTTGGCAGTGACGCCTCAACACCAATAAATATCCTGACTGGACTGGAATACTGGCTTGACAACTTAATGTGTAACGTTCCGGAAGTTGCAATGTGCTATCACCTAAACGGTATTGTGCAGGTGAGAAATTGTAAAATGTTTATATCTGCTTTGCCCCTAGTAATTTGAAGTGTATGTATCTACTGTTTTGGGTTCATAGAACTAAATGGATGCTAGTACAGATGGATGCCAACATTTATTTCATATCTCTGCAGCTAGTCACAATGAGTGTTCGAAAAAAGTATGTCACCATAGGTGCACATATTTCATGCAATGTGCCAGGCACGTGCAGAAGCAACTACTGCTCAATCACCATTTCCAATGCTCACTTGGGCCTAATCGACCCACACAGATAAGAAGGAAGTATTTTTGTAAATGTAGACGGACTTTGAGGCAGATATGATGTACCGAAAAAGCTGCAGGTCTCAAGATTTTAGCCAATGATCTTTGACACGGGATGCTTGTCTTTTAACCAGACCACAACACAAGACCTATCTCGTAAGTAGTTACAGTCAGCTATGACCAGTAAACATGCAGAGTGCTCTGTGCATACATAGACTGGTCGAACTCGGGCTCATCAAACTAAGATGTATAGGTATTGTTTGATGTATACCTTTGCTACACGAAATGATGCCAAGGCGTTTGCCTGGCTTTTGAATATTTGAGTTTGACTATGCCGATACGATACGATACGTCTTTGTTCGTTTCTGTGTATCGAATGATCGCGCTTGCTCTATCTCTATCGCAGCAAAGCTTGCTGCAATATTACTTGATGGGATAGGTGCAGAAGAGAGCAATCATGACTGTTCTGAATTTTGCCTGCAAAAGACATCAGCATTCGATTGGACTATGCTAGAAGTGTCATGCTGTTCAGAGTTCTAGAGCTAGAGTTCTAGAGCTTTGACTCTGTACAGCAGAAGAGCAGTAATCTAGATGGTCAGTACTCTTAGTGCTGTCAACTAATCGCTATCCTTGATCTTGCCAGGGCATTGGCATGTTATTGCCACGTTTCTTTAACCAAGTTCCAGTGGTCAAAGGCTAGTTCCCGCCGAACCCCGCCATACTCCGGCCACGCTGCTGCTCGCCATGCTGCCGAGCTAGGGTAAGACGAGCGGCCGTCAGGTTAAACCTCTTTATAAAAACGCATGCGCCAACAACAACAGGGGAACTAGACAAGTCTACAAGGAGGGTCCTATACACAGTACACTATGGGGGCGCAAGACGACACAGCAAGCGCGAACAAACGTGCTAGTTGGGGTCAGTCGGCTTCTGCAGTCCTGTCGTTGTACCCACTCCTAATCCAACAGTACAAGCTTACGCCGTCCAAAACCCGGCTGGCCGAGTAACTGCTTGGCTAGTCCGAGTCGACAACTACCACAGTCGCAAACTTCCACCGAAAGACGCCAACACACGGGGGGGGGGGGGGTCACGAACACGCTACACGGGGAACGCGGAATATACACGTCAACGAGCGAGCTATCCAGCTCCGTTCGGGCCTTGGGTACTCGTTCCCTTTCGTGCGTGGCAGCATCGCCGGAGCACGCCTGCACGAATCCAGGTGCATAACTCGGCGAGACCGGGAGCCTCCAACACCACGACTTACTTGGCCAACTTCCCGTACCCAAGAGCCCCAGTGACCTGTCGTCACCACACATCCGGCAATGCATAGGTCCGACCCCGGCCTAGCCGGTGACCCTCATTACAGCAGCCTGGTCCCAGCCAACCGAATCCATCCTGGGTACATTTCTATGCCCCCAGCTTAGTTAAAAGGCGAGTCCCACACTGGTATTGTGGCACGACCCATGCTGCTAAAGTGCCCAATCCGTGTCATATGGTGGCACGGTTTAACCCAATCAGTAATGTGCATTTCTTGGGTGGTTAAATAAGGCCTGCACCGTTAGCTATCATTGCTCTCTCGACGGGATCCAGCACCATTTTTTTCCTCACCTTAATCGTTCGAGCCCTCAGAATTTACATTAGCTGTCTAGAACTTTAAATTTATAGTCTTGCATACATTAAATCTTGGATAGGAACTAATTTTCTGAAACTTCTGACAAGGCACATTGCTCCTTATTTGAAAAAAAGCTAAACGTATTATCAGCATCAACTACTAGTGAATCTGTAATTGGTGGAGCAGTGTTGAGATCTTGCATTTAGTATTTGCAATCTTAGTGTCATATTTTCTGGTGCCCTCTGATTTTTGAAAGCTTTATTCAGAAGAGTGCTTGTTTGGTCCATCATCATATTCATGTTTTCTCTGTCTCTCTCTTGCTTCTCTGTTCAGAATCTGGGTTGCTTACCTTAGTGGCCAGCTCCTCAATTACTAGCTGAACTGTTACACCAGCATCAGTTTCCTTTTGCTCTAATATGCACTCCTGATAGTAAATTGGCTGTCTCATTTCTTTAAAGGTCTTTGGAAATACATTATTTTGCTGTTCAGGCCGTAAAGTGATAACTAACGTTTATCATTCTTACTTTCGACATCTTTCCTGATTCGCCCACTCGAAACAAGGAATTTTTCCAGATGCTCTCGGCTGCTACTTCTGCTGCCTCTTACTTCAACCGTCATCTATCCTTGTACTCCAGTCAATCAATCCCATGTCACCGTTTTTTCTGTCGCAGGAGATGTAGGCTTCTGGCAACTGGTCAGGCATAAGCAGCCACCTGGGTTTTGAGCTTTGTGCTGTAGACATCTCACCGTTGTAACCACTACTTAGTCGTCATTGCTCAGTGCAGTTACAGACAAACGGGTACACCCGTGCATCACATTCACACAATACATGCATACACTAGCATTCAGAAGTGAGTGCTCATGCCGGAATTGACGATTTCCTGCAGAATCTCACAAAAATGATGATACAATAGCCCCTATAACGTTCAATTAGAAACCGTGATCTACTTCTCAAACTAAAACCACCGTGAACCAACAATGCATGACCTCCATAAACGAAAAATCAAGAAAGTATGGCTGTTTTGCCCTAAAAAATGACGTGAACAGACAATATTCTCGATCTGTAATGGCAGTACAAAAGAGCTTGGAGGTATAGAAATGGATAGCCCTGAATACAGGCTGAATTTTGACGTTGATATCGTGTACCGGCTACCGGAAGCAAGCCTTTATCTTTTACTTATGTCTTTTTGGGGCAAACCAACCTTGCTTTCCTGGCCCCTTCCATTTAATTAGTAGATTCACTTTGGCTTTAGTTTCAAAGTAGATCTACTGTTTGCTATTTGCACTTTTGAGAGGTCTTAGTACCTTAAGTTTTCCGTGGAAGTGCCTTTAGTTTTGCAAGAATCTCCAGTACATAGTCAATTCCTGTGTACGTTACTGCTTTTGTCAGGCAGCAGAGTAGACGTGAGGTGGTGCTGCACGACCTGTCTGCCGCCTGTGCTATTGGTTAGTGCCTTTGGCTCCTGCAGGCATGCAACTGGGCTAGCTGTTTAGTGCTAAGGCTGGTGCTCTCAAGTGCCTCTTTATTGCAGCAATACGAAAAGATTCGCACTGAGGACCTGCCTCGCTACAAAGGCTCTCAGTTCTCGCCAAAGCGGATTACAGACGTTGCCCAGAACATTCTGTCCTTCCTTAAGTCGAAGGCAGCCAGAGAAGGCCATACGTACTGGCTGTACAAAGGTAGGTAGCCTGGCCACATATTGTAGCTCCTTCATACTGCAGCCATGCCGCCTCACACGGTGTCTGCTGCCACTCTCTGACCTCGTGCTTTGTGCGTATCTTCATTCAACAGCATTCCATATTTGCAGTTTTAATAATAACGATACTAATAATAAGCGATTGTATATCACCCTAAGAGAACCAAATCTCTATCCAGGCTCTGTACAACTCACTGCAAGAGAAGCAACAGCCAAGGATTAGTAACACATGAGGTGTCATGTTTAGACAAGCATGCATAAGCATGCAAGAAGACGCTCAGGACCTCCGGTCGGCAGCTGCTCTGATTAGTAAGATGCACTCAATCAGTCACAGGTAAGCATGAGAAGCACACGAGAACAAAAGAGCCAAGTTACCTGTAGCACAGGGAAAGTTGAGCCGAATAGGTCGGGTCTTCAGCTGAGACTTAAATGATGCTTTGTCAATGCAGGTGATGATAGAAACCGGAAGTGGCCTGTCGGTTCATACGAACTGAAGGCCTGATTGCGAAAAGATTTCAGTTTAGTCGAGAAACCCACCGATGTGACGACTAAAAGACTGAAAACTTACGAATGTGGGGTGCAATAATAATAATAATAATAATATAAAAATAATAATACAATTGATAAAGCACCCTCAGAGTTTTCAATCTCTTTCTAGGCGCTTTACATTTGGTGCAAAGGGAAATGCAATTGAATGGTGAGTAATATCATGCTTGATAAACAAACAACATGAATAACATGGGTGACATGCATACGGTCAGCATGCAAATGTGGTCAGTGGCAGCATGCACAGTGTCAGCACTCATAAGCACATAAAGGATGAATCACAGGGACCCAATAAATGCTGTCCTAAATAGGTGTTTTTAAGTTCTTTTTAAATGTGGTCAAGTCAGGGGATGTTCTGAAACAAGTCGGGAGAGAGTTCCAGGCTTTGGGAGCATACGAACTAAATGCACGGTCTCCAAAGGATTTGAGGTTTATACGAGGTATTGGTAGACTGTTGAATTCCGAAAAGCCGGTGGTACGATGCTTTGCCTGGTGGGGGAGTAGATCTGAGAGATAGGCTGTAGCCAAAGAATGAAGGGACCTAAAAGTGAGCGACAAAACCTTGAAGTCGATCCGTTGCTTGACTCGTAGCCAGTGCAGGTCGGCGAGAAGTGATGTGATGTGGCAAATGCCGAGCTCACGACAGACAAGCCTAGCTGCGGAGTTTTGCACCAGCTGCAATCGCCTGATTGCACATGCCGGTAGGCCAGCAAGCAGTGAGTTGCAGAAGTCGAGACGGGATGTCACGAATGCATGGACCAACTTGGACGTGGTATCCTTATCTAAACAAGCCCGAATTTTAGAAATGCAAGAGTGCTCTGCAGGGCAAGGAGTTGAGATAGATAGGCTGGTGCAAGCGACCGATAGGCTAGCGGAAAGACCTTGAAGTCGATTCTAGGCCTGATAGGGAACCAGTGAAGGTCAGACACAAATAGTGGAATGCGGCAGCTGTGCTGTCGACAACAGACCAGACGAGCTGCTTAGTTTTACACCAGTAGCAGCCGAGGGAGTACGGACAGGCCCGGAGTTCTGAACACGACGTCACTAACGCATGAACTGTTATCCATGTGGTTGCTGACGTTGGTTACCATGAAACAGCACTCGCAGGTATGGAGTGTATTGAGGACCTGGGCTGCTTGCTTACCAAGGACACTGGAACCAGTTCTATCATGCAGCCTGCGACTCTTAGGTTGTTTATTTGGCCGAAAACCGAGCCCTTCCTCTCGAGGTGATAGAGAGATGTCAATTAAAGGGCTGGCCACATTGTGCCTCGTTGCTTCTTGCTTTAGCCCCATTTTTCTGTCAGCCGGCTTGCAGCTCCAGTACATTATAAGGAAAACCCAGGAACGTGCACTCTGTGAGGGAGGGCAGATGGGACAAGCTGATAAGGCAAGCCCCGTATTAGTATTTTTATTGGCTACTCATATCTGCCTTCTGAGCGATGCAGAATACAGTGGTTGACCGTTCTGTAGTAGTTGGCGATAGACCCGGCTCGGCTGTCATGGCCTGTCACTAAGTGCAACAAGCCCGGCAGATCTGCTACCGGATCAGGCTCACTCAGCCCTGGGCAACTACCAGGTGTATCAAGCTAGATTCCCTCCCGAGGTTTGACTCGCATGATTCTGTTGGGTGTTTGATAGGCAGGTACACGGCATGACTGGCCAATTCAGTCTACCAGATCCCATCGTTGAACCGTTGCCTAAAAAACGGTCTAAAACACATCCAATGATCTATGCTACGTCTACAAATGTATGTTACTACTGGTAGTCCCACACTTAAGCGTTCTGCTAAGAGCATATTAAGTACGATCAAACTAATCAAATGTAATGCAATGTAAAAATGCACATCCAGAAGAAGCACTGGGATGGATTTGGTAAATCTGTATTAGATGGGACCATAATTGTAAGGCTTGAGACTAAGTGAGTTTGTGTCTTCGTCGATAGCTTGTTGCAAAAGCAGAACTGCTCCCGTGAACAAGTGACACTCGTCGGCTAGTTGGATCGCCATAAGCAACTGGGCATTCAAGAATGGAAAACCATACTACAGTAAAAAAGTTCACAAGTTTTCATCTTCGTTGTGATTGACGTTTTATTTTTGTACGATGCAGACTAATCTTAGTACTGTGACGTTTCTGTCTTTAGCTAGCCAGTTGCCAAGCACAATCCAAATGCAAGTGTCTATTGTAAATGCACTAGTCTAAGATAATAGACTGCTGGTAGCTATTGAAAGTCGCCTTATTTGTGGAATCATCGTGACATGATAGCTTCATGCACGTCACAGCTGCTTCTGTATGAGAATGCGTGCATCGGTGCCGTGCCGTTGGTGTATCTGTTGGGCACTGTTTGCTTGCTTGTAGAGGGAAATGGTGAGGTGGTTAAGCTGTACGACCTAACGTCACTATGTGATACAGTAAGCGACGCCAAGCAGAATCCATTCACCGCTCCACTTGGTATGCTGCTTTATCGTGTGGCAAGAAACATGCTGCAGCAGCAATCTCACGATAGTCACAAGCCCAAGAAGGTGCCCATCATCTGCGGACTGCTGGGCAACTGTCTGCTGTTACTAGACCCGGAGCATCACCCACAGGTACGTGTCAAAGCTGGCTGTTTGTAGTGTGCAGTATCTCACTCAATGGTGGCCCAGCTGCTCTAGCCGTAGCAACAGCAACAGCAAAACAGCTGCAGCAGCCCTAACGAAGCAGATGCCATGGCTTCAGCCTCATCCTCACCATATTTTGTGCTTAACTTCTGCTTCTGTTAGAAAACATTTTGTGTTTGTTTTGACCCAGGTAATGATTCTGAGCAGAAGCTGTTACTTTGAAGCTATTTAGGAGTTGGAACCGTGTTCTGTAAACTTTAGATATCAGGGCTCGAATGTGTCAGTTTATGTACATTTAGTACCGCAACTAATAATGCAATAGAGGTAAGGCAAATTTTGATGCTGTTGAGGCTACTTGAGCCTGTGTAGTGATTTCGCGAGTGATGCATTTAGCAGCGATATGTAGAAAATGATTGCTGAAAGATTTCAATTTAGAATGAAAAACAGCAAGATGACTGGAAACCATGCAACAGATGGTGTGAGCGCTAACTGGACAAGCAGCAAGGTCGAATGAATAGGCAAGCAAGTGAAGCAACATGAAGATCAGAGAAGGGATCTTGAAGTTGATTGGATGCTTGAAACGGAGCCAGAAAAGCTCAGAGAGAAGAGATGCGATGTGGCAGCTACACAATTAACGACGGATCAGCCGAGCTGCTGAGTTTTGCACCAGTTGCAGACGATTAAAAGGCGTAGGCCGAGAGTCCTGAGTAAAGGGAATTGCAGTGGTGCTGATGCAATGTCTTGCAGGCATTAACTAGTTTGGCTGTTGTACCCTTGTCTAAACAGGCTCTGATTTTTTAAATAATCCTCGGTTGAAAGTGGGTAGCGCAGTACTCAAAAACTGACAAGTACGATGATGCTGCCGCATTGAACTGCTTATGTTAGTAAACACTATTTTGCAACATAGGTAGCTTTTTGCTGCTGCCGTCGGAGAATGTTTGCCGTGTAACCATATGACCGGTGTCCCGATGCTGGTCTTTTCTGTTTTCTTCTTTTCCTTTTCCTTTCTTTCATCTCTTTAGGAGGCCGCCCCATGGCTGCGTGAGCATGTTCATGGCATCTGATTTGCTCGAATTCTGCTCAGAAATCTGCTGGCAATGCCCAGTGGCTCGTTCATCGCTGAGCTGAAGGTCACCGTTTTGGTGGCTCCGTGATTATCTCGAGAGGGCTTGTCGACTCCCTTGTGGGCCCCCACTCACTTTTTATATGCTCTCCATCGTGAATGGCGGTGCTAAATGCCCTGCTTCCCTTGTCGACTGCTTGCGCAGCTGGGTCTGTTGACGCATTGGCAGGTGGTCACGGCCGCTAACATGTTGCTGAGTGATCTCTATCTGGTTGACTACACCGAGGACGAGGTCGGAGGTTCGGAGAGTGACGACACCGACGAGCAGCAGCATTGGTCGTCGTCTGAAGATGAAGGCGGTCACTCGCCAGCCGCAGAATCGGTGGTAAGGAACAGCAGCAGCAATCAGCAGCTGGTGCTGTGCAACCACTGCACGAAGGCTTGTCACAGGTGCTGCTGCTGTGGTGCACCGGCAGTATGCCTGCTAATGCCGCGCATTCTGTTTGAACGCAGCAAGTTTTAGCCGCGTTTTCTTGTTAAAAGACTGAGAAAAGGCTTTGAGCTCTACGTAAAGAGCGGAAGAGTGGAGTCTCAATAACTCAGTCGCTTGAGCACGCAATCGACGGCCGACTAAACCAGAAGGTGTAGGGTAATTCCCCACTCTATGGGAAGATTTATTCTATGCTTGGTTTCCACTTCAGACAGTTTTCTGTAACTGTTTTTCTCTCAAGACTACAAGAGATTTTGAACTAGATCATTATTACCTGTGCACTACTTTGCTCTCGCTCAGGAAATTTCCTTTGCTTCCCGTAAAGGAAATCCGATGAGTTTTTGATTTTTTGCTTGGCCCTGGATCTTAGCTCAGAACTACGGTGCTTGTGCTTTGCGACCTTGGTAGTGGGTTCGAGTCATATAGCAGACAATCCTTTGTTGCCTGCTTCAAGCAAGATGATTGATAGTCGCTAAGGCTACTCTGCCTCTAAATAAACAGGGTTGATGAATCAGCCGACCTTTACTTTGCTTGATGGGGCAGTGTTGTAAATTTGCTTTGAATTGCTAGCAAGCTTAGACCATATGATCAGCTCTTAAAGTTAGCAAACTGCTTTCAAGCAAGCACTGTCATCTCCCGGCAGAGTCTGGCAAAAATGCCTGCAAGCACTGTCATCTCCCGGCAGAGTCTGGCAAAAATGCCTGCAAGAACGTCAACATGTGTGACCTTTTATTGATGTAGCTGTATTCCACGTAAGCAGTTGATACTGTTCGTGTGCTTACTTGGCAGCCTACTTTGGCCCGTAATGGTGTGGGCGACGCCCAAAGTTCCTTTGTGGTTTCGGAGACCCGGTGCTTGCCGGCTTTGGAATTGAAGTTGAGAAAGTGAGAAAATGGGGCCTGTGTCCATAATAGTCGTCACCTAATTGATTGAACCTCAGCTTTGGATCCTGGATGCATTCACGAGGATGCTGCCATCACCGTCCACCGTGCCGTAATCTTTTAGTCGCTGACTACTGACTCGTTTCGATCTTAAACAGCAAAGGTGTGCCGCAGCACTTGTCGTAGAAACTACCGAGAACGACTGCAATTTTCGAGTAGTTTTTCCGTGAATCAGCGCCTGTCGAGTGACTGTTAACCCGGCGAATGAATGCTACTGGTTCATGCAGCTGGTTCAAAACCTCTTTGGTTCCTTTGACTCACTTACAGATGCACTCTTTTGTTGTTTCAGCCATTCTTTATGCTATGAGGTTTTGGAATGGCGTGTCGTGCAATGGCACAAACGATCCTTACTTTTCAAGCTAGATTCGTCTTTAAGTATCACTTACAAGTACAACCAGCAAGCCGCTGTCAGTTGGACTTGTGAGAGGTATTCTTAGTGGGCCAACAAACAGGGGGCCCCTGTTTGCCCCCCCCCCACCACCATGGCCTGATTTCAGCCTGCATGCACATGTCAATGCCTTCGAACCTGCCCAGTTAACTCGTCAATGATAATGTTGTGTGATTCCAGTGCGTCCATTTGCTGTGGTAACCCTCCCTTCAGGTTTCAGTACCGGTTTGCCTATGGACGCGCGTTCAGGTCGCAGTTTGTAAGCGATCTCCTGCTAAATGCGGCAGCTTGATGCCACAAGCTAAACTCTTCTGTCTTCTGTCATTCCAGCCGGAGAAGCGGTCGGCTGCAGCAGTAGCAGCAGCTGCTGCTGCTGCGTCGGCCGGTACAGCCCTTCACTTACCGTCGCAAGTAAATGTTGGCGCCCTGAGCAGCCCCGGTAGCACGCATGCGCACGACAATGGCATTCGACACTTCGTGCCTTTCCCGACCGGCCTGGGAGATCGGCTGTCACTCGCCGTCCAGCACGTGGCCGACGTAGGTGGTGCCGCAAAGCAGGCGCTGCTGCAGGCTGCTGTCGCCGCCACACCCGCCTCTTGCTCACAACCCCTACACAGCGCACTTTTATGCGACGAGCTGCCCCACACACACACTCGAGATGCGTATCCTTCGTCCGATGCTGTAGGCGCTCGTATGTCTCGACGACAGCTTCGAGAAACACCTGCAGGACTGCTGGGAAGGCGGAGTGCACCCGCCGGGTGACGTCATTCCCCTGACGTACGCCCCGCTCCAAGTGAGCGCTGCACCGGTCGTATCGGGGTTGGCAGGCACAGCAGGGCAGCCGAGGCAGATGCCTGAGCCTGTGGCAGCTGCCGCCGGTTGCTATCTGCATCGTGGCTCGTGGCAGGCCGAGCACAAGGCGCACCTGCTTCGCAACGCCGTCGCCGCGCTAGCCGGCCTCGCCGAGTGGGAGCACCTGGCCGGCAGTCACGCTCTCGCACTGAGGCATGCCGGCCTTGCCCTGCGCTGCCGAGGTGAGTCTGCGCAGTTGCAGCAGCAGCAGCAGCTGCTGCAACGGCTTCTCCCCCCGAGTCACTCAGGGAGGCCGAGGTGATGGTATTCAGCACCGCCAGCCTGTGAGCCGTGCTCCTTGCCTGCCGGATGTGACGAGTGGCTTGCTTCTCTTTTGCTCACTGCGGGTAGCATCGCTGGAGAGCTTGACGGGCAGCACAAGCTGGCAAGGCGGAGGCGGTGGCGGCGAGTGCGACCGGAGGCCGGAGGATGCGGGCTGCTCGCTTCGTGAGCACTGGCAGCCGGGTCAGCTGCTGCAGCTGCTTCGACTGTGCGGCGATGCACACGTCAGCCTGGCTCGCCAGAGCAGCAGCAGCAGCGGGCGCACCGAGGCCGGTGCCGAGGAGCCGCTCGGCGGCGGCGTGGAAGAGTACGAGCTGAAGATCTCTGCGTCGGCTGGAAGGGAGCTGCCTCTACCAGGTCGGTCGTTGCGAGCACCCACGTTGCCCGCACGCATTGAGTGGCGATGCGCAACTGAGCGATGCGCTGGGTCGTCGTCATCGCTGCCCTGCGGTTGGCGATCGGGCAGGGCCTGTCAATACACACTGCAAGCGGTCGTTCCGTCATGCATCAATATCGGCAGCAGTGGCGGCAGTGGCGAATGAGGGTGTTCTGGTATGGCAAGCCAATCCTGCAGCACCGTCGGTTGTAAGGCAATGTGATACATCTCTGCCTGTAACTTCGCAAAGCCACAATGATCAAGTGGGTGGAAACCTGGAGAGTTTTCTGTGGTGCACTCAAAGTTCAAGTGGCTTTCGGTGCACTTACGGTGGCCAGCAGACTTCGTCTCGCGAAACAAAGAGACAGTGAGAAGCATAGCTGAGTCGGTAGGGCAGTCGAGGAAATGAGTAGCGTGGAATTAGCAGCTCAGCACGGCTTGAAAGTAGGTGCCACAGTCGGCTATCGATCACAAAGCTCTTCTAGAGCACCTCTCATCTCGCCTGGGCATCACTGGCATTGCTCTGTCTGCAATCGTTCAGGTCCTGTCTCAGTGGGAGACTCCAGAGTATAGACGTGAATGGACAAAGATCATCCGAGGTACCTCTGAAATATGGAGTACCTCAGGGCTCCGTGCTAGGTCCGGTTCTTTTCACGGTTTATACTCCCCCTCTTGCTGATGTGATTGCCAAGCACAATCTAGGCTTTCATTTCTATGCGGATGACACTCAGTTGTACCTTTGCTTTGATCCCTCCCAGCCTTCGAGCACCTCAAATTCTCTCAACTCACTTGTTGCATGTATTGGTGACATCTGCACATGGATGGTAGCAAATTTTCTGAAACTAAACGATGATACAACTAACTTACTAGTTATGGGCAAACCCAGTGTGATTCAGAAATTGGAAAGACCGACGCTCAAAATTGGCTCTGCCAGCATATCTCCTGTTGAATCAGCTCGAAATCTAGGTGTCATGTTCCAAAGTGACCTCTCGTTCGACGACCACATCAGCTCCACAATTAATCTGCCCACTTTCAGCTACATAACATTGCTAAAATTCGGGCCTGTTTAGATAAGGATACCACGTCCAAGTTGGTCCATGCATTCGTGACATCCCGCCTCGACTTCTGCAACTCACTGCTTACTGGCCTACCGGCATGTGCGATCAGGCGATTGCAGCTGGTGCAAAACTCTGCAGCTAGGCTTGTCTGTCGAGAGCGCGACATTTGCCACATCACATCACTTCTCGCCGACCCGCACTGGCTACCAGTCAAGCAACGGATCGACTTCAAGGTTTTGTCGCTCACTTTTAGGTCCCTTCATTCTTTGGCTCCAGCCTATCTCTCAGATCTACTCCCCCACCAGGCTAAGCATCGTACCACCGGCTTTTCGGAATTCAACAGTCTACCAATACCTCGTATAAACCTCAAATCCTTTGGAGACCGTGCATTTAGTTCGTATGCTCCCAAAGCCTGGAACTCTCTCCCGACTTGTTTCAGAACATCCCCTGACTTGACCACATTTAAAAAGAACTTAAAAACACCTATTTAGGACAGCATTTATTGGGTCCCTGTGATTCATCCTTCATGTGCTTATGAGTGCTGACACTGTGCATGCTGCCACTGACCACATTTGCATGCTGACCCTATGCATGTCACCCCTAACCATGTTATTCATGTTGTTTGTTTATCAAGCATGATATTACTCACCATTCAATTGCATTTCCCTTTGCAGCAAATGTGAATCGCCTAGAAAGAGATTGAAAACTCTGAGGGCGCTTTATCAAGTGCATTATTATTATTATTATAATTATTAAGTCCTGCAGTCTAGAAACTGCAGAGCAGAAGCTTGTGTTGCCTACGTTCTTTAAGCGCAGGAATGAAACAGCTAATAATTGTCCACTGAAGATCTGAGGGCACGAGGAGGTTGAAACTGGTGCAGCAGTTCAACTAGTTATGAAGGAGCCAAGCCGTGGTGGGCCTTTTAGGTCAGAGTAAGAGTTTTGCTCTGTATCTGTTGATCGACCGGGAGCCATTGCAGCTCCTTCAGTGAGGGGGAGGAGCATGGCTGAAACCCTGGGATTTGTTGACTAGCCTTGCAGCCGTGTTCGTCACCAGCTGCAGAGGCTCAGTAGCTTTTCCAGTAACCTAGCCAAAAGGCAATTGCAGTAGTTCAGCCAAGATAGAATCAGGGAGGTAGTTTAATTTTTAGCAGGCCATCGTGATTGGCCACCACTAATTTTTAACAGGAATCGAACGTGATGGCTAGCTGTGTAAGTAGTCTTCTTGATGAAGCTTTCAAATTAGAGCTGTAATAAAAGAGGATAGCACTTAGTTTTGTTTTAATGTCCCTAATCGGGCAGGCCCTTTGACACAGGCATCCCGAGCAATGGAAAAGTTAAAAGCCTGTGATTATGTAGACGAGTTTTCCGATAAATAACGACAACGACATAACGGGCTCAGGTCCAGCCTCTGCTCTGCATTGCTTCTTTTCTTTCGCAGTCGTTTCGCTCAGCCTCGGAGCATTTGGCTTTTCGCTTTCAGCCGACTACGAGTGGGCGTCGCAGCGACATGCTGACGCTGGCGAATCGCTGAAAGTGGCCGTGAAGTGCTACGATTGTGTGCTCGCAAAGCTTCCCGGTGTGTCGCCCTCGGCTGCGGCCACAGTCATCGATTCGACCGGTGGCGACGAGGCCACCGCCACGCCGCATTCGGCCCACGTGCAGGTCACGAGGCGCTGTGCCAACGCCAAGAACGAGATCGCCAATCTTGAGATGAACGCGGCCGCAGCTCAGCTGCTCACCCGGACGGGGGCTGGTAAGGGCGCTCACGAGCCACGCAGCGCCCACTCGGACCACCCACCCTCGGCTGGCACGGCTGCTGCTCTCTCTTTCTCTCTCTCTCTCTCTCTCTCTCTCTCTCTCTCTCTCTCTCTCTCTCTCTCTCAGAGAGGCAGTGCCGAGCGCAGCGAGCCCGTGTACGTGCCTGGCTACCATTTTGGCTGTCACGTATTCGCATCAGTTGCAACAGCTGACCCTGCGCCTGAATGTGTTGCACTCAGGCTCGAATGCCGTGAGCTCATCGCCACCACCACCACCCCCCCCCAGCCAGTTGCTTGAGGCGTGCTCTCTGCTGCTGCGGCTGCTTGATTTGATGTTTGATCTTGTTATTGATCTTGTGGCCTTCTTTTTTGACGGGGGGGGGGGGCTTTATGAGAAATGTGCATGCCAACCTTGTCTGCTGACCTGTCACGTCGTGTGCGTGTGCGCACCCTGCAGGCAACCAGGTCGCAGGTGCCCAGAGCTTGGAGACCGTTCGGGTACTGGTTGCTTCGAGTCGTCAGTACCTCGAGCAAGGCTTGGCCGCTTTTACCACCATCGGGGACGACGTGAACGCGGCGCTGCTGATGTGCAATAGCGGACGTCTGCTGCGGATCGAGGCCGAGGCGCATGCCTGGCAGATGGCCGACGATGTCGCTGCGGCTGCTGCCAGCGGTTCTGCTGCTGCCGCTCAGCGCAGCGAGTTCAGTCCGATCGAGCGGGAGCTGTACGCCAAGGTCAGTCAGTGGGTGCCATGCTGGAGCCGATCGTAGCCGGTTGACATTAGGTGTTGACCGGACCGCGTGTGCTCGATACGATGTTCAATGTGTGCAATGGGTTTTCTGACCAGCGATGCCAACGATGGCTGGTATATTAGCCATGCCAGCACCGGTGACGTAGCATCCTCGCGGGTACATGCACCAGTTCGGACTGGATATATAACCTTTGCTAAATTTGATGGTTGATTGGTTTTTTGCAAATCTCGTGTATTCTTGAGTGATTTCGAGAGGACGAAAGTCTGCTAGAAACCGAGGCGATCGGTGATGCAGCTTTCGTCGATCTCTGTTTACTGTAAGCATTGAGTATCACAGATAATCTTGTTTAGCCGGTCAATGATGTACAAGAGATCATTCTTGCTGTCAAGTACTCGACATATTGATGCAAGTATTCTACCTGATGTAATGTGTCTGATTTTTTTATCGTTGCAGTCATTTTTTTTGTTTATTGCTGCATGCTTTCCTATGAATGTTCACGAGACTGTGAAGCCTGGCATGGTGCAATAGATGGAGGCATCAGAACCTCTAGCAGTGCATCAGAACCTGTAGCTATGTGTCAGGCGCTGCACACTGGCTAGAGTGGCAATTTTTTACTGCACCACCGCCCCAGGGGTAAGATGCTCACCTTTAACGACCAAAGTCGCGGTCTCGAGCCTTGCGGTATGTGTAAAACGCCTGGTTAGAGATTAAGTTCACTCGGGGTTCTCTACAAACGAATTGCATTTTTCAGTGATGGTGCAATGAGAGATATGGTAAGGTTATTATTTTCTATATCACGATAGTGTAGCTAGAAATAAAAGGCGTCGTGGAGCCAGTCGGTTGGGTTATTTGAAATTGAGCGGCTTAATTCATGTCTCCACACTGCTCCTGTGGCATACTGCCTGTTCTAATGCAGAAGCAGACTTGTCACGGTTCTCTTGGAAATGTATTTTTTTTCAGATGCCTTATAGTCTCTGGTGTTTCTCAGTGTCTGTTTTTCTGAAATTATTAGTTGGCAAACTTTAAAGAGCATTCTTTTTGTATATCCATAATTTCTAGTCTTCATATGGTGCTGGCAAATTAAGGAGTGATTCGCTTACTCGCTATGTGCTGCTGCGAAACGTCAGCTTTCAGTGTCTTTGGAATAGGCAATGTTAACTGAGCGTGGTAACGAGGCTTGGTGAGGGAAGAAAATGCTGAATATTATTGGTCGCAGTATATTCGGCCTCTTATAGATCTTGGCCACCACATTGTGCCAAGACTTTGCAAGATAGACACTCTTTCGTGTCTCGAAATCGTGCTTGAGGGTCTGTTCATATTATCCGTGCTGCCTCTTTTGCGTGATAAAAGTAAAAAAAAAGCACAGGAATAGAGACCGAACATTTTCTTCAGTTCCTTTTTCGCGATTTTTTGGGAAAAATTATTATTAGAATGCTCCTACGAGTATATCATACGGTAGTGTCATTTGCATTATCATGTCCTCACACAGTCAGCTAAGATATTGTTTATGGCTACCGGTAAGTGCCTCCGAGCCCGGGCAGTCGTAACCGCAGAATGTATGTTCCCCTCAAATGGAGGTGTCTAGCTGGCCATGCGTGCAAGCGCTACGGCGACCGTGACGATGCATTCCGCCAGTTGCTGAGCAACAGCTTGTTCGTTTCAGGCTACCGAGCTGTACGCTAGAGCGCTGGTGACCGTGAAAGCCCGAGACAGGACCGCTATAAGGGAGCACATCCGCGGGGAGATAGCCGGCGCCTACTTTAGCTGGGCCTCACTGCTGCAGGACTACCCGCCGCTCAGTGTGCAGAGCAAGGATGAGGTGGGTGTGCGCAAGCGAGCCGACCGCCGCCGTGCGGAGCAGAGCATCTCGATGCACCGCTCGACTTCCGGCCAATGCTTGCAGTCTGACTGCTGCTGATGCTCGCACCGAGGCATGTCGCTCGTGACTTCCGTCCGTGTACCAGCACAGCAGGATGCAGCCAGCCAGCCAGCCAGCCAGCCTCGGAATGGAAATAAGCTGCCCAGTAGCGAGTTTCTGTAGTTTCGTTGCACTCTGACACAGATTTGGTGCGTTTTTTATTTTTTTATAAAAAGGCTGAGCTTCGGTGGTCAGTTGCGTTGATTCTGCTGTCATTTGGTACGAGTCGGCGGCCTAACGTCGAAGGGCCCCAGCACTGTGGAGACACTGCGGTGGTGATACAGGATATGGCAAGGTTACTGGACCGGCGGTCTCAGCCTCACGCAAAGGGGAGTTCTCTGCCTTAAATCAGAGCGTTGGTCTCTCTCTGCCTGCCTCGAATTAGAGAGCTTTCCCTATGGCTCCGTGGTGGATACAGAGACCGGGTCATTCGTAGCCGACATTTCATCGTTATTTTATAGTGGGATATTTTTGTTGCCATTTGCTTTAGCATAAAGAAGTCGTAGGATGGAAAGTCCCTGCTGTGTTCATTGGTCTGCCGTTGAGCACCAAGGCTCCTGCCTTTCCCACAAAAGTAATTATAATAATAACATATATCTTTTGTATAGCACCCTAAGAACACTAAGTTTCTTTCTGCCCTTCCTGAAAAAGTAATAATAACGTCTTTTGTATAGCGCCCCAATCAATCTCTTCAGATGCACGATAAATTCACGGCAAGAGAAGCAGTAGCCAATAGTTAATGACAACCATCATGCACAACTAGCTGTGGAATAATCTTTCTATTGTGGCATCCGTCATCGCCTGTAGTACAAGGTTTTTTTATTTCAAGGGTTGCTGCCATTGTGCATAGGAAATAATGTGAGTGCTGCTGATGAGTGGATTGCTACGCTTGTCTTGCTACGCAGGTCGAGCGGGAGTTCGTCGACCTCTCAATGAAAGCGCTGAAGTACTGCTGTCACCAAATGCAGCAGCCTAGGCACACTGCTGCGCCTCCACAGCAGCAGTCGGCAGCCCGCTGCCGCTGTGCAGCCGTCCACCATCGGCTTGCCTCCATGTATCACCATGCCTACCGGACTCAGCAGGTAGGAATGGCAAAGCACCACTTGCTTGTGATGCCCCGCTGCATACTGCATTGGCCCCCTCCCCAATGGCACAGCATGACCTCAAACTGCAGCGTTGGTGGTAATAAATACTTGGTGAGCCGTGATGGCACACTAGGTAAGGCGGTTGCTTTCACGACCTCGGTCCCGAGGTCGTGGGTTCGATTCCTGTGGTGGGCGATCCTTTATCGCCACTGCAAGCAGTGGTGATAGCCGTAAAGGCTCTTCTGTCGCTATACAAAACTGGCTGTTGAATCAGCTAGGATTTATTATTTATTATATTTAACTTGGACAGCGGCGCACACGTATGGAATGTCGCCATTTTCTTGCTCCACACATCCTGTGTTCGTTGGCCTACATCCATTGCAAATGTGACAACTAGCTTGTGGTTAGGCAGCTGGTTAGGTTACTGACGACTCGCCCAATACACGATGTGCTCGTTGCAGTCAGCAGGTAACCAGGCGTTAGGCCGTACGATGGCTCGAATTTTGGTTTACTCGCGACGTGTCCGTGATGTTGATTGTCCGTGATAAATGGCAGCTCCTTGCTTGAGATTGTAATGGGATTTTCTTTGGTGCTACACACTGCAAAATTGAACGAGCAGGTGTTGCGGTTGTCTTAGTTAACCCAAATGAGAAGCACAACTCGCGATTCCGTATGAACATTCTACTCTCTTCCTGATGTGCCTCGAGCTTGCTAGGGGTCAGGTCACCTCAACTTTATTATTCCTTGGGCACCTGGCTTTAGCAAGCAGGTCAATCATCCTTAATGTGGGTAGATTCTTGCGCCTTCACATCTCCCTTTGTTTGTTATCGTCCCCTAAAGTCTTGATTAGTGTAGGGTTTAGTCTAACAATGTCCTGTATGTTGACACCGTGCATGTTACCACTAACCATGTGATCATGCTTCTGTTAAAAAAAATATAAAGTGCTTATAAAGAGATCAAGTTCTCTAAGGGTGCTATTTAAATGTATCATTATTATTGTTAGTATTATTATTATCATTATTATTATTATTATTATTAGTGTGAGCAGGAGACACTTCATCAGGAGCACACACAATTCAAAAAAGCCAAAAAAAGTACTTCACTCGAGTAATTGTTGGTCGAGCAAGTTTGATTTCAAAGCTCAAATACTCCTTGGGTGGATGTGACCGTTACATTTGGCAGCAAGATAACGACCCTGCAAGCACACTGCCAGTCCAGTGAAGTACTTTTTTGAAGAATTCTTGTTTGGTACTGATGCAGTTGCTAAGTCAGTCGCGTGATTCTAACCCCAGGAAACGACTATGGTGCAATATCGACAGGCGGGTGAGGCCGGATGTTCGGCCTACACCAGTAGCCGACCTTTTCAATAAAACTCAGGTTCCGTGGAACGTGCAACTGTAGAAGAGACAACGCAGACAGACGCTGGTGGCCTGGCCTCTATGCTTGCCAGAGAAGAGAGGCAACAAAGAATCTTAACGGGACGACGTCGCACCAAACGCATGCATACCAGCAGCATACGTGTTTGTTTTTGTGCTATCAATAATATTTTCTCATTCTTCTTATAACCAGTATTTTTGGTATGCCTGGCATCGTGCAAAAACGCTCTTATTACCCGAGCGAATTTACAGTTGCAGCAGCAGTTGCCATGCTGTGAGGATTTTTTGCTGCTGAATTTACTTGCCTCCTACGTAAACGTGGACCGTGTATCAAACCTATCGATCTGAATCAGTACAGCTTTTAGCAGTGAGGTTTAGAAAGCTTGACTGCCGTTCTGGGCTCTGGTCAGCCCGTGTGCCTGTCATTTCAGAGTGGTCGCATACAGAGTTAGATCACCCTGGATGTGTGGCAGTATTTGGAACAAGAGTATATTGTGGGTCTTTTCCACTGCTGCTGTACGAGCTGGGTAATACTTACACAGCTGCTTGTTTGTGTGGGGGATCTCGTAGGCTTCATTCGTGGGTTCGAGTCCATTGGGCGATCTGCAAGCGGCTGTGATTGCCTTTGAGGCTCATCTGCTGCTATACAAATGAGGCTGTTGAATCAGCTAATCTTTAATCTAATTTCTAGTTTGTTGCATTCCGTGCAGGATAATGATCAGAAGAAGCGACAGCTGCGCTCGCTCGCCGAGCAGCATTACAGCAAGACCGCCGAGCGTCTGCTGGCTGCAATGGCGGCTGGCCATCCACAGGAGCCAGCTGCTGCCGATCTTGCCCTGGACCTGCTACGAGTTCAGTTGGAACGTGTCGCCTTGACCGAGTTCCTCTGGCTAGGTGAGTAACCTAGCAAAGCGTCGTGATATTTGGAGCTAATGCCGTCTGGCCCAACTTCATTACTGCAGCTGCATTGACTTTTTTTGCAAACATTTATGCCTTGGTTTGCTGCAGCAAAGGGGTTGATTATGCTGGTAATCGTTCGAACTTCGAGAGATTCCGTGTCCAGAGGGGCTCAAAAGAAAAATTACTTTTAACGAAGAAAGGTGGAGAGGTTTTACACGTGTCTGCTCGGCCACGTCTTACCTTGAGTCTGCAGTTATTGGGATCTAAGTTTAGCATGCCTGAGTCCAGAGTCCTGAGTCTTGAGCAGGTCATATAGTCCTGTGTTGAACACCGTAATAGTAGCAGTCTGGATAGCTCTATTGGCAGAGCACCTTACTGAAAACCCAGAGGTTTTAATAACATTCCTGTTCGAGAATTTCTTTTCGGCATTCAGTCCCACGAGAGGCAGCCTCCGGTCGCTCTGTATTTTGAAATACAAAATGAAATGAGGAAGAAGTCGAAGAGTTCCGAATTTAAAGCACGGGACCGTTGAAGTTGTACCACTGCAGTCTTCTCATCTACCTCGGAGGCGTTAGCTTTCGAAGAGAAAAATTTCTGAGTCTAAGAGACAGCAAAAGCTGCCAATTATCAGGCATGTGCTCTTGTAAAGAGAATTTACCAGAGTAGGGAGGCATTCTCATTTGAGGGCCATACATAACCTTTATTCACATTAGCTGTGAAAAAACGTTCTCGAGAGATTGTTCTACTGCTTTTAACCTTATCCAAGAACCATTGCCCTGCATTGAAAAAGTAATGTCGATGGCTTCTATCATAGATGGAGACTGTGCTACCGATGGGTGCTTACCTCAATGCATGGCAGCTTTGATTGCTTTCATATCGATCTCTCAATCTATATTTGCCCACCTCCTCCTTCCTCCCCTGTGTGCTACAGATGCAGTAGATTTCCCTTATCTAGGTGTATACAGTCCTAGAGCCCTGCTATACAGATTGACCTTCACATTGCCTGGCTTTAAATATATTTAGGATTAAGTAGCTCTTATATTGGAGAGTTCTCTTTAGCATCTTCAAGTTAACGTTGCACAATTTGTTGACAGAAGCAGATGCCACCGAGAATGTATTAGTGAGCACGTGCTGGAATGTCAGACTGTGTTTCAGACTGTGACGCTTCGGCCAAAGACTGCCTTTACTTATATAGACTGCCAATTCGAATCGTGTGACCAGTTCTCACTTTGCACACTAGCGAAGATCTTTAAAAGCTGTTGCTATTCTAACACAGCAAATTAGCTATAAAACAAGGTTTAGCCTGAGCGTCTGTGACCCATACCCATGGCTACCCTTAGGCTACATTAGTGGTAGTACTGAAACCTCGTTGCAGTAGTTGAATTTGCTTTTCTGCTTCATGGAAAAACGTTATGTTGCTATTAAAGTTGTATGGTGTATAATAAATATCAGAGTTACTTATGAAGGTACTGTTGTGTTATCAAACCAAGTCTGGCAAGACGGCTAGGCAGTGTAACATCGATCGTACTTGCTGTAGTCGAGGTATAAACACGGGACCGTCGAAGTACTGTATGTACAGCGCACCTTCCCACACATTTTCAGAGGTAAGCAGGATTGCATAAGCAGTTCGGCAGATAGAAGCATCAAGCTTCTGACCTGTGTGTCATGTCCCAACAAGTTCAGTGGGCAAACCAGGTCATCCAGTGACATGCCACCACCCCATATCTGTGCCACCCGTCACCACCTGACACGTTCGTTTGCACACTTTGTGCCCAATCAGCTCTGCTGCTAGCCCCGTGTTCATGGTCAGCTCCCAAGGCCTGGTGCTTCCATGGTGTCCATGGCCAGACCGGCAGTTTCAGCTGCTCCCACGGCTGTCTCTGCCGTCGATCGACACAGCCGGTTCATTCGAGTTAGTCTTGCCAGATACACACACTCGTGCCTGCTGATAAGTTTGTGTGTCCACTTCCACATAATTTGTCTTGTAGACACTTGTTTTGTCTCATGTTTAGCCATACCGGGCACTACTAAAATATACGGTAGCTCGGAATGTGTGTCCTTGTCGCTAGCTCGAGAGTAGTTTTCCTGATGGCCCCATCGTTGGCTCCAAATAGGCAGTATAGTCTTCCCTGCCTACGGTGTCTGACTCCTCGATAGTTTCGGTATCGTGGGTTCTTCATCATCGCCAATAATCAGTATCTGATTTACTTGTGAAGGCACGATAGTGTGGTCGAGCCTTGTCCGACGAGATGGCTAGGTTGGGTTCTGGCATCAGTTGGGCTCGCTATAGCCTAGGTATAGACGTGACCATTCTGGTACTGCAAATACAGCGCCTTATTAAACCGCTATATAGGTAGATGCTTGTCGCCAGGCTTCGGATGCTTTGGATACTCCATGAATGGCTTCTAAAATGCTTACTGGCCTACCAGCATGTGCGATCAGGCGATTGCAGCTGGTGCAAAACTCTGCAGCTAGGCTTGTCTGTCGTGAACGTCGCTGTTGCCACATTACTCCACTTCTCGCCGACCTGCACTGGCTACCAGTCAAGCAACGGATTGACTTCAAGGTTTTGTCGCTCACTTTTAGGTCCCTTCATTCTATGGCTCCAGCTTATCTCTCAGATCTACTACCCCATCAGGCCAAGCATCGTACCACCCGCTTTTCGGAATCCAACAGTCTAGAAATATCTCGTACAAACCTTAAATCCTTTGGAGACCGTGCATTTAGTTCGTACGCTCCCAAAGCCTGGAACTCCCTCCCGACCTGCGTCAGAACATCCCCTGACCTGACTACATTTAAAAGGAACTTAAAAACACCTATTTAGGACAGCATTTAGTGGGTCCCTGTGATTCGTCCTTCACGTGCTTATGCGTGCTGACACTGTGCATGTTGCCACTAACAACATTTGCATGCTGACCCTGTGCATATCACCCCTAACTATGTTATTCATTTTGTTTGTTTTTCAAGCATGATTTTACTTACCATTCAATTGCATTTCCCTTTGCAGCAAATGTAAAGCGCCTAGAAAGAGATTAAGTTCTCTGAGGGCGCTTTATCTATCAAGTACATTATTATTATTATTCTAAATCGCAGATTGGCTTGCTATTGGTTTTTCTGTACGACGGTTTGTCAACACTTCGTGTGTTCTCTTTATAAATGTGTTCGGTAGATCCTATGGTGTTTAAATTTGACACACCAACTTCATTTTTCTGTCATCTTAGCCCAAGTCAGCTCTGCAGCATGGTGGCTATGCTACCTGTATTATCTTGTCTGCACTTGGGTTAATGGGTTGACCTAATTCTGACATGCTGATTCAGAACATTCGCAATGCCTCTACCAGAATACTTCACTGACTACCTCTAAGTGATGTTATGACTCGTTTCCAGTCTCTCTTCTAGGAAGCCGAGGTGCTGGTGTTAGTGATTGGCTGATACAGTACAGGTTCTGATCATTGATGAGATCCACTTGCTTAGACTGTCCAGCTTAAGTCCTACACCATATTAATCCGTGACCAACATAGTTTTGATTCCCAGATGCGATTAGTCAGTTTGCCCAACACCGACCGTTCACCTAGATCCTTGTGATAACAGATGCCGGCACCCAGAAGAAGAGTGAGGAAATGTGCTGTCGTGTCCCCACGGTGTGGCATCTTGAGATATTGCATGGCAATGTTTCTCTTTTTTTTTCCAGACCAAATCGGTCAGCCGTGTAAGATAATAAAACCTCTTAAAGCTAGTCTTCTCATCTTTGCCGACGATCACATGAGTGATGCCGTTAATGCTTTGGAACTGTACGTACAGAGCACGCTCGGATCAGCGGAGGACAAGGACACGACAGGTAAGGTCTACGAGAGGGCGCTTGTCGGCTCGCTCGGCGTGACGTCGCTTGACGTGGCGTTTTGGCTTGAGCTGTGAGCCTCTGAGTAGTGCGAGGCAGCAGACGCTTTACGCTCGTGAAAGTGAGTAGACCCGTGTCAAAGTGAGTGTTTGGGTAATGTCTGTGAATTGCCCATGCTGACTGCAATTTAAGTTGCTAGTTGTTGAATGTTGGCAGTTGCCCGAAGCCCAGTAGAGGGATCTTGGCAAAAATGTTCGTCGTCTCATGTAGGAGTCGTGAGCTGTTTTATGGATATTCGCTTAGCCTGGACTTCCGGTAGAAGCTTATACCTGATTGGCCATTAAGCTAGCAACATCACCTCCCCCCTTCCGAGTGGTCCTGCACACGGCGGCCGAGCAGCTACTCCATCCCGTGCTCGGGTTAGCGAGAAAAAAAATGGTCAAAGCGGTTCATTCGGTAAAGGGTGCTCCTGTGTGATCCCAGTTTAGAAAGCTTTGTTGAAAAACGCTAGCGTTTTAGCAGTCAAGCTGGCTAGACCATGGACTAAATGCTGGTTGCTTAGTGGGAGGCCTTAGCAAAGTTCGTATTCTAAGGAAGGCACGTATTGTGTGTGATCAGATGCTTGTGCTGCAGTAGTTGGAACTCACCTTTGCCACACTCAGCTCCTAGCCTACTCAACCCTATCTGTTTTGCTAGCTTGTTCCCTCCCCGTTTGCCCGAGTTCCACCGAGAGCCGCAGTCGTTCGGCTGACCGTCGGGTTCTTAGGATAAGAATAGTAATACTACATTTGTATAATGCCCTCAGATAACTTAATAGTAATACTACATTTGTATGATGTCCTCAGATAACTTAACCTCTTTCTAGGCACCTTATTGCAAATGATGTCGGGTAAGCATGGTCTAATAATCAGTGGTAACATGCACAATGTCAACAAGCATTATATATATATATATAGTTAGTTAGTTAGTTAGTTAGTTAGGGGTAACATCCACAGTGTCAGCATGCTTAAGCACACAAAGGCCAAGTCACAAGGGCCCACCACATGCTGTGAGAAACAGGTGCGTTTTAGCTTCTTTTTTAATGTCGTCAATTCAAGGGGTGTCGTGGCGTCATTTGGGAATGAGTTCCAGGTTTTGGGAGCATACGAACTGAAGGCACAGTCTCTAACGGATTAGAGGCTTGTATGCGATATAGCTAAACGATTTGAATAAGACAAGCGGTTGGTATGATAATAATGATAGTAATGCACCTGATAAAGCACCCTCGGAGAACCCAATCTCTTTCTAGGTGCTTTACATTTACTGCAAAGGAAACACGATCGAATGGTGAGTGGTATCATGCTTCATAAACATCGTGAATAATATGATTAGGGAGTGATATGTACAGGGTCAGCATGCAAGTGTGGTTAGTGGCAGCATGCACAGTGTCAGCACGCATAAGCACATAAAGGATGAATCGCAGGGACCCACTAAATGCTGTCTTCAATAGGTGCATTTTGTAAGTTCTTGTTAAATGTGGTCAAGTCAGGGGATGTCGGGATGCAAGTCGGGAGTGAGTTCCAGGCTTTGGGAGCATACGAACTAAATAAATGCACGATCTCCAAAGGATTTGAGGTTTTTATGAGGTATAGGTAAGCAGTTAGTTTCCAAAAAGCAGGTGGTACTATGCTTGGCCTGGTGGGGAAATAGATCTGATATGTAGGCTGGAGCCAAAAAATCAAGGGACCTAAAAGTGAGCAACAAAACCTTGAAGTTGATTCGTTGCTTGACTGGTAGCCAGTGCAGGTCGGCAAGAAGTGGTACGATGGGGGTGTAGATCTTATAGGTAGACTGGAGCCAAAGAAGGAAGGGGCCTAAACGTGAGTGGCGATTGGCCTGTGCAGGAAGCTGTCGAAGCTGTCTGCTTCTAGAATGAGCTGTGAGCCTGTCGTTCGGCAAAGCTTCCAGTGCACGGGCTGGCACTCGTCAGATCAATAGCCGTCCTGCCTGGTGCCCCCCCCCCGATTGTCTTCGTGAAAAAAATATTCAACGTATTCAGATTTAACCTATTTGAAAGTTCGAGTATTGATCGAGCAGCTGCTGTAAGTGCGTGAGTTAAATAAACGTTGAAGCCTGCGGCCTGGGCTGATGCCTTGTCAGCTGGCGAGTCCGCCGCTACAGCCAGGCTGCACTTGCTCTTGCACGCTTGGCTCACTTGCTCCGTGTGGCAGCTTGTAGCTGGTACTTGAGAGATGCTCGATGCTGCTTAACTCCTCGATCGGCCGCGTGTCTGCCAGTTGCAGAAGCATGCTCCCCTAAGAATGCTATAACACGCCGTTCTCATCCGTGTTTCAGCCGAGTCTGGCCGGCTATCCGAATGCGGCAAGCTTCTCACAATCGCTGCATCGAGGTTGCGCTTTATCCTTCTGCATATCAACAAAGCCTCCTCGGCTGCCTCGAAGAAAAGGTATTCGTCTCCACCCCAACAGCTGCCATACACCCGACCGAGATGTAT
The DNA here is from genome assembly GCA_009760855.2 of Cristatella mucedo. Lineage (NCBI taxonomy): Eukaryota > Metazoa > Bryozoa > Phylactolaemata > Cristatellidae > Cristatella > Cristatella mucedo. The sequence goes on from WPIO01000005.1 coordinate 2,231,072, forward strand.
GTGTGCGCGCATGTTAGTTAATAATAATAATTAATATAATTCATTTGTATAGCGCCCCAAGAGAACTTAATCTCTATTGAGGCGTTTCACATATGCCTCGGGGCTCGAGCCCACGACCTCAGCCAGGCCTTAGTCGGGGTGAGCACCTTAGCCGATGGACCAAACCAGCTCGTAAATTAACAAGCAGTTGGAGCTATTCGCTGCTCTGTCCGTGCATAGGAGCAGCGATCGTGTGCAGGGATGGGCTCCGTCATACACTCCAGGTAGGTTTTTGTCTTTACTGTAATGCTTTCGCCTCTATAACTCCGTCAAGCCACGTAGGCAAAGTGTGTGTTTCGAAGGAGAGCTTTCTTCAGCGCACTCAAAGCCTAAGTGGCTCTCGGTGGCGCCATGGTATGCGCCAGCAGCAATCTTTTCTCGGATTCTTCGATGCGTGCAGCACGCGTCTGGCCTTTCAACCTGTTCATGGTTTAGGGGACGGCCCTTTGCTGGCCCAATGTCGTCCTGACTCTCGGGCGTCTACTTGTGTAGCATAAGACCTCGAGGAGAGTGAGTGCTCATTGAGACTGTGCTTCTCTGTTTATTTACTGAAAATTTCTCTGCTGCTCTCTGGACCGCGTCCTGCCTTGTGCAAGATTTGAAGTGACTGAAGTACAGGGCTACCCCTCCTCCTGACTGGTTAGCCTCGAAAGTCACCGGTCTCCATCTTCAGCACTTAACCTCACCGATCCTGATTCTCGTTGCTCGGTGATGTCTGCTAACCGGACGTGCTTGTTGAATGCGAGCTCAACGACTCAAGGTTCTGTCGCTCACTTATAGGTCACTTCATTCTTTGGCTCCAGCCTATCTCTCCGATATACTCCCCCATCAGGCCAAGCATCGTACCACCCGCTTTTCGGAATCCAACAGTTTACAAATACCTCGTATAAACCTGAAATCCTCTGGACACCGTGCATTTAGTTCGTACGCTCCCAAAGCCTGGAACTCCCTCCCGACCTGCGTCAGAACATCCCCTGACCTGACCACATTTAAAAAGAACTTAAAAACACCTATTTAGGACAGCATTTAGTGGGTCCCTGTGATTCGTCCTTCACGTGCTTATGCGTGCTGACACTGTGCATGCTGCCACTAACCACATTTCCATGCTGACCCTGTGCATGTCACCCCTAACCAAGTTATTCATGTTGTTCGTTTATCAAGCATAATATTACTCACCATTCAATTGCATTTCCCTTTGCAGCGAATTTAAAGCGCCTAGAGAGAGATTGAGTTCTCTGAGGGCGCTTTATCAAGTGCATTATTATTATTATTATCTCTCCCCACCTTCCAGCATGTCAAACACACTTAACTATCTTGCTGCATGTATTGCTGACATCAACACATGGGTGTTATCAGACTTTCTCAAATTGAGTGACGATAGAACTAACTTACGAGTTATGGTAAAATCAAGAGTGACTTAGAATTGGAAAACCTTAACGTTCAAAATTGGTTTAGGCAGCATTCAAAATTGGCTTAGGCAGCATATCTTCTGTAGAAACTGCACACAATCTAGGAGTCCTATTCAGACACGACCTTTCACAGGACCACTGCATCAGCTCCACTGTCAAGTCTGATTACTTTTATGTATAGTAATTCGGCAAAAATTCGGGTCTGCTCAGACAAGGATGCCACATTGAAGTTTGTCTAGAAATTTATGATACCCTGTTCAACGGCTGTAACTTGCTGCTTGCAGGTCATCCTGCCTGTGTGTTTGGTATTTCAGTTGGTGCAAAACTCGGCAGCCTGACTAATCTGCCACGACGAATGTATCAGTCGTCACATTTCACCACTTCTCACCAACCTGCTCTGGGTGCCCCCAATCAAGCAGAGCATCTACTTAAAGAGTTTTTTTTTAAAATTCCTTCTTCTTTAATTCCATTTTGCATGTTGACACCGGATGTCATCACTAACCATTTGGTCATTCTTCTTTCACAGCGTATGCAAAGTGTCTCGAAAGAGATATAGTTATCGGAGGGCGCCATCATACAAGGGTCTCATATTATTACTATTTCAGGCAGACCGAAGGTGCAGGCCTGCCCGTGGCCACTCGCTACCGGATGCTGTACGAGAAGTCGCTGCTGCTTGCCAAGGACGAGCAGGCCGGCGTGGCGCTGCAGGAGCTCGCAGCCAAGTTCAAGGCTCTGCTGACGGCTCTGAGATCCCAACGCGACGAAATGGGCTCGTGACCCTAAGCTGCTGATGCCCGGAAGACGGTGGGTCTCACCCTCCCAGCCTGAGCGAGCACCAACCGTCAAGTCCACTGCGCGCCAAGGAAGGGAGCAGTAATTGACTACAGTGGCGAACCTATAATAGCTGGAGATTTGCGTCGAGGCGGTCGAAGAAACCGCGTTGGCGCTCCAGGGCTTGCGGCAACCAGTGCAATGGCCGTAGCGACCCGGTGATGTCCGGCATTCTAGTGCAAGTTCTCCACAGCCATCACCGCCTTCGGTAGGCTATTTAGGACAATGACTTTGACAAGACGGTGTGTGTCAAGTGTTTATGCAAAGTTGACCGTATATCTTGGAATAGGCGACCGATGCTACTCAGATGCTCGAGTGAATCGTCACACCTGCATTCATGCGGCATTCGTCTCTCTCCACGGTCGTTAAGTCTCTTTATTAAACGAGATGTTGCTGTTTTATTCAATTCTGCCAGCCATCGGAAGAATACCCGCCGAGCGTCGGCTTGGGACACGGCAAACGATGCTTTTGCCACTACCAAGCCGCCGAACTGGAGAGGGGACCTCCGGTTGGCCATAACCGCGCATTTCCTTTCGATTGTTCCAATATCCCTTTAACCAAACAGGGTTTTCTTTGGGCATTGCAGCTACTTCATTTACTGTTGTCGTCGTGCATGCACGGGTGACCTGGCTGCCTATGCAAGTGGAATGCAATGAGCACTTGTATCCAAGAGAACTAGCAGAGACCTCGTGCCTTGTTCTCCGAGGCTGAGATAAGCTAAAGAGACTGACTGTGCCTTTAGCTTGCAGCTTCAGAGCATGTCTTCGTGGCCGGAGGGAGCCACTTTTGGGGTATCGGAGAGGCAGTGGGTGCGTATTAGGTGCTCGATTTTAGATTTTATCGTGGGGATAGGGTATGCAAAAAGTCTTCGGGGCACCATTTGGAGCCCCGGACTGGGCCTTGCAATTAGCGATTGAAGTTGGGCAAGCTAGCCTATACCAATCGTATCTGACTTTTGCTAATTAACCCTAACTGACCTCATCAATGCCCAAACCGAACGATTTGCTGTAAAAAACAAACATTTAATCAACAGAGCAAAGAACAGCTGTTCTTCCGTGCTGCTCTGGCCACTTTCCCTACGATTTTTCCTACGACTGCTTGATCGGGAGCTAGTCAACAATGACTCCCGCATTGTTGTAGCAGCAGCTCTTCTGCATCATCTAATTGAGTTGACATTGCTGACATTCCCTCTAAGAAGGCTGCAAACTCGGTGAAATTGACCTATCACTAAATAAATAAAAAAGGCTTTCAATACCGTTTGCAATTGGCACTAAAAGATCGCCCATTGCAGGATTCGAACCCACAACCTCGTTTGTAGAAAGCGAGCATCTTGCCTCCTGGGATATCACGGCCCGGCATACCAAAAACGACTGCATCAGCTTCTCAGTCTCGTCTACCTACTTTCACCTACCTAACATTTAAGAAATTCGGGCCTGCTTAAACGGTGATACACTTGTGACAACTTGTCTCGACTTCTGTAACTCACTGCTCGCTGGCCACACGGCCTATTCAATAAGGCGCTCACAGTTGATGCAAAACTGCAGCTAGGCTTGACTGTCGTGAACGTGGCAGTTTTGGTTAGGCCTCTTCTCACCGACTTGTACTAGCTCCGCCATCAAGCAGTGTATTGACTTCAAGGTTTTCACTTTTTTGTGCATGCATTGTCTTGCTCAGGCCAACCTATCTGAACTACGTCGCTATCCTCGTACCGCCACTCTCATGACAAGTCATTTAGCTATTTATCTAACTGATCTCTAATCTTTTGGAGGTAGGCGCCTATAGTTAGGTTAGTATGTTCACATAGCCTTGGACTCACGCTCCACTGACGTCACACCACCTCCTGACGAGCTTTAAGAAGCTAAAAGCACAGATGCTAAAAGCAAACCTATCTGTCCACAGCATTAATGGTCCGTGTCAATCATATCCTTTGTGTGCTGTGGGTGCTGGCACCGTGCATATCACTAACCAATGGATGATGCTTCCTTTGCAGCATATAGCCGGAAGCCTTTTTAGATCCCACCAAAAAGAGACTGAAGGGCTGAAGCTGCTTCCGAGACTTTCTACTCGGCAGGTTTATGTAGCCGCCGTCTGAAAACATCGTCGGCCTTACCCTGGAGAACCGGAAGCTGGAGCAGCCTGCCGAGCGTGCCGCTCAGACCTAGGGCGTGCAGTCCGTAAGAGTTTCTTACTTTGGTGAGGCCCGACGCTCAGCTCAGACGAGCCGCGAGGGCACCCGGCACAGCAGGCCTCTGTGCACCTGTCAAATAATTAATGCACCTGCTCAGCGACTCGAAAGTAGTAATTTCCTTTTTACAAAATGATGAGAGCTCCTCTGGAAACAGAGGCCGAATTTATCCTTTTTATCCCCGTGTAAGAAAGAAAAATGGTATATTCTCCGAGGAGAAACTCATGGCATACGCAACCACCACGGCTAATTTCTAGAACCGTTCTCTAAGCCTGGTAGCCACCTAAAAGGGGCTATCGGGCCTCCATGGGAAAGGGCTAAGTGGATTTTTTGGCAAAGGAGGGGGCTTGGACGGCTGAAGTTTTTTTGGGGCAACCCAGCCAAGTCTCTTCAGTCAACTGCCCAGCAAGTGTGTGGGGGCCCTGTAGGCGTTTTCCTTTCATCCGCCTTGTTCGCATGGTTCGTCAATCAGTTTCGTCCAATGCTCTTTCTAGGTTGGGTGCAGCAAGATCCCCTTTAATACAGACGGCCGGAGCCAATTGCTTTTAGGCACAGCTGCCTCCATCGCCCAGGATCCTTTGGGTCAGCAGTCAGCAGCTACCTACCGGCAACAGTTCCGGTGGTATGTGTCGAAGTAGTGGTACCTGCTGCTCAGTATGTATCCATCTCCTAGTCCCGACTCCTCCGTCTCCACTTTTTCTACCCAACTCCTTCTTTGCTCTGCCTTTTTTGTGCCTCTTCGAGCTTTGTTGCTTTACACCGCCGAGGCAGGCACGGCTCGTCGGAGTGCAGCTCGGGACCCTCGGGGCTTGCAGGGGAGGAGGACAGGAGGAGTCCTCTAGCCCAAGTGCCGAATACATAGCGACAGTAGTCCCCCACTTGACGCCTGCACTGCTCTTAGATAACGCTGAGATGTCACCATCGCGTCACCACACGAACTTTGGGGCTTATCGACAGCAAACAGCAAAGCCAAAGGAGGCTAATAAGTCCGCTTGGAGAAAAAATGAGTCCACAGCAGCTGACGGTAGTATATAGTAGTACACCAGCGATACCATAAAAAAGAAGCACTCGGTGTAGTGTCGAGTTTCTGTGTCAAGAGAGAGTCAAGAAAAATTCGTACAGCTTGACAGACACAACAGGACTAAAGAAAAGAGTTGGCAAAGCCACGAGAAGAAGCCATTCAGACGGTAGCCACGATGATACTGGCGATTGTGAGCTTTCGACACCTTGCCTGCATGCAGTAATCACGTCCAGCCGCTGCTATCGGTCTGATCCAGTGCTGCATGTAAGACAAAATCCTTACAGTCCAAAGGCGGCGCGAGGCAAAGGTGCAGAAGTGGTTCAGCAGCATTTGCTTACCAGCAGCCGCAGGCTGAAGCCACGGCCTCGGCCACGCCTGCCGGGTCGGGCTTTGCTGCTGTACGGCTTACGTTGATACCACTACTTTCCAGCTCTTTTTCGGTGGATGGACCGATGGCTATTATCTACGAAAAAATGTCAAAATATGGACGGTGCTAGTGTGATTCACGACCCGTTAGCAAAACACATGACACCAACATTAAAGTAAAGTTTGTAGCATACAAAATGTTGGCATTTGGCACAGAATGCTTTGGTTCAAGCCTATAGGCCAACTAAGCAACTCCTTTTGCAGTAAACGATGAGAATGCAGTGATAACACTGAGGATCAACCGAGTGAAATACCACCACAGCCAAAGGGTTCAACTCAGATTTGACCTGCTTAGAATGGAAGAAAACCCACTACAAGGAAAGACGTGAGGTCAGTTCTTCGAAAGCGCATACACTTTCCAGGGAGTTCGCACACGAATGGACCATGCCGGTGGTGGCTGCAGCAAGCAGCAGCAAATGGATTCGCTAATGAAACGAAAGCACAAGCAAAGCACCAAACAGCAATCTTCACGGCATGGCCAGGAGCAATTCTCTGCTTTACTGTCAAATCGAATATAGAAATGCAAGCGTATTGCTTCCACACTTCAGAAACGACTAAAGATGAGTGGGTGGAACTTAGCTAAGGAACGGCAGACAATAGCTTATGCAATTCGTAGGCACACTGAAGGCAGTCTTCGGCACCGGTCACGATCCTCGATCTAATCTAGATAACTAGTAGCTGTGGTGCCTTCTGATTGCCACCTCTCATGCAACAGTGCCAGGACATGTCAGTGCAGTACTCTGAAGTCAGCGTAGAAAAGACTTGGTCAGTTTAATCAGGCAAATGCTAGCCCAATGTTAAGCCGTTTACCATTCATGTGCTGGAATGACAACAGCTCGATTAGTCACTCAGAAAAGGCCTGGACAATCCGACAAGAGCAGCCAACCACTTCCTATAGACGTCTCGGTCGCCGAGAGACTGCTTAAAAGAGGCTTCGACTTACCTGGGCCTCCTCAGTCACGTGGAGGTGCCTGAGATAATCCAGGGTGAACTTCACGCCAGACGGACTAAAGAAAACTACGCCCAACGGCATTGTAATCTAAAATAGGTGAGAATTCTCCTCAGCATAGCTTGGAGGTGACAGTTCATAGTATAGCCAAGTGGTCACAAGTCACATCATAGCTCACAGGTCATCTTGAGGAAAAGCTTCTAAGATAAACGGCAGAAAACACGAGAAAATGATGCCAGAAGTGCCTGATCAATGATATGCTGCTTTTCGACTAAGGTGACATACCAGAGTATCAAAAGATTGAACACAAAACATAGGTCACTCACCCCATCCCCTTAAAAACCACATGCACACTTAAGTTGTGACGAATACATTACACTGCCAAAAGTTATGTAGATTATTATAATTCAAGCTCTAGCATATAACCTTCAAGCTGCACACATCGCTCACTAGATTTATATATCTGATAGAAGTTGCTAAACGTCTATAGCTAGAAGCACCCCTGTAAACCTCTAGCAGGTCTGTGCAATTCAATTACAGTGGACACACGTATTGAGATGGAGGCAGCTGTGAGCTATTTTTGAAATAAGGCGAACGTTTTCTTTGACATCATGCATACAGGAGGAAAGTCCACCATATGAATACGCATTAATTACAATGGCTGCCCAGATCACTCTCAGCACCGACCCACTGCTAGGTCATGACAAGCTCTGTGTTTTCAATCTTCTTCTTGGCCATATAGTAAGAATAATAATAGCAATATTAATAAGATATTTGCATAGTGCCCTAATCTCTTCCTAGGCACTTCATCCAAGCACACAAAGGACAATTCACACGGTCGCAGCAAACGCTGTGAGGAGCAGGTGCGCTTTAGCTCATTTTTAAATGCCATCAAGTCAGGGGATATCGCCATGTCAGTTGGGAGTGGCTTCCAGGGTTTGAGAGCATACTAACTAAAGGCCCGGTCTGCAAATAATTTGAGGTTGATTAGAGGCACAACTGGTGGCCTTGACATCTATTTTCTCTAATGCTTTGTGCCAGCTTACAAACAACCATACTTGGTGGCACAATAGACAGACACTGATTTCCACAACCTCGACCTTCAGTCGGCACGGCACGGCTGTTTGACTGCAGTTGAGAGTGCGTAGGTAACAACTGCTCAGCGTTGCAGTAAGCTCCCTGGCCATTTTGAAAACTTGAATTTGCAAAATTATGACAAGTTGAGTTGTGCACTTGGAAGGCACAGGCTTGGAGTGGCTCTCGTGAACTGCTCGTGGCTGAATCTCTGCTGCAAGCTGCTATCTTTCGAGGCTTCGGGATTGCAAGAATATCCATCACGATTCACAGAGGCGATTCTATTGAAGCTGACATCATACCTTTCCTAGGTATGAGTCCTACAGTGTAAGAACCTTTGTTTCCAGCCTTTCTTTTCTGCTATCCTGCTTGACGGACGTGACATGTCTTTCCTATCGAGGTGCTCCGAGTAAGCCTTAAAGTTGTAGCTCGGGGCTTCGCAGGGATCGGGGCGTCGAGGCTACACGGGTCTTTTTTGTTTGAGTTCGAAAACAGCCTGACGTAAGTCAGAGGTCATATTTTTAATGCAATGTTAATAAATTGCCTCGACTTAAGTAACCAACGTGTACACTTAAATAGAGTATAAGTAAGGCGGGTATAAGGGGTATAAGTATAAGGGGGCGGAAGATCAGACAGCTGATCAGAGTGGACACCCGTCATCGTTTGCAAGCAGGTAAAAGCGGAAGGCAAAAGCTAAATCGCCACCTTGCACAAAACCAACGTTTTCAGGGTCCGACACGATGTACTATCATGGTGATATCTCTATCGCGGCGCAAGATAAAACCATAAAAAAGATTGCATCAGAGGTTAGTCTATGGTGCTTCTGAAAGGCTGGTAGGGAAGCTGAGCATAATCATGCTTGCACAGAAGCACGCACGTGCACGCACACATACTCCACAGGTGATGACCAAAGTATTCCTTCAAAGGTGACTGACAAAAGGAAGAAGCTGTGCATGATGACTAAGAGCAAGGATAGCTTCACGACTGCAGCTGCAGCAGCTGCACTCTCTAGGCAGCTGTTGCAGCTGCAGTCGTGAAGTTTTTCTGTCTCGGCTAAATATTAAACCTTGTCAATTGATTTCTACTAGCATATCATGAAATCGGTAGGCAAAATAAGGTAGTCAACTCCATTGAAGTCAAATCGTTACGTAGTCATGCATCACATTCTGACCCGAGTTACTGGGCTGCTGCTGCCGGTGCAGCGGTGCTCACGTGCCTGTGCTGCTGCAGCCATGGCATCCCAGCGAGCGGCAAAGTCGGTGCAGGCCGAGGTCATGTAGACGGTCTGGGCCTCCACAGCACAACCTGCAGCGACGTGGCACTAGTCTACAGCTAACGAACGGGCAATGGCAAATACAAATAAAAACAGATGGGGAGGCTGACAGCACTTAGGTCAGGGTCACACAACTCGTGTGCATGCAAGCATGTGCAGGCAGGTTGCGGTCCATCTTGCTCTGACTCCGAATGGTTAAAGAACTGCACAACAGATGGATGCAGTAAGGTACAGCCGACTCAGTGGTGGTTCCAGGTGATCCTTACCGGTCTGCAAACACTCTGCTTGGGGATCGATATATTTGGCAACAAGATAACGACCCTAAGCACACTTCCAGGCCAGTAAACATTTTTTTTCGACAAATCCGGAGATGGTGCTACTGCCATGGCTCTGATCTAAACCCCATAGAACGTTTACGGGACATCATGGATAGGTAGGCGATTTTGGTACGACAGGAGGCAGTTTTGCGGTCTGCATCAATAGCCGAACTTTACAGTAAAATGTAGGCTCTAAGGAAGGCTACAGCAGAGGGGATAAAGTAGGTAGTCTTGTGGCCCCTATGCTTGTGCAGACACATAGGTTATAAAGAATTGCAATGAAGCATTCACACCATACTAAATGCATAAATAACAATAGCAGATATATTTTGTTTGCAAGCTTTCAATAATTATCATTGCATGCTGTGAGCAAATTCAGAATTCTTTCTGTAGAAATCCTCTTACTATCCAAACGCAGTAAAAGCTACAGCAACTGTGGCCACACTTCGAGGGTTTTGACGACTGAGTGCGGCACAAGCTTTTGTCACCAACACTTCGATGTTGTTAGAATGACCCAGAGGCACAAATTAAGTGAAACTGCTGCAGCATTGTGGCAGCCATGGAGGAGCTATGCCACGGGTTGCCGTGTGGATCAGAGCAATAAGTGAAGCTCGGCATCACTCGATCGGCCGGGAGCCATTGCAACTCATCTAGCAAAGATGACACACTAGATTAATGGACTTCTCAAATTTAAAGATAAACCTAAGAGCCACATTTAGCACCAAATGTCAAGGTCCGATGGCTATTTCTGGAAGCTCTGCCAACACTGAGCTACAGTCATTTACAATACAGAAAACAAATGATCTAGAAAGATCTCTGACTGGCCACTACTCCTACAGATAGATCAAACTCGATGAAATATTGTAGAACAGGGCGGAGGCTCTGGAATAGCTCTGCTAGATCTCTCAGCAGCATTTGAGATAATTTGAGCACCAGATCCATTTGGAGCACTTCTCGACATGCCTAAGCATAGCACTAAACTGGGTTAGGTTCTACCTCAGTGAGAAATGTCAGAGCATCGAAGGGGCAAATGGCCGTCGGTCATCTAGGGAGCCCTCCAAGTATGGGGTATCCCTAGGTTTGGAGTTAGGTTCCCTTCTTTTGACCATGTAATACTTTTCCTCTGGCCAATTACATAGTCAAACACAATCCTAGCTTTAATTTACCAGCTACACATAGCTAAATATACCCTTTGACCCTTCTCAGCCTTGCTCTGCACCTGTCTCACTTACCGACCTCCACTGACAACACTTGAACTTAGATGGACACTGATTTTCGGAAGCTTAACGAAGATAAGTCCTATCTATTAGTTATTGGCAAGCCCAGTATCACCCTAAAATTGGGAGACCTCGCCCTCAAGATTGGTTCATAGATTTATTCAAGATTCATACATTGGTTCAGTGGGTTGTAAAGTCAGCCTACTTTCAGCTGATGAACATTTTTTTCAAAATTAGGGGCTGATTACACGAGAACAAGAAAGCTATACTAGTTACTGTGTCTTGTGAATTCGAGTCTAGATTACTGAAATTCTCTTTACTCAGGACTCCGAGCCTGCACCCTTAATCGGCTGCAATTAGTGCACAGCTTGGCAGCTCGGCTGGCCTGTCGTCAACGACGTAGCTGCCACGTCACTGCTGCTTTAGTCGAAGCCTCTCTGGCTCTTCATCAAGCATCAAATCAACTTTAGGATCGGCTCGCTGGCCTACAGGTTGCTTCACTTGCCAGCACCAGACTGCTTACTTGCTTACTCGACCACCTTGGCAGAGACCAGGTGGCTAGCGCTGCGGGACTGGGACTGTGCGGTGGCAGCGCTGCAAGCCAGCCTCGAGAGAGGCCACTGGCACTGCAAAGGTTGGCCACGCCCGACTCACCGACACCCCGAAGGCGAGTAGGAAGTAATTCCTCACTCAGATTGCCACACGGGAAGAGCAATGGCTTAGTAGGTGGCTCGCTGACTGCAAAGCAGACGGGCAAGATTACACCAGCGCACAGCACCAGGGGGCGGCACGAGCAGTGAAGCTGGGGGGCAGGAAGAAGAGAGGCACAGTACCAAGGGAGCATCACAGCGCACGGGAGGTAGGTGGCGCTGCTACTGTCGAGATGACAAACAGCCAGAGACTTCACGAGATCATATCATTGGGAAGCTACCATCGCGATGAAGCATACCAACAGATAGCCAGCCGAAATGCCACTTCCGAAAGGAAGTCCGGCCGACGGTAATTCAGTCTACCGGCTGCTTGGGCCAAAACGAGATCAGCTGCGAACCGACGAAACTCATGCCGGAAGCATGCAGGAAGCACGGCCGAGCTCTTACAGTGCTGAACTATAACGTCCACCAATGCAGACGCATTGCCGGCGCCCTCTCCAACTGTTGCCAGTAGGCCGATACTGCGAGCTGGAAATATAAATGCCAACAAAAACAGGGTACCGCAGATCAGATCTGCTTTTCAGACACGAGTGGTCAGTAGTAAAAGAAAAAATGCGAATATCGGCATCAATAGACAGCACAAGAGCACAAACCACAATGCAAGCACATAAACCCTAGCGTTGTCGAGAATGGCCGGGTGAGTAATACGGCAGCTGATTGCCAGTAGTGCCAGCACCACTATGAAAAAATTGTGCACATTCATGCCTCCATTAAGCCCCCTCCGACCAAAGCAATCGCAGTTCCTCAACCTGTGACCTTCCTTAAAAGGTTCTCCGATGTTTCTGCCTGTGATGTGGCTGCCTTAATAAGGTCAAGCAAAAAGATCGTCTCCTGAAGACCCTATACCTTCATCTCTGTGGTCTTCACTGGCAGACCAACTTAGCCCTGCCATAACCAAGATTTGTAATGCTTCTTTGGGAAAAGGGGTCATCCCCAAGTCCTTCAAATCGGCAATCGTTAGACCTATTCTTAAAAAGCCTGGATTAGACACAGAGGTCCTAGCAAACTATCGTCCAGTTTCCCGTCTTCCGTTCTTATCAAAGATTCTTGAAAAATTGTTGCTAAGCAGCTAGTTGAACGTATTGAAAATAATGGAATGTCAGAAACATTTCAATCAGGGTTCAAGAGGCAGCACTCTACTGAAACTGCTCTCCTGCGTGTTAACAATGACATTCTACGTGGCAACGACGACGGGAATGTCACTGCCCTAGCTCTGCTAGATCTGTCTGCTGCCTTCGACGCCATTGATCACGAAGTTATGCTTGAACGATTGAGAACAACGATCGGTCTGGCAGACGAAGCACTGGCATGGTTTAAATCATACTTGTCTGATCGTGTTCAATCCGTGTCGTGTGGGGGTCAGGTCTCAGACATGAGAAGGGTCACCTGTGGAGTCCCTCAAGGGCCTGTACTCGGTCCCTTGCTGTTCTCTATTTATATACAAACTCTGGGAAAAGTGATTAAGGCCCATGGAATAGAATATCACTTCTATGCTGACGATACTCAGTTGTATTTGTCATTTAAACCGTCGGAATCTGCTGCAGCAACTGAGAAACTGAATGCTTGCCTTGCCGATATTCGATCCTGGATGTCGGAAAACTTCCTGAAATTAAATGATGATAAAACCGAACTGCTGCTCATAGGACACCCTAAGCATGTGGCTGGATTAAAAGGCTTTGCTGTTCTAATAGGTGATGCTATTGTGCGACCTTCACCACGTGCTCGTAATCTAGGTGTCGTGTTCGACAGTTGCCTCAACTTCAAAAGCTTCATTCAGAAGACTGCTACTACAGCTAGCCATCACATCCGATCCCTATCCAAGATTAGGAGCTGTCTCCCACAGTGGCTTGTAAAAAATTTAACTAGCTCTTTAGTTCTGTCTCGGCTTGATTATTGTAATTCCCTTTTGGCTGGGCTGCCAAAGAAAGCTATTATGCCACTACAGCGGACTATGAATATGGCTGCAAGGCTGGTCTTCAAGTCCCAGCGGTTTGAGCACGTGTCATCTCTGCTCTGCTGAAAGAGCTAGGATGGTTGCTGGTTGAGCAAAGGATACAGAGCAAAGTTCTTACGCTGACCCACAAGGCCCGCCACGGCTTGGCTCCTTCGTACCTAGCTGAACTGCTGCATAAGTTTTAGCCTGTTCGCGCCCTCAGGTCCTATATGGACAATGAATTAGCTGTTCCATTCTTGCGCTGAAAGACCATTGGTGACAGAAGCTTTAGCTCTACAGGTCCTAGACTGATTGGAACTCGTGTCCACAATTCTTACGAAACAACAACTACTCTCCTGCTGCCGACTATGGCTCATCCTTTTCAGCGGTCCTGAGCTGCTACTTCTATGCTACTCACTACCTCAATTGCTCTCCTGACTCTGCTATGCTTCCCACTTTCTCTTTGTTGCGTGAGACGAAGTCTATTGGCTACCGAATGCGTACCGAAAGCCGCTTAGGCTGTGAGTGCGCTATACAAAACTCTCCTGCGTAACACCCACATGGTCTTTATGACTTTGTGGAGTTACTGACGGAGATACATTACATTACATTACTATTAGGCCTGGCACGTGGCAAGAGAGAGGGTGTGTGGCAAGCTTCACATCTGTTCCTTGCATACTTGCAGCTTGTACGAACAGGGCATAAACAGCAACCAGAAAACTCGGTCGACTGCTGTTCACACGACGAAGCCACAAGGTCGCAGTGCATTGGGCAGATCAGTGCTGCAGAGCTATGCAACAGAGGCACTTGTATCATTTATTGCAGTATGCATGCCAGCGAGGAGCAGGCTCCTTAATGATCCTAAACACCCGACGAAAGCATCAAAGGTCGAGCAGTGCATCGTGACAGCAAACGTTTTCACGATGCACTGCTAAAAGGATTCAAAAAGGAAGGAGAGAGCTGTTATCTGACAGACACAGGAATAAGTACTATTAGCATATTTTAAGAATCCGTGTGTAGGGTTTCTCACTGAAAGCAAGCCAAGTGCAACACCAGATGCCATCAACAGCAGCTAGGATGTTGGGAACAGCACAGGCTCAGTTAAAGCACTAAAGAATACTAGCTCATTCAAAAGCCTCTTTTTGTATAGCAACAGAAGAGCCTTTGAGGCTATTGCCGCCGCTTGCAGCACCAATATAGGATCGCCCACAACAGGATTCGAACCCACGACCTCGGGACCGAGGTATGAAAACCAACCACCTTACCTAGTGTACCATCACGGCTCACCGATAGCACTCCACTGCCCCACAGAGATTCTTCGAGCTATGATGGAGCTAAGACGCCTCTTTCTTTCCGATCTTTACTAAAAGACTGAGGGCAGATACACTTGTGCCTTAATCTAGATACATAGGCTCTTACATAATTACCGTGTAACGAATGTCGTGCAACGTGTACCGTGTAACACACTCGAACTGTTTTCTGCTTTAATTTCTGACCTAGGTTGGCATTGTTTTTCTGTAAGTCAGCGCATGCCAGTGACTTTTACCTTACTCAGATAAGGGATGAGCCGTGAATTGCCAACGTGCCTCCTATCTCACTATTGATGCCAATACATCTCACTGAATGCCCTGAAACATCACTGCAGATAGCAAAGCCCTGCCACACGTCGGGCACGACATTGCCTGAACAATAGAAAGGAAGCAATTGTGTGCTCGAGCCACGATTGTCGCCAGATTAACTGCTACTAACCAACAGCATTTTTTGCTGACCGTAAACAGTTATATAAAAAAATGATACAAAGAAACATGCACAGAAGATCTCTGATGCATGCATCCGGCCAGCCAGCCGGCCAGCCAGCCAGAGTGAAGACGTAAGCATTAGGGGTTCACTGCAGGCAACCGAGCCAACCGAATAGAAGTTTATTAACCAAGGATATGTCCTGCGTTAGCTCTTGACAATTCATTATTTAACCTGTGACATTTAGGATTTCCCCAGCAGCTCTTTGGACCTACTGCAGAAGGTGTCTCAGTAAAGATGGTTGCAGGAGCACCTGTTGTCAATGCCCTCCTGGGATAACAAAGTATATGGCAAACCGGCTAGTGCGAGAACTCACTTACTGAAATGGTAAGTAGGGCTAAAAAGGTTCTAACTGATGGTCTGTGGAATCAGCTCGGTCTGCTTTTCCTCGACTATAAACCAATAACCACCTAGACTTCGGTTGCTACCACCAAGATTTGCACACCTTTGTAAAGCGGCACAATAGCATGCTTCCCTCCACTAGCTCGTGTATGCAATCACATGGGCACACACACACACACACACACACACACACACACACACACACACACACACACACACACACACACACACACACACACACACACACACACACACACACACACACACACACACACACACACATACACACACACACACTGTCAGACAAGAGGCTGACAGGCAGGTCAGAGCCAGGCAGTCCTGTAACACATCGAACAGATAGCACAAGGTTAAGCAGAGACACGCATTGTCCTCAGCAGCTGCTGGCACTTACGATGCTCCTACCGAATTGCTTTACCCTCCTGCTAAGCAGCACACGGCTTCAGCACTTGCTGAGTACTCTCCAGTAGTGCTGCCGACCGCCACAGTAGTAGTGACACCGTCAGACCGCCCCACACTATCCGATACTACTGGGGTGGGGGTTTGAATTAAGAAAACAGGTCTAACTAACTCCCGACTAACGTCACAACATCCTCCGACTTAATGAAATTAAGAAAAAAGGCAAACAATGCACGTGTTCGTCACAGCATTCACCGGGTCCCTGTTCATTGTCCTTTTTACACTCATGAGTACTGTTACTGTGCATGTTAAACTGAACATACCGACATGTTTCCTTTACAGCATATGTAAAGTGTCTAGACAGAGATGAAGTTCTCTGAGGGTCCTATCAAATGTTGTATTACTATTATTTACTACATAAGATAAGTCTTTGTGCATTACCCACACACCTAACTATACATTATACATATTTGCATATGTGAGCGTGTATACTGCCACAATGGACTTAAAAAACAATCACTGACCAGAAGCCAGTCGGCGTGGTCGGTGGCAGCGGAGTATCACACAGGATCAAAAGCTGCTATGCTACCTTGCTTTTGTGTAGCAGGTCCAACAACGAATGTGGGCATGGTGGCCCATGATGCCACGACGTCACCACCCTGCAGCTGCTGCTGCATCTTCTGGTCCAGCACTGCTCCGACACCGGAGCCGAGCGGGCTTCGGTCCGCCAATACACGGCGTATAGCCTCCACTGCATGCTGGCTGGTTATTATCAGGCCGGCGTAGTGCTCCGGGTGGCACAATGCTTCTCGAAGTTCGGCAGCAGCAATGTACACGAAGTCAAGCACCGGCA
This sequence comes from Cristatella mucedo, assembly GCA_009760855.2. Classification (NCBI taxonomy): domain Eukaryota; kingdom Metazoa; phylum Bryozoa; class Phylactolaemata; family Cristatellidae; genus Cristatella; species Cristatella mucedo. The sequence goes on from WPIO01000005.1 coordinate 2,247,865, forward strand.
GGCAGGCTGCACCGAAACCTCTCGCTGCCAGCGCCTGCAGCGACAGCGCAGCCACCAAGGATTCATTAAGCAGGAGGCCAGCAGGAGGCCCGAGGCTGGCACAAAAGAAGAGCAATATGGGGGAGCGGTGCAGCGTCTCGGATGCTGCACCGTGATTCTAATAAAGAATTGCTAAAAATTCTGTCTGCATGATTCGATCATCCTTGCTGAGGAGCATTATCGAAGGAGGAGCTAGAAGCCCAAGAGAGCTCTAGAACATACGAGAAGCTGCCACTCAAAGGGCTTTAGCATCGGCCCAGAAGCTGAACATAGCCTGCGTGCGTGCCTACGAGCACAGCTACATGCCCGCACAGAGGCAGGCAGCCGAAGCGCGGCGGCGTTAACGTGCAAGGCACGTGCCAAAACGATCACCGATACTCAGCCGAGACTTCTCGACAGGTTAACGGATGGCAAGCTATAGTCGCAGCGAGTCGCCGATACTGCAAAATAGCCGTCACCTCGACGTAAGGGTCCACTTCATCCTTCGGCGCCTTCAAAAGGACGACGTGATTTCGCTTGCGTTCACCCATGCCTGCCCTTCTGCAACGGAGCCGAGGCAATATGGACGCTGGCTGCATGACCGGGACAGGTCAGGCGCCGGTCCGCTTTGAAAAGCAACGTTGCAAAATAGCCAGGCTAGGCCGTATAGGCTTATCGCATATAGGATCGCAGTTGACGCGAAGCCAACGAGGACGTTGCAGTAGAACCACGGTCGTGCAAAGGCTTCGGCCGTGCGTAAGCAGTTGCTCTCAGGGCATGCGGGCTAGCATGCCGGTCCATGACGACAGGCGGCAAGATAAGCGGAGCAGACAGCGCCAACGAGCGAATGCGGAACCGTCGAAAGACCCGTCCACCCAACCAGCAGCGACTCGTGACTTCCGCGTCGACTTTTTCGGCACTGAAGCCGGGCTTGCGAACGGCTTCCGTCGCCGACGAATGGCGCACCACCCACGCGCCGCCATCCAGCGCGAGCGTTCGGGCGCAGCGGTTACCGGGAGGAGGAGAAGGATGAGGAGGAGGCTCGCCGAGCCACCCGACCGCAATCCTGGATATATTCGGCACCGGTCTGACGTGCGGTCAACACGGAAATGGGAAAGACTGTCGGCGTCCATCCGATAGAGCTGCCGCGCGGAAACCCTCGCTCGTCGTACAGCCAAGCGCTCGTCGGACGCCACACATTTGCCACAAGCGGCTCGGCGCGCAGCGCGTCTCGCATGCGGCAGATTCTGGCGCGTCGCACCGCCGCGCTCAGCCAGCGGCCGTCCGTCTACCGAGTGCCGACGGTGCGGCCGGAAGCGCGCAGCGCCAACTCGCCCCAGTCCGGCAGCGCTTGAACGGCCGCCCTCACTTTCCCGCGGACGACTAAGTCACGAGCGTCAACGCCCGAAAGGAGGCGACCGCAAGTGCGAGCGAGCTGCTACTGCGGCACACCGCCGCCGAAGCGCCGGCGCCCGGCGCTGCCGTTGGGAGCCCTCGGCGGCGCGGCCGTACAGCTCCCTATACAAGCCAAGAGAGTGGGCGTGAGACGAGCACCTAAGGGCGAACGGGAAAGAACGCCCTACCGCAGCACGACCGACACGAGTAGATCGGGGGGCCGGGCGGTCGCGCTGACAACGCACGCGGCTCGGATCCGGTCAACGGCGGCTATGCGGCCGGTTAGTACGGACACGCCCCTATCCGCTCCTCACCTACCAGAGAGCTAACGGAGCACGTTTTTCCGGCTACGTATCTTGTTCGGGGCACGCCCAGCGAGGCTCGACGCTTCGGCTCTCAGTTTGTGGTCGCGGCAGACCGATGCCCATTATGAGTCTCGACGCGAACTTGGCCGCTTATACCGCGAAGCATCCGAGGACAGAAGCTACTCACGTCCAATACGGGACCGCCGGATTCCGCATGAGTTATGCTAGCGGCCACGACGGACACGCCGGCTGAGTACCTGCTTGCCCGCCTAAGCTTTCGCGACCGCCTTGGGTGGAATTCAAATGTTGCCTATCCATTGTCCGCATTCAAAAGACGGCTGCCTTTCTAGCTCACCACTTTGCGACGGATCTAAGTCGCTGTGCCGCCTCGATTATCCGAGAGCCTCTGCAGCCCGCCTGTGCTTTCGGCTGGCCGTCGGCGATCCCCTTCGGTCCAGCTCCTGCTGATGCTGCTCGTCCGTGAGCGGCAGTCAGGCTGCGAATTTCGGATGGATAGCGATTTTCGGTCGGCTTCTTCTGCAAAGTTTGTGCTCAAGCTCCGAGCGTGCCAGTAGCCTGCTTGGATCGGCAGCTGATGACATTGCGACGATGCAGTGGCACCATCCCCCAGAGTGCTGGCGGAAGGCTGTCGTGTATTATGTTTCCTCGAGGGTCATTTGTTCCTCTTTTATGCCGCTCCCGCTCGTCGGCTCGCTAATCGCTGGCCTTCGACACTTGGAAACGCTCTTCCTGCCTCGTCTCTGCCCTCGGCGTTTTTAGCCTATTCCCGAAACGGCTCGTCGCACATGTCGTCACACTCAGTCGTTTTCGCCGCGAGCTGGTTTGGTCCAGTGGTTAAGGTGCTCGCACCGACCAAGGTCTGACTGAGGTCGTGGGCTCGAGCCCCCCGAGGCATATGTGAAGCGCCTGAATAGAGATCAAGTTCTCTTGGGGCGCTATATATAAATGAATTATATAAATATAATTATACGATTCCGAGGAACAGGCTGGGCATGCATGCCGAGAGGGTTGCAGATCCCCACTGCTCACCCGAAGGCAGTGTGAGCAGTGGCTTGCCACCCGTACTAGTACTTAAGGCGTGCTCCTTCTAAACGGCTTTCATGGAGCGGTTGCTTGATGTGTCTCAGTGGAAAAGCCTGCTGCTTGCTACAGATACACGCAGCATGTACTTTGCTCCGTCTTGTGGCATGTCATTCGTCAGACAGGCCATCTGTTCAGTCATCTCAACTTGGCGAATTGCACTCCTTCCCTACCCCACCTTGCTGCCATTCACTGCTGCGTGTCGCCACTCGCATGCATGCATCACGTGGCATGGGAAGCTCTGAGGCTCTCAAGCGAGTTACATCGCGTGGCAGCGCTGCACAAAAAACAGCGCTGCCTTGTTTCGCCTCGCTTATGCCCTCGAATGTGGAAAGTATGCGCTACAGCGAGCGCCGGCCACGCCTCGCTGTAGGTCGGAGAAGCTCGATCATGTGCTCTACCGCATGGGACTGCTGGCCGTGCTCCGGTCCCGCATCAAGAAAGGTGAAGGCCTTAGCTATCGTGGTGGGGCCATCGCCTGATCGCATAGGCTTCTTCACATTAATCTAATGCTCGTCCTCGGCGGCATTATTTGACTCCCCTCTCTTCGCTCACTGTTTGTGCAATCCGATGTTCTGCACAGCTGCCGTCGGAGTTATGATCACGGCATCTCACAACCCGGAGGACGACAACGGTGTGAAACTGATTGATCCGATGGGCGAAATGCTGGAGCAGTCCTGGGAAGCGCACGCCACTGCGATAGTGAACGCCAGGTCAGTATGCACTAGAATTGAAAGCCTGCTTTTGTGTACGGCACCTCCGGTTTGTCCTATTCATTTATACAGCTCATTCGGCGTGCGTTCTATGGCAACGGAGCAGCATGAATAGCTCTTGTACGGTGCAAGGCTTGAACCGCATTCGTTGCTGCATCGACAACTCTGCCCAGTACAAGCTGTCTCTTTGAGCAAAGATGAAGCTTTGCAGTCTCAGTCCTGTCCTTGTCACCCTGTGGCCCCAGAGATTGTCTCGGCCATCCCAATGATACCAATTGCTGGGCAGAACTGCGGCCTCCCGACCGTACTCGGGTTCAGGATACACGCGGGCCGCGTGAGCAATGGCTAGCCACACAGCCCAGTCTGCTGCCCGGTGACTGCCGCGCTTCCGGCTTCCTGGAGGTGCCGCTCTAGTCTCAATTAGGATACATATTTGGCCACTCGGTTTACAAAATTGGACTGGCTGTGGGGCCAAGCGTTGGGCGTGCGGTTCTAGGTTTTTTCTGGCAGAATCCTTCAGCCTGTACGATTCCAACCCAGTGAGTTGACTATTTGGTTGGCCCCCTTGTCGACTGTTTTGCCGGATTAGCCACGGGTACAGATTTGAGGATTGCTAGAAACTCGGGGAAAAACGCCTCGAGCACGAATGGCCGGCCTTATTAGTATGGTAATTGTCTCAATCCATTTTTCAAAACTCAATTGTGGCGTGCCCAAATCTCGCTGCTTTGCATGCAGAAGAAGTTGCTCACGCTGCTCTGCTCGCAGAAGAAGTTGCATCGAGGGTGGTATCTGTAGCGGCTCCTGCACTGTATTCGTTAGTCACATACCCGGCTTCCGATTGGGTTGCCCAGCATTGCTAGGGGTCTGCTGCGCCAGCAAAGCTGTGGCTGCGAGCGGCAGGCTGTGAGAGGAGCGCCGGCCACAGCTGAAGTCCCTACAGCTAAGACCACGGCTCTACCATGTCGCTCCATGCTGTGCTGCTGCCGTTTGTACGCCCTGCGATATCTGCCCGTGATTGTGCATCCTACATTGCTTGTGCTTGGCAGGATTGCGTCCTGCTAGATTTCTGTGGGGAGCTTGCAAGCGACATTTTATGCCTGGATGGGAATACGAGATCTGGTTAATACGACAAGCTATTTCTGACCAATTCCCTGCAGTCTAGCTCTGATTGCAAGCTCTAGCCGTTCTCTCGCCTGTCTGCACAGCATGCTTTGCTGTGTTAGCGTGGACTCTGCTCAGCAGTGCCCGAATGCGCAAAAGTGTGCGGCTTGCCTGCACAAGAGCCGTGGAAGCTGCTGCTGCAGCCGAGTGCCAGAACATTGCTTGCCCTCCGAGCTTGTAGAGATGACCACATATCTGAAGTCATTGCCGAGTTGGTCAAGGAGTACAGCATCTCCATGGATTCGCCTGCCGAAGTTTTTCTAGGGCACGACACCAGGTAGGCATCTTACCCAGGCTGCAGTGGCGCCGGAGGCAGGGCAGATAATCATTGATAGTTACTTTAACTGCTGCCATTTTTCATGTAGGCCCAGCTGCCCAGCCCTCATCGGAGCATGTTTGGACGGCATTGCTGCACTCGGGGCTGAAGGACGCAACTATGGTACGAGCTTTCGTGGTCGACTCCCAAGATGGCGTCATCAGCGCCATGTTAAGTCCGTTTCACCCTCACTACTTCGGGTAGTGGCACGATGCATGCAATGTGTACAGGCCTGTCGCTCACTGTGTGCCAGACTATGAAGACACAGCTCTCTCGATATTCCATAGGTGCTAACAGTTACACAGAATTAGCAAAAGTGAAAAGAATTGCTTGTAGCTGGTATGGAAGGCGACTTTAGGCAGACTCCTTAACAATAATAATAATAATAATAATAATACACTTGATAAAGCGCCCTCAGAGAACTCAATCTTTTTCTAGGCGCTTGACATTTGCTGCATAGGGAAACGCGATTGAATGGTGAGTAATATCATGCTTGATAAACAACATGAATAACAGGGTTAGGGGTGACATGCACAGGGTCAGCATGCAAGTGTGGTTAGTGGCAAGCTTATAGCAGCTTAAGCTCAGCTAGGACTCACCGTTTGGCAGACCCAAAGAGATATCCGACTTGTTGTTCACCTGAGCTAATAGACTACTTTCGCTATGAGTTACTGCATCGGATTTCGGCACACTTTCAGCCATTGCAAGCGACAGGGCAAAACGCAAAGCACAAACACACACAAAATAAACTGTTGGTCATGCCGACACTACAGCAGTGCACGAAGTGAGATTTTATTCTGAAATCCGAAGTTTGGAAGAGCAAGCAGGTACTTAAGCTGTCAAGTGCTCAATACTTCGCTCAGTATTTGCCATAACCAAGCCAAAACACTACGCTGTCTTACAGTTGCAATGTTTCCCAAATATAGCCGAAAGCAATGAGACCAGAACAAGCCGACTGCTAACGGTCATTAGCTGTTATCCAACACTTTCGATACCAAGTGTTTCAAAGCAGATGTAGTGCAGCTTCTGTACTCATGATCTCAGGCCACAAGCACAGCGCTGGTAACGATGCAAGTCCTTGCCGACACCTGACAAATGTCGCTGAAGATTTGAGCTTTGGAATCACGGCTAGCGACTCGTAGCTGCAGCAGCACCACCACTGCGACGAAGAGCGCCCCCTACCTTGACACATCAAGCCCATATCCATAGCATAGCTAAAATTTTATTCGACAGCGATTAAGGGTTAATTGCTTCCGGCACTAGCTATGGCATTAAGGAACATCCGTACAGCGCCCAGAGCTCACCTGAACTGCGAACGGTACAAAGCCCCTCGGACCGAAACTCCCACAAGGACAGAACTCCCACACGGCACAACGCCTAGAGCTGAACAGTACAGCCTGATCAATCCCTAGACTAGAGTAATGACCAACTGCTGACTGTTACATTACTTAGGCTTCTATACCACCTACCCAAGGAGTAAAACATAGCCCGGCCCTAGTCGTTATAATACAGGAACAGGAAATGATGTTTCTGCAGTCATAATCTGGCTGGTCTGGCTAGCCATCGTTTCGGTGCATCTCGTGCATCGTTCTAGCGTTTCTACTTGAGCGGGTGATGACGGGGATCCGCAGCGGTCGGGCTAGGGCACTGTTGGCTTAGTTATGGCAAAACGGAGCTCGGCCGTGCATCAGGACTGGCCCCAAGATAGCTGGAGCTGCTAGCCACCAGTACCCTGCTTGCTTTGTCGCCGACCTCCAGTGTGGCAGTGGCTTCAACGGCTGCTCGAGTAAAACGGCTTTGCTCACGGGCGTGCTGTGCCACTCTTTTTCTGCACCCACTTGGGTCTGTCGGGGTTGGTTATTGGCAGAGGGGTGGCAAGGTGCTCGGCTCCAAGTGATTGGTTGAGTGATGTAGAGGGGTGTGTGGGAGGGTGTGGCAGCAGCCAGCGCACTAGTGCCAAGGCCTGCATAAAACGTGATCAGTCTTGCTGGGCGCGCTTTGCACATCTCGTGGTTTGCTTACATTTGAGGTCTGCTGGCGACACCACAGTTGCATTACATTGTTCGTGCTTTCAACACCCGCGGTGAATACGGCGTCCCGACCGAAACGGGATATTATGAAAAGCTGTCGTCTGCATTCATCAAGCTCTCACAGCTGCAGCAGCAGCAGCACGGAGACAGCCACGTTAGCGCATACGTTCCGACGCTTGTGATCGATGGCGCCAATGGCGTTGGAGCCATTAAGTGGAAGGAACTGGAACGTCGTCTTCCCGTCGGACTGCTGCAGACGTCGCTCGTGTACGACGGCACCTCGGGTCGGCTCAACCACGAGGTATGCCTCTCCCAGGCACTCTGCACTGCAGATGACTGCCACCGATAGCCACGTACATTCACCCTCCGACCTCTGTGTGGCCAGGTGCTGGCAGTGACTGCAGATGCAGTTATGCTTGAAAGGACGATTATTCCACTGTTTAGCCCGGTGGCTAGTGATCGTTACAGTTTAATGTGCTCTCAGCAAGTTTGGCTTGCCTTCACCCAGTGACAAAGCTAGGGTACATTTAAAAGGAACCTAAAAACACACCTATTTAGGACAGCATTTAGTGGATCCCTGTGATTCGTCTTTGATGTGCTTATGCGTGCTGACACTGTGCATGCTGCCACTAACCACATTTGCATGCTGACCCTGTGCATGTCACCCCTAACCATATTATTCATTTCGTTTGTTTTTCAAGCATGATTTTACTTACCATTTAATTGCATTTTACTTTACAGCAAATGTAAAGTGCCCAGAGAGAGATTGAGTTCTCTGAGGGCGCTTTATCAAGTGAATTATTATTATTATTATTATATGGGGGATTCCCCCCTAGAGCAAGTGGGTGTTGGGCAGGGCCTTCCCATATACCGACCAGGAGCTTGGCAGGGTTATTTAGTCTTGTAGAGATATGGGAATGATTTTGTGTAGGTCTGTCTTATTCTAAAAACTTTGCTGTTCACGGATTCATAAAGTTAACGATTACCGGGATTACCGAGTGCCTTACCGAGTCGATGACCCAATTGCTGATGAGAGTATGGGTTGGGAGCAACTGGCAGACCTTCCATCCAGTCAGGGCAGACGTCGATTGTTCGTTCAAGCCCAGCGACCTCGTGCTTAACAAGCAAAAGAGATCGTCTAGGACATAGTCAATGAGCTGCAGGTAACAGGCAGGTCGTGGATTGATTCAGGAGACTGGTACTGGCTCACCCTGGCTACTCGTGCTGGGCATCGGTCGGGCTTGCACTGCACCACTTGATTAATACGTTCAGCGCTATGGTCGAGGTCAGAGTTCAGAGTAATGAGGCAGACTAGAGCACAGCTGAGCAGCACTCCCTCCTTCTCGAGAGCGTGCTCGGTGTCAGATTCACCGTCATCTTGCACCTGATGGAGAGAATTCTGCTCATTACAGAAGACCTATAACAAGCATTGCTATAAGAAGCCGAGGGTACAATGAATGCTGTGCACTTGGTCGACGTCGCCGTCCAGGCACTGAAGGAGATTGAAGGAGATTCTGAAAGGAAGATCTGAAGGAGATTCGCGAAACTGGCTACTGCGCCGTGCTGCTGGCTCTGGCCTAAAGACTTTTGTTGCACTCACTGAATCGATGTGCCTGACATGAGTGCTAGCCATGCTCGATGTGGTAGGCCTCGTCTAGCTGAGCGAGTGAACTTGAATGATCATGTATTACCTGTCGATATCTTCAGTGCTGCTATCGACAAGGTCCTCATTGAATTCAGTCTCAGATTCAGCACATAGTCAGTGGACATGCTCCATCCGCTGCATGCACATTGCCACGGTGTCAGTTGCCTGTGATGCTGGTAAACTCGTGGTACTCCCAGGTTCTTCACCATCGACTTTCCTGGCGTGAAGCGAATCCTACTGAAGCAGCAGCAACTGAACCCTTGCCTAGACATGGAGACACTGAAGAATGCCAGTCGCAACGCCTAAATTGTCCATTCTGCTGGTGCAGTCCGGATGAACTTAATAATCCGCCTAGTCTGCTCACTGATGGTTGGTGTCGACTCTGCTACCGCCGAATGCTTCTAGGCTTTACAATGTATTGAAACTCGTTTTCGCACGACTGTGGGTCCCAATTACCTCAATGATGCCTTTCTGTTGTGTGTCGAAAAGGATAGAAAATAGCTTCGACCGCCACCAGTGACGAAACTTTCTCCTACTTTCGATTGATGTGCAACCAACGAGTGCATGTCGATTGTGGACTATAGTTTTTCATTACTTGCAGATCTTGCCACTCCCCACATGAACTTTAGCCCTATCCACACTTCGAGCTCCCCCAAGCAAAAGCATGATTCACTGACTGTTGCTATTTCTCCCCCTTTATTTGCAGTGTGGAGCAGATTTTGTCAAAGTGCAGCAGAAGCCACCTGCAGGCATGTCGCTTACAGCCGGTGCCCGCTACGCCTCTTTCGATGGCGATGCCGACAGAATTGTGTATTACTACGCAGGAGAAGGTGAGGCATGGAGCACACTACACTACTCTACGCCTTTGAATGGATCGAGTAATGGCTGCACCATGTCATAGACAGATCTAAACGATCTGTAAGAAGTATAGATTCTATAAGAACGTAGTTTAACCCCAGAGGCAAAATGCAAAAATCGCCGGAGTCGACCATCAGCCTTCTCCTTAAATGCTCACAAGTCAGCACCATACCTAGCGATTCTTGGGCTGATCTAGCAGGTCGTTTTTCTAGTTTTTTTTGTCACTAAGGTCAGAGAGTCTGCCCCCAAGTAACCTTGCTGCTGGACTCATCAACATCTTGTCTTACTCTACCTCAATGCCCATGTTGAATCGTGCCAGCGCTGACATAATATCAAAGTTATGTCCAAGGTCTGAGAAGACAGCTAGCTATCGAGACACCTAGCTACCTCTTGTGCTCCTCCTGAGATGCATAGATTTGCTGCTACCCTGCTTAACTAGCACAATATGTTGAAAAGAATGGACTGTCAGACACATTTCAGTGGGGATTCAAGCAACACTACTCCACTGAAACTACTCTCTTCCGTGTAACCAATGACATCCTATGCAGCAACGATGACGGGAATGTCACCGCCTTAGCGCTGCTAGATCTATCAGCTGCCTTCGACACTATCGATCAAGATATCGTAGTTTAACGATTGAGAACAACAATCGGTCTGGCAGAAGAGGCACTGGCGTGGTTCAAATCGTACTCAATTGGTCGTGTTCAATGCGTGTCGTGTGGAGGTCAGGTCTCATCCACCAGACCAGTCACCTGTAGAATCCCTCAAGGGTTCGTCCTCGGTCCATTGCTGTTATCCATTTATACTCAACCTTTCAAAAAAGTGATTCGGGCCCGTGGAATCGGTTGTCACTTTTATATTGATGATACTCAGCTGTATTTGTCATTTAAACCGTCTGAATCTGCTGCAGCGACTGATAAGCTGAGTGTTTGACTTTCTGACATTCAATCTGGATGTTGGCACATTTTTTTTAAACTACACGCCTATTAAACAGACTGCTACTCAAAGGACACTCCAAGCGTTTGGCTGAACTTTGATCTTCTAATAAGTGATGCTGTTGAGCGACCAGCACCGTGTGCTCGGAATTTATGTGTCGTCTTTGAAAGCTGCCCAAATCTTGAAGCTTCGTTAATAATACTGCCTCCTTAGCTAGCTATCACGTCCTATCCCTATCCAAGATTAGGGACTGTCTACCACTGTGGCTTGAAAAATATTTAACTACCTCCCTGGTTCTGCCTCTGCTAGATTATTGTAATTCCATATTGGTTTTGGTACCGAAAAAAGCCTTTAGGCTACTGCAGGTGGTGGTGACTATGGCAGCAAGGCTAGTTTACAAATCACAGAGGTTTGACCCTGTGTCTCCTTTGCTGAAAGAGCTTGGGTGGCTGCCGGTTGGTCAATGGATACAGACTTAAGTTCTTACCTGACCCACAAGGCTGTCACGGCTTAGCTCCTTCATACCTAGCTTTACTGCTGTCCCCATTTCAGCCTGCTCATGCCCTCATGTAAATGTAATGTAATGTATCTCCGTCAGTAACTCCACAAAGTCATAAAGACCATGTGGGTGTTACGCAGGAGAGTTTTGTATAGCGCACTCACAGCCTAAGCGGCTTTCGGTACGCATTCGGTAGCCAATAGACTTCGTCTCACGCAACAAAGAGAAAGTGGGAAGCATAGCAGAGTCAGGAGAGCAGTTGAGGTAGTGAGTAGCATAGAAGTAGCAGTTCAGGACCGCTGAAAAAGATGTGCCATAGTCGGCAGTAGGAGAGTGGTTGTCGTTGCATTAGAACTGTGGAAGCGAGTTCAACAGTCTAGGACCTGTAGAGCTAAAGTTTTTGTCACCAAGGATCTTTAAGCGAAGGAATGGAACAGCTAATTTATTGTCCACACAGGACCTGAGGGCGTGAAGAGGCTGAAACTGGTGCAGCAGTTCAGCTAGGTACGAAGGAGCCAAGCCGTGGCAGGCCTTGTACCTTCGTAAGAACTTTGCTCCGTATCCTTTGCTCAACCAGCAACCATCCTAGCTCTTTCAGCAGAGCAGAGATGACACGTGCTCAAACCGCTGGGACTTGAAGACCAGCCTTGCAGCCATATTCATAGTCAGCTGTAGTGGCATAATAGCTTTCTTTGGCAGCCCAGCCAAAAGGGAATTACAATAATCAAGCCGAGACAGAGCTAAAGAGCTAGTTAATTTTTTTACAAGCCACTGTGGGAGACAGCTCCTAGTCTTGGATAGGGATCGGACGTGATGGCTAGCTGTAGAAGCAGTCTTCTGAATGAAGCTTTTGAAATTGAGGCAACTGTCGAACACGACACCTAGATTACGAGCACGTGGTGAAGGTCGCACAATAGCATCACCTATTAGAACAGCAAAGCCTTTTAATCCAGCCACACGCTTAGGGTGTCCTATGAGCAGCAGTTCGGCTTTATCGTCATTTAATTTCAGGAAGTTTTCCGACATCCAGGATCGAATATCGGCAGGGCAAGCATTCAGTTTCTCAGTTGCTGCAGCAGATTCCGACGGTTTAAATGACAAATACAACTGAGTATCGTCAGCATAGAAGTGATATGCTATTCCATGGGCTCAGGTCCTATGGACAATAAATTAGCTGTTCCATTCCTCTGCCTAAAGACCGTTGGCGACCGAAGCTTCTGCAGGTCCGAGACTGTGGAACTCACTTCCACAACTCTTCTGCAGCAACATCTATCCTCATGGTGCCGACTATGGCTCACATCCTTACCAGCCGTTCGTCCTGAGCTGCTACTTCCATGCTCTTCACCACCTCGACTGCTCTCCTGACTCAGCTAGCTGAATATGTACGTATGGCCTTTAGCGGCAATAGTCGGAGTCTCTCTGCCAGTTCTGCTGGATCTCTCAGCAGGGATTAAGAGATACAAAAAAAGTATAGTTCATTTGTGTAGCACCCTAAGAGAACTTAATCTCTATTCAGGTACTTCACGTATGCCATGGGGGCTCGAGCCCGCGACCTCGGCCTGACCTTGGTTGGGGCGAGGTGAGAGATCACTGATCACCATGCCATCGAGTGCCTATCGTCTCACCTGAGCATCACTGGCACCGGTTTAGGCCTTAGCTTAACTTGGAAATTTCAGACATCTGAAACTGCCAGCGGTCATTCGACGAGCTTTCGATGTATGAGAGGTTCTCAGGGTTCTGTTCTAGGCCCTTCTTTTCACAGTGTATGCTCTCCTTTTTGCCGATGTCATCGCCTAGTACAACGTAGACTCATTTTTATGCAGACGATGCCTAGCTGTACCTGTACTTTGATTGTTCCATGCCTCCCAGCATTTCAAACTGTCCCAACTCCCATGCAACATATATACTAACATTCACGCCTGGATGGCTGCAAACATTGTTGCATCAAATGAGATAAAACTAATGTAGTAGTTATGGGCAAACCTATCGTCGCTCACACATGGAAAGCCTGGCCTTCAAAGTGTGCTTGGCTAGTGTGTCTGCTGTAGCCCCTGCATGGAATCTGGCTGCACCGTTTCAATGTGACTTTTCACTGCTTAACTACGCTAGCCAATTCAGTCAAAGCTGCCTACTTTCAGCAAGAAAGCATTGCAAAAATTCATTCGTGACATCCCATCTAGGTTTCTGTTGCTCACCACTCGTCTGCCTGCACAATTAGGCGCTCCCGGTTGGTGTCATTACTTTGTTGCAAACGTCGTAACTGCCACATTGCACTACTTGGCACCGACGTTTACTGGTTCCCCATCAAGCAGCGTATTGACTTTAAGAAGGTTTTGTTGCTCATTTTCAGGTCTCTTTCTTCTCTACCACTGGCCTACCTATCTGGTAATATCTGTCAGTCAGGCTTCCCCTCGTATAACCGGCTCTTCGCACTTGGTCTCTGAGCTGCACCTCAAAGCAGCCTCGAATTAATTGGAGACCGTATGTTATATTCATTTCATGCTTCGGATGAATGGAAGTCACTACCAGCCGACATCACGATGTGCCCCGATTTGGCGACATTTATAAAGAGATCTAAATCATCTATTCCTCACAATACTTGCTCCATTCATGCGAATTGTCCCTTATGTGATACCCGGGCTAAGATTGTGCACGCTATCACTGAATTGCGCAGGCTCTCACTGGCCAATTGACACTCTTTCTATCTAGCAAATTTAAATTGACTCTAAAGAGATTCAGTTCTCTGGGGTGCTATGCAAATTTTTTCGGATTTGTTATTTTTCTGCGATTATCGGTTATAAGTAGCAGCTGTCGGGATGCGTGTTTGTATTGACGTCAAGCCTCGCTGCGTCGAGCCTCGCTTTCACCATCCATAACATGGTCGCTGGATGGGACGTCTCTAGTCTTGCAGCGTCAAGTCCGCTGCAGTGAGGCCGCGAACAAAAGCGTTCCAGGGTCTTGCTGACGATTTAGTTGGAAGACACGTTTAGCGGCACACTTTCTGAAACTTTACCTCTCCTCTGAAGATATCAGACCCGAGACCTTCTTTTCACCGGCAAGAAGTTTGTGACTGCAGATTACCTCTTCCGCTGGCACTCTTTGGTGGCATAGTAGCTATGGCAGGAAGGCAAAGCTTGCCCTTCCCCATTCACCACGAATGTGCCCGATGTTTGCAGTGCAGGCGCTTCGTGCAAGCCTGTGTTTTTCTAGCGGCCAAGCTCGTTTGTTCTAAGCCTAGTCACAGTCGAAGTCTTTAAGAGTAGTGTTTAGCTCTTCTTTGCCCGAGTAGCTGCCTGAGACGATTGGCTTTACACAGAGGCTTGCAGTTGTATAATCACATCAACTAGTTCGCCCGCAGTCTGCCGTGCTGCTGTCTCTGACCAGCTGCTCTTGCAGGTTGCCTTCGGGGGGGGGGTTGGCAGCAGTGATTCGTGAGGGCTAGGCTTCCGCTAATGGTTTCTGTGGACCCTTACGTGAGAATTCATTAGTGGCCATAGCAGCAAGAAACAGTAGCGTCAAGCAGGCTGCAGGCTGAGCTTTGCTACCGTCCAGCTCATACTTTCCGGTAGCTTCTCTCTCTCTCTCTCTCTCTCTCTCTCTCTCTCTCTCTCTCTCTCTCTCTCTCTCTCTCTCTCTCTCTCTCTCTCTCTCTCTCTCTCTCTCTCTCTCTCTCTCTCTCTCTCTCTCTCTCTCTCTCTCTCTCTCTCTCTCTCTCTCTCTCTCTCTCTCTCTCTCTCTCTCTCTCTCTCTCTCTCTCTCTCTCTCTCTCTCTGTCTCTCTGTCTCTCTGTCTCTCTGTCTCTCTGTCTGTCTCTCTCTCTCTCTCTCTCTCTCTCTCTCTCTCTCTCTCTCTCTCTCTCTCTCTCTCTCTCTCTCTCTCTCTCTCTCTCTCTCTCTCTCTCTCTTACCTCTCTCTGTATCTTTCTTCTGCTGCACAGCTGCTTCCGTTTTCTTCATCCGGTTGCCTTGAGAAAATTGCGGCTCATTTATTTCAGACGGAAAGTTTCACTTGCTTGATGGCGACAAAATAGCCACCCTTGTCGCCGGTCACATTATGACACTGACGAACGCCGCGGGACTGAGGCTGACCGTCGGTCTAGTGCAGACGGCCTATGCCAACGGCAGTTCGACCGACTACATGACAAACAAGCTGGTGCAGTTCAGCTGGCCGCTGTTTTGACTGCCTTAGCCATCCTTTCTTGCCTCTCACTTCCTGTGCGTGCACGCTTGCTTCGAACCTACACTTCGAACCTACTTTCAGTGTCGTGCTGAAGCAGGCAGCTTCTAGAACATCTCAGTCCATCCTAATGCTTTCTTTGGCTGCCTTGGCAATTACCTGGCCAGCCAGTGGCAGTGTCACGTGTTGCGCAGTCCATACCGGAGTCTCCGCCACTTGTGTTCCTTGGTCTTTCTTTTCATCGCACAGTAATGTGCAGCAGATCAAACCTGGTGGTCTCGATTTGCCCTTTCAGAGCACTTGAGCATCCATTTGCTGCCGCCATTCTGAGTCCCTTTCTCACCGTCACCATTGCTCGTTGAGCAGGGTGTTGAAGCAGCGTGCGTTCCTACGGGAGTAAAGCATCTGCATCACAAAGCCGAGGAATTTGACATTGGCATCTACTTCGAGGCCAACGGACATGGAACCGTAAGTTTCGGCTCACGAAATACTGACGCTATTGCTGCACAAACCGTTTCCTCGGGTTTATACTTGCCGTGCGAGAGAGAGAGAGAGAGAGAGAGAGAGAGAGAGAGAGAGAGAGAGAGAGAGAGAGAGAGTGCGCGCGTGTGCAACCTGTATTCTAGTGACAAATAACTTTTTGCTATTGCGTACCGCTAGCTGTGCGAGCCGTACAAATGAGTTGTGGTGACGTCTATGTGCAGACAGAACCAGGACCCAAACGCAGCACTTGTAACGTTGCTAGCTTCAGCCGACATACCGCGATAAATACCGCTGAAGATTTGAGCCTTGGAATCGCGGCCAGCGACTCGTAGGTGCAGCACCACTGCACGCAGGTACGCGACAGTGGCGGAACGTGGCAGAGACGAAGAGCGCCCCCTACCTTGAGATAGCAAGTCCTTATCCATAGTGTAGAAAAGTCTGTTCGACACCGGGAGGGTTGCAGACATCTAGTACAGTAGCCTTGGAGTACAGCAGCTCTCGCACTACGCCCAGAGCGCCTGTCAAGTACCTGACCTGAGGCCTAGAGTTCAACTCCTCAGGTTCAACTGACTGAATATTACGTTGCTTCTGCTTTTATGCCAAGTGTTCATAGATTATCGTATACCTGGTTCCTAGCCATTATAAGTAAGGAACCGTCAATAAATAGTATTTCGGCAGTCATAATCTAGCTGATCTAGTGCTCAGCTGTTTCACAATCATCTAGAGAGCGGAAAAATGAATAGCCTGCATGCATAGCCTCCACTGGCCTCTAATGCTGGGGTGATGTAGCAGTCTTGAAAATGGTCCTTGGTAGACAGGAATGGAGTGGACTGGAGCAAATGCAAAATGAATTCTATCCTGCTGCATGCCTTGGCATCCAGCAGTGTCATTTCACCGTTTAGCAATAAGCCTCTATAACCCACCTGATCTTGACTCCTATTGGGGTATTTTTGAGCAGGTGTGGTACGTTTTTTAGTCCTATTGCCGATCGCAATTTAATTCATGCCATAATCTTGTGAAGTCTGTAACTCATGCTCTTTTATCATTTAAGGTCATCTTCTCACCTGCTGCCGAGAGTAGCATCCGAACTGCAGCGACATCCGTGTAAGTGGGACATTTTCTGCCACTGCTTTCAGTCTCTAGGGTAAAATCTTCACTCCTATGTATGAGAGCAGCTGAGCAGCATGCAGTTTGATGGCGCACTATACTTGATGAAATGCTGCTGCTGGTCATGTGGATATATTTTAAGCTTTTGCCAGAGGCGCCCACAGCAGTGTTTGTGTTGTCCCATCGTTTTGGTGGGCGCAGAGATGACCCGCCGTCAAATGCTGGCTATTGGCCACTTGTTTGGATTTTTTGGGCTTATATTGATGGCTAAATGAATACTTTAAATAAATACTAGCTGATTTAGAAGTCTAATGAACAATGAAATAGAATGAAGAGAACTGACACATACTTGAGTCGTTGCCTGACTCTACTGTGGCAGCAAGGTTGATGCTGTGCACTGATTGATGCTCTACAGCCGGAAAGGTTGATGCTCTGATGCAGTGATTGAGATCCGAGCAGGCATGCATGCATCGAAGCTTGGTTGCCCTCGTGATATTAGATCTGATTAGCATTGCAATAATCTGCTTGCTGCTCGATGCTCGCTGTAAAGTTACTGCCCTGCTGCTGTTTGCCTGCTGCTTCTGGAGGCGTGCATGCACGGCACTGTCTAGCAACCGTTCTGATCACGAGGTGCATTTCAACATCACACATCTCGACAGCCAATCGGGTCGATGCTGATCAGCTTTTGCTGTACCGTTGCCTAGCTGGCAGACCATTGCAATATATGAGCGTGCATGCTCCATTTGCGCTGCCATTACTGCTCGTTATTAGTTCGAGCGCAGCGGACGCGACAAGCACCACTGCTGACGCTGCCGCCGCTGGACAGCTAGCTGCACTGGTTGACGTGATCAACCAAACGGTGGGCGATGCCATATCCGACTTGTTGCTTGTCGAATCGGTGCTTCGAGCCAAGGGCTGGACCGTGTTGCAGTGGGACGAGCAGTATGCTGACCTGCCTAGCCGGCAGCTCAAGGTGCAGGTACAGAGGCTGCGTGCTGCTGATCGGGGCCTTGCTGTCTGCTCGCTGGCACGACGACTTTAGCAGCGGCTCGTTCGGAGAAAGCCTGGGCGAGGCTGGTCCCTCGCGGCCCCCATCGTGAAGAAGGGATCGCCGGTGACCAGCGCTCTTAGCCGGGCCACTGGCGTCACAGAACGTCGATCGACGGTTGCAATCGCCGGTTGCGACCGGTTGTCGTTGCCGGTTAGTTCGACGGTCGGAGGGCTGCTAGCGTGGTGCATCTGCCGGTCTGCCCTGTGATGGCTTGCCCGCGCTTTCCTCAACTGACCCGTGCACTCTTGTCGTCTCCTGCTTACTTTTCGCCATTATTTTCGAATGCAGGTCAAAGATCGAAGTCTCATTCAGACCACCGACGCTGAGCGAATCGCTACTCACCCAGCAGGACTGCAGGACGTCATCGACAGCCTCGTCGCCAAGCATAAGAAGGGCCGTGCTTTCGTCCGGTACTGGGCTAGCTACTGTGCCAACGTGAATGAGGCCTTTATTAAAATTCCATCGTCTGTATCGAGTTTACCTAGTGCCTAGTGCTGTATTGACCTAGTGCTGCACGACACCTGGTTTCATTTCTATTCAAACACATTTACGACTGCATCGACTCTCATTGAGCCTAAGGGTTGCGGCTGGTATAGCACGAGCTAGTTAATTCGTAAGAGTGGAGCATTTCAGTGGCTCCTTGCTATCATAATCGTTAGGGTTAAATGTGTCCAGCATAGAAAGCTCGACCGACATTGTTATCAGCCTGGTACCGTTTTTCGTGGCCCTGCATAGGGTGGAACCAATATCATCTCATGTAGGTGGGGGCCATGCCCACAAGTAATGAAAAATTATAGCTCACTATAAAAGAGCTTATTCTAATTTAAAATAAGTGTACATACAAAAGGCTCTCTGGGCACTTTACTTTTAGTGTCTTTACAAATGCTGCATATAAAGCATTACCAAATATTTGGTGGTAACATTCGCAAGCAGCAGGCATACCAAACAGCAGGAGGCACTAGCAAGTAAGCAGGTGCATGCACACGAAGGACGAATCACAAAGACCCACCAAATGCTGTAATACAAATGTGCGTTTTAAGCTTCTTTTTAAATGTCAAGTTAGGGGACGTTATGACATGCGTCGGTAGTGAGTTCCAGGCTTTGGGAGCATACGAACTAAAGGCACGGTCTTCAAAGGATTTGAGGTTTGTACGAGGTAGTGGTAAACTGTCGGATTCCGAAAAGCAGTTGGTACGATGCTTGGCTTGGTAGGGGAGTAGATCTGAGAGATAGGCTGGAGCCAGAGGTTGAAGGGACCTAAATGTAAGTGACAGAACCTTGAAGTTGAAGAGCCTTAATGGCGACCACCACTGCTTGCAGTGGGCTATAAAGGATCACCCACTGCAAGGCTCAAACCCACGACCTAGGTCGTGAAGAATGAATTCTAATGTGAAGAGTAGATCAAGGTATATACAAAACATGATGACCTTAGCATGAATGGCGTGAATTCCAAGCCTAATTTATGTGCATATGGGGACATGGCCCATATAATTTTGATTACCAATGTGGATATTGCATATTGGTTTATGTGGGATGCACTTGCAGTGTTTGCATCCATGTTTTTTAACTTTTTCTCTTGACATTAATTCTCGGTTGACGTGCAGATTAAGGGGCTGCAACTGTCTGCAAGACCTGAGCCAGTAGTAAAGGATTTATGGAACTTTTGCTTATCATGCTTGCTTGACTCAGTCCCTCTTGCTGTGGTTCTGTGATGCTAGTCTTTTTTGCTGTTCGAAAACCGAGCCGTAGGTGTTTACATTACTGTTTATGTCTGTATTGTAAGATGACTACAGATGAAAAGAAATGGACTCGTGCTGCAGAGGCCAACGCCAACCGTAGTTACGGTTCTCGTTACTGTGGTGATTTTTATGCATTCCATTGTTTGATGTTCCGGGCCTCTCTTTTGTTAGACCATCGGGCACGGAGGACGTGGTGCGAATTTACGCCGAGGCATCCACACAGGTACTCTCATTTTTTTTAGCAGCCGCATCCCTAGCTCTGGAGTGGCAAGACTAGGAACGTCATCACCTGCATGGGGTGTTCGCATTACGCTAAAGCTGCTGCGTGCATAGAAGGCTGCTGCGTGCAATGGCCTTCAGCTGCTGGTCTTCCTCCTCTCTGCAGGCTGCAGCCGATCACCTAGCCTACGAGGTCGCAACGGCTGCTTACGAGATGGCCTGCGGAGTAGGCCCCAAGCCTGTCAAGCCCGCAAAGAGCGATGAAACCAGTCAATGAATGATGCGGTAGGTCTACTTAGATGCCCAAGGCTGACCTCGGGCTACATCCGCTGCATTCCACATGCTCGAAGAGCTCACTGCGTTGCAGAAAAACAAAAGCACGCCGAAGAACGTTTTCAAGACAAGCAAGCCCCGAAAGAAATCTCTTTTGTCTCATTGCTGGATGCATTCGATGCCGAATTTTCGAGAACTTCCTTCAGTTCCATCGTGGCCTGATTGATTATGCAGCTGCACGAATGACACTGGTCACGGCGATTGGCCGGCATAACGATTGACGGCTGTTTATGCTGTGTTAGGGCAGATTCATTGCTTTTGCATGTTGCGCTGTTGCAGCTTTGCACAGCTGGTGAGCCTTCTACTTATCTATGCCGTTCCTAGGGCCTGGTTTGAAATTCCTATATGCAAATTGGTTCTGGTGTGCCGATTCATTATGCTGAATCTATCCGGAATGCACTTTTCTTGACCAGGGGAAAGGGTTCATCTCGGAGCTGTACATGTGCTATAACTAATAGCCCGTGTGTGTGTGCAGATTGCTAGCAATTGAACGGAACCTCATTAAAAAAGTATGGTAAGTTTGCAGCAGCTGTTTTAAGGAAGTTATTGTCTGTGGAAGCTGTGAATTCGATGGGGTGTCTTTGTGTTTGCTTGACGGTACTACATTTTCAATCGAGTCCACTGCCTACTACAGACAGACCGACTTCTGGAGCCTTGGATGGCGGCGCTGTTTCTGTAGGTGGCACGCTGATTGCTAGTATGCAACTTGTATGCCATATATTTGAGCATCATCATTTGGGAAAATTTATTGGACATGCCCATTCAAACTGTAGAACTCCTTAGTGTGTCTGATACTGCTGAGCTAGCAGATGCCTGTCCATATCCATGTAGCGAACTCTTTAACTAGTAGCACTTACAAGTGCTATTTTTGTTCCCGTCAGCATAGAATCCTGATATCAGAATTAGAATCGTATTGGGATAGAAGGCAACAAGCAATACTAGTGCCATGGTCTATCGGTCTGCTAAGTAGTCTCGTAGGCAGTTTTTGCACACGTGCGTGCAAGCGCTAACACACTCACATATTGAAATGTTGATCTACTTTACCAGAAGCCTGCTGACTCTCCTGCAGATGCGGGTCCACGGCTGCCGTCACTAGCGGTCAATCGCAGCTTGCAGGTTCTCAAGGTGGCAAATCTAGGCTATACTAATATTGCTTTAGCCGCAATGTCATCTCTAACCATGTTATGCTTGCTGTCATTGAGCATGCTATCACTAACCATTCGATCGTGCTTCCTTTGCAACAAATATAAAGTGCCTAGAAAGAGATTGGGTTTTCTGAGGGAGATATATCAAATATATTATTATTATTACAATGGGCTGCAGGATTTGCTTCAAAGTCAATGTCCTCGACACTCAAATAATAAGGAGAAAACGAGAGCCGGGCGAGCTCTTCCGCTCAAGGATTTAATTAAGGAAATTTAATGCCGCATAGAATAATAGATCTCGAAAAAAATACTCGTTTACATATTACAGTATAGCTTGGTGCCACTGTGCATGTTCACAACAAATCGTAAGCAGCCTTGCAACGGTCAATTCATCAGATAACCAACCATGGAAAGGCTTTGATTGTGAGAAAGCTTTGGATTAGATTGCATCCGACATAGGTGAGAGGCAAAGAGTTGCTAAGGAGGAAGTGTGGGTTCGGTTTGACAACGAAGTCGTTTTTTCATTAGATTACCTGCATGTGTAATAATTTGTACCCAATGATAACGCAACAATCAAGCCACATGTGCTTGCTCTTGACTCCATAACAGCCACTTAGGACTTTTGTAGTTTTTGACTTCTGAAGACTCTATTATACACACACACACACTTATATATATATATATAATTCATTTGTATAGCGCCCCAAGAGAACTTAATCTCTATTCAGGCGCTTCACATGTGCTCCGGGGCTTGAGTCCACGACCTCAGCACGACCTTGGTCGGGGCGAGCACCTAAAACGCTAGACTAAACAAGTTTGCATTAAGGCAATTCGGTCAAGATTCGCTTTGAAGCTTTTTAACTGTCGTCCCAAAGGAAGGGCTGAGGTGGGGGAGGGGGCGTCCAGAGGCCGGCACAGCTTCTGTTGACTAATGCGGTCATTAGCTGCGGTTTAACTGTGAGGCGGTTCTGGCTGCCCGTTTACGCGGCCTGCTTGGTTACTCTATAATCAGCCATTAAAAGCCTCTGTAAATCTGTTCGTCCCGAAAACACTTAAACGAGTATCAGTATATCTTCAAAGGACTATTTACTTACAGAGCCCAGAAGGCTTACAGTGGCTGTTAACTTGAATACTATACAATCAGTATCGCAGAGGGAGAGCGTTTGCAAATCAGGGTCCGCTCAAACTATGATTAGTATCATTTTTCAAAATTGTTCCTCAAATTTCAAAACAATTGGTAGTCATGGCCCTCGAAACCAAAAGTGAATAACTTATGGAGAAACAGGGCCTCAATATACGTAGTAATATAATTCGTTTACATAGCGCTATTAGAGACCTTAATATCAATCCAGGCGCTTTACAACTCGCTGCAAGAGAATGTTACCAAGGATGGGTACCGTGCAAGGTCTCAAGCATGCTAAAGCTAACAAAAGTAGAACTATTGCCCGACATCCTCTATCTTAAAGTGACATTCCTCTGGAGAGTGACAATTGCCTCTACAGCAGAACCTGAGCGGAACATCGGGAACAGGGCCTACTCTGACCTGCTTTGCTGTGTCGACTTCAACGTTCATGCATCTGGTGATGTGTGAATCTCCAGGACCGTTGAGCTCAAGGGCTTACTGAGCTACTGCTTTTAATTCACGAGCGATGTCGAAAGCTCTTGCTAAGACTAGACCTATTGCTGCAATGAGGTTCAACTGTATTCTGACGTCCCGAGGACGATTGCAGTTATTGCAAGACATGGCAGCTAGGCCTATCTGCCGGGACATCGTTATTACCGCATTCACACCTCGTTCACGCCGTTCGGCACTGGCTCACTATCAAGCACTCTTTTGACTCAAGTCGTTAAGCTGTGCCTCTAATAAACCTCGATCCTACGGAGACCGAAGCTTCAGTTCAAATGTTCCCACAGTCTGGATCTCATTATCAACGAACCTCATGACATTCCCTCATGACCATACATTTAAAAAAGAAGCGAACGTCACGCTTCAATTACAGCATGCATAACAGGCCTAGAAAGGGAGTAAGCTCTCAATGGACGCTATACAAAGTATTATCATATATTATATAATTTTATATTATATCATATATTATTACATATTATATATTATGGTAAGCAGCGATGGCTCACTAGGTAATGTGGTTGCTTTTCACGACCTCGGTGCGAGGTCAAGGGTTCGAATCCTGTGGTGGGCGATCCCTTATCACCACTGCAAGCGGTGGTGATAGCCGTAAAGGCTACTGTCGCTATGCAAAAAAGGCTGTTGAATCAGCAAGTATCTTTTTTTTATCATAAAACCTAATTCTCCCTTACAAAATTTGCTCGGTCTATGCCAACCATTCTTTGTGTGTTTACCCGGGCTGACGCAGTGCATTTCGTGAGCCAGTGGCTGGTGTCAGTGTCCCAAGGTCGTGGGTTCGAATCCTGCGGGGGGGGGGGGTAATCATTTATCGACACTGCAAGCGGTGGTGATAGTCGCAAAGGCTCTTCTGTCACATTACAAAAAGAGGCTGTTAAATCAGCTAGTATTTATTTATTTTATTTAACCAAAAAACTGGCTTTCTTTCCAGCATATGCATTGTGCATAGAAAGATATTATTAATAATAAGATAGCTGTCGAGCAACCTCACAGAACTAAATCTTTTAATGCACTTAACGTATGCATTATCAATTGCTCCGTGTATTGGAGACACAGTGGAGACTTATTTCTGTTAGCGAAATTTGCAGACTCTTATTGCTTTTTTAAGTCTCAGCTAAAGACGCATTTGTTCCGCTAACTTCCGCCGCTAACTCCAAGCTAACTTCCGGGAGCTCTTTTCTTTTCGCGGAATTTCGCCAAATCCTTTGCGTTGAAGCATAAGCTCTAAGCCCCAACCTCAATATCACGTCCAAGCATCCGAGACGCGTCGAAAACGCGCAGAAAGCCTCTCACTAAAGACGCAATGAACCATAGACAACGCTAAAAATGAGCTCGAATCTCCCTCATTGCAAGTTTATTATCAAGATCATCGCAGCTACCGTACACAAGCTATGGGGGCAGCTCAACACACACAGCCGTGGTTAGTAGGCTTCGCTGACCAAGTCTGCTATCCGGCTATTTCGGCATGGATAACGCCAGCCGTGATAAGCATCTGCCACATACATAACCGGAAGGAACTGGTAACAGTGGTTCTTACGAGCTGGTGGCGGTGATATGTCGGCTAAGCTAAGAGGATAGTTACGAGGAGGGCCGCTTACGTGGCCTAAGTGGCACGGACCTGGTTTAGCTCATACGACAAATAAAGTCAAGGAGAGGATCAATGCAATACATTTCCCTACCCCCTCTCCAAAATCTAGAGAAGCTAAGAATTAAGGTAGTCCTGCAGTGGACGTTACTCCTCTTCTATGCAGACAGGGGTGGAAGGGGACGAGCCAGCTCATCAAAAGCTAAGGCGGCTAAGCTGGGGTAGCTGTGCCGCTAACCTCAGCATGCCAGCTTGGCCCAAGTCCTGCTCATGTGTTAAACGCGTGGGTCCTACAATGTCGTGACGAGCATGACCGTGATCTGTCACAATGAGTAAATAATCGAACGGAAACACACCTGTTTCATCATTATAAGCACATTTATTAGATCAACATTCCGCCAGCTACTTTAAAAAAAAATATAAATTCAGGTATTCCTTAGAACCGATTACTTGGAGGTAGCCGGTCATAGGCAGTATTGTTTTCGATTTTATTAGCAGCGCCTGCTTCTACGATACAAACACAGATGACCAAGGCTTCATTCTGACCACCACTGCTCAGAAGAATTCCTTCGCGGATGATCGGATGCCCTATTATTCCTGAAGATGGTGAAGCAGCTGAGGACAAACTCCAGACCCTGGAGTCCAGAAAGCTGATGCTTTGACTCCGTAAACGACTGAAGCCACTAAACGTCGCTGTGTAATCATGGACCTTGTACACATTCCTCGACGAGGCAAGCTCAGCAACAAAAACGGGATGCACATTTTTGGCACGCGAATGCACACTTGGGTTTCTCGTGGCTCAAAAGAGAAATTCGTGAAAAAATTACAATCCAGCGGTGGATTCACAATTTCTTTTCTTCACTAGCATTGCGATAGAAATCATTACAATATATGCTGATATTGGAGAAGCATCAATGGATCATTGCTGACGAATGAATATAAATTTCTTGCAGTCTTCCATGCTGTCAACTCTTGCAGCCACTGGCGCGATTGTGATCGTGATTCGATGGCAATGCATCACCGTGACAATTTTTCGGTGCACATCTCATTGTCTTGCAGATAACCGAACCCGTATCCCTCGAGAAGGTTTCAAAATAAGCTCGCTGACAGGAGCTGCCTCATGTGGTAACTGGATAGACTGAATGCTGTAGCGACGCAATAGAGTTGCAAGGATCACCTTTAGCTCCATCATGGCAAATTTCTGCCCTGTGACGAACAACAAACGATGAAACCTTTCCACCGTGAATAAACAGACGCCCGAGTGTCACTTGCAGAGCAAGGCTTTGGCACACTACAGACGTGTGCTGAAGCAAAGCGTCTTTAAAGTTCGATGGTGGCAAGCTGTCAACTTACCAATGCAGTTTCTTGGACCAGCAGAAAAGGGGAGGTATGCAAACGAATGGCGCTGGGCAGAGTTCTCAGGGCTGAATCTCTCGGGATCGTATTTTTCGGCATCGGGAAAGTATGCTTCATCCCGATGAAGTAGATTGGTAGCTATCATCACGGTAGTTGATTTAGGCACGTGGTAGCCCCCTAAGAGGTATAAAAGAAAGAGGCAAGTGAGAATTATCCGGCTAGCGAGATAACTTCAAGAGCACTTACAGCATATATGCATGTTCCCCGGAAAGTAGGATGTAATACGAAGAGAACACCGACTACTGTGCAATTTTATCGTGTGACCTCACACGTATACCGGCCTCAGAAATACCGTATTTATCGGCAGTCTTGCTACGATCGATATTCAAACCCTGCTGTCTTCTGCACTCAGTCCTAGAGAGGGCGTGACATCGGTGACGATGGAATACATGCCAAAAGGGGGAGGCAGAAATGAGCGCACCGAAAGAGCACAGCTGACAAGTACGCGAGCATGCAGCAAATTGTCATGCCTTCTGCTACACATCCCCTCTTGCCTGGACCCTGCTGATCTGCACGAGGCCACCAAAGCTAAAGGCAGTATTGTCCAAATGAAGACCAACGCCACGAATGCTTACCTAGAACAGCATCTTCAGTCAGACTTCTTGTATTCCATGGCACAGGTGGGTACAGACGAAGAGCCTCCTGTCGACAACATACAGTAGAACATGACGAACAAACGACGGGGTCAAGTGCCGTAATCAAGGCCCATATCCTCAAAGTAGCATCCCCACATATCCGCATGCCTTGGGTCAAGTCGCACGAGATGCACTAGTACTCAGCAAGGAAGCAGCATCAGAGATGCCAAATACAGCAACAACCTGCGATGAGCAGATATATTAGCTAGATTTCTAAGCTGGCTGTTCAGCATAACGATCTAATGCTCATACTAACGAAAAAACCACTAGGGTCACTGCAGCTGACTATGAATATCGCTGCAAGGCTAGTTTGAAAATCCCATAGGTCATGTGTCTCCTTTACTAAACGAGTTAGGATGGATGCCGGTTGATCAACGAATGCAGAGCAAAGTTCTTACGCTGACCAACAAGGCCTGCCAAGGTTTGGCTCCTTCATAACAAGCTCAACTGCTGCACCAGTGTCAGCCTCCTCGTGCCCCCAGGTCCGGTATGGACAATACATTAGCTGTTTCATTCTTTCGCTTAAAGACTGTTGGCAACAGAAGCTTTGGCTCTGCAGGTCCTAGACTGTGGAATTCACTTACACAATGCTTATGCAACGACAACTACTCTCCTGCTGCCGACTATGGCACATCCTTTCCAGCCTTCCTGAGCTGCTACTTCCACGTTACTCACTACCTCAACTGCTCTCCTGACACTGCTATGCTTCCAACTTTCTCTTTGTTGCGTGAGGTGAAGTCTGTTGGCTAACGTATGCATACCGAAAGCTGCTTAGGCTGTGAGCGCACTACAAAGAACTCTCCTGTATAACACCCACGTAGTCTTTGTGGAGTTACAGACAGAGATGCAAACACACACATACCTCTGAGCAGTGAAGTAAGTTTCAATACAGGTGAGACATACAGACTCATAGTTCATCGGTCTGAATAGCAAGGAAGTCTCGGAGTGTCACTCAGTGTTATACAACGTAGCATAGGACTTTCCAGACTTTCAACCCGCTGCGATAATCGTCTTGTGACTGCTCTCACACGCATGTGATTACCTTTATGGCACATTCCAAATAAGTCATTCTCCGGAGATCATCGTGCTCAACATCTCGTAAGCTGTCGCCTGCAGCACAAGAGCAAAAGCATTACCGCATGCATCACTGCGGGCAGATCGACATATTAAGCTCACGGCATGCAGGAAAAGAAAGTCATACACGACTTCAATCGACTAAGTAAACCAAAACAGCTGGGAACCCTCAACCAACCGTGCGTCGAGCCAGAAGCAATTAGCCAGGCTTCGAGCACTGTCTGCAACCCATGTTACAAGGTAGCCACAGCTTTCCGAAAAGAGCTTCACTACAGAACTCTACGGGGCTTATACATACTGATACAGAGAAGAATCAAACCCACTCACAGTGCTGACAGCAGTCTAACTGGTTTGTGCTCTGTCTCTCCTTAATGGGCGCTACGAAATGAGAGACGTAGCTAGCTTACCAAATATTTGATCGAGATCTTGATGTATTCGGGCTTGCACTTCCGGGTGCCGACCAATCAGAAAGACACTCCAAGCAATGCCTGCAGAGGTAGTGTCATGTCCCTAGAAAGTGAGAATGAGATGCTAGCCGTGCTTACACCTAAGTAACAAGATATGGATCAGTGCATGCAATCAGCTCGACTGCTGGGCGTTAGGTGCACCATGCACTGTACCAAATAGTCAGGCAAACATCACATGCTTTGTTCTCTGCATACATATTCTCGGAAGCTTGCTGCATAATTACAACTATGCAGAAAGCACAGGCTCACCACAATATTTAAATGATAATGCTTGCAGGAATGATTGGCGTTGAAAAGTAAGCTTTCGCTTTGAGGTAGGTACAGCATTGTATACACACGGACTGACAGCCAGAGAATATCACTTGCTCAGGCATAAGAATTTACTATCAATAAGTAAATATCAAATCGCTCGTCTTGTGAATCCACGAGTACTTGGTCCGACTTCCAATCCCTCAATCGACAAAAAGGGAAAAAATCAGTGTGCCATTCAGTCAACCATTAGCTTACTTCGAGGTTCTCTACTTCTACTGGGATCAATCAACAGTGGTGCATTCTAGTGTACTTCAACTTTGGCTACATAAACATAATACTAGCTGATTTAACAGCCTATTTTTGCTTAGTGGCAGAAGAGTCTTAAAGGTTCTCACTAACCGCTTGCAGTGGTAATAAAGAATCGCCCACCATAGGATTCGAACCCACGACCTCGGTACCGAGGTCGTAAAATGCCACCACCTTACCTAGTGTGCCATCTTGGCTCACATAGTCAACATCTCTAATATATAGCACACAATGAGCGGTCAAAGTAAGAGAAAGTCTTTGATGAATAAACTCAGCTAAAAAAGAAAGAAATTAACAGATAAGCTATCTATGCGTTTACGCCATCTTAGGAGGAAGCCTGTGGGAAAAAATGAATGTGCACTTGTATAGGACCAAAAGACTCAATAGGTAGGCAGGGTACTTACGAGTTAAGAGTTAGCCAGCAGTCAGCAGAACTGAATGTATCTAATAAAGGGCAAAATCAATCAGCAGCAATCAAGCAAAGAGATCAGCCTACCTCGAACATAAAAGTATCCACTTCCTCCCGTATGTCCTCAAGTGTTAGCTGCCCATTGCTATCAGAAGAGCTGCACTGCAGCAATAAGTCTAGAAAGGCATGCCGCTTCTTTTTCATTCCAGCGCCTGGCAAGTTGTAAGCGGCATTTTCCGGCACACATGCAGCAAGTTCTGCCTGCCGATCGTGGATAACCTGGTAAGCAAAGTCGCAGAGCCGCGATAGAAGCAATCGAATATCATATAAACAGTTTCCAAAATATGGAAGATCTTCAGGGACAGGAAGTTTTCCTTATGCAAGCTAGCTGGTAAGGCTATCGTATCCACAGGAGGTTACAGTATGATAGATTGAGTTCTTCAAGTTGTTCATTAAATATTTTAGGGTTATTACTTCATATGAAAGGCTCATACCAATACAGATACTGCCTGAAGGTGAATCGTGGTTAGTGCATAGATTCTCAAATCATGTACTTGTGGAAGCTGACATAGAACATTTGCAGGGCACTTATTCCACTATAGCCTTTGCCCAGTAGTAAGCTATCAGAGTAGATATCCAACAAGTACCAAAAAATGGATCATACAGTCACTGAGTGGATACATTGTCAGTTTGGTTATTGTACCACTTAGCTTAATCAGTTGTTGGTATAGCTTTATCAGTTGTTGTTACTCATAGTAAACAATTTTCCAATTTGTATTAATTTGTACAATGCTCTGTTTTCCTATCATCAACATATACAAAAGAACCTGTTGTACTGCTTTGACCATTACCACACAAGGAAGCCAACACAAGTAGGTTTATTCCAGGCCTTAAATATGTGGGCAAAGATGAGCCCCAATTTTAACACGTATTCATATTAAGAATGTACTGACATGAAAAAAGCATTATACTATGGTCCATAACAATGCTGCTTTGATATGGTAACAGAAGCAAGATTCTGGATTTTCCAGTAGGTTAAGTTCAGGCCGATATGTGTGTGTGTGTTCTTGCAACCGCGTCTGCTAGAATTTCTACTAGATGAGAAACCTGAGAAATAAAGACTTACAATTATTAATCCTTGAGTAGACTTTCGATGTTGTAGCCCATGATGAAACATCAAATTTGTTTAAAAGTCAGTAACTCATTAACTAACCAAATTAATAGACCTAGTTGGTTGCTAGTGTAAGGAGTAACACTGGCTTTGTGTAGAGCAGATCTGTACAGCCAATTATTGGGGACTAGAAAGAATACAAGAGTGAGTAACTAATGAACCTGTGTAGGTAAATTTATCATACAATACACACCCCATCCATACAGTTACGTCGTATCCCAAAATCACTGTTCCGTGCAAATATTCACAGATGGAGGTAACACGACCGTTTAGTAGTTTGAATAGCAATAGAAAACTCATTCGGAGGACAGCAACTAAGTGAACAGACAATCTGTGACATCCCTAAAAAAATACGGCAGCTGTCCTAAAAATTATTTAAATTCCAAAATTAAACACCATTGAGGAAACCGGGAATTTTCTGAATAAGGGGACGTCATACAAACGTGCACGAGTCTGTGTGAGAGACGTTGCATTGATGACATTACATTCTTTTGTTTATAATTTTGCTGGCAAACAGACCCAAGAGCAATATTCTTATACAAAGCCACATTTTTGCAGCCCCCGTATGTACAAGATAATCGAAGGAATGACTAAGCCTGCGATGAACCCAAACAGAGGAAAATAGATGAAGTTAGAGAATCGATAGTAATAATAGTAAAATATTTATATAACACCCTCAGAGAACAATCTCTTTCAAAGCAAAGCTACACAATGACGCGATTAGAAAACCCTTATGGTACAAAAACATGCAAGCAATGTTACTATTTTATTTTTTATTCCCTTGATGACTTCCAGAAACCAGCCTCAAGAGTACGAATTGGCTCTTATGCTGAGCTTCTTTCTACTCATGCAGGCCTTCAGCAGGCACTTAGTTAAAGTTTTCATGCTTGATTTAGCTTAAATAAAACACCATAGCACAGTAAATCACGAGCAAAACGCCTTTGAGCCAGTTTGATAGTGATAGCAGAAACAAAAGGCCTTTAAGTCATTAACAGTGCCTGTACAGTTCCTAAAACAGTACCACGTCTAGAACGTGCAGACCAGAGGTGAAATTTGGGCTACTGCTTCCAGTAATCTGCAAATTGCAAAACCTAAAAACCCAGTCTCTACAAAGGACTACATATCACTTATACCACACATACTAATGGCTGTCGATAAGAAAACCTCTGATCCACACAACAATAATTCGCTTGTATAGTGCCATAACAAAACTGAATCTCTACCCATGTGATTCACATATGCTGATATAGGCAACATGGGGCTGGATCCCACGGTCGTAAGCTGAGCACCTTGACCTCAGTTGTCAAAGGTAAGCAGCATCTAATAAGCAAACCTACGGCAGTAAAGATCCCTGATTTTCTTGATGATGCCGATTTGAGGGTCGCTTATACGATAAAAAAAGTCTCATATTCCTATTTTAACTTTGGCAGAAGTCACAGAATACCGGTTCACTTTTGTTTTTGATACACGATTGGTTCTGTTTTGCTATTTGCATGTTTAAATGGCCGGTTTACCTGCAGTTGTTTGTGAAAAGTTGCAAGAAACATCGATTCATGAGTGTGGCAAGACTCTCTCGACGGAATGTGTGCCCATGTATACATGTCCAAGGGAACCCATGGCATAGACCAGTCCAAAATGAAAGGAGGATTAATGGGCTGATCCATGACTCCATCCATCCCGGTAAAGAAGCTGCTTCACTGGGGGTAGTACAAGCACACACACGCACGAGTGTGCGCGCACACTCTCTCTCTCTCTCTCTCTCTCTCTCTCTCTCTCTCTCTCTCTCTCTCTCTCTCTCTCTCTCTCTCTCTCTCTCTCTCTCTCTCTCTCTCTCTCTCTCTCTGTCTGTCTGTCTGTCTGTCTCTCTCTGTCTCTCTCTCCCATCTCTCTCTGTCTCTCTCTCTCCCTCTCTCTCTCCCTCTCTCTTTCTCTCTCTCTCTCTCTCTCTCTCTCTCCTCTCTCTCTCTCTCTCTCTCTCCTTCTCTCTCTCTCTCTCTGTTTGTGCCTACGTGCGAGGTCATCGAGAGGGGGCACAAAAAGAGAGAGACAGAGAGAGAGAGAGAGAGAGAGAGAGAGAGAGAGACAGAGACAGAGGCAGAGAGACAGAGACAGAGACAGAGACAGAGACACAGAGAGAGAGAGAGAGAGAGAGAGAGAGAGAGAGAGAGAGAGAGAGAGAGAGAGAGAGAGAGAGGGGGAAACAGGGAAGGAAAAGAGAGCGAGCAAAAGAGAGAAATAGAGACTAAGACAGCGGAAAGATGGCAGAATAAGGTAATGGTTGAGGTAATAATAATAATAATAATAATAATAATGTACTTGATAAAGCGCCCTCAGAGAACTTCTCTTTCTAGGCGCTTTACATTTGCTGCAAAGGGAAATACAATTGAATGGTAAGTAAAATCATGCTTGAATAACAAATGAAATGAATAATATGGTTAGGGGTGACATGCACAGGGTCAGCATGCAAATGTGGTTAGTGGCAGCATGCACAGTGTCAGCACGCATAAGCACGTGAAGGACGAATCACAGGGACCCACTAAATGCTGTCCTAAATAGGTGTGTTATTAAGTTCCTTTTAAATGTGGTCAGGTCAGGGGATGTTCTGACGCAGGTCGGGAGGGAGAGGGGTAGATCATTGGCTGGCCACAAAAAACCAGCAGCACAATGCGAGGTGATGAGGGCTAACGTAGGAAAAGGAAATCAATTTAGGAGGACACAGCTGAAACACAGCAAACGAGTTACTACGTGGCACGAAAGTATCTCAATCGAAAAGGACTTGGATCCGTGGAAATATTCACCTGGTGACTCCACAGGTCAAAGTAACTGTGATTACAGCAAAGATACATTCCCGACTAGATGGGGACTCACATTCTAACTGAATTTATCACTGCTGCAAATAGCTAGCATAGAATAGGTGAGCTTGTTTTAAATATTATGCCTTGCTAGTTAGGCCCAGTAGCCTTTAACGACCAATGACAAGGTAAGTGTATTTGAAGACCGAGGTCATGGGCTTGAGTCCCGTGGCATATGTGAAGCACCTGTATAGAAATTAAGTTCTCTCGGGCCACTTTACAAATGAATTTTTTTATACTATATACATGGCTAATTGCAAGGAAAACGACTCTGGCTGATCTCATTACGTTGCACACCATCGTGGTTCTTAATGACTTTGGAGCTGGCTGTGAAGTTTTATCATCTCAAACACTCTAATAGTTACCCGGCAAACAGTGACCACATCTCGACTAAAGCCACGGTGGACTCCCGTAATCCTGCTAATGACGGCACTTAGCCTGGCATTGCACCAATCAAAGGTATCAGTAAGTGGCTCACTCCAAACGAACCGTACAAATAAACTGAGCTCGAAACGGCACTCCATCGGTGTCGTAAGCAAGAGGCATATACTTGAAGGAAAATGGTAACCATATAAATAGATATTGAAGCCAACAGAAAAAAAATACTAGAACTGAAATGTGCTTGAAGTGGACTAGCCTGGTAAGGAAATATTTTAAACATTGTGTTACCTTACTCGTTTGATTTTTAAAGCATTGCTTAGATGAAACCAACCTCGTACTGACCCGTGGTACAGCTGAGCACAGCCCACATGGGTGCCAGCTTGCCCTGCCTCTTTAAGTGGGCAAAGTGGACCATCAAAGGTAGCAGCACTGAAATAAACGTAAGCAAAACTCAAACGACTGAAAAGATAATCAATACCATCGGCCATAGTGCCGTCAGGGTAGTCCCTATGAATGAGGCTAAATGAGGCTATTGAATCAAGTGAGTTCCCGTGCATTACTTGGCTAGCTAATCATAATGTCTCAGGCTGATTACAATCGCCTTTGCTCACGTTTAGATAAAAAAGTTGTGGTAGTCATATCTGGACGACCAATTACCTTAAAAAATGAAAACGTTTGAAAATTACGACTTTCATTCGGTTTTGCTTTTCCTTGTTTCGACTTACTTTTCATGTCTTGTTACAGCAACCAAACTTAAAATGCTGTGCTTGGCCGCAGAATCTAAAAGCTAGCAGAGAATCATGCACAACTACCGGACACATAATATTGTATGGTGATCAAATCAAATAAAGTACACTTTAGTCAGCTAGAAGGAGCCTCGGAGACTATCTAAGCACTACGACCGAAGCAAAGCAGCATACGCTTGAAAAAGAGAACAGCGACTCGAGCACTACAATAAACATCTAAAACAATTTCCCTGCCTCGGTTCGTTCAATTTTTGTGTGGCTTCAACTTGTGCCTTAATAATTTTGTATGGCTGTCTCTTTACCTATATTTGCCGCATTGTCCAAATCTAAATCCTGTAGCCACCCCCTTTCAAGACTTGCCTTTAAGACGATCTCAAAGGCCGGCAAGGCGTTCGCCGTACTGAATGTGGATCAGCCAGAAAGCATAAACCACATCGGTAGAAAATGCCAAAACCCCCTAAGCAACTCAGCAAAATCGCACTCCAAATACGAGAAGACTTGACTAGTCGCAGCAGCAGGCAAGAGCTTGCCAAAGAGTGGTTCAAGGTGAAGGAACAGGTACAACGGGATCCCTTCCGATATAACAGATCTACGGCACAGATTTACAAGATAGCGACTTGCGAGCTGGCTGTTCTGCAGCAACGTAGCACGTAAGAACCCATGCACTGTTTGCATACCTTGTTCGTGAAGCGGTGGAGTACATCTAGGCAACGCTTGAACTCCCGTCCCTGAGGCAGCAGGCCGTAGACTAGATCGCTCCACAGCCACGGCCGCCGCTGTCGTGCCGCTATCAACTCCGAGGCTCTGGTACCCACAAATGAAAGCAAGCAGCGACTGGTGGCAGCAGTGGTGGGTGGGTGGCTGCGATCTCCCACTACACAGCCGCCAAGCACAACCGAGCTCTCGGCCGCGTTTGACGACTGTCCTCGGGCAGTCGCGGAGACGCAGCCCATCGCTTCAAGCAGACAAGAATGCTCCCGTGAGTTGAGCGATTTGAGTTTCACGGTAGCTTATCGACTAATTCGAAAGCGCTAGCCAGCTGCACAAGCCACAGACTTTCAGGGCTGACCGGCAAGCCGTACAGCTGAAGGCTGCAGCTGAAGGCCATTGCATCAATGCAGCCTGGCTGCAGGCCATGTGCCAACGACGGCCTGGGACGAGGCATGATACAGCTGGGCATACAGGTAATCAGTGAGGTCAGAGGGTATCCCCTACGGGGGGGGGGGGGCAGCAACCTTGGCCACACCCTATATCAACACCCCTACAACCATAGCCAACAAAAAAGTTATGTCTTCATTCCACTAAATGAGCAATCACTTGAGTCAGTGCCAAATAAACACTGATATAGCTAGATAGTTTTTCACAATTATGGGTCTAGCCCTTAAAACATGAAAACCTTTCGTGTCTTGCTCCCCTGTTGAAAATTTTCAGGTCTGGGGCCCCCCCCCGGATACAAATCCTGGCTCCACCACTCCAAGTAATAAAAGGAATGAATAAATAAATAAATAAATAAATAAATAAAAGGAATGAATAAGAGTTTTGCAGTCCTTCAAAGTTAACCAGTCGAGTAAATGTCAATCCAGTGCACGCACAAAATGAAGCTTCATCAATGATCTAAGAAGGGTAGGGTAAAAGTCCTCACCAAGTGGAGAAAACTTGAATAGTTCCCAGAGAGAAAATTCTCTGCCAAGAGAGGCTGGAAAGCCATTCTTCTGAGGAGGAGTGGCTTTCAACCCAGTTGCACTGGCCAGCATGTTCTCCCCCAGCGACCGCTCAGGTGAGCCGTGATGGCTCTCACTAGGTATGGCGGTTGCTTTTCACGACCTCATCGTCCCGAGGTCGTGGGTACGAATCCTGCGGTGGGCGATCCTTTATCTCCTCTGCAAGCGGTGGTGATAGCCGCAAAGGCCTGTTACATCAGCTAGAAGATACCGTCTAGCTCCAAGAGACATGTTGGGTAAGGTAGATCACCGGGTTACTGGCTATCATCCACCGACAGGCAAAATCCTGCAACCAGCGGGATTCGAACCCCAGACCATCTGCATAATTCGACTGTATCTTCCCGTAAAATGTGATGAAACCTCACCTACGCAACAATTGAAACCTTCTCGAATGAAAGGTTACTAGAACTTTGCAATGTGCAAGGCAACCGGTTAATACCATAACATTTGTTTTATTAGTGAGCTGCAATGGCATATTAGGTGGAGCGATGGCTCTTTACGACCCCTTTCCCGAGGTCGCGGGTTCGAATCCTGCGGTGGGCCATCATTTATTGCCACTGCAAGCGGTAGAGATAGCCTTTAAGGCTCGTCTGTCTGCTGCTATAAAAAAGAGGTAAGGCTCACTTAGTCTACTTGCTCATTGAAGTTATGCTGCATACTAGCTGCTGTAGCTTTTTTCGTGGTGGAAAACATCAGCTATCTATTTGACGAAGAGTGAGAAATAGGTTTCGTTTACCGTCTATTACTGGTAAATTGCTAAGAGAGCAGTTTCTAAA
Organism: Cristatella mucedo; assembly: GCA_009760855.2. Classification (NCBI taxonomy): domain Eukaryota; kingdom Metazoa; phylum Bryozoa; class Phylactolaemata; family Cristatellidae; genus Cristatella; species Cristatella mucedo. The sequence goes on from WPIO01000005.1 coordinate 2,284,528, forward strand.
TGGGAGTTCTGTGCTTCTTTCAAGACTAGCATTGAGGACCCCCACATTGGTGTTGAAGCTATCTGATCTATGGTTTATGACTTGCCTACACATTAAGTAACAGCTAACAGGGAAAGCTATAAACAGGAATAAAAGAAAAAACTGCTACAAGAAAAATCTTAGTTATTTCCTATTCTTACATTTGCTTCATTATTGCACTGACGTAACTATCGTATCAGTGTTCCATGCCTGGACGGCTTCCTCTGACTTTTTCACTGCTTTTTAAGACCTCATTTTTGTATAATTCATTATGCAGGTAAAGGCTAGCAGAAAAAGCCGCCTATCAATTTCCGTGCATTCTTTTCGCGATTCAAAGTCGGTACAAGTCGAGTAAAAGCAAATGGTTCATGCTACTACAACATGCACGGCTGGCACACCATTGTGTAAGTTTCGGGAAGGCAGACCTACCGATGAACAGCATGCACATATTCTGATTCGCTGTTATTCTGGGCGTCCATATGTGTGCCCATAGCAGTGTCTGTAAATAGAATTGCAAGACTTTCATTACTCTTACAACATGCCCCAAATACATACATACATACATACATATAAACACACACACACACACACAGACATATATATATATAATGCCAGCAAAAAACTATATGCAACCTGGGAATCAATACAAATCCTAAGCACTGTCACAGAGTCTGACAAAATTAACGTAACGTATCTCCCTGTGTAACTCCAGAAAGCCACCAAGACTAAGTGCGTGTTACACAGGAGAGTTTTCCATAGTGCACTCAAAGCGCAAGCATTTTTTGGTACACCTTAGGTAGCCAAGAGACTTCACCTCACGCAACAAAGAGAAAGTGGGGAGTATAGCTGAGTCAAGAGGCCAGTTGAGGTAGTGAGTAGTGTAGAAGTAGCAGCTCAGGACGACAGGAAAGGATCTGACACAGTCGGCAGCCTGAAAGTAAACTAAGGCTGAAAATAATAACACCAGGTAGAATTATTACAAAGAAGCAATCAATGCTATAAACAATAATAAATAATACATTTTTATAGCACACTCAGAGAACCTAATCTCTTTCTAGGTACTTTATAGATGCTGTAAAGAAAGCATGACCAAATGATTAGTGGTAGCATACACAATGTCGACAAGTGTAACATGGTTAGAGGTGGCATGCACAGTGTCAACAAGCATAAGTAAGCATACAGGGCGAATGACAAGGACCCACCCAATGCTGTGACAAAAAGGTGCGTTTTTAGCTTCTTTTTTAAATGTCGTCAAGTCAGGCGATTTCGTGACGTCAGTCGGGAGTGAATTCCAGGCTTTGGGAGCATACAAACTATAGGCACAGTCTCCAAAGGATTTGAGGTTTGTACGAGGTATAGCTAAGCGATTTAAGTCAGAACTTCGGGTGGTAGATGCTTGGCCTGGGGGGGGAGTAGTTCTGATAGGTAGGGCTGGGGCCAGAGAATGAAGGGAACTAAAAGTAAGTGACAGAACTTCGAAGTCGACATGCTGCTTAATTGGGAACCAGTGCAGGTCGGCCTGAAGTGGTGTGATGTGGCAGCTTCGATGCTCACGACAGACAGGCCTAGCTGCTGCAGCTTTTTATTATATGTCTCTAAGTGCCGGATCGGTAGACAAGTAGACCAGCAAGCACTAAGTTACAGAAGTCGAGATGGGATGTCATAAATGCATGGACCAATTTCGATGTAGTCTCCCAGCCAAAGCAAGCCCACGTTTTAGCTATTTTATGTAGCTGAAAGTGGGTTGATGTATGAATGCTGTCCCATTGGTTAGCCTGCCTGGTGTCAAAAACATCAATAGTTACCTTATCATTTGCTTGACTATTCAAGAAGGTACGGTAGCAGTTTTTGAAGGACAGCTTTTGGCAGCATCACCAGGGCATAACAGTGTAGGAATTTGTGGATGTGCCAAGTATCCCCTAACGAAAAATGCATCTCAACGATAGTGGTGGGTACTTCTTCAGGAACCAACTTATGCCTGTGACTAAGTACTCTGGAAACTAGTTCCACAGCCTAGGTCCTGCAGTGCAAAAGCTTCTGTCACAAGCTGTCTTCAAGTGAAAGAATTGAAAAGCTAATTTATTGTCCTGAGATGACCTGAAGGCAAGAGAAGGCTGACACTGGTGCAGGAGCTCAGCTATCTATGACGGAGCCAAGCACCGGTGGGCCTTGTGCGTCAGAGAAAGAAACGTTTCCCTTTGTCCGCAGATGAACATCAGAAGCCAACCCACAGCTCCTCCAGGAGACAAAAGAGACGTGCAGCAGAATTTCCTGGATCGACTAAATGATCTTGAGGCCATCTTCATTACCAGCTATAAGGGCTTTGGATGTTGAAATAAACCCCCTCCCCACTACAAGAGCCTCATGCTGAAGTTGCAGTGCTTAGCAGGCAAAGTATTTACTTCCTCAACAAGTCTAAAGATGTGGTTCCCCCTCACAGAATAAAAACAGCCCTTCTGGAAACAGACCATGTATATGTATGCCAAAGGCAAGCTGAGCTAGCATCCTTTTCAGCCTTATTCGAGAAAGAATGGTAAATTCTCTTTAAAGAACTCCCTTGGAATGCTTGCCTGCCAAGAGGTATCTAAAAAAAATTTTTAAAGCCACTGGCCGAAAAGTCTCTTTAACCACTCTCTAAGCATGGCAGCCTCTTCCTGCAGGATTCGTAGCTACCGGAAGCGGTCGTGGGGGTCCAAAAAATTGAGCTACGGGTGAAGGGGGGGTTGTTTTTATCAAGAGGGGTCTGCACGGCTGCAGTTTTGGTTGGGGCAGCCCAGCCCAGTCACTTCAGCAAGATCTGTGGTTGTTTTAACGACAGATTAGTTCACACCGGAGCTGTACCAAATAGTTGATTTTCACTAGTCAGCTTAATACGAATAATTGATCAGCTATTCGGCCACATACGAAAGGTGTACAGAATATGCCTGCCGACAACATTCAAAATTTAAAATGTAAGCAAAAGTTAGCATTCCATAAATGTAATTATAAGCTATAAGTAAACAGCTAACAAAATAATCTTTAGAAATACAGTGCGGTAATTAAAGAGCTGCTCCAGTCCAGTCGCTGTAGCAGCTGCACATCCAGAATCAACATGTCACGTGACCAAATTTCCTATTCAATCCAACCCCACCACTCGAACCTCAAATCCTTTGGAGACCGTGCATTTAGTTCGTACGCTCCCAAAGCCTGGAACTCCCTCCCGACCTGAGTCAGAACATCCCCTGACCTGACCACATTTAAGAAGAACTTAAAAACACACCTATTTAGGGCAGCATTTAGTGGGTCCCTATGATTCGTCCTCCATGTGCTTATGCGTGCTGACACTGTGCATGCTGCCACTAACCACATTTGCATGCTGACCCTGTGCATGTCACTTGTAACCATATTATTCATTTTGTTTGTTTATCAAGCATGATATTACCCACCATTCAATTGCATTTCCCTTTGCAGCAAATGTAAAGCACCTAGAGAGAGATTGAGTTCTCTGAGGGCGCTTTATCAAGTGCATTATTATTATTATTATTATTATTATTATTATTATTACTCGGCAGAATGCCAAATAACTTGTTGTCCTACTATTCGGCCCCAAAGCATATAAGAAGCAAATGTTCGGCACAGCCCTAGTTCATACTAATCAATAGACGAGCCAGGGCTCATGTAAGGATGGATTACATGCTTCACGTGCGAGCTCGTATGCACACTCATTGAATAACGACATGCTCCACTCCTGTTTTCATGCTAACGAGCTCAAGCGTTCTGTTTCCTTTGAGCTGCTTCAATGCTTTCATAACAGAACGGGAAGTTAACATTTTCCACGGCAGGCGTCCACTCAACGAAGGAAGTGGCTCGAACAGAAGTAACACAGTGGGCCACTGACACATCGGTCCTGATGCTGCCAGTGTGCGGGTGTTTAGTCAGATCACCGCAGGGATTGGAAGACAGCCTTCGTTACAGCACTGACCTCAAAGGTCGCACGCAATGGGCGCGCAGCCGAAAACGCAGAGTATTCAACGGGCTCTCAGCTACAAAACGTACCCATAGATGCTATATATTTCTCTCGTGCGGCTGCCACTTGGGCACTTGGGCATGTTCGAGCCTGCCTCAGCTGCTTCAGCTGCTTCGCCTGCAGCTAACTAACTCCCCTTGAATTTCCTACTGACTCAGCCACGCATCCAGCTTCCCCTTTGGTTGCTTGAAATAAAAGGCAGTTGACTGGTGAATGCAGCAGAAGCTGCTCAGGGTTCGCACGTGCCAACTCTCGTGACGCCCGACAACCTTGCCGTCTTCATGGTTGTGTACTTAGGTGCACGAGCACGAGCAAGTGCATTGCGCACATACACTCAGTCATGGCCGCGGGCGCACACGCGCGGGCGCACACAAGTGCTCACGTATTGGCGCTAAACAGCTAAGGTGCTCCCAATTTTTCTGACAAAGTACATTATTAAAGACAATCCTCTAAAATTCGGCAAGTAATAGATGATCTGACGATGGTGCACTAGTGTCGAGGACAATCTAGGCATGCTGCTTTGAGCTAGCCGAACTCATGGCACCTTCATCACATTATAATGACTGTTCTTTAAAGAGCATATTAAAACATTAGGAATTGACCGAGCAAACAAATGCAGCAATGCGGAAACAGTGACAGAATAAAGCAGTGAGAAAAACCAACAAAAAGCCAGCATATGCACAAACATAGTAGGAATCGTTGACAAGCCTGCTTGGGTATTGTTGCCTAGAGAACTCAATTCGCTTTCAGGTCATTGCCGGTATCATTATCCGGTGGCATTGTACCCATGCAGTTTTTTAGTGCTATGCTGCTCATTTGGTTGCTGTCCCTTTTGCACTGAAAAAACCATTTGTAAATTTGTGGAGACAGATAAAAAAAAGCAAAGGAACTTTTAGAAAATTACACTAACAGAACAAAAGAACAACTTACGATCCTACAGCTGATCGCTCAGCAGCTGCCCAACAGACTCGCACCCCCCATTTCCGCTTCGAAATGAGAATCATGAGTGACAACTCATCCAGAAAAAAACTATGAAACCAGCCGAAACAGGTAAACTTACACGAATGCAATCAAGCAACAGTAGAGAGCAGCAGCAGCAGCAGTGCAGGCAAGACAGGCGTACCGCAGATGACATCTAGAGTGGTGCGAGTGATGTAGGGATATATGTCGAAGGGCTCTTCAATCAGTGCACTCAGCTTTTCGGTGAAGGTGCTGGCATGCCGGCTGATGATAGGAAGAAATTCCTTCAGGATATCAAAGTGGAAAGTCGGCGTCAGTGTGTGTCTTCTGTTTCGCCACTTTTTGCCTGTGCTATATATAGCATGTGAACAAGCACAACACGAGTGGTGCTGCAACATGCAGTCTGACTGAAAACGATTCGCTGAAAAATGCACTTGATCAAGACCTCGCGGCTTCCTTCTATGCATTGCCACCAACCCAGTGAAGTGGAGTCTACAGGCTGAGCAAATCGTGGCAAACTAGGCTCACAAATCACGAAGGCAACGTGCTAGCAAGTGCGAGCACTGGCAGCCATTACGGAGCTCTTTTCGCGAGTTGCAAATGCACTGCTACTGCAATTCACAGGCTTTGAGATGAATGCATAGGGAATTGTAGGAAAACTACTTTTCAAAACTAGATGCTAAAATTTTGTATTCCATCAAACAGAAACGAATTCATCGGACGATTTGCTGTGTGAAAGCATATAAAGAAATCAGGATTTGAGCAACTATCCTCAAACGGAAAAGCGAACGAGTTGAAAGGAATTTGAAAGCCAAGATCAGCTGGTTATCTGACGCTGGAGCATAATGTGAATAAGCATGTACACACACACACACACACACACACACACACACACACACACACACACACACGTGGACACGCAAACGCAATCTCACAAATATGCTAATATGACCCCAAAAAACTGTAATCGAAGTCACAGAGAAATGCAAAGAAAAGTGGATGCCTTTTCGATGCAGATTCAATGCCCGAGTCTATTCTCACAAGTAGAGCTACAACTAGCCTTGCAGCCACATGCCACATCTCCAGCTGCATAGTGGTGTTTTTTGGTAGCCCAGCCAAATGGGAGTTACAATAATCTAGCCGAGACAGAAGCAAAAGGAGCTGGTTAAATTTTCAAAGTCTTTGTGACTTTGTGGAGTTACTGACGGAGACACGTTGCATTACATACGGGTGAGCTTTGTTACACTGCCATGCGAAACATGCCTTACGAAGCAATCATTGAGCATGCAAACGACACTGAAATAGGTGAGGCCCCAGTGCGTGAGGTGAGCTAAATATATTCCCAAAATGGGGCCATGCGGGTAGACACCGAACAAGCTATTCATTGAACCGAAGCATACCTTGTCAGCAAACCTAGCCCCAGCCATGGCTGCAGAAACGCATAGTCCCGCGACTTGTCAATGTGCTTGGAGCTACTAAGAACAGTCTGAAAAAGAAGTCATTGCACACTTGTCGGGGTGGCACTGGTGGCTCGAGCATCTGAGCAATGGCAGCGATTAGCAGCAGTAAGCAGCAGTAAGCAGCAGTGAAGGAAGAACCACAATAGCAGGCAACGGTCGCTAAGAGTGCTCTGCCCAAGCGAACGTCTCTGATGCTGCATGAGGACGAAGGTGAAAACTCCAATATATATATATATATATATATATATATATATATATATATATATATATATATATATATATATATATATATATATATATATATAAAATATATATATAATATATATATGTATATGTGTGTATGTATATATTATGGGCCTCTCGGCTAATGCAATCAGTCTATCAACTCCTCAAGCAAATGCAGTCGGTGTACTCTAATCAGCTATACTACACGGAAATCATACCTCTTTAGAGTTCTGGGTCCATCCCTAGGTCAACATGCAAAATAATGAAGATCTATCGTATGCATGCCCAGCTAGATCTATTGCAACCACGCGAGACTGACAACGAGTAAAATTGCCATCACGGGAAAGATTAACTATTCTGTTCTGCCAACTAGAACTGCTACCGACTTGATGGTGCCTTTCTAATGGTTGTAAGTCGCCGAACTGGCTGCCACCAGTCTTGCACAACAAGGCCCTACCACCCAGCTGCCTTCTACTTAAATATAAAATATAATTCATTTGTAAAGCACCCTAAGAGAACTTAAATCTCAATTCAGGTGCTTCACATATGCCTCGGGGCTCGAGCCCACGACCTCAGCCAGACCTTAGTTGGGGCGAGCACCTTAATACATCGACCAAACCCACTCGGCAACTCCACAGAATAGCCTCATGAGTTCCTCAACTGCTCTTCTTCTAGTGCCATGGCTTCTAAATTTATAATCATTATAATACATTTGATATAGCACCCTCAGAGAACTCAATCTCTTTCTAGGCACTTTACATTTGCTGCAAAGGAAGCAAGTTGCGTGGGTGACTACGAAAGGGATGCCAAAACGCACCAGGACTTGGGGTATGCACTATTACAACTCTCATTGTAACTTTAACTTACAGTTTGCTTTGATCCCCCAACCCTCCAGCTCAACGAAGCCTCTCAACTCCCTTGCTGCAAGCATTGCTGACAGATGCACATGGATGGCAGCAAATTTTCTCAAATTGAGTGACGATAAAACTAAGTAGTCATTGAAAAAACCAAGTGCCTATTATCGCAGCACTAGCTAATAATAATTATAATAATAATAATAACGCACTTGATAAAGCGCCCTCAGAGAACTTAATCTCTTTCTAGGCGCTTTACATTTGCTGACTAGCTATGTTCAAATGCATTCCTAGATGTGGTCGTTGTTGCTAGGTTAAATGGAGTGATGATCAACAAATCACGGCCGACCTGAAGTCGCCGAGGCAGCCGAACCCTGCTCTACCGGAGCCCCTACAGTTTTGCCATTCCCAGCATCGTATCATGCCTTCCTACGAAATCTCCCCGAAGCAATGCAGTTAATCGATTCAACTTAGTGGTCATGAAACACACTATATTCCGTCTGTGGCCATCTTAATGCCTGTCTTTTGAATTATCGCTCAATCTGAAATAAACCCCTAATAAGACGCTACATAATTACTGAGAATGACTGACCTGTTTGTCTTGACCGAGATCTGGCTAAAATCGCTTACCTGCCCGACTACAACCAATGCAGCACCAACAGGATTCTCCTTCTTTCATACCCATATTAATTATTAATATATAAAATATTATATTATATATATATTAATTAATATATTATATATTATTAATGAATATATTAATAAATTACATTATAGATATTAAATATTAATATGTTCATGCATATTAATTAATATGTCATTAGTCTCAGGTCATGTCCCAGCACCTTTCAAAAAAGCTGTAGTCAGGCCACTTCTCAAGAAAGCTACACTTGACCAAGAGAACTTGAGCAACTACCGCCCAGTTTCCCTTCTACCATTCCTATCAAAGACACTCGAACGGGTCGTGGCGGACCAGCTGAACTCTTATATCGAAACCTCACACCTTGCTAGTAAGCTCCAGTCTGACTTTAGAGCTAATCACTCCACAGAGTCAGCATTGCTTCGGGTATACAACGACCTACTTAGGAATGCAGACATGGGTAGAGTGTCTCTGCTTGTTTTGCTTGATCTTTCGGCAGCTTTTGATACCATCGATCACAAAGTTCTTCTAGAGCGCCTCTCATCTCGCCTGGGCATCACTGGCACTGCTCTGCAGTGGTTCAGGTCCTATCTCAGTGGGAGACTCCACAGTATTGACGTGAATGGACAAAGATCATCTGAAGTACCTCTGAAATATGGAGTACCTCAGGGCTCAGTGCTAGGTCCGGTTCTTTTCATGGTTTATACTCTGCCTCTTGCTGATGTGATTGCCAAGCACAATATAGGCTTTCACTTCTATGCAGATGACACTCAGTTATACCTTTGCTTTGATCCCTCCCAGCCTTCGAGCACCTCAAATTCTCTAAACTCACTAGCTGCATGCATTGATGACATGCGCACATGGATGGCAGCAAATTTTCTAAAACTTAACGATGATAAAACTAACTTACTAGTTATGGGCAAACCCAGTGTGATCCAGAGATTGGAAAGGCTGACTCTCAAAATTGGCTCTGCCAGCATATCTCCAGTTGAATCAGCTCGAAATCTAGGTGTCAAATTCCAAAGCGACCTCTCGTTAGACGACCATATCAGCTCCACAGTCAAATCCGCCTATTTTCAGCTTCATAACATTGCTAAAATTCGGGCTTGTTTAGATAAAGATACCACGTCCAAGTTGGCCCATGCATTCGTGACATCCCGTCTCGACTTCTGCAACTCACTGCTTACTGGCCTACCAGCATGTGCGATCAGGCGATTGCAGCTGGTGCAAAACTCTGCAGCTAGGCTTGTCTGTCGTGAGCGTCGCAGTTGCCAAATTACTCCACTTCTCGCCGACCTGCACTGGCTACCAGTCAAGCAACGGATTGACTTCAAGGTTTTGTCGCTCACTTCTAGGTCCCTTCATTCTATGGCTCCAGCCTATCTCTCAGATCTACTCCCCCACCAGGCTAAGCATCGTACCACCGGCTTTTCGGAATCCAACAGTCTAGAAATACCTCATACAAACCTTAAATCCTTTGGAGACCGTGCATTTAGTTCATATGCTCCCAAAGCCTGAAACTCCCTCCCGACCTGTGTCAGAACATCCCCCGACCTGACCACATTTAAAAGGAACTTAAAACACACCTATTTAGGACAGCATTTAGTGGGTCCCTGTGCTTCGTCCTTGATGTGCTAAAGCGTGCTGACACTGTGCATGCTGCCACTAACCACATTTGCATGCTGACCCTGTGTATGTCACCCCTAACCATATTATTCATTTCGTTTGTTTTTCAAGCATGATTTTACTTACCATTTAATTGCATTTTACTTTACAGCAAATGTAAAGCGCCTAGAGAGAGATTAAGTTCTCTGAGGGCGCTTTATCAAGTGAATTATTATTATTATTATTATTATTATTATACCCCTTGATCAATTGAAACTGGCAGTGGTGTAGCCTGTTCCTCCCTTAATTTCAAACGGTTTGCAGTCCCCTCAAAGTAGTCCTTCAAATCTCTTGTTTTGAGTTCATCCAACATCAAGCTGCTAATGCTGGCATTAGTCTATCACCCCCAGATACTAAGTCCTACTTTATTTCAGATTTCTCTCATTTTCTATTGTGTGTGTGCAAGAAAGCAACCTTCCCTTGTTATGGGTGATTTTAGCATTCATTTTGATAACTTATCTGCCTCCTTAAGCACCAAATTTCGAGCACTGACTGAATAATTTTTTTTTATGGCCCATGTTTATGACCCTATTCACATCAAAGGTCACACTCTCGACCACATAAGCAAGTTATTCTTGTTGACATTGTTCATGCTACCACTGACCATATGATCATGCTTTCTTTACAGCAAATATAAAGTGCTTACAAAGTTCTCCGGGAGCGCTATACAAATGTATTATTATCACTATTATTATAATGTATTTATTCGCTATGCTTCCCGAGCTATTGCTATTTCATACAAGAATTTACATAGGATAGTTTTTCTCAACTTTTTGACCTAACGGTTAATTTCTGTTTGATTTTATATTTTCAAAGTGTATTTATAAAGACGTATCTTTAATACGGTCTTTAAATTAAGAATTTGCTTACTTCTGGTCTAAAAAAAGAGATTTTTCAGCCATGTAAGAAAAAAAGCAAAGTGGAGCAGAAGGTCGGAAAAGAAAAAGAGAGGCTGAAAAGGAAGTACACATGTCTAGTAAATTAACGGCGAGTTTCATGAAACCAAGACGAATGACGCTGAACGTGTACACTGTTTAGAGACTGAATCAGAAGACAAAGGAAATCAATCAGCTATTTTAAAACGTGAAAAAGAGAAGGAAGAATTGTATCATCACCAAAACTTGCTTGAAAACACAGATCAGACAGATATTACCATCTACGCTAAGAAAAATACCGATGACGACGTTGTTACGCAGGTTCAGAAATAGAGGGAACTTGTTGGCATAAGCGGGAACGATAGGATTGGAGAATCTCCTGAATCTAGCAGAAAATCAAAAAATAGTTTTGTCTATGCTTAACTAAAATTTCACCATGTTGGTTATTTAAAACTTGATTCAACAACAAAGCTATCAACAATATCAAAAGTTCATCGTAATGAAATGATTACTCTTAGATCGTGTACCAAGTGTCTTGTTTCACAAAGCTTGGCATTGCATGGCCACGAAGAATGTTCGCGATATATAGGATGAATATAGATGAGCATAGAAATGTTGGCAATTTTCTTTCCGTGATCAAGGTCGTTGCTCATTATGACTCACTGTTATATTGCCACCTTCAACGTGAGCAAGAAAATCCAAGATACGTTTCTTATCTGTCATCCAAAATTCTAATGAATTCATTCACCTACTTACGACAACTGAAGAAAAAATAAGTACTACGGTATCTTGGTAGATTCAACGCCTGATCTAGGACATCGGAAACAGCTTGTTCGAGACATCAGGTAGGTCGATGTGGATTTTGAAAGTAAGAAAATTATGATAAAAAAGCATTTTGTAGGTTCTGTTGAGGTACACGAAAAAGACGCAGCAAGCGCTGTAACGATGATCCTAGAGAAACTTCAACCGGAAACATCTCATTGGCCAACTGTCGGCCGCAATACTATGATAATGCTGCTGTTATTACTGGACATTTGTCCGGCCTTCAACAGTGAATTTGTGCCAGAAATCCCAAAACTTTGCTTGTCAACTGTGAAAACCACAGTTTAAATTTAGCAGAAGTACACTCTGCTAAACAGGATACAGTTGGCGTAACATTTTTGGGCCGGTCGAAAGTGTTAATTCCTATTTTCTCCTTCGACAATTAGATTGAGATAAATTAAAAAAATTACTGCCTTTGACAGTAAAGCTGGAATCAGACAAACGCTGAAGTGCTAGGTCAGAAGCTGTCAGAGCTATATATGAAGGACTTGACAAACTGGTAGAGCTGCTGACAAGAATGTCAGAAGGCCTACCAGCTGAATTCAAAAGTGACGCAGCACAATTGCTTTCAAGCATATTAAATTGTAACTACAATTTTACTGGAATTCTAGAAAACTAATCTCGGCAAAATTGACCGAATCCAGAAACGGTTGCACGATCATAGGATGAATTTTAGAGAAGCAGCAGCTGCTCTTGAATCCCTGAAGCAAGAACTAGTCAAAATTCGCAGGGATTTGAATGAAAATGCTGCAAAAATCGTATAAGATAAATGCGAAGCTTGGGAGACATCGAAATTGAGAGAAGAATAAGGCGACGTAAGATGTCTAAAGAACATCCAATAGACGCTGGACTTACAGCCAAGGAGGAAATTATGAGCCTAAGAAAAGCGTGATCGATCCTCTTTAACACGAGATATTGACACGATTTTTGAGGATAAAGGACGTCCACTTAAAATTTGGCTTCCCATTAGATAGGAAAAATCATCTACCTGAAACAGACACACAAAATTACGTGAGTTGCAAACATTTTGGATCGTTTTACGACATTGAAGTCGACGGCAAAAAACTAATATCAGAGATTAACGAAAACTTACCAACAACTCCAATGGATCTAATACATTTTATTGTTGCATAAGGAGATAAGGCTCTGACGGTTTCGGTATCGATAGACAGCTGTTAACGGTCTTTTAGCTAATTAAAATTTATTTTATCGTGTTTTCGCTCTTCAATGAGGCAAGACAGTCTTAACAATTTGGCACTTCTCAGCACGGAAAGCAAACATTTTGAGAAGATTAATTTGTATGACAACATTGACCACTTCTCTATGGTGAAGTCAAGGAAAATCTATCTATAAGACTTTGTAAACTGTAAAAATAGTTTATAATAATTTTTTCCATTTAAAATATCATGATTACAATCTTATAAGATTAAATACTGATTAGAATTGTGCAATATGTAATTATTCTTAGGTGCGGTTTTCAATTTTATTTATAATCATTAAAAATGTATACTATAACAAAAATGTATCCGATAACTATAAAGTTAAAAAGGGGCATGGTAACTGTAGTTCGTCCCCTTGTGCACTATACACCCTTGGAACGACGCCGTGTATACGTAGACACTGTAGTTAGCCGATCCTAAAAGTTTAGTCTACGTAAGGCGTATGAGCGGATGATGATCGAACAGTCCAGTTTAATGAGTATTAAATACAGAGACACAGAGAGAGAGAGAGAGAGAGAGAGAGAGAGAGAGAGAGAGAGAGAGAGAGAGAGAGAGAGAGAGAGAGAGAGAGAGAGAGAGAGAGAGAGAGAGAGAGAGAGACAGACAGACAGAGAGAGAGAGAGAGAGAGAGAGAGTGACGATAAGTAGACAAGAAAGATCCGTGATCGCGTCAAAAACGCTACAAACAGGCCGAATAAACTGTAGCCAACAAGTCCCTAGTCGAAGGCCGTGTGTGATTTGCACACGCACCAAATCGCTCGGACATCTAGAAAGGCTGCCTTAGCGACGGACTCAAGCTCGGGCATGGCTGTGCGGAGCGCAAAATAGCAGCGGTTGGTACCCAAGCAGCCTCCCACTATTAAACATATGCGTACCTCAACGGCACTTGCAGAGTGAACGTGAACCATTGGAATCGGTCCTAGCCATAATCGAGTGACTCCATGGTTCGGTATGTCTCGCACAAAATCGAAAGTCTGCTGATAGAGCTCTGCAATTGAGATCTAATTCATCAACATTGTACGATTTTCAGTCCATTAACTATTTCGTTCTTTACTAGCTTCGAAGGTACAGTAACAAAAGTAAACAAGGGGGTTGACGCAAAGAAGTGCATCGCACAGAATGCAAGCCTGAGGCTTACTGAGCTATAATGGCGGGTTCTGATCAATCGCGATGGAAATGGTAAATCAGTAAGAAGCCGAGGCAGTTATCCGTGATTACAAACAGCTGAAACGGTTCGAGCCTAAAAGGCCTGTCGCCTCCGCCAGTCTCGAACTCACCGGCTGCATCGGATTTAAGCTGCAGAACGTTCCCAACCACTGGATATTCAGGCAATCCGGGAATCTTGTTAAAAACTCTTCTCTTCTCATTGAACACGCGGAGAAGACCAACTACAATTGCTACAGTCAAGGCCAACGCAGCCCACGACACCGCCGCCACCATGCTTGGGTTCTCGAAACGATTATGCGACAAGAGCTGCTGCCTTATGTCTTTTGAGACTTTTAACTCGTAGCTTCGCTCGAAAAGTCACTATAAAACTGAAGAAAGTTACTGTCTGTGCATTTCGACTACCGGCGAAAGGCTGTAAAAACTAACGGATGTTTACTAGGATTCTATTTCCGGCTCCACCCCCATTTTTGTAATCCAGTCACCAGACCTGGCGGGAGATCAAGAAAACAAAATTAATGTGTAAACTATGCTTAAAACTAAGATAAATAATAGAATATTACATTATTTTTTCTACTGCAAGTGATATCTGTAAATCAGACGCAAGCGGTAGATTGCAGTTGAAATTCAATATGGCGGCACCGTCATTTAGTCATGTAAAGATTCCACAGTTGACTGCGATTCTCGAATCTTAATTATTCAAAGCAGGTTTTGTAGCAATTTTTGTAATATCAAATGATTTTGCCTTATTTCACAATAATACCGTCAATCGGCACGCTAAATTAGCATATAGCTGCCGTTGATAACTGGGTTTATTAACGAAGAACTCGAGCGAAGCTTCCGAAAGCGAAACTGGCGGGTCCGCGTCGCGCGGCAATGCCAATCCGCTGCCAGTAAAGCCCTCTTCCTTCTGCACTTTCCCACCCTGCTAAGCCGATTAGGCCTCTGCCGCCGTTCTGCTCAATCGCAAAATAAATTAGGCCTCCCGCCACCGGTTAGTCAATAGCACTGGTGTTTGGCGTCGCCCAGCCCCTCCTGCAGAATGGGCCAGCGGAGATCGCAGCAGCCAGCGCCATACCCCAAAGTGTGCCAATCACAAGATGCTGCATATTGCCGCCTGGCTGCAACCTCCTATCTGTATGCGCATACGTCCGATCTCAGTGAGTTTCTCTTACGTGCAATCATTTTTATTAATTTCAGCAGGATGAAAGAATGTAATTAATGAATTAGATCTCTTCATCCTGCTGTTAACGTTGCTTGCGATTGCCTAAGCTGTAAATTTCTAATGAGCTGAAGCGAAAACGTACGTTGTATGGCACGCCTACAATGGATAAGGTATCACCCACGGAAAGCAGCGGTGATAGTCGTTATGGCTGTTCTGCAGCTATATAAATGAAGCTTTTGAATCAGGTAACCATTCTTTTTCAAAGCTAATGACCCCCCAATGGTTGTGTACCTCTCGAGAATACATACAAATTAAATTAAGTTAAAAATAGCTGATTCAACAGCTATGGCTGGGCTTGCAGGTTAGAGTAAGAATTTTGCTCTGTATCCCTCGATTGACCGGTAACTCTAGAACCTATTTTAAGCAAAGCTGACACTTGGCTGAATCTCTGGGATTTGCCGACTGGCCTTGAATTGCCATATTCACCACCAGCTAATGGCCTTTTCCCAACAAATGCGGGGATTACCGTAGCCCAGCCTAGATAGAACCAGGGAGCTAGCTAGATTTCAAACAAGGCATTGGGCTAGACAGTCCTCACTCTAAGACGGATCGGATGCGATAGCTTGCTCTGCAGCTGTGTTCTTAATGTAGCTTTCGAGCGTTAAGCTGCTATGGTGGATAACACCTAATTTTAATGATGGCTAACTTTTGAGTTATCTTATTAACAAAACTTTCAAAATTTTGGCAGTATTTAAAGGAGATACCTAAATTTCAAGCACATGGTGACTGCCATACTACAGCCTCGCCAATTAGAAGAGCAAAATCTCCTAGTCCAGCCGCACGCTTGCGGTGTCCTATTAGTAGGAATCTAGTTTTATCACAGCTTAGTTCAAGGAAATTGGCTGACATTCAGGGTCAAATGTTGATAAGGCAAGCGTTCAGTCTATAAGTCACAGCAGTGGATACCGGCCATTTAAATGACAAACATGGCAAGGTATCGACAGCATAGAAGTGATAGCCGATCCCAAGCCGAATCACTTTCCCCAGAGGCTCAGAAGTTATAGAGAACAGCAAAAGACCGATACATTACTCTTGATCGTTGTCCTCAATCGCTCAAATAAAATATCGTGATCAATCACGTCAAACGCAACTGGTAGATCAAGCTGAGCCAGGGCAGTACTATTATTATCATCATTGCTGCTTATGATTCCGTTGATTGCACGAACGAGAGCAGTTTCAGTGGAGTAATGTCGCTCGAATGCCGAATGGAATCTTTCTGGTAATTCGTTCTTCTCAATGCATTCTACAGGCTGCTTAGCGACAATCTTTTCGAGAATTTTGGACAAAAAAGAAGGGAGACTGGGCAATCGTTTGCTTGGAACTCTGAATTAAATGTAGGCTTTTTAATACATGTCAGACGATAGCCGATTTGAAAGACTTTACCAAGAGAGGTATTAAAGATCTGAGTTATGGCTGGACTAAATTTGCATGCTAGTAAAGGCCAGAGAAGGGATGGCAGATGGTCTATAGGAGGCGAGCTCATTTTACTATACCTAATTAAGGTAGCCACTTCGTATGCAGATACAATTTGTCAGATAAACGAGCTTTTTGTCAATTTCCTAGATGATAACGTTTAATTCCACAAAGAATGCGCCGGCTACAAGCAGGGCATCATCACGCTATTATATGGAATGTGGAGACGCTGTCACCGCTTGGCTTGAATGCCCTTTCACAGGCTCGGAAGCGTGAGATGGTTGAAGCATCTTTCAACTTTGATCTGAGCATAAGCAACGCAAGAGTCAAAGAAATTAGCGGAACTAGTTTACAGAGCTTGGTAGTAGCTTTCGGAGCTACGTGCGGCCTGTCCATTAATGCTCAGGAGTGATATTTTTTGGAGTGCTGCAATTGATAATACCAATCGAAATCCAGTTCCTCGACCTAAAGGGTCTCGATCTACAGAACTCCAATCTCGCTCCTCTGTCTTTTCAAATATTTAGCGTTCAATCCTAACTGGAGTTGCAAGCATGCATCCCCGCAATTTTTTAGCGAATCAGCTCATCCTAAAAGGGCTATTATCAGTACGGTTGACCACCAATGTGGTTGTATTTCCCGTCGCAGCAGTGGTAAGACACAATCACGAGAGCACTGGATAGCTTTTGCTAGACATAAGCGGTGGGCATCGCGAGCTCTCACGGCCCGCCCACATCTTGTCAGGTGGGCATCGCGAGCTCTCCGGCCCGCCCACATCCTGTCGGGCTCTAATGCTGTTCCACAAAAAATTCGTCTCGCGGCGATACGGTTTTGTTCGTCAACGGAGTAGGAAGAAAGCTGCATGACAAATGCGAAATACATTTACTGGCATCACAGCTAATTCCTTACACATCTTTTAATGCTCCAGCACACATCTTAACTAAAAAGAGAATTTGCTGGTTATAGAACATTTTTTTGTCCTAATGTTCGACAAAAATATATATTTACGCTGATGTAAACGCTGCTAGGCTTCGTCCGTTGGCCAATGAAGCCATACCAAATTAGAAGATTCCGAAAGCCAAGGCAACTTTTCTTCAGCATATCAAGCAGGCAGCAGCATAACTAGGCTGCACGCATCGGCGGAGAAGCTTCTCCGCCGCCATCATCTCACCAGCCTCAATCCTTATGGTTGAGGCTGTTCTAAATTAAGGTGACCATTTTCAGCTTTTAATGACACGCCTGCCTCAAGCTTCGCTGAAGACCGCCTCACAGGCTCGTAGACAACTGGTAAAGTGTGCAAGAACTGGTAAAGTTTCAACGCGTCGTGCAAGAAGTGGTGCAAATGTATTCCATCCGCACTTCGATGCATGTCACTGAGCTTGCAAAGGAGGATGCACCAAATAATAAGTTGCAATTTAAACTGCTTCCTGGCCAACAGTTTTTCTTATCATGAAAATACTTTTAGATGCTGTGGTTACCGGGTTACAAATGCCTCGGGTTGCAACTATCCTGGATACCTGGGTTGGCTGAAAATGACGGGTTATGACATGGTTCCTGGTTACGAACCGAACCCAGTGGGCTTGTAGGAGCTTCACAAGTATTCGAGCATAAAAGAGCCAGTGCAAGGATCAGCTGTCACAGTTTTCGAAAAAAGCACTAGATGGAAAGTTAATTCGTGTCAATTTATTTGGCAGTAATTTATAATGATAATATTAATAGTGCACTTGATAAAGCGCCGTCAGAGAACTCCATCTCTTTCTAGGCGCTTTACATGTGAGCCTCGAAGATGCTAATGAGATGCTAATGAGATGCAATTGTACCGCAAGTGTCGAATCTGCGATTAATAAAACCTATGTGAGTCAGAGAGGGTTTTTAGCATTATACTTTTTCCAATTTTCAGAATTGGTTCATGTCAAATTCACAAAATATAATGTGATCGCTTTTTCTCAGATGTCTTGATACATCATTCTCGCAAATAATGGAGCACTTTTTGTTTGTCACATTACCTTTTACTAAGCTTCCTAAGCCGGCCAGCGGCCTAATCGGCACCAGCCACTAACCATTCCATCATCCTTGGCAGCTAATGAAAAGCGCCTGTAAAGAGAGTGACTTATTGAGGGCGCTATATCAAATGTATTATTATCATTATTGTTATTTTTATCATGCTTCCTTTACAGCATATATAATTACCTAGAAAGAGATAAAGTTCTCTGAGGACGCAATACAAATGCATTATTACTTTGGTAGGGGAAATTGAATGTCCTCGTAAAATTCGGGGAGACTCCCATCGAGCGGGCGCTGGTCCGCATTACGTAAGAAATGCGCGCCCTTTATAAGACGTTTGACTGGTTTGGAATTTTTAAATTTGACACCATTTAGCAGTCGAAACATTCCCTTCGGCACTTCACCCATAACTAGACCTAGGTCAAAGGCACGGGAGCATACCTAATTTCGAAAGCAAGAAGCGAAGCACAGCTAATTCAGCTCTGATTCTTCAGCACAGCTGATTCAGCAGCTTCTTTTCTGCAGCCTCTGAAGAGTCGTCGGCGGCTTTCATATTGCTAGCTGGGGAAAACAGAGAGAAATAGCCGCTGCAGGATTTGCCTTCCTACCATGCCTTTTTTGAAAAGTGCGTTTAACGAGGTTTCCAGTCTGCCGCTTCGATGCTTAGCTGGAGAATCTCTGCGAATGGATAATACACATTTTTAGGGGCTAAAGAACCTTTTTGGACCAATTTTTCTCGACAAGGTCTTACCTTGCGCCACGCCCTCGAGGCCGACGTTTAGCTACGCACCCAGTACCAAAGTTCAGGAGAAGCCCAAGGTTGAGTTACGAAATTGTATACCCATCGAAGCTGTAAGTGCCTGGAAATCGCAGTGGAACGCATTATGTCCACATGAGCAGCGTTGGCGGCAGCTATGCCAATCTACTGCGATCAATACTTGGTGACTAGCGGCAGACCGGTACGGCATTACTTGGAGCAGGTGTGACCTCTTGTCGCCTGGCATAGAATACTCAGTCAAAGTCTCGGCAAGCTGCTAGCCGCCTCGCCCTCCATCGCTGAAGGCATTTCAACAAGTGGGGCCCTAACTGAAACAGCGTGCTTCGGTGTCAGCCTCGACGCTCGAGTTGCGATGCGTGCAGCAAGAGAAAGCGGTTCTTAATAATGCGAGCTACTTTCGGTAGCCCTGTAGCGCAGCCTCGATCCAACCGCCATTGTCCCTGTTCTGTCAAGGTCAGTAGCCAAGGTCAGTACCAGTGCGAAGGTCAGTAGCCTGGCCTCAGAGCGTAAGGAGAGGGATGCTACGGCGGCGGGGGTGGGGCGGGGGCCAAAAGCCCCTCATGGGCCCTGCTGAAGTGGCTGGACTGAGCTGCCCCAAACCAAAACTGCAGCTGCTCAAGCGCTGCTGCCTCGGTGCGGCGGCTGAGCCTCGAGCGGGCGGCCAGCGCCGACGGGGGCGGTCGCCGCGATGCACGGCAGTCCTATGCTTGCTCCGTGCGCGCAGTACGGCAAACACAAGAGCGGTCCTAGTACTGGATGTACCCGCCACCGCCGCCGCCCCCCCCCGCTGCCGCCGCCGCCGAGGACGGGCTTTTTAGAAGCGCACTCGCCATTAAGGTACGGGGGCGCTCTTTATTGCTGCTCGAGCTCTCTGCGGTGCGGCGCCGCGTCGCCGCACCTGCGCGCATCCGCGCGGCTTCTTCGGCGCGCTATGATGCGTTACGCGTGGAAGGACGTTGTAATGTCGACGCCCATTCTCGTAACAGCATAAGCGGCTCCACTTATCATGAAGAAAATTTGGCTGAGGTGAAAATGTGTTCGCCAAAATTAATATTTCTTATATCCTTCCAGTGGTTGCCAACCCGTAATAATAAGCTGCTTGAAAAAAAAATATTTTTAGCAGAGACTCGCAGCGGTCTAATGCTATAACCTGGCAGTAGTGGACGCATGGAAAATCATTAAATATTGGCCGCATACCAGTACCGCAATGTTCAACTTAACCCCAACTGGGCCGAAATAGCCCAGGAGGTAAGGTGTTCGCTCTTCACGACCGAGGTCGTGGGTTCAAATCCAGCAGTAGGCGAATCTTCATTGCCAACTCCACGCTGATTGGCGACAGCAGGCTCTTCTGCCGCTGCAAAAACGAGGTTTTTAAATACTCTAGTATTATTACCAGCTAAGCAATAGGTCAAGTTTTTTAATTAGCAGGTGGGCGGGGCAAAAATGTCTCTTCCGAGCGGGCATAGTTTTGTAATCAAACGTCAATGTCGATACACGATAAAAAGGCAGCACGCACGTGACTCGGCTCTCGCACTCTGGCTCCACGAAAGTGCACGCCGCTTGCATTCTCGCCGCCGCCGCCGCTGATGCTTAGTTGCTGCGGCGAATCGCAGCCGCGGCGGCGGCAGCAGCGGGCAGTTGGCTGTCTTACAGCCTTCCCAATGCCTTCCGTAATGGGTGTGGTGATTTCCTCCCGGGTGGTGAGCTCACTCCAGAGGATCCGGATTCACTGGCTTGCTTGCAATCCACTCACTTTGCTTGGCTAGCCAGCAGAATAGCAGCTCTCCTCGCCTCGCGACCTAGTCTGACTGGTCCGTAAGCCGTATTCAAGCGGAAGCGCACTTGCAGTTTTTGCAGCCGCGCGAGAGCAACTGCATCAGCAAGAAGAAAACCAATAAAACAAGCGAATACAAGGACGCGTCAATTCAAGGAGCTGAAAGCAGCCTCTTTTTTCCAAGGTGTCGCGGCTGTGCGTGCCTTTAAGTGCCTCATTTCCTAGTAGTGATTAACATAATAAGACGTTTGTAGCTCCTCCTTTAGAGAACGTAATCTCTGTCTATATGCTCTACAATTCGCTGCAAGAAAATAGAAAACCAAGGATTAGTTACGCGCACGGTATCAAGCGTGCAAAAGAAATAATTGTCGCTCCTATGCTAAAGGAAATGCTAAAGAAAATAAAGGAAAACACACTCACGTACTACAGAAAACACGACGGGGCTCACGGCGACCGATGAGTAAGACCTCTGGTTAGTAGCTTGCTCTGAATCGTGAGCAGGTACGCTGGAACTAAAAATGACAAGCGAAGTGAAAGCTGACAAGAACAACAATTTAAGCTGAGCCTTAAAAGAAGCAGTAAAGTAAATGCAGGTAGCGACCATGGCAGGAAGCGACTTCCGGACTTTCGGTGCAGCCGTGATGAAGGGTCGATCGCTCAAACTGTAGTGCGAAGGACGGCGAGATCAGCAAAGATGTGCTGGTGCCGTGCTGGTTTGGTCTAGCGGTTAGGGTGCTCGCCCCGACCAAGGTCTGACTGAAGGAAGTGGGCTCGAGCCCCGAGGCATATGTGAAGCGCCTGAATAGAGATTAAGTTCTCTTGGGGTGCTATATAAATGAATTATATTATATTTTATTTTTAAAGATTTATCTTTAGTGATAGGGACGGCGAGATAACTAGACGCCGAGGAGCGGGCGGCGGGAAAGCACGCAGGTGAAGCCAATGAGGTTGGATAGGTGGGTAGGCTGGTGCAAGCGAGTGAAGTGACCAATGAGCCAATCTGAGGATGCGACGAGTATTGAAAGCGTAACGCTGTGCAGGATTCAGATTTTCTTTCAGCCGATCTTGGGCTTCGAGTGCCACTCACCACAGCCAGCGTCTGAACCCTGAGCTAAGGGTTGTGGATTTAATCGCCACATTTATTTATTGCGACAAAAGCGCCTCAGCCGCTTTCGCCTTCCTGGAGAAGGTAGTAGAGAATTGCCTTCTTAAGGACTCGACTCCACGATCTGGGTCTCGAAGCATGCGCACCTTACTGCCGGTCGGACAGCTGCTCTAGCGATCCGCTCCGGTGTCGTCGCTCCGACACTCATTCGTCACCCAGTGAGCGCTACGAAAGAGCTCGACATTTACTCTGAGTCTAGGCAGCCTGAATTTTGGTTTAGGTGCGTTTGAGATAGCTGCTACTTGCTGTCTCCTCTGTGGGATGTAGTAGCAGCCAAACTCGGAGAACAAGACGGAGGCGACTCTTGCAGCTGTGTCCCCTACCTATGCTCTCTTCCGAACGGACTCCCGAGGCGGACTTAAACGCCATCTCCATCCCTTTTCTCTCTAAATCGGATCTCGAGGTCGGGATCCCAATAGGGCAAAGTGTACGCAATCAGAGTCGATTCAGCTATCGTCAAGTCAAATCGAACTCGAAGTCTATGCAACTGGTGAAAATAGGCAGACGTGAATGCAAACTTTCGGTGCGCGTACGGGGTCGATGTTGGGCCGTCGAAAGGTTTCATTTAATTTGAGGTTTGGCGATGTGACAAGCTTCGTTTCCGGTGAGCACGACGGAGGAGCAAGGAGGTCTCATAGGTAGGCTGGTGCAGGCGAGCCAGACGACCTATGAGCCAGACAGAGAAGTCGATTGGATGATTGATTTGCAGCCAGCGGAGCTTAGACGGATGCGCTGTGTGCGTGCGTGCACGTTTTGCAGCTAACCGGAGCGTCATCATCCGAGCCGCTCGTACCACGAGCTCTGCATCCGACGGCTTAACTCGGCGTCGTGCCGCTCTACATTCAACGGCGGATGGCGGCTACCTTCACGTGGATTTGGCCTGTAGTCGCGCCAACCGCACGACACCCCAAAGCTGCCCCCTTTGTGACTCATATCCGTTCTCGAATTGCTCTGTGTGTGCATACATATTCTTCGATAAAGGCCGAGTCCATTTTGACCTGAAAGGTTTGAGCTTGTGCCTCCGTGAGGTTTTTTCGAACAGCTGCACCACCGCCGACGACAGATCAGCCTAGCTGCTGAGTTATGCACCTGTTGCAGACGATTTAAGCCACTAGCTAGGAGTCCATTATGGAGGGCATTGCAATAATATAGGTGCAACGTTACAAACTCGGGAGCCAGTTTGGCTGTCGCACTCTTTATCTAAGCAGGCTGTAATGTTGTGATCGATGCTCTTTAGCTGAACGTAAGTTGGCTTGACAATGGAGAAATTGTATTCATCTAACAACGTCATTTGGTAATAGTACGCCTAGGTTAGGGTGAAAGTTACGGTCGTGATGCTAAATAAAACTCTGTATGGTTAGGTCTGCCAATTTTCGGATGACTCAAGATTTTCCACACAGTATAAGGTTGGTCCTATCATCGATAACTTCAGGAAGTTTGTAGCACTCGAAATGATAATGTCTTCAGATGCAAGCAGCAAGACAATTAAGCAAGCGTCATGGGGAGATGGGCTTACAAGGCTCTAAGGATAGATAAAGCTCCGTGTCATGGGCCTAGATGTGAGTGCCAAGATTGCGTTTGGAGATGACATAGGCCTCAGGAGCAGTATGAACCGAAAAAAAGCGTAAGACCAACAAATTCTGGGGTACCCAATACATTAGGGACTGGTGAGCCATGATGGCACACTAGCTAAGGCGGCTGCTCTTCACGACCTCGGTCCCGAGGTCGTGGTTCGAATTCTGGGCAGTCCTTTATTGCTGCAGCAAGAGATAGCCTTTAAGGCTCTTCTGCCATTATAAAAAAGAGGCTGTTTAAAATCAGCTAGTATTTTTTAGGTGGGCGACAGCCGTTTATATCTACTCTCTGACATCTCTCACAGAGGTAGGACACACAATAGATTGGCACTGTGCTGGACTTTTAAGCATGTGGAGTAGCGCTCCAGAACTTTCCAGTGGTCAACATTATCAAATGTTGCTGGTTGATCCAGAAGTTCGAGCAGAACGGCCCTACCCCGATCTGCATCGTCCAGAGAGCTGCTGTAGACCCAAAGGTATGCAGTTCCGGTGGAACGGCTAACTCTTAATTCCGATCGAATTTTGTTAGCAAGATCTGACGAATTTATGCAATTGTTAGTTCTGGGCCACCACTCGTCTTGAATAAGAATGGACGAAGAAAGACTGGACATGAGTGCTTTAAATTCTCATGATCTGGGCTGGCTTGTTAATCAGTGGCATGGCAGTTGCTGTTTTCAAGTGGAGCACACTTCAACGTTAACCACGGATGTATTTACAAACTTTGCTATGGTGGGCGGCAGCAAGTCTTATAATCCCGAGCCCATGTCATCGATAGCCAGAGCAAAGCCACAGATCTCAGCTAAGCGATTTGAGTTTCTTGAATAAGTAGAAGCTCACTATTGTTGTCCATCGTAACACTCGCTTACATAGTTTAGCATTGCATACCCTAGATTCTGGGATGTGAACGGCGAAGGTAATTATTTGTTCCCAGGTTTATGGTACTATGGTAACACACCCTTACTCCAATCGCAACGCCAATCATTTTTGGTCGATACAGGAATTTTGGCTTGCGAGTGTACTTGCGTGCAATAGCGTTGAAAGCACTGGCACCCATATCGGAGTGATGAATGCATACAAATTGTATTTATATTTCATATCCATAGAGGCCTGAAGTGAACGATCCCCAGTAGCAGCTGCCAACATCAATACTGAACTTGCATCATAGAAAGAGAGCAAAGCTGCCAAGGTTCACAGCTCGGCCATGCTTTTTAAACACAGCTTGCAATGCTCAAGCTTGCATAGATAGCCTCTACTCTACTGCATCACAAGGGCGATACATCTGTGCACGTCGCAAGTCCCGGGGCCGTATCGGCTCAACATTAAAATATATTAGTATACGAGACACTAATCTTTTGTTACATCACATGAACACACCCTTGCATGAATACAATTAGAACTAACTTCCATGCCGTGTGACCAGTGTTTCCCGGCAACGTTTCTAGTGCCCTGAGATCGGTGCAAGAGAAAAGAGGACGTTTACGGTGAGCACCGGCGACACTGGCCGGCGGCTCTCTTGCTGCAACTTCAAATGCAAGTGCACTCTAAACTCACTTGAGCTTGAGCTGCTGCCTCCAACAAGGAGGCACTGCATGCCCCACTTGGCACGAGGCAAATGCCGTGCTAGCACATCACGAGCTATTCAGCAGTCCGAAGGATGAGTAAAAAATTACATAAAAGATAACGGGAAAGACACTTTACAGAGCAGCACGGTTTGGTGTGCAGACTAGTTAAGAGGCTGCTGCTGTGCGATTCGTGAGCAACGGCTCACAACTCCTGCTCACTGCATATGCTAGTGAGCTGGATGGAGCCTAGCATCTAGCTCACTAGTAATGCCCGAGCTGGGGCTAGACAGCTGCTCCTCCGTCGTCCGAGAACCGTTGCTACCGACGACGACCGTACTGCTGGCCTGGTGGACACTGGTCTCATCTTCGTCCACAATTAGATCCTCGTAGCTTCCGTCGATCTGGTCGTCGTCATGTGCAAGATCGAACGCCTGGCTATTAGGAGACGCCAGTCGTTCAGTCCTACACTGTGCCTGTACCATCGTACCACTGCAAGCATCTATAACGCAATTTTAAGACGCATAAGTTTCTTTAGCAGGTAGAACCTGCAGCATCAGAACGATGAGCAGTACTAGTAGCAGTTGCTATTGGATCGATGAGTGGCAGGTTTCATCATCTTCAGAGCCATTAGCAGCAACATCTATAACACTGACCCCATCGGAACAAGCCTGTCTGCACCTGTACTGCATAAACAGCACTACTGATAAATTCTATAGCCTACAGGTCCTTAAAAAACATCAGGCATAATGTCTTTCTAACGGTCTTGTATCCTCTCAGTGGCTGGTCTCCAAACCACCTCTTCTGTCGCCGAAGCCAAATGCCACGTGTAATTGTAGAAAACAAGCATGTTCCTGAATCATAATCCTAACAAAAGTGGACGCTTAGGAATCCTCCTAGATTAAATCCTCTTAAGCGCCATCACAAAATAATCATCCCTGAGCATTAGTGCTTCGTGAACAAACTAACGCACACATTTTATATGTTATTCCATATCAGCAACCCGGTTTATACTTTTAGACAGACACGGTCAGATCAGCTAAATTAAACAGGTTAGCTTATTCTACGATGCTAACTTTCCCTGCCAGGTTCTCATCACTCATTAGTCATTGCTAATGTTCTCTTGTATTGAGTAATTGAAAACCTGGTCTAGAGCGGCTGCAGTGCCCAGAAAGTACTTTCTGATACACTTGCAGTTGGTTACGTCTACACGGAATTTACGTGACACTTATAAGCACAGGCACGCAGCCTTAGCAGGCCATTAGCAGGCACACTTTTGTCGGCACTTGCTTGTCTGGTTCCCTCCTTCGAGTTTTCCCTCACCCAGGATTACTAATGCCAACCAAAGTTGCACGTGCAAACTGACATAAAACCCCATTCTTGCAATAAAGGTAAATTTCTTCATGCGAATTGCTCTGAACTACAGCAGTTTAATACATTTTGAACGAAATTTCCTCACAATTGCATGACAAATGTGTATCCTCGAAGTCTTTTGTTACATGATGCAAGGTTAATTCAATCCGTTTCAACCGGATTTAAATCCACATGTATGTAGGTAATCAGTAGACATTTCCACGACCATACTCTTTGTTTTTTGCACAGCTATGCTACAACACAAAATCTTACCGGCATCAGCAGATATCATCGGTACGTCCTCAGTATCCTGGCCAAGCGTTGCAGGCCGGCTTCCATCGTCTGCCCACCAGGCACCATTGTCATCCAGCTGCTTGTGCCGAAGCAAGTTCTTATATTCAGATATCCTCAGCTTTTTACCGTCGACAATGCAAGTTCTTTTTGGCCTCGGCCTAAAACGTATGTTTTGAATACAGGGAGAATCCAACTGAAAACCGTTTATAAGCTCGACATATTCAAGACTTCAAAACACAATCACCACGGAGGACCGGCGTCTGTGAAAGCTTGCTTGAGAGGATGCATTAGGAGTCACTGCCATGCTTTTTTTGGCATAGCAGTATTTAGGAATATGGGGGGGGGGGGGCTCACGGCGTTTCCCTTCAGCACTTCTTTTGTACCACAAGTTTTGTAGGTACTACTTTCTGCCACTGCGGCCAACATTAGCTGCTATCTTTCAGTTAACTTAGTTGTTAACTTGTTTACTGTTCACCCATCAAGCTGGTGCTAGGATGCTCGCATTCGTTGCACAGGCCCACTTTCCACTCTTAAGATCAAGGAGACACATCCTTTCTGCAAGGGAAAAGTGATGGGGGCCTTGAGGGTTAACTTCAAACCGTACATGCACGTGCTAGCTGTTTCTATCTAATTTAGGTTGCATCAATACAACAGGAAATACTTAGTGGTGGTAGCTCAGAGTGCAATTTCAGTTAAAAGACATACGTGCTTTTCAGGCAGTGTGCTGGTTAAGGTGCTCGCTCCGACCAAGGTCTGGCTGAGGTCGTGGGCTCCTGACCGAGGCATATGCGGAGCACCTGAATAAAGATCAACTTCTCTGGGGGCGCTATACAAATGAATTATATGTATATGCCAGAACTCGGTTGGGATACATAGACATTTAAAAATGTGACTTGAAGCCGTATGCTATGAACAGGAGAATGGAGTCCTTATAACTCAATTAGTGGCAAACTGGCCCAGAAAACCAGAGTACCCAGTCGGAGGCAAAATTGTTTGCTGTCGTCTGACAGCTGATAGCCTTTGGAATTCTGAATCAATAAATGCATTTATCATAAATATATTCCTTATATATCTGTCAATGGCAAGGATACGCCTGCATATATTGATCAGGCACTTACAGCTGGTGCAAAACTCGGCAGTTAGGCTTGTCTGTCGTGAGCGCCGTAGTTGCCACATCACAGCACTTCTTGTCGACCTGCACTGGCTACCAGTCAAGCAACGGATCGACTTCAAGGTTTTGTCGCTCACTGTCAGGTCCTTTTATTCTTTGGATCCAGCCTATCTATCAGATATACTCCCTACCAGGCTAAGCATCGTACCACCCACTTTTCGGAATCTGTTTACATATACCTCGTACAAATCTCAAATCCTTTGGAGACCGTGGCTTTAGTTCGTATGCTCCCAAAGCCTGGAACTCACTCTCGACTTCCGTCACGACATCCCCTGACTAGTCCACAATTAAAAAGAAATTAAAAGCACCTGTTTATGACAGCATTTAGGGGGTCCCTATGATTCGCTCTTTATGTGCTTATGCATGCTGACACTGTTGAATGTTGCCACAAGTGTATTATTATTATTACTACCTTGAGTGTGCTCTTGGTAAATAGGGCTGAAGATTAATGAAGAACACCTTTGATAATTTTTTTTCTCAAAAACAATCAAAATTGACATGCTCAACTCCCAGTTAAATTTGGCCAGTGACCACCAGGTGACTGCTTTTGATATGATGCATGGAGACCATTAATAGAATGAGTAAGCTCTCATTACTAGTTACAAACACTTGCATATTTCAGAGTGTGGTGATTTTGCTTGCATTAACTACTTCCATGTCGGTTCGATCACTCCTCAATGCACATGTGTACATTGGATTAGGATTTTACTTCTGAGATATTGCATAATCTCTCTCTCTCTCTTTGTGTGTGTGTGTGTGTGTGTGTGTGTGTGTGTGTGAGCACATGTGCCCGCATACACATATGGGCTAACATATGTGGGTGAGCGTGAGCTCAGCTGGTATGTGCCTTTTAATTTAGCCGACTACTTAGAACAAAGGATTTCAACTCCCGATGTGTTCGATCAATCAAAATTTATGTAAGGAATCCAGTGAACAGTGATCGCAGCAATATCCATGCAATGCAGCCACAGTTGCCAATAGAATCACGTCTATTTTACGCAGAATTATATCTCCAAGAATGAGCACATTCCTACTAACATCTCGGGAGAAAAAAGAGCTTCAACGCACTGCTAGAACTAATCAGTGAACCGTGATGGCACACTAGGTAAGGTGGTTGCTTTTCACGACCTCGGTCCCGAGTTCGAATTATGCAGTGGGCCATCTTTTGTTTCCACTACAAGTGGTTGTGATAGCCATAAAGGCTCTTCTGTCGCTATACAAAAAGGGCTTTTAAATCAGCGAGTATTTATTTAGAAAAAAACTTATAACGTGTAGGCTTAAACGAGCTCTATGTAGAAGCTGAAGCAAACAGCCGTGTGGCTAAACTAGCAATCCGTAAGACGATGTCCTATCGCCAGTTTTTCTTTGAGCCTTTAGAGCTAAGAGCTGACATTCTCACCATTATATCACCCCGAGAAAGAAAAGCATACAGCAAACTTCCTTCAGATGCTTCAGTTGCTTCTCCGTTCGCCTCTGAGAAGAAAAAGCTGAAGCAGAAAACCTCACACGAAGCAGGAGGCAAGCGTTGGTCGTCTAGTCATCAGTTGAAGAAGGAGGCTACAAGATGAGCTTCGTACCGATCAACTGGGAAACTCTACCTTGGCCTGGCAAGCAGACTGATCAAATGGGAGACCACGAACGATCGAAGCCTGTCTTCCTAGCAGCCGCTGCTCAGAATCAGAGTAAAAAAAAACCGAGCACCGTACCCCTGGGTCAAGCCAGGGAGGCATTTACTTGGCACTTTGCCGTAGTCATCATCTAGTTGGTGCATTGTGGCATTGCCATCTATCTATAAAAGCTAACGCCTAGCGATGGCAATCAATGAAAAAAAAGACATGGAGGAGGCGGCGAGCGCTCGGTGCCATCCATTCTTGCAGAGCAGAGCACTGTGCACGGAAAGGCAAACAATGTGCCCTTTGCACAGCTCAGCTCCAGGCAGATGGGGCAGCCACGGCAGCGATTGTGAAAAATATCGTCAGAACAGGCCGAGCAGCTGCACTCATTCATGGCTTGCCCTTACATAAATCTGGCCTGTTGCAATGACTCCGTAAGGTTATCCCATGCCAGAGCACAATGAATTAACAGGTTGTTAGGCTTGACATTAAGCGACTTTGTGTTCATGCGATGCCATGGTATTTATTAGATTGGCAGATGAAGAGAAGGTAACAGTCAAAGAGACAATACCTGTAACGGTAGTCAGGATGATTCTCCATATGCTCCTTACTCAGACGAGATTGCTCTTCATAAAATGGCTGTTTATCTGCCGTGGACATCGACTTCCAAGTTGTACCTTAGCGAGAACAGAATTAAGCAAGTGTGGCTAGATTTCCCAAGTACTGAAGCGCATCTAGAAAAATAGGCATTTTGTTGGCTACCTGTATAGGTGGTAGCAGCAGCAGCAGCACACCAGGTCTATCGTTGCATAGCTATTAGAATGGAGCAATCACTGAAGATTGCAGTAGTCTGCCGGTTTTTACTTTCGAGAGCTTTTAACTAGCAACTTTTCAGCAATTCGTCATGAGCGGAACTATACCAAGACACAAGCTTTGAATAGAGGCTGTTAGTCGGTCGTTGGTGCAAAATGAATGAGCCGACACAAAGAGAGGCGATGTCACTCTGCAGCCCAGTTAAGTCAGCATTCCTACCTTATCAGGCTGTAGCACAGGACAAAGTGAAATCTGCAGAAATTTGGCATCGGGTGGGAACCACCATATCACTCGGTAGCACAGGACAAAGTAATCTGCAGAAATTTGGCAGTGGGTGGGAATCCCATAGTATCTCAGAGAAGTCCTGCTGTCACATGATTGTTGGCCACCAGAACTACACTCGTTCTATTCTTATAAGCACCAGCTTCAACCCAGTGGCCTTCCAGCTAGCCAGTGCCATCTGCCCTATCCACAGAGGCAAGACCGCTGCTGCTGCTTCGCTGTAGTTACAGATACCTTGGACAATTCAGTAGGCAGCCCGAAGGGATAGAGTGAGCCCGTCTGAGACATCCTGTCTGAGCGAAGGCAGAATGGGCAACCATCCATCGATTGCTAGCGTGCAGTCTCTCGAGCAGTTCATATCCTTGCAGCTCGTCAGTGTGGCACAGCAGTCGGTCTGCTCCCCCTTCACTGAGTGAGGTGGCAGTTCAATGCTGCCGAACCCTACGGAAGCTTTGAGTTCACGTGCTTCCAAAGTCCGGAAGTCACTATACCGTCACGACATCTCTGACTTGGCGACATTTAAAAAGAGCTAGAAAACCACCTGCTCCTTGCTGCTGCTGCTACCGAAGCTGCGAGTTGTCCTTTGTGTGCTTACACGTCCTGAAATCGCGCAAGCTATCACTAACCGATTGACACTCTTCCTTTGCCAGCATACGCCGAAAGGTGTTGAGAATGAAATTTAGTTCTCATAGAATTGCTACATACAGATGCTGTATTATTATTAGCAGCATTTTTAAAGCTAGCCCGTACTCCCGAGAGAGAGAGAGAGAGAGAGAGAGAGAGAGAGAGAGAGAGAGAGAGAGAGAAACAGAGAGAGAGAGCCGGCGGCGTAGAGTGAAAGCTAATGCCCCCCCCCCCCGAGCGACCTCTCTACATCCATTTCGTGGCTCTCCTCGTGGCTGCTCACTGTCTGCTCGGAGCAGATGATCACTGACGAGAGATGATCGTCACATGACGAATCACATGACGAGAGAGATGGCTCACTCTGCTCGGAGCAAAGTGTGTGCAGCTCTGCGATGCTGCCTTCATCTCTGCTTTCGTAAGAACGAAGGCCCCAAACGACGATTAACTATGCTGGACGATGAACAACTCACGATAATCCGAATGGACCGAGCGAGCGAGCGAGGGGCACGCCAAACAAAGGAGTCCAGTCGAGCATTGCTGATCGGGCATCGGGAATGATGCACTATACAAACCGCGATGTGCCACCGTAAAAGATCACTGAAATGATGGTGGCGGAATGCTTCCTTTCACAAAGAAGCGAACGCTAGCCCACACTTGTCGAGGCCGGATCGTGAGAAGACAAGGAGAATATAAAAGACGAGCGGCAAGCAAGAAGAATAGAAATGCCAGAGCAGACGCTGATAGCAGGCAGGAATAAGTACTCGGCGGCTTGCTTGCCGTTGTCACAACGTACTTCTGGTGCGAAAGTGGATGTTACGGCATTTATCTGTCCACCGCTTGCTTTTCCTGACGGGTTTTCTACTGGTTGACAGCTGATGTATACACCTCAAGTGAGCACTATGGACGAGTAGATACTGGACCCGAGAAAAATCCACATCCACGGTTTCTCGCCCAGTGCGTTCCCATGATGGCACGTGTAGCTACTACAGGAGTGGAAATTGGGGGGGGGGAGGAAGGAAGGTGCTGAATGGCACAAAAAAAACTGGGCAAACTATGTAACCACCGAGTGAATTGGGATGCTCTTTCAGCTATATATGCACGACTAAATTGTTCTTGTTTAAATCCACAGGAGCCTAGCCCTTATGTGACAAATTTGGACATTAAAAGTGGTGCACGTAGCTCGCTGTTGTCGAGAACGTCTTTTAAAACATGACCTTGTCTCACACGACGAATGCACATGACTCTCCACAGGACAACTGTACAAGGACATTTGAGTCTGCCCGATCGCCAAAGCCAAGACAGACCGATGCACCAATGGGTGTTGGTACAGGCTCTTACAAGGCTCCTCTTAATCTAACTGTCTCCTGCCATATTTCGCTGTGCTGCATAGTCATTATTTCTGAGATGCAGCTGAGACCACTTTTAATTTTCGTCGTGGGAGACTGGTCTCATTTTTTATGACCTCCAGCCCCTCATTTTTGCGTGGTCCACTTTGTAATGATGTTTTCTTTACAAAGATCTCCACGTTCAATCTGGCGAGTCGCACAAACACAGAAAGGATGAATTTCAATTAACACAATTTTCATCCACTTTTTTACTCATAAAACTTGGGTTTCGTCTTCGATAGATATTAGAAAAACACTGCTCACACTGCCTGTTTCTTGGATTCATGTTCAAAACTAGAGGTCGCACGTCATTGGACGACCAGCTCGTCGACCCTAAGGTTACTGCATGGCCTGCCTTAGCGATGCTTCCAAAAACATCTGCAGCGCATCCATGGCGATGCCGCAGAATTAGACTTTAAAGCTACGCGAATCGTGTCCTATTCTCTGAAAGAGCATATGGATCTCAGTGGCGAAGTCGATAATAGCCGAAATTCACCGGTTAATGTACCTCACGGGCGGAAGCCAAGGACACAGGAACAGTTCTAAGGATACGCCAAAGCACCAATGAGACCACGTCGAAGTTATGGACGAAGCTGCCACAGCTTTTAAATACCACCCCATTACTACTACTGCTACCACCACCATTAATAATAACAATAATAATAAATGTTAATGTCTAGAGCCCATCAAGGGAACCAATATTTCTTTCCAGGTGCTTTACAACTAGTCGCAAGAGCAGCAATAAATAACCAAGGCATAATGACATGCAAGGTACCGTGCTTACATTATCATGCTTATATGTACACACAAAAGCACACATGAAGACACGCCCCCCCCCCTGGTTAGTAAAACCCCGGAGCGAGCAGATGCTTCTTTAACGAGACTTGAATGATTGATTGCACTAAATCAATGGCAGATAACAGTCGGCCACGTCGTCCCTGCTTGCTCTAGCGTAATGGCAGCATCAAGGCCAAATGAAGCAGTATATCTATTAAGCCTAGAGCACTATCCACCACTGCCCTCCGAAAGTCCACGAGAAGCTACTCAACTTTACAAGTGGCTGTTGGAAAGCAAATTCCTCAGAAAGGAGGCTACAACTTCATGTTTTATTTAGAGGGCTAGCAAGGCTGCTGGGCCTGAGCCAGACAACCAAAGTACGGTCAGAAACGAATTACAGAAGGGATACCACTTTCCAGAGGAGTCACATTTTAAAGTTGCTCAAGAGGTAGCATTCTTATTGAATAGGTCTAGGGGGCATTCATAGCAAAGCTCCAGACTCTCAAAATTAGGGCACACGCCTCCATTTACTGTGTCACGAGAGGCTTTCGGGTGGTGAGATTGTGGCAGCTCTTAGACAAGTTGTACGAGCCAAGCTCGCCCATGAAGTGCAGAGCTCATACATACGCACATGCGCGCACGCACACACACACACACACACACACACACACACACACTCACGCCAGTGAGGGTAACAATAACGAGTGTTCTGAAGTGCTAAAGAGCCTTTCCGATCGGATTTCGAAATGAAGTCATGGCATTTACCAAGCCAGTCAAAATACAGTTTTAGAGACCTTCCCATCATCAAAACCCGGCTACTAAAGGCGTTTCCCTACCTGAGGCAGAACCACTGAGGCTCACTCAGCCGGCTGCCCTTCTCTTGGGTCTTACTCCATTACTGCCGCCAATTATTGAAGGTCGCCCTTTTCTTTCAAGGGCTGTTCTCAGCAGACTCCTCTTACTCTGACAGCCCTAGACAACCCTAGGGCCATCAATTTCACAATTCTGGAGCTACAGCACTAATGTTTTCTACGCTCGGTTATCTATCGCCGATTTAGTGGCTGAGCCTTTGCTATTTCATTCGGATACCCCTCCGATGTTAGCCCATGCTCTACTCACCCAACCTACCAACTCCTCGTTGCTTGATGGAGATAAGCTAACAGAACTGTTTAAGCAACTCTACCACAACCTTAGCAAACCTCATATCCATTGCAGTGACGAACCAAGCAGACATTTCTGAACGCACAATGTGCCGTGCACGCACGCACGCACGCACGTGCACGCACGCACGCACGCACGCACGCACGCGCGCACACACACACACACCTCTCTCCCCTCGAGCTAATTCACTCTCTTCTGTTCTGCATTCAGGCTACTTCCATTACTGGTATATACAGCCCTCATCACCACCACAGCTCAGCTACACTGGCTGCTGCAGTTGCATAGCTGTGGTTTTCCACAGCTGAATACACTGCTGATTGTGCTTTCAGCCAATACTTAAATGGCAGCTGTTGCCGAACATGTGCAGCCTAACTCGAGGGCACCGACTGGGCATTACAGTGCAGTCGTGCCGAAGAGGCAGTTTGCCGGCCACTGAGCAAGTATTTCCTTAACTGCACAGTCCCGGTCTGGTGTTGGCCATGGTCGGGCATGGCCAATAGTGGTGTACTTCGGGATGGCATTAAAAGTTTAGTGGGTTGAAGGCCAGACCATTAAAGCAAAGATGTGTGCATGCAACTTGTGCTAAGGAAAAAATACCAAAAAACACACTTTGTCGATTGTGGTATTCAACACTGTCGCCTTAGCTGCGTTGATGCGAAAACCGTTCCTATGCACCAAGCGATGAAAATAGTGCAGCTAGCAGGCAAACAGCTTAACGTCGGAAGACGCTGAAACGCAGAGGCCAAGAGTGGTGCTTAGGTATGCATCCCTCTTGGCAGAGTATCGCCCTGCCGTCCTGTACTAATACTACTTTGCCACTTCATGGACGAGTCTTTTATTGCAACTAAACTTCTCTGGCATGCAATCTTGAGACAGGCAGGTAATGTCTGTCAGCCGATAAATACCCGAATTCAGCATGGACTTCACTCGCCTACCGTGCTGCAGAAGGTTCTCTTAACTAACTGCACCAAAGCAAGCCACACCGAGCTCACTGATTTGCCGAGTTACATATAGCCTCAAGTACACAAGATTAAAGGTTGCTTACCGAGTATCTTGCTTATCCTTGAGTTGTGCATCTCCGGGTAGAGCTTCAATATCTTCTGTCTCTCATCTCGTGCCCACACCATGAACGCGTTCATTGGCCTCTTTATATGCGGCTTGCTCGGCTCCGCCGACTTCTCCTTCAGACATCTTTGCATCATCTTTGCCGTAGGTAGTTTTCCTGAGCCGAAGGAAATTCAAGTATATTATTTTGGGCAGCCATCATCGAGCCGCACTGTAATACAAGCCGCGCTAGCTTGGGGCTGCTATCTGCGATGGCACACTAGGTAAGGAGGTTACTTTTCACGACCTTGGTCCCGAGGCCGCGGGTTCGAATCCTGCGGTGGGCGATCCTTTATCGCCACTGCAAGCGGTGGTGATAGCCGTCAAGGCTCTTCTTTTGCCACAAAAGAGGCTGTTAAATCAGCTAGTATTTTTTTATAACAGTGGAGAGCAAGAGAGAGAGAGAGAGAGAGAGAGAGAGAGAGAGAGAGAGAGAGAGAGAGAGAGAGAGAGAGAGAGAGAGAGCAAGCTTGCAAAGGTAGGGCCTAGTGGTGCAAATGCCTATAGGTACAGCCAGGCCATATGCAGCTATGTACAGGTACCACCACGTTAATGGCTGACCTCACAATGTGGCTCAGTTAAATAAATAAATCCTAGCAGATTAAACAGCCTCTTTTTGTATAGCGACAAAATAGCCTTTACGGCTATCACCACCAGTGGTGATAAAGGATCACCCCAAGCAGAAATCGAACCCACGACCTCGGGACCGAGGTCGTGAAAGCAACTGCCTTACCCAGAGTGCCATCACGGCTCACCGACTCAACACCAGCAGTGCCAACTGGAACAATAGTTGGCAGACCTAGTTGATGAATTGTTTAATGTGCAAGCTGTGCATTACAGGCTGAGGACAAATTAACGATGCTGACAAGGACCTGCCCCCTCCCCAGCTAGAAATGAGGGAGAGAGAGAGAGTGAGGGAGGCATTGAGAGAAGGGAGAGAGCATATATGGTGCGAATATATGACATCGTGAGGAGACTAAGCAAGAGCCTTGAGGGGGCGAAGAAGTATGAAAGAGAGAGAGAGAGAGAGAAAGAGAGAGAGAGAGAGAGAGAGAGAGAGAGAGAGAGAGAGAGAGAGAGAGAGAGAGAGAGAGAGAGAGAGAGAGAGATACTCCACAAAGAGAGAGAGAGAGAGAGAGAGAGAGAGAGAGAGAGAGAGAGAGAGACCGAGAAAGAGGTACATAGTGGTATACACTTCACCTCCTACATATAAGGGTGTAGATGAATTGTAAATGTACACTTAGGTTTAGTACAAATAAATAACTCTAGAGATGGTATACATACGGTGCTTAATGTTTTGTGGTAGTGCTACAGTGCTCTCTGATTACGACATGAAGTGATACTATCATATTTCTGCCAGCTTAAGTTACAACGACATAATAGTGATGTCGTACCTGATTGTGAGACTTTCTTGTGCTGATTATTGGAGCTAACTACAGAGGCACCGCTACTGACCTCCCATTGACCAGCAAGCCAAACGTTAGTATAAGCCTTGCAAGCCACCAGAGGCCCCATAATCAGCAGGCACTCACTACATGCTGCTACTCACTGCTGCGCACTTCTTCGTCATTGTCACTGCTCGGCTTCTGAGTTCTCAAATTAGATGGGGACTCGATCTTTGTAACTCCACGATTTGAGGTAGCAGTGCCAGCAGTAGCAGTTGGTGCAGCCGGCACTCGGGCGACTGGGGCTGTTGGTGATGCAATGGAACCCATCTCCATGTCCTAATAAAAGCAAGATGCCCACGTGCACCATGGCGGGCTAGCGAAGCAACAACACGCTAGGGAAATAGATATTGGTAAAGCACATAGAAATATACCTCGCGAGAAAAGGGTGCTGCCATGATCGTTGGTGACATCAGTGGTAAAGCAGCCATTATGGATTGTGAGGTAATGAAGCTCTGGAGAAGTGAGTGAGGAAAGCCGTTGATGGCACCCGCATGCACATAGGGTGGAATATCAGGCATTATACGGCTGACGGCTGGCTGCAGCAGTTCGGCATTAGCTGGCGAGAACAGTGGTAGTCTGGCAGCTTGCTGCCTAAGCTCCTGTGCTGTGGCATAGGACAGAGGTTGCCGACCATCGGCCTGTCGAGCTGCCAAGCCATGCTTGTGCACGAGTAGCTGCTGCTCGTGCAGTGCCAACTGCACCTCTGGAGGATTGCTGAACGGGTAATAGCTGTGAACACCTACAACGGCATAGCACATGCTTGATGACAAAGCAAGGGAAACAAGAGGTAAGATACGAACACCAATGACAGAAAAATGATTGAAAGAAGCAGCATGAAAAACTAGAGGGAGAGGGTCTACGTGTCTGTGTAATAATAATTCATTTATATAGCGCCCTAAGAGAACTTAATCTCTATTCAGGCGCTTCACATATGCCTCGGAGCTCGAGCCCACGACCTCAGTCAGATCTTAGTCGGGCGAGCACCTTAACTGCTAGACCAAACCAGCTATGGCGGAAGTGAGTGAGTTACTGGCTGAGAGAAAGGAGTGATTAAGAAAGGG
This sequence comes from Cristatella mucedo, assembly GCA_009760855.2. NCBI lineage: Eukaryota > Metazoa > Bryozoa > Phylactolaemata > Cristatellidae > Cristatella > Cristatella mucedo. Next base: position 2,323,012 of record WPIO01000005.1, read on the forward strand.
GGAGATACTGTGAGGGATCAAGTTAGAGAGATGTGGAGAAAGGAGAGACAGTGGCACAGAGAGAGAGAGAGAGAGAGAGAGAGAGAGAGAGAGAGAGAGAGAGAGAGAGAGAGAGAGAGAGAGAGAGAGAGAGAGAAGGAAATGTGAGAGAGATATATCGACTGAAAGAGAGAACTGGACAGAGGAAAAATAGAGAGCTGGAAAGTGAGAGAAACAAGCACGTGTGAGAGAGATGAGACACGGTTAGAGAGAAAGAGAGAGAGAGGGCAACTATATTGAGAGACAGAAACAGAAATAATGGAAGCCAGGGATAAAAAGAGAAAGCAAGAGGGAGAGAGAGAGCAAGGAAAGAGACTGGGTGAAAGAAAGAGGAAGAGTGATAGAGAGCATGCCAAGGAAAGTGACAGTGAGTGAGAGACAGTGCGTAAGAGAGAAAAGAGACAGAATGTGAGAGAGACAAAACAAAAAAGTGAGAGCAAAGGCTAGGGATTTAGCAAGACGAAAAGAGACAAATGAGAGACAAAAACAAAAAGTGGATGAGAGTGGGCAAGAGAGAATGGGGGAGCAGGGAGAGAAAGAGCAAGAGAGAGAGAGAGAGAGAGAGAGAGAGAGAGAGAGAGAGAGAGAGAGAGAGAGAGAGAGAGAGAGAGAGAGAGAGCATGCGGGAGAAAGAGAGAGGGAGAAGCGAAAAGGAGATGGAGAGGGAGAGAGATAAGAATGGCCCAAGCACAGCAGTCGGGGAAACGGATTTCAAATGATTTTACACTATCGCAGCAAGCCCGATAACGCTCTTCTGACTGTGCTGTCTACTTAAATCGGCATTAATCCATTGTTCAGTCATGCCACAGCATGTATAGGCAACCGTCTGCACTACAGTGGCGGCTCTACCAGTCTGAATATGGCTTTGATCTCTCTACTAATCAACAGCAAGCAGCACAACAATTAGAATAAAGAAGATATCAGATACAACTGTCCAACAACGTGCAGCGCCACTTTGCTGAGGCAGCTATTGAAAGCAGATTTATTCCATACGAATAAGGGACGTCTGCCTCGATCCTGCATAGGAGGCTATTCTGCCATTTGCGTACAAATCTACCCTCCTGTCTCCTGGTTCACCTATTGTAAATTAATATCCCATTTCAGGTTGCTGGGTTTCTTGGCCGAAGTGAGCAATTCGGCAAACTATCCTGCCCAGGTGCTGCAATCGTAGAATCGTGTTGGGCGCCCCCTAGTGAGGCTCAGCAGTTCCAAATTAGTTTGATTGGTAACTATGCACTTTCTAGTAGTGCTAGCCCTGCTAACGTGAGTGACACGATATTCCTGGGAAGATTCCCCTGGCCAGCCGTGACTGAGTCGGCTGTTGTCTGAGCTCAACCAGCACCTGCTGGCTGGTCAATAACAGTTAGCTAGCACCACAGTAGCTTACCCGACTCCAGCAGCCAAATCAGCAGCTTGGAAGCAGCAGTAGCAGATTTAACAGGCTTGGCCTGCTATGTTTTCCAGATGGGCCACCACCACAACAAGAAGTCTATTGTACATTTCTAGCACAAGCAGGCTCTCGGATTCGCCGAGTAGCCACAAACAGCCGTGTAACCGGTAGGGAAATGCTCTGGCCTGTGCAAGCAGCTGGCTTGTAACAGCAGTTCAGCAACAGATGTGCTGTAGCTCTCTTTGGGAGGCAGGGCTCCCGGGGCGTTCGCTTGTGTTGCTGTTGCTGCTTGCTGACTCTGACTATGCAGAACGACTCACTCGCTAGTCGTACCTCTACTCGAGCACACACAACTACAGCCGTCTGCGCCCTATCCTGATTCGTTATTTACGCATGCACTCTTTCCAGACACTTGTTAATGATCAAGCTCCTTGGTGCCATCGTTGCCTGACCCCTAACCGTATGCTTTTCTGCCCGGCCAGCACTAGCCAACTTTTTGGCTCTTGCACAGCGATCTTGACTATCACGTGATCCAATCAAGCGACCGAACAAGAACACGACTAACTCCATTCACACTGGTGAGCCCTGCTTAGGGCCCAGCCGAAGAAGGCTTGAGCAAAGCACTCGATGCTTCCCCAATCCAATCAATACCAATCGCACTCGTGCTAAACTCCTGCTCTGAGCTGGCCAATCTTCTTGGCAAATGCTATAACATCTGCTGATGCTGAGCAATCGCTCGAGCTGCAGCAAGCAGTGCCACCAGAGATGACCTGCGTGCGCATCACTCCCTCCCCCTAACCCCTCGTCCGGGCTTGTAGGTTTGCGCTACATCCAGCCTGCCAACTTTTGTCGACAGATCGCAGCATGGACGCTAAGCCCCTCAGAAAAACGGAAGCATTTCGAGTTACCTCTTAGATGGCTGCTCTTGTGCTGACTGCTTCACCTTCACTGTAACAACCACCGGCATATGGGCTGTAGCTGCCAAGAGAAGGCGGTGAGCAAACCCTATCGATCAAAAGCCACTTAAGTTGCCCAGTTCGTGCAGGCTACCTCTTCTGTGGTGCACCCAGACGCCTGCTTATCTGGTGAGAAGACATGTGCAGCAAGCACACCCAAGCTCGCAAGCCCAGCCAGATCACCGAGTTATAAATTAAGAAGCCTTAGTCAGCTCAGCCGGTAGGACCAGCTTACAAGCCTACTCCCTTATGCTAAATAGAAATTGAAATTGCACCCTCCTTCGGTGGTACCAAAAATGCTTTACATTGGATCTGCCAAGCTGAACTAATATTCGCTAAGATATCTAGGATGTAGCATCTCTTACAATGTCCATGCTGAGTCTACGCTTGCTGTGCTAGTCTCAAGAGAGTCGGTTGTTACAGCACAAAGGTCAGGCTCTGCCTCTGCAGCTGACCTGAGGGCACCTTACTCTCACTGTCGCCACTATAGGGCCGATGGGATGGTCATTCGTACACTTTGTCACAGCTTTAGAGGACCACAAACATATCTTCAATGTAAGATTACCGACAGACCGTAGCAGATTGCTGCTTGGACATGTGCTGCTCAGGCAGAGCTGTAGCCAGCAGCCGAGCACGAGCCGTTCAGCACCACCCCACAACAGATAAGAAGTACTGTGTAAGCCCACGTGGGTTAACGTTATAGGCCCACGTGGGTTAACGTTATAGGCTACCCGCAGGGATGAATGCGACTTTTTCGCAGATCAAACTCTTAAGGTCTAAGAGCTTTACTCGACCAATCGCTACCTAAAACGTCTTCACTATCGATGTGTAAAACCTGCATGCACTGCATCTCAGTAGCTCAGCAGGCACATCTACATATCAGTCGCACTACCCTTGGTAGAAAGGCCATGAAAGTGTCACAGGTAGCCCACCGATGATACTTCTACCGTACTTCTGAAGATTCTCACCACAGGGACCACTCCAACCGGAGCACTAGAGATTAGAGTAAAGCAAAGGTCATCTGCTTCAATTGGCTCACATTTTCCTACTGCGTCGGAAGAGTCTTTCTTAGCAGCTGCCATCCTGCTAAGCGTGACCTGCCGCAGGGCTCGACAAAACTACCAAGACCGTGAAACGTGAGCATGTCAATAATGAGCCTAGACCCGGGTTAAGTGCCATTCAGTGACTTTACATGTGAGAGGTCTAGAATGTCATTTGCAGATGTCTCGGCTCTGTGATTATTTTCCTTCTATTAAAGTATTACATAAAGGAACATCGATTTTTCCGGCTGCTGGGGCAGTGATCTTGTAGAACCGATCACCATTGAATATTAGCAAAAATGCATCTGAGCAAGCCTGTGGTAATCACGGATTCTGCCCGGCTGACCTGATTGGCTGAAGTAAGCTACTCGCGAAAGTAAGCTACCGATAAGACTACGTATTTGTGGATTCTGAGATGGGTTTCCAATTCACCCTTGAATCACCCATATCCTTTGCACGGGCAAGAAGCCAGCCGGAAGACGAACATTTTTAATGGCATTAAAGCCATTCCGTTCCGACAGGCCGCCACGGTGCTGCAGTCATCTGCACCTCTCTCAAGATGCATGCTGGCAAAACATTCTGGTAAAGAATATATTAAAGCACTAGAGACATATTCCAATTTAATATTGGAGGCCTAGAGAAATTTAATAGAACGACAACACTCACAGGAGTGTGTGAATGCACATGATTTTGCCCTTGCTGTCTAGCAGATGGCCTTGGGTACCAACCCGAGTAGTGTGTAGTGACTCGTTTATTTTCAGTGAGCCTCTGCTCAGAGTTCCAACTGCAGCCACTGAAGCTATTATTCCACACACACACACACACACACACACACACACACACACACACACACACACACACACACACACACACACACACACACACACACACACATGCGGTTTTTTTATAAGCAAACCTTTTTTCTCGAGCTAGTTCGCCCCTAAAAGTCATTAGGGCGACCTGAACCCGTCTTAAATTCGTTCAACTCAAGTGGGTCATGGAAACCATCGTAAGCGTATGCATGCAACAATTCGTTGAGAACTGTTTTTTTATATTAAAAAAGGTGCTATGCACATTCTGAAAATGAAGGCCACTCGCGAGAGCTCGATATTTTCTTCGATTGGGTATTTTTCCTACGACCCACTTATCACGTATGCCTGCTGCAGTAGGTGCCTTGTTGCTGCACGATCATGCGTGCAGCAAACATTGAAGCGAAGCTTTTCATCAAAAAATGATGCATGAGCCTCTGACATTAACCGTGTAGCTAGGTGTGCTCTGCTGGCCGAACGCTTCTCGTTTGGATTCAGGCGTAAGTGGATGGCGAAAAACAACACGAATTCTGCCCCTTCCTCTTCCACTCAGCTATGGCAGGCACCACCCCTTCGGACCGAACCGGGGGAGGGGACGGGGGAGGAACACTATAAACGCATTTACCTAGTCTTGCTTCGGTCTTGTTTCGGTCTTTGGTGGTGCATGCGTCACCAAGACTGGACGGGGCGGTTCAAGATTTCGTGAAGGCGGAAGAGCTGAGCATGATTCTGCATCTTGGCCAAGATGGAGGTAAGACCGACGGAAGCGACAAAAAACGACATCATCAAAGGCCCCCCCCCCGTCAACGGCACACCCCTTCTTCGTTGCTTTGAAAGGCACGGCCGACATTGCCGGCAAAATCCCCGGAAAATTTTTGTCATTCACTTTTAGGTCCCTTAATTCTTTGGCTCCGGGCTATCTATCAGATCTACTCCCCTACCAGGCTAAGCATCGTTCCACCCGCTTTCCGGGATCTAACGTTTACCCATACCTCAAATCCGTACAAATCGCAAATCCCTTGGAGATCGTGCCTTTAGTTAGTATGCTCTCAAAGCCTGGAACTCACTCCCGACTTGCGTAACGACGTCCACTGACTTGTCAAAATTTAAAAAGAAACTAAAATGCATCTATTTATCACATCATTTCGTAGGTTCCCATGATTCGTCCTTTATGTGCTTATGCTTGCTGATACTGTGCACGACTAACCAAACTTACATGTTGACCCTGTACATGTCATCTCTAACCATGTTATTCCTGTTGTTTATTGACCACGCTACCACTAACCATTCGATCGTGCTTCCTTTGTGGCAAATGTAAAGTGCCTAGAAAGAGATTGAGTTCTCTGAAGGCCCTACATCAAATTCATTATTATAATTATTGTTATGCGTTCCGAGAGAGTCCCTGGTAAAGGAAGCTATAAACTCTTCAAATGGGAATCAAATCATGAGGCGGCCGTCAGAAACAGCAATCGCCGAAAGGTTAAGATTTCTCCCGTGGTGCACTGAGCACGGCTTTGCCCACCTCCCGAACAAAAACAATTTTTCCCGATCGCTGTGAGGGTGGAGCTAGCTCGGGGCTGAAGGAAGCTTGCCAGAAGGCACATTGGCCACGAGAACGTCCTACAAGAAGCAGGGTCGAAGCAAGACGACCGTCTTAGCAAGGCTTAACACAGACGACGCGAACGACAAGCAAGGGCAAGGACAGCTGCCGAAGGGCACTTCGGCCAGTACAGGCAAAGCTGTTGCTGCAGCGCCACTGAGTGCTCGTCGAATGCTCTTGCGCAGCCGTTATCTCCATAAATTAAACGACGAGCCGACTGTTCGGTCGCTTTGAAGTGTAAAAGTGGAGAGATCACACGGCCTCCGTTGACCGCGTTAAGCTAACGCTGGCTCTCGTGTCAGCACGCTTGTTTATGCATCCCAGCGGATGATTTAATAGACATTTTGCATGCATTTCCCGGTAGAGTTGCCAGCCGCCACTCGGTGGGACGATCCATCTCTGCGACTGAAGCTGCCAGAGTACTCGCAGCCGCCAGTTGATGAAGCCGCGGTTGACGAAGCAGCAGCAGCGCCACTGCTTCCCAGCAAGCGAGCTGTGCACCCTCCCGCACGAGTTGGGCGACTGGCTGAACGCAGGTCACAAAGATGACCTCTCTCGCGGTCTTGCAGTGGCTGGGTGCTTGACTGTGTGCCGGGCGAGAACGAGCGACGTTTTTCACGACAACAGATTTTCTTACTGCTTCCTGCTTCCTATCTGCTTCCTTTACAGCATAATGTAAAGTGCCTAGAGAGAATAAGGTCTCTGAAGGCACTAAACAAATTATTATTATTATTCTTACTACTGCCGGGGCTGGCCACAAAAACTGAGCACCAAGGAAGACTAGCAGCTTCGGTCGAAACGGTTGACTTTCACGTCCCTTTGATGCTAAACCCTTGCTGCCTGAAAACTGCTTGCCGTTGAACACTCGGCTATCCCTTTGCTAAGGCCTAGAGCCCCCGGCAACGCCTTCTTTACTAGTCAGCTGTCTGCGAGCTGCCTGCAGGTCCGCCATTCCCGTGCTATCGGTCACTGCGTCCATTGGCGGCGACTTGCCATTTTTAAAGTACCCCGGTCGAATTAACATCGAAAAGCCGCACCATGAAACTGCCTCCTCTCTATTGTCATATTTACAGCATCGCTATAACTAATAGTAATACTAAAATAATAATATGAATTTGTTTGGCGCCCTAAGAGAACATAATCTCTTTCTAGGCACACACAGATCCTGTCATTCAGAAGTCTTTTCCGATAGCTTTGACCAGCTAAGTGGGTCAGTTTAATTTTCTAGTCCTGATTGAAATGCATCACTCTAGCTCTCGGTACGTTCGCGGTAGCCCAGCCCTCTAGGCTGGATCCCTGATAGTTCGCCGATCTCTCTGGCTCATGATTTGACACTGCTTTTAAAACAGCCTGCCGATTGAGAAATACTAAGCATCGATTCTACTACAAATCGCAATACATCTCCATCTATTTAGTCCACTGAGAGCCTCAGAGCCGAATTAAAAAAAAATCAGCTCACTATCCCGTGCAGCCTTACAGTAGATTCGCGTGCTGGATCCTGATGTTTAGGATCGCAGGTTGCAGAAGCTCGAGTTGCGATTCTGTCAGTCTGTTCCTTAAACTGTTCTTGAGTCTCAGCCGTTTCCTTGAGAAGTGAAACGATATACGCAAGCCAAAATTTTTATCGGAAAAACTACTCTGGGAAGAGGGAAAGTCCAAAAATGGGTCAAATCTTCCAATTTGTTTTAGGGAGTTTGTCTTCGAAAAGACGAGCAAGTAATAAATGCAATCCTACGTTTTGACGATTGAAATATGACCAGAACATAAAAAAAACTGTAATTTTGCAAAATATATTTACAACGGAAGTAAAGCATCGAGCTTAATAGTATTAGCTTCAGAGAATATAATGCCAATGGAGTGGTACTTTATGGCGAACTTTGCTAATAAAGCTACTAAGCCCTAAACCGGACACCAAGCTATCACTTGAAACTGAAAAATGCGTAGAATTTTCAAAATAATGATATTTCATCAAGGGCAACTCTACGACTGATAGTTATGACAATTCACAGGGGTCTTAAAGCCGATTTTTCGCTCATTGATTCGGAATCACACTAGCTAACGCTGGCTGCCTATCGTCGGATGAGCAGTCGTCACACTGCTTCTGAGGGCCCCGTACTTTTGACGGCTTCGGACCTGACACAGACGAAAGGTAGCTCGGGAATGCCAAAATTGCCAAACGGACGTTCTTGGCGACCCTAGTCAAGCAAGAATCCGGTCGGCTGTCGAAAACAGCGAAGCCTTTTTGTCTAACCACTGCAGCGTGAGCTGCAAGCAAAGCTGACCAACATCCTGTAAAAAGCCCAGGCAATCAAGCTCTGTAATTCTGGATTTAAGTTCTTAAGGACGTGAGACTTGTAGATTTAAGTAGGGTAAACGAAGTCGCGCAAGGTCTATCTATATCTAACTATATTTCTTTGACGGCTCTCGTGTTAAAGGCAATAATAGCTTGGGGATCTTCGAACGCCTATGACCTTCGGTGCTTCCAAAAATCTTCAAAGGACTGCTAATTTCCATATAACAAACCGGGAGTGGATCTTTCATAGAAATGAATCCGGAACCATAGAGAGAGAGAGAGAGAGAGAGAGAGAGAGAGAGAGAGAGAGAGAGAGAGAGAGAGAGAGAGAGAGAGCAGAGCGAGCGAAAGTTGTACATAACTGCTGTAGACAAAAACGAGAACAACAACCGACGAAGCAAGGCACTCAGCGTCGCACTGCCGAAACTCAAGCGAAACTTTGTATACGACAACCTCTTCGAAAAGAAGAGACTGAAGAAGACGCCCAGGAGCTTCGAGCTGCCAAAGCTCAAAAGCGCCTCACTTATAACCAAGTCGATGGCAGGAATGGACTAAAGGTAAGGGACTAGCACTCAACGACACAGGTCGTGAGTTAGAGTCCTTGCCGACATGTACCAAGCTCACTGGCTAATTCGGCAGACACTCAGGCCAGCATTGCAATTCGATACCGAAACTTCTCGCGACGTTTTCACGGGCATAATAAATAATGAACCTCCGCACAGCGTCCAAAGACTCTTTCTAGGCTCGTGCAGGACACGATGCATGTCGCTTTGATTAGCGACAAAGCATACGACACAATGCCGGCAAGCGTTGGCGCATGCACAAAGAGCAACTCGCGCGGACGTAAAATGGAGTTATTGCTGCTAAGAAACGGCTGGTTGTTAGAACACATTTGCAAGCACGGTCGCGTCCGAGCAGCTGCGTCGCTGAGCAGATCGCGGAAACAGAGCGGCAGAGGGCTGTGGGGGCGAGCGACCTACTTTCATTTGCAGGTTCAGCGGATCTCGGCTTCGGAGTGCGATCGCCGTGCGCCGAGCCGGCGCTGCACTCACGACTCGTCTCACCAGGCTCCGACCGCCTGCTCAAATCTAAGGGCGTCTCAGCTGAAAAGGATAGAACAGACTCGCTGCTATGACTGTTATCACTATTACATCAGAACTCGCAATGTGCCCCTGGACTCTCTCGCCACGGCAGCCCGGGGGCGAGGCGAAACCCTAGCTGGGGACCGCTGCCGCTGCCCAAGAAGCTGCGCACCGGCGCAGCGGTGGCTTCTCCTCCAGCAGTGACGCCACGAGCCGCGATTGGGGGTCGGCCGAGCGCATGGCCGCGGTCTAGTAACGACGGGGCCGAGTCGACTGACGGGTATCGCAAGTCAAAGCAAAGTCACGGGCAGGCAATGAAGGGACGAACGGGAGGAACGAACGGGAGGGAGGAAGGAAGGAAGTCGCAGGAACGAAGTCGGTGCTCGGAGCTCTGAGACGAAGGGCATCTCCGAATGGCACGCTGCCAGAATGGTTTTGCAGGGGTCCAAACTACTTCACCCTAGCGTCCCCTAGCGAACGGCCGGCCGCTCGTCCACTTTATCGTGAGCTGCGAGGCAGCTCTTCCCTTCGCCCGTCTGCCAACGACGACTGTATTACGGCGCTGATTTACGACAGCATCGGAAAAGCTCGCTTTCGTGGCAGCTACGTACCGTAGCATTTGCCTGCAGACCCATGCAATTGACCGTGCGAGGGTAGGGCCCCTCGGCAGAGACTTAAGGCACCGTCGTGGGGTCATGCTGTTCTACTAGGGAGGAGCCCATCTCCCCAAGTGCTCCAGTACGGACTACGGCCGGCCAAATGCCGAGAGCAAGCAAGCCCAGCTAGTGGCCGGCCGCCGGTCGCTGTCCGGCTGGTGGCATCGGGTGCCCAACCGAGTGAGTAGTGAATAACAGTTCAATTCCAGAAAGAGCCCCTGCTTAACTTTTCGAACTTTTAACTTTTCGAGCGAAGCCGTTGGAGCTTACACTGCCGGGTCGGAGGACCAAAATCGGCTTGCCCTAGAGGCAAAGAATGGATTTCGGCCAAGCTAAGGCGCTTACTACTCCCATTAATACCAATATACGGCTCCTCTTAAGTCTTCTGCACAGTAGAAGCCGAAACGGCTTGCTATGTCTGCATCTCCTTCCACACCTACCCAACCCCCTCGAGGGGGAGGGTATACAGGTAGCTGGTCTGACAGGCTGTCTCCATTCCAAAGTGTGCGTAATCGGTAAATGATAATAATAATAATATTAAAACATCAATTGTAGTAGTAAAGTATTTGCTTTGCACCCTTAGAGGACAAAATCTCTTTCTGAGCACATATTTGCTGCAAGGAGAACATGTCAATATGGTTACGGATAAGGGGGAACGGCCAAGTATGTCCGAAGAGGTTGAGTTACATCCCCACTCTTATAGGATTTATCTCCTCGACAGCACATTTATTGATATTTCTTAAATACTAATGGAACGATCGGCGTGCAAATTGACACAAATAAAAAGGACAACATTGTCTATCTTTTGATGCAACAGTAACTGTTGTAATGACCTTATAATAATAATAATAATACATTTGATAAAGCGCCCTCAGAGAACTCAATCTCTTTCTAGGCACTTTACATTTGCTGCAAAGGGAAACGCGATTGAAGGGTGAGTTATATCATGCTTGATAAACAACATAAATAACATGGTTAGGGGTGACATGCACAGAGTAAGCATGCAAACGTGTTTAGTGGCAGCATGCACAGTGTCAGAACACATAAGCACATGAAGGACAAATCACAAGCACCCACTAAGTGCTGTCCTAAGTAGGTGTGTTTGTAAGTTCTTTTTAAATGTGGTCAAGTCTGGGGATGTTCTGACGCAAGACGGGAGTGAGTTCCTGGCTTTGGGAGCATACGAACTAAATGCACAGTCTCCAGAGGATTTGGGGTTCGTACGAGGTATAGGTAAACGATTAGATTCCGAAAAGCGAGTGGTACGATGGGGGAGCAGATCTAATAGTCCGCTGGAGTCAAACAATGAAGATACCCAAAAGTGATGACCTGCAAAAGTCAAGGTCACGATTTCTAGCAGCCGCTAAGGCTTCTGCCTTCGTTCCGACACCACTGGAATGTTGGCCAGCCAGCCGCAGATGAAAGAGACTGCGAAGCCCCCCTACAGGGTAGCACGTCTAGTCAGTCGGCAATCGCTGACCGCCTCACTCCTTTATTGCAGCGCTCGCAGCCGGTGGCAGTTCAGCGTGCCGTTTTTACAAGGGACGCTTTGTGACGCGAGTCCAATAACGTCGATAGCGAAGGCATTGGATAGGTGCAGTCTGGGTACATTCAACTAATCGCACGGCAACCAGCAGCGGGCGACTGCAATTGCGGTGCTCGCGAGCGCTTGCTCGCCCGGGGTCGCCTCGCCGGCCAACGAGCTTTAGCCAATGCCCCCCCCCCCGTCGCAGCTTCGATGGCGCCACATAGGCCGCCCCGCATGCCTATCCCGCGAGCGCAGCACAGCTCGGCAGCTAGAGCGCGGTGGAGCAGCTGCGTTAAATTGCGACAACAAACAAGACTATCTCGAGTGCACTAGCTCCATTGTTTATGGCTGCCGCGCGTCTTAGTTGGGCCTCAGCTATAAATAGCAATTGGCTAGAGAACAATGGGAACGCTTTGTAAGCCCCCTCCTGCCTTGTGCCGGTTGACTTCGCGAAGACCTCTGCCAACCGCAGCCCATCCGGTAATCGCGGTAGCCTCCAGTGCCCACCAGCATAGGGCGGATTCCTCAACACTAGTCGTCAGGATGGGGCAAGGGGGGCGATTGCGAGCGAGCATCTCGAATAGCGTGCTTCCAAATGGTTTTGCAGGCATCGGGTCCGCAATACCGTGCTCATGCAGATGCGCCTACGTTTGTAAACCTGGAACACAATCAAATAGCAAAACCACCAGCTTAGTGTGAAGTAATGCAGAGGATGGAGAGTGAGTCACAAGACTGCACGACAATCAGCGAAGTGCTCCACGGCAGCATTTCATGCGTCGGCGATTTACCGAAAGATCTGGTGCATTTGAAGTGAAGTTGCTCGAATGACAAGAAAGAGTACGGATTGCGGCCAAGGCTCAGGAGAGCCAAGCAGCGATTCAGGCAGGTGACATCACCAAAAGCTACTTGGGTCGACGCTAACCATTAACCCACTGCTGAGCCGTGTGCTGGGGCCGCCGAGCGGGAGAGAGGAGGCCACGTGTGGGGTGGGTGTTGTTTGAGCTACGGTGCACGGCACCCATGCCGTGGTGCAGACGCAGGAGGTGAATATACCTCCAAACACGTTAATGGATAACTTGGAACAAGTCTCGCGAAGCATGTTGGAAACCAACGGCAACCTGCTGGTGCCTAGGGGGGGATTGACAATTGTCCTCCCCTCACATTCCCTTTCCAGCTGAAACATTCAGGGTGCCTATCATTTCTTGTCTTTCAAGCACGACTTTGAACTCCAGTTTTTAAGCGAAGGCATGCGCACACAGATATATGCACGTGAACACACACACACACACACACACACACACACACACACACACACACGCATGGGCTCACATGCGAACGAACTTTCGCGAACACACACACAGACACAAACACACATGCAAACACACACTATTACACTAACAAACCCATTTCTTCGTTGCACGGAAAAGGTCTGCTTGAGGTCTCGGCATATTTAAATGAACTGCTAATGAAAATGAACTACCGTCACCTACCGCTGGAGTGCACATCCCTATTAACACTGGCAATATTTTTCAAAATAGACTCACTAGAAGTCACTGCACAGGTAACGAGTCTGAAACCAGGCTCTCCGAAACGCATTCGGCATATTGAGCAGAAAATTCTTAAGCAGCTGTTCGTAAATCGCGATTGAGGGCAGACAAAAGCTCTTTCCTTACATTAGTGTTTCATGGCAAGTCGTATGACCAAGCAAAAGCCAGCGGCCGCAGCTTACCAGCTCCATAGATGGCTGTTCTCTGGCTTCCGGTTTCCTGAAAATAGACTAGTTATCAGGATGGTAGGGATTGCAAGGCGCATCTACCGCTTGCTCGAGCAGCATGCAGATGACGCCCAGCGAGCCAAAGTGCCAGCGATGCTGGCGATGTCTCCAACCGGCGCCGGTAGCCGAGCACAGGGACAGTTAAGAATCTGCAGTGAAGGATTGCTAGACTGGCGTCTGGCACCCGCTGCTGCAGCCCATGCTCAGCAGCAGCGGCAAGCAGCAGCCGATGCAGCCACGCGGGCTTTTCACTTACGGCCTGCCAATCCTTCAGGACGGCTCGCGCTTGACAAAGCCTCGTCACGGCTTCGGCGGCCAGCCTATCCGCGGCGGACGCTGTCGTTCTGCTGTCGAGCAGAGCCGCCCTCAGCGCGTCCATCGCTCGCACGGCAGTGGCGAGCAGCTGAGCGCTGCGCCCGTCGGCGACCACGTCCAGCAGGCTGGCGTCGACGCTGGCCGCCGACGCTTGGGCGCCGGCGGCGGCGGCGGCGGCGGCGACAGCCTGAGGCGCAGCCGCAGGCGCCGGACCGTGAGCTCGAGGCGCGCTGAGCTGGCGCTCCGACCGAGTCGCCGACGTCGTAGCCGTCATCGTCGTCGCTATCGTTTCGGAGCGAAACAAGTCGTCGGCGATGCGATGCTCGTCCTGCTCTTCAGCCGCGCGCGCCGACGCCGCTGCGGCCCTGCTGGCAACGCGGCCCTGGTCCGCCGAGCCGCTTCTGCTGCTAGCCGCCTTCGGGTCGCGGCCAGGTTTGGCCACCTCGTCCAAGCCGACTACGCCGCCGCAGTGTCGAGCTTTACCGGCGGCGGTGGCGTCGTCCAAGGCAGCCGGGTCTTCGCGGCCGCCCAGCCTCGCGCTGCCGAAGGTCGTCGCCGGCGCTTTAGCCGGAGCGCCCTTCCGCTTTCCCGACATCTGCCTGGCAATGGAAGTGGCAGCAACGATTCGGAATTTCGACCGGCGGCGGCGCCACCGCCGAGGGTCGGACGAATATTCCGAGACTCGAAGTGAAATAATAATGTCTTGGTGAATACGCTCCAATTAATGCACCGCTTGCAGCTGGCGAGGAGGACGCGTGCGGTTCGAAGAGAGCGGCGGCCCACCCCTAGGCCGACAGGGCGGCGGCGCCGGCGAAGTGGCGGCCACGGCCGCGGCGCGAGTCGGCCTTCCTTCCTTCGGACGGACGGACGGACGTGGCTAGCGCGGAGGCGGCGACGCTCCTCCTCTGGCGAGCGGCGCCGGCTCCTTCGGAAGAAGCTATGGGCGCGGCGCTCAGCCGTCGGCGCCGGAGCGGCCGAGGGCGGCAACAACAATAGGGGCCGGCTAATAAGAATGCGCGTGCCCGAATCGATAACGCAAAGAGCACTGTGAATGACCATCGCCGCTCGTAAAACAATGGGCCTAATTAGCTGGAGGTTTCTATCTGCGGTAACTGCGCTAATCAATGCACTCTAAGGGGGAAGAGGAGAGTGCAACGGCAATCAAACGCTGGACCGCTGGCAAGGGGTTGGCCTACAGAGCCGGTCGCTGGGGGCTGGGCGGTACGCGGCAAGAGCCAGGCCGACGAGGGAACGGTGCGCGCGTGCGCTGCGCGCCTGTGCGAGAGGTGGCGCGCGGGCGACCTCGCCTGCAACCGCGGCCGCCCTTTAGTTCCTTAAGCTCCAACCGCATCCGTCCCGGCGAATTGGCGAGCTTTGATCGGCCGGCGCACCGGCGAACTCGCTGGAGCCGCGGCCCGGGCGGCGTCGGGGGTCGCTCTCTGCGGCAAGTCGTCCGAGCACGGCCGACGCGAGGGATTCTATCGATAGCACCGGCGCTGCTAACTGGCCGCTTCGCAGAAATGTCTATATTCCAAGGCGGTAGCAGAAGCTCATTAGGTAAATCTAATTACGCCAAACAATGCCCCTTCATTGCCCACAATACGACAATACGGTCGGCCCGAGGAAAATCGACAAGGCTTACTGAGCTCGAGGGGATAAAAAGCGCGCTTATCTAGAGCGGCTGCCTACCCAACTCAAGACAGTTGCTGCCTCGGATGCCGCCCACTTCGGCCAGAGCGCTCATCCGGGCTCGCGGGGTCGTCGCCACAGCCGCTGTTGCCGACGATTGGGGCCCGGCGGTCGCTTGCAGACGACTCTCGTGCTGTCAGCGCCGAGCACTCCTGGGTCGACTCGAGCGACGCACACTCGGCGACGCGCACTCGGCAATAGAGCGGCGCCCCTTCTTTTCACCGGACGTCGGACAGCTGGCAAGCCTTGAGCTTCGCATCGACCCAGCTGACGAGGAAGGCCCGAGCCAAATAGAGGCCCGAGTAATTTGGCAGCCAGGCGCCGACCCTCGGGCGGTCTAACCGCGGACAAGCCGCTGCCGTCCCAGGCGGCAACGGTCGCATTCCCCTCACGTCCTTATTCCCTCAGAGGTGAGTGGGTCGGGGAAGAGACTAGCGGAAAGCAGTTACGGCGGCAGCCAATAAGGTCGTCGTTTCAGTCTACATGAAGTCCACGACGGTTGCTAGCTCTTTTTGGCAGTGCAGCGGGGCGGGGCGGGGGGGGGGGGGCGGCGGCGACAGACTAGCGAATTGCCGCTGCTATGAAGCTCGGTGCATGCGTTGGATCGCTGGCGTACCTCACCACAACCAGCCTCGAAGGCTCACTGCACTCACGCGCCGGTAAAGGTCGTCCTCATTATGGGCGCTTTGTGGGCGATATTTTCGAGATAGACCCCGGCAGCGCCCGAAAAAGCCGCTCGCTCAAAGATCCGTCGCCCTGCAGTAAGCAGACAAACTCATGCGGCGTCCGTCGAACAGGGGCGCAATGGCGACCATAAATTTTACGGTCGCCATTGATCTTCAGACAAATGCTCCATCCACCGCTATCACGGCCTATCGTAATTGGCGGCGACGTCATCCTCAGGCCACCCGTCTTTGTTTGATAGCTGCGATTGTTAAGGCGCGTCAGCTTCGGCCAGCCCGCTCCGAATCGGGACGATGGATGACGATGCGGCGTCGGCAATCGACTGCGGGGGGGGGGGGGCGTGGTCGAGACAGTTCTCGACCGCCTCGACCATTACCGGCAGCTGGCCGTCGCAAGCCTTTCGGCGTGAAACATTGCGGTCGCCCGGCGGTCTTGTACACACTAGCCGGAACAGCGAATAGCTGATAGAGTTAGACCGGCCGGACGGAACGAGGCCGACGACAACGACGGATGACCGCTCTACTGGGAGCGTGCTTCGCCCAGAAGACGTCTTGCAAAATGCGGGGTAGCTCTCGCGTTGGTTGTCGTGCCGGACGCGAAGCCGGCCGGCCAGCTGCGCCAATGCTGGGCCGTCGCGGGGCAGCCTCCGGCGGTAAAAGCGGGGCTCGGCCGGCGGCTGCGGCGGTAAATCAAAGGAGCTGCTGAGGGTCGGCTGCGACGACCGCCTAGGTTATCCTTTCGTCCGCGTATTCGGACGCCGCAGATGCCTCCTGCTGCTGCAGTGAGGCGTTCAGTGCCCCGATTCTCGCCGGCTCGGCTGAACGACTGCTTGGGTGCATAGACGCGACGAAGCGAGTGCGTCGGCTCGGTCCGCATAAAAATAATAATAGTAATAAAATAATAAACTTGAACAGCGCCCTCAGATAACCCTAGTCTTTTCAAGGCACTTTCAATATACTGTAAAGGGTTCGTGCCCACTATGGTTAGACGGGACGGGGTTAGTTTTACGTGCAGCGTACGTCCACTTCGATCCACACGTAGTTCGGGTCGACGGCAGCAGTACAACGCGATCCGACCGGCAACACCCAGCCGCATGTGCCGGTTTGGATGACAGTTCGAAATAAGTCACAACGTGTCGGCAACCGAGCTGGTTTGGGCCAATGGTTAAGGCGCTCGCCCCGACTAAGGTCAAGGTGAATATATTAGACCAAGGTCGTGGGGTCGAGCCCAGTGGCATATGCGAAGTGCCCGAATAGAGATTACGTAAGTTTAAAGTGCTGTACAAATGAAGTACATTTTTTAACCGTGGCAATAGCGAAGCGCTAGCTACTGAACTACTGGGCACGGCAATTGCAGCGGCCGGCGAAGCAAAGCGCGGGCCGACGGGTGAACGCTGAGTGGCTAGCAAGAACAGCGTGACGAGCGCCTCGCGACAGCGACGGATGACGATAAACCATTCTTTCGAACTCGGTCAGGGAGAGGGAGGGAGGGAGAGGAAGGGAGAGGGAGGGAGAGAGGAAGTGGGAGAAAGGGAGAGAGAGGAAAGAATGGAAAGAGGGAGGAGAGAGAGAGAGTGGGAGAAAAGTAGAGAGAGGTACACAAATAGAGAGGTAGAGATTGAGAGAGAAGGTAGAGAAAGTGAGAGATAGAAAGTTGCAAAAAGAGAATGAGGAAAGGAGAGTGTTTGAGAGAGAGAGAGAGAGAGAGAGGGCGGAGGAAAGAAGACAGGGAGAGAGAGGTACACAAGGAGTGTGATAGGGATAAAAAAAAAGATGAGAGAGAGAGGTGCGTGATGCACGAGGCGCCGTTGTTGCGGTGGCCGCTCGACGCGAGCGGCGGAGCCTACTACCGGGATGGCGCTGCGACTGGACTCACTCCGTGCTCCCACTGCTGCTGCAGGCTCGCGGTCGAACCACCGCTGCTCGCAGCCGGAGAAGGATGCTCGCTGTGCGAGCTCGCCACCTTTGAGAGTTCCGCCGCCGGGAACAATGGTGTGATGCAAACAATTGCAGATGACAATGGTTCGCCGTTTTTGTCTGCTGCCACAAAGCCGTTAGGTCGCCAAGGCCAGTGTAAACACGCTCGATTCCGGCGGTGGCGGTCGGTCGGCCGGTCGTGCCGCTCAGCCGGCCGGCCAGCCGCCGGTATCGTGCGAGCGCGCACTGCCTCAGCTCCTCCATCGACAACGCGCTGGCGCGATCGGATGCCTCGGTCTGACGTAGACCGGACGTACGAGCGTGCTCGGGAGGCGGTTGCCGCGGCCGTGAGCTCCGCGGCAGCTACAGGCGTTCTCGGTAGTCTTGTGAGGCTCAGCTGTCGTCATCGTCAAGCGCCGACTCTTTTCTTCCGGAAGTATCACGTTCTGTGCATGAGGGCTCACTCAACAGCCTCCTTTACATAGCGGTAGACGAGCCCTGGCGTCTATCGGTCAGTGGCGATAGAGAATTGCACGAATCGATCCCACGACAGGGGGCATGTAGTTGGGGGCACCTTACCCCATAGGCTAAGACCAATACGCTTGCACACCTGTAGAAGTGCGGTATAACTGGCAGGTTCCAGTCTCAGCACGGAATCGGCTACCATCAACAGTAAACGACGGCGACGCCGACTTCCCAGCGTCAAGCTGCCCACACCAACTTCCGGCGGGTAACTTGACATCGGACTTGGCGCCCAGATGAGCCTCGCAGGTGGAAGCTTTTTTCTCGCTCGGCCTCTAGTCTGGCCAACCCCCTCGGGGGGGGGGGGCTGTCGAGAGTAGCTTCGTCTGCGGGGACCGCGTCTGCCACGCCAGCTGGCGGCGGGCTACGTCGCCAAGAAATGTTTGCCAGAAGGAAGGAAGGAAGGAAGGAAGGAAGGAAGGAAAGGCTCACGTTTTATCACGTTCGTCGAGTGCTTACCCTACCTACCGCTGTGGGGCCAGCGCTTGCAGCAAGGAGCGTCGGAGCGATAGCGCTCCGACGTTCCTTCTCGAGGCTTAAGACGTACGCTCTCGCGCTATAAATTCTCTCCTTCGGTCCGCACTCAAAAGCGAAATGCGATTAGCCGGCGGGCTGCTTCGGATGCGAGGTGAGCAGGGGCGCCAGGACTCGGGCTTTCGCTTGACGAGCCGAGCACAGGTGGCTATAGTGAACTCCAATATTTCTTTGGCGGGCCGACGAGTACGGAGCCAAATCCGCTCTGCCAACCGGATGCTGAAGCAGAGACTTTTCAATCGTCCGATCATCCCGCCCCGGTGTGGGCACCCGGACGATCGGCTCAACGGCCTATCTAGAGGCAGGTCATGCGGGAGGGTACCGAGGCGGCTTAGCATTTGTCGTCATTCGTCATCTGGCTCTTTGATGACGCCCTGTTTCCATTGGGGTCGAAGTGTCTCCGCTTGAATTTCGTCAGCCTCAATTTACATCTTTAAGATCAGCCTAACGAGCGGTCTGCTGCACAAGGAGCGTGAGCATGAGTGTACAGGCCTTCGCCCCGTAAACCCTTATCTTAAATATCGGTCGGGATACGAGCTCATAAAGCAATAGCGCGGATGCGGCAAGAACCTGCTGTCGTGACGCACCGCCAGAGGTCAACACTGATCACTGGACCACGTCATCGCTGGGCCGCGAGATCGCTGGATTGCTGGACCGCGAGATTGCTCGAGATTGCCGGTCTGGTGGATGAACATTCCACGGTAAGGGCAATATCATTCTTACCTACAATACCAAAATAATTTGCGTCTGATGCAAAGTCTTGACTCGCGTGCTGCAAATTTCGACTGATACATAAGGTGTAAGCACCGTCCGTTCGGATTCTTTCGGACCCCACCTGCTTAATTGCCGTTCAATAAGCGTTGATTGTTCAAAGCGATTAGTTTGAAGGCACCATGCGATTAAATAACCCTAATTACCATAAAGCTTCTTGACAGTAAATGCAAAGCGCCTAGAAAGAGACTGAGTTATCTGGGGGCGCTTTATCAAGTGTATCATTATTATTAAAATACTGCACAAATTAATATGAATCGGCAGCTAAACACAACAGTTATGCAACAACAAAATCATTTAAGATGTGATCGAAAAAGCCGCGGAGTTCTGCTTTCGAAGCCGAGCCATTGGTGCCGCATGGAAGCCAGTCTGCCAAATTATCGTTAAGAAATTCTGATTTTCTGAGCAAATTGACGCTGTGTGCAAGCAGCAGGCCTCAGCTGTCTGCCTAGGCACTGCAAAGTAACCGTGCAAACGGCTTTACGTTCTCTTTTCTGGTTATATTAGTGACAGTTCTGCTCGGCTGTAGAATCTTCAATGTTTAGGCAAGTTTCTTAGGAGCCAGGCACAGCACCCACTTTGTCTTTGTGGATTTGTGGAGTTACAGATGGATAAAATGTATTTGATTAGCAATAAGTTTTTTCTATAGCACCCCAAGAGAATCGAGTCTCAATTCACGCTCTCCACTACTTCCTGCACAAGAAGCAATAACCAAATAGTTCATGACAAGCATGATATCCTACATTGGCAGACATGCGGAAAACCCCAAGCATTAAGTGCAGACAAGCTTGCGAAAGCATATAAGAAAGTACTCAGGGCCTCTGGTCAGAAGGAACTCGAGTTATAAATATGTACTGAATCATCCAAAGGTAAGCACTCGAAGCACACAGGAAAGCAAATGTTTGGGATACCTAGGGGTACTGGGCAGTTGGAAACATAATTTCCTCTGATGCGTATACATATACAAGACGATTTAGCTTGTCATTTAGAAAGACTTGAGTGTAGGCCTCTTAGGATCCAATCTCCTAATCGCAGCCATGACGAGAGAGGCAAACAGGAGGGGGCTGGTTTCAAATCGTTTTCGGGCCAGCTAGAAAAGAACTTGCTCGGCGACTTGGTGCTTAACGGTCACCCATGTGCCTTCCTATGTTTGTCAGCCGTGCAACGTATAGGCTGGCCCCAGTGTTTGATTAAAGTAATCCGTGTTAGCCGTGTCTGTCTCTGCAAATGGGTAGGCAGCATGTTAATACTCTTACCTCCTGCACTGCCAATGCATTCGAAATTCTTAGCATACCTAATTTGGACTACAGGCCTCCCTAGTTCGTGTTTCCCAACCGGACTCAGAAGGTCTAGTGTTAGATTTAGGGGGCTCAAGTAAGCAATGCTTTTCTTTTTGAGTAACTGACATCAGATGAGATCATCTCCGAGAGCATGACACACGCAGGGTGATGGTAGAACGAGGAGATCAAGCAGTTTTCTATTAATGCATTGCACTGCTCTGCTCTACAACCGTCGGCCTTAGCTTGGGAAATGCCGAAAGTGCTGCCTTTCATCAATTGAGTGGAGAAACACGATATTCTAGAGCTAAGAGTCAGCAATAGCAGCACGTTAGCTTACGAAGATGTAGTCACCTAACTGGCAGCAGCATGTACACCTCCGTGAGGAAGTTCTGCCTGCCGGCCAGGAGCAGCCTGCTGCTAATCCAATATGGCATACCACTCTGGACAAACGCTACAGCTCTGCCTAGTCTGACGTGATTAGCCGATTGGTTTCCCGGACTACCGAGCTAAGGGGGCGGCACGATTACTACAGCTGACTGGTAATCCTATCCAAGCTTCTGAAGCCGACCAAGGTTTGCCACCAACCGGTTGCCCCTGCTGCTGGTGTTGAGCTTGTCAGTAAGTGGAGGTGGCCTCAGTGGCAGTAGCAGCAAAGCAACGAGAGGACCCTTCCTCCAAAATGCATTCGAGCAGCCATGTTACGGCTGTCAAGCAATCATTTTATCAATATATAACAGATTGACCCATAGGCCTCATATGTACAAGTGTGAACCCATCACGTTCTAGACATTGTCTCGACAGGGATACAGCTGCCGGGACTGCCGGGGCTTGCATTCGATGGCACCCTGAGCACACTGCCGAGGACAGCTGAAACGAAGTTGGCAGGCCCTGGTCTTGCCAGCGCTTCGTTGACCTAGAAGCGAGCTTGGTATGCTACAGGGCTGCTATGGATCTAACGCCACTGAACACTTTTTAGCCTCGGGGTTTTCTACCACGGCCAGTTAGTTAGCCTCATTTGTGCCCCGGTTAAAGTCGATCGTGTGTGTGTGTGTGTGCGCGTGTGTGTGTGTGCGCGTGCGTGTGTGCGCGCGTGTGTGTGCGTGTGTGTGTGTGTGTGTGTGTGTGTGTGTGTGTGTGCGCGTGCACGCGTGTGTGTGTGTGTGCGTGCGCATGTGTGTGTGTGTGTGTGTGTGTGTGTGTGTGTGTGTGTGTGTGTGTGTGTGTGCGCGTGCACGCGTGTGTGTGTGTGCGTGCGTGTGTGTGTGTGTGTGTGTGTGTGTGTGTGTGTGTGTGTGTGTGTGTGCGCCTGTGTGTGTACAATAGCAGCAGTACGGTTGTGAGCAGAATCCAGAATCCAGAATCCGGTATCCCAGGAATTCACACCGCAGTCGGTGAGGATCGGCAAGCATCACTTTAGCACACAAGCAAGCATGTCGACCAAGCAGCAGTGGCAGCGAGGCGCAGCGAGTCTTGCCTTTTTTGCAGTTGTCCAACGGCGTCGACGGGTACCGGGCAGCTTTGTTTCGTTCACGGTGATGCAGAGCGACGACACGCCGACAACTCGAGTTTCGCAGTGGATGTGAAGTGCCTGTGAATGCAAGCGAGCCGAGCTGACGTCCGAAGGGGGAGGCTCGGAGAGCAATAAAAACGCTGTCTCGGCAGTGCAGCCTTCGATCAATGCAGCTGGTTATATAATACATCAATCTGGCCTTCACAATCAGGCAGATCAAAGAAAGACAGCTTAGAGAGCTCGATTGGCTGGGACAATACCCGGCTGCACACAATGCTGAGCGGCAGAGGCCGACAATGGCACGCTCTGTGGTGGCAAGCAGCAGCTTAAAGATGCCCAGTGGGCTGTTCAGCAGAGCAGCAGGAGGTAAATCCATTATCGCTAGCTGTCGGTCGTCAGCAGCTGGGCTGCTGCTGTGGTGGCTTCATTGTTGGCTGCTCGACAAAGGTCGCGAGGCAATGGTGCACGGCTACCTGAGAGGTCTTTCCTAGTGGCTCACAGAACAGTGCCTGCTCTCAAGCCCAACAAAAGGCCGACAATCAGGCCAGCAGGCTAACGTGTCAGCCTTTACGTGGCAGAGATAATAGAGCTGCCTATGGGCTTTACCACGCACTAGCCTAGTCTGCTTATGGTTTGGCTATCGATGATCGCAGCAGGCACCGACGCCAGACAACCACGGACTAGGTCGGTGGTTCTCAACCTGTGGGTCGCGACCCCTTTGGGGGTCGAACGACCCTTTTCACGCGGTGGCCTAAGACCATCGGAAAACGCATTTCCACATTTTGCAAACAATAATTCTATGGTTGGGGGGGGGGTCGCAACAACATGAGGAACTGTATTAAAGGGTCGCGGCATTAGGAAGATTAAGAGCCGCTGTACTAGATGCCTGATGGTGGCAGCAGCACCAGCCGCAGCAGCAGCAGCACCAGCCACAGCAGCAGCAGCAGCAGCCCAATAGTAGCAGCTGCAGTAGCAGTAGCAACTACAGCAGCAGCAGCAACCGAAGCAGTAGCCAACCCAGCAGCAGCTGGTGCATGAGCAGCAGCAGAATCACCAACAGCAACAGCTGCCGCAGCAGCATCGTGAGATGAAGTCTGATGGCTATCGCATGTGCATCAAAGGCTGCTTAGTCTTTGATTGCTCTGTAGAAAACTCTGCTGTTTAAAACCCACCGTAATAGCTCACCAGGTAAGGCTGTTGCTTTTCACGACCTCGGCTCCGAGGTCGTGGGTTCGAATCCTGCGGTGGGCGATCCTTTATCGCCACTGCAAGCGGCAGTGATAGCCGTAAAGGCTCTTCTGTCGCTATACAAAAAGAGGCTGTTAAATCAGCTAGCACTTAGTCCTTGGGGCTCTGTGGAGTCACGGTCCGTGATACACTACATTACCAGCAACAACAGCAGCAGCACTCAGAAGTGGACGGGGCTGTGCAATGCAGAGCGGTAGGCCAACCCTAATAGAAGCACATCAGCTGTAAGCAGTGTTCCTGTTCATTCAAAGTTTGAAAATGCAATTGCTGTTCTTGCATTTGGTACTAGTTTTGACCTCGCCTGACTGAGAAGTTGCTACAAGGATAACGTTAACCTCTACCAAGATATCATAGCCAGGCCTATAAACTGCCGTCTACTGTGGTGTAGGGAAAAGGAGACTTCACGCAATAGCAAAGCAGCCGTGAGCTGTTATAAAGAGGTTTCTTCACCTACTATGCTGCAATTTCCTGAAGCCACAGCCACTGTATAACAGTCATAGAAAGGTTACTTTCGCATTGTAAACTAAGGTTGCTGGTTAGAACAAGCAGAAATGAGCCTGCCAACATTAAACAGCCTGCCTTTGTGGGGGAAGGGGGGAGTGAGATCAAAGTTACTGAGTATATGAATCAGCTGGAACTGCTTGGCAATTGATTTTTATGCTATTTGTGAATGCAAAACCTACATGAATTGTACATTTGTTGTCTCATAAATTATACGATCAGATGCAAAAGAGCAAATTTTTATCGTTTTATTGTCTTTGTACTAGATATGCCGATTGCCCTTATGATGCAATGGCATTGCTTACTAAAACAACATCTGCAATTGCAAACACTATCAGACGTCGTAATAACTGAACGACAAAAGGGCAAGGAGGGGATTGTATGGAGACGGGTATGCCTGATCAAAAGAGATATTTAGGAGAAGCACAGGTACCGTGATGTTCTCAAAAGCAGAATTACCCTTTGATATTACTTACATCAGCCGTTCGACCATGCTCCGGTGCCTTTAAGTGTAATAGTCTGTGCTCTTATTACTTGTCAGACACATTGAAAGATGAAAGGCTTCTCTACAACTTGATTGTTAATCTGTGGTACAAAAGCTAATAGCGATGACCAAGAGCAATGGAATTACTTGTGCCATCCTGGTGTGGTTTTAGGTACATGGAAAAAGTAGCGACTGCTATATGTGCTATATACAGATAGGTATGTATGTATGTATGTATGCATGTATTTATATTTGCACAAAATTCATGACAGTGCTGCTGCACATCCCAATACACCTATACACACTAGCATATATTTACTCAATGCATACTCGCATATCCGCTAGGATATGCGATAGTTGCGGTGTGGAAAACCTCTTTGGCTCTCCAAGTTCTCCTTGCTTAAAATCATTTACCGACAGAGTCGGTGAGGGTTTTGCATCTACAGTCCAATTGAAGTCATAACTGTGGGTACCTTGTGAGGTGACTAGGGGGGGGAGTCACTTTTGAGCTAATAAATTCATCGAATTTGCACAACACTACAAAGCCAAGTGAGCTTTGAGACCACCATAGAAAGGCACGGAGTTGCAAGGTTTTGCTCCCGGGAAACGGGTAATGTCTCAGACTGTAACAGTATGTGGACAGTATGTACAACATGTAGACAGGCCATAAGCCTACTCCAAGAACAAAACGGCTTGCTTATAGAAAAAAATTAGGTAACTCTACGAAATCAAACGCGGGTTTAAATATACTGGCGCTGATCAGAGATCTACGTCTCTTAACTCTCACATTTGAAATCTTTCGTGGCTTCAAATTTCGCGACAACTTAGGGTCAACGAGTGCTACTACGTGAGAGCATGGAACCCAAACGATAGCTATACGGTCGAGCTCAGGTGGGACCGCCAGCTTCAAGACATCTGATTGGCCCACAGAGAAGATGCTCAAATGCTCATTTCCATATCTTTGCAAAGCCCCCCCTAAGAGCCTCTAACTACTGAATCTCAGTCTGATGCAGTTTGTGTGGCTACTTCAGTCACGTGAGCGTTAGGAAGCAGTCCATCGTCAGCTGGTAAACGAAGCATGGCCATAACAGATAGCTAGCTTACCACTTGGCCGGATGTAAATGTTATCATGATTTCTAAATCAAAGACACTACTATCAGGATACAGAGGCCGCAAAGGCTCACAAACATTGGCGAGGGCTCACCTAACCGTTCGCTTTTCCTCCTTTACTGGTGTCCCAGAATAGCTAACATGATGCCTAGTCCTTAACCATTGCTTTAATTTTGATTCCTTCACCAGCTATTAATATTTACGCCATTGTGGCTGTGAGTGAGCGACTCGTAAGTGCCAACGAGACAAGTCTGTCTACAGCCGACATTCTGACCTTTTGAGCCATCGAAGTGTACATGGTCAGACAGAAGTGAGCTTAGGCCTATCGCAAATGCAGTCAACTGTATTTATCGTTGGGTGTCATTAATGTCTGGGTGGACGTACGGTCTAGGTACACCAAAGATTGGACGCTTCAAGACCAAAACTGATTCTTGAATTGGGATCAAGAGGGCCTACTACATGTTAGCTAGCTTGCCTTGAATCGCTTTTGACGAGTAAAGCTCCAATGTGTATGGGGGGAGGCTGTTCAGCCTGATCTTTATCTGGCTCTGTCACCAGTATCATACTGCTTCACCTATAGTTACCTAGGAAATTTTACTGCATGACAGCTTAACAGCTATTCAATTTATGTCTGTTGGGTTACAACTTGGTTTGGACGTCGTCGTCAGTCCATCCGAGATACAGTTCAGCAGCAGGACCCAGTCTTTCGAGGAAGTTTACAATAAATCGCTAGACCGATGGGCAAGCATGCAAGTTAATGAA
Source organism: Cristatella mucedo (assembly GCA_009760855.2). NCBI lineage: Eukaryota > Metazoa > Bryozoa > Phylactolaemata > Cristatellidae > Cristatella > Cristatella mucedo. Next base: position 2,349,505 of record WPIO01000005.1, read on the forward strand.
CTGAGCCAGGTCTAAATATACTATATAGTTACTCTGACTATACAGTAATCTTACAATATATTTATATGTAATTATAAAATATATATACATATAGATGCAGATAAATAAATAAATATATACACAGGCAAATAAATAACTAAATAAATATGTAAATAAATAAATACATGTATTAATATATAGTTGCCCGGATGAGCGATAATCGTCACGCTAGCTCAATTGAAAGGTTTGAAATCAAAGGTACTCCAGTGCGAAGGAGATTGTATAGGAAGCTCACGAAAAGCGCCGAAAGCAAAGCCGCCATGTCGGCAAAGCAAAGCCGCCATGTCGGCGAAATGCATCGTCGCTAGCTAGCTAGTAGGCGATAAAACACCTTTTTTGTCAGGTCAGGCGACGAGCTGCGGCTGCTATCAATTCTAACTGCTCACATTCTGGGCTTACTGTCGAGGCGATTGTGCAAACTATAAATCTATACTGGAGACAGCTAGCTTGGTATACTGCCAGGAAAGGCCAGGAACATCTGTACTTGCTCCTCTGTTTGGCAACTACTGCACGTGCCGTGAGAAGTCACGAAGTCTTCGATGAAAGCTAATAAAATGAAATCGTGGGAGCAAGGCACTTGATCGTAATAAGGAACTACACCGAAAGTTGGTAAATAATAATATTAATTTTAATAGGCCTGTTCTTAAAGCGCCCTAAGAGAACCTAATCTGTATCAAGGTCCTTTACAACACACTGCAAGAGAATCAGTATCCGAAGTTTAGTGACATGCACGGTATCAAGCATGTAAAAGAACGTAGGCATCGTGGTCAGGCTGCTGCTGTTAGTAAGACTCTGGCTACTAACGTGCACTGAATCATGCACAGTTACGCTTACAGAGCACACAAAAAAAGAAAAAAGACAGGTTTACTATGGAGAACAAGCTGGTCGGAATAGATATGTCTTGAGCTGAGACTTGAAGTATGCGAGGTCATTGCAGGTAGTGACCGTATTGAGAAGCGTGTTCCATGCTTTTGGCACATACGAGCTGAAGGTTCGATCACCTCAAGATTTCAACTTACTGCAACATCGTTAAACATGAGGATAGGTTAGTGTGAGAGTACACATGAGGAGCAAGGAGGCTGGATAGGTAGGCTGTTGTTTGCAAGCGAAACGACGTGTTAGCCAGACTGAGGATCACGAAATCAATTGGATGCTTAATAGGGAGCCAATGAAGCTCAAACAGATGTTGGGTGACGTGGCAGCTACATCGTTGACGACAGACAAGATGCTCATGTGTCTTGAATAGGTTTTAGACGATTAAAAAAATATTAGGCTGATTTAGCATGCTCATTTATGTAGCTGCAGAAGAGCCCTCCTTGTTATAATCGCCGTTTGCAGTGGTCAATGCAGAATCGACCGCTAATGGACTCAAACCCACGAGCGGGGCCGTACAGAGTGAGTATCTAACCCATGGGCAAAGCCCTAGGGGCGTTAAGGGCATAGGCTAGAAGCCTGAATAAAGGGAGTTGTAGCAATGTGTACGGGATATCATGAATGCATAAACTAGTTCGGCTGTCATCCCCTTGTCGAAGCAGCCCTATTTTTGGCAATTTTCCTCAGCGAAAAGCAACCTTGATCGCATTTCTTGATTTCGCTATTTGCTGCAAACAATTCGATCGTGCTTTCTTTGCAGCGCATATTAAGTGCCTAGAAAGAGATTAAGTTCTCTGAGGGTGCTATATCAAATGTGTTATTATTATTGTAATTAAATACTACTACGTAGTCAAGCTTCTCCAGCCTATATGAGTACGAATTAAGGGCAATGGAATTGCATGCTGTGAATGAGCTGAATGTATATTAATGAGATAACGCCGAGGTCAGCATGAGCTCGAGACAGCCCCACTCGCAGCCAGCCTGACTGCACTCAGGGATTTCGTGTCATTGTTCGAGACTCGCTTACAATTTATTTATGCTCGCTCGCATGGCCTCGGCGTCAGCACTTTCGGCCATAACCACATGTGTATTAAAGAATGAGTAATTTAGGATTGATGAAGAGCTCAAGCTAAAGCGGGACTCCATTGTTGACAGACTTTCGATGCCGGCATTTTGAAAGCAGTCTTAGATTGCAGTGAATCGATCCCGTCCAGCAGCGAGCCCGACTGGAGCTGACAGCACCACCTCGGCGGTCCACTCCGTATGCGTATTCAGAGTGTCTCATTGTCTCGCTGTACGCCGTTTGGTCGTTCTAAGCCAATACCGTCGCGCACATTATGGTCTAGGCATCGCCTGTGCATGAGCGTCACTTAGTCAAACGCCCTGCCCAACCAAGCCGAGGAGCCTCAAAAGCACCTCAGTTGTCTCGGTCTTCCGGCTCTCGCTATCTGAGTGCAAGCGCCACATCTGGCCCTAGCTGCAGTCGCTTATTCTGACCGTCTTGCATCCGCACTCTTGTTTGGCTACACATGTGCCTCTAGGAATAGCTTGCATGGCGATCTGGTAAAGAGGCATTTCGCTGGCCGTTTGGTTAATCGTGGACCATCATGTTGAGTGATGGATAGGTTTTCGAGAACTTACCCCGGATTGTCCGAAGTGTCACTTAGGCACTACAAATAGCGCTGTCGTAGTTGGTTCCAATTTACGGTCGAGAGGTCATAGTGCAGGACGGATTTGAACCTCAGACCACATGGTCCAAAATCTGCTTATTAACATACGATTTGGTATTTTCGGACTCTGCTTTGCTTCAGAGGCTACAGGTCGAGAGAAGTCAGCCTCAGCTATTGGTCTTAGTTGGGATCGTTACTCCAGATGGCATTCGTCACAGCCGAAGTAGGCAGCTAGTCTTTGACCCGCCTCGGTACTAGCTTTTGATCTAAGTGTAAGGCTGGAATGCGAAGAGGCAGGGTACCTCAAGAAGGCGTGAGGCTGTGTGGCTCACGTGATCCTCGGCAATGTGCTACTTGGAGGTCCGCAGAACGAGAGGGCAACCCAATAAGCAGTCTCCGAGCAGCCCGGTAGAAGTTTTGCTAAGGTCAAATGTTGTAACTACAAGTAACTCAAATGGCTTACGATAAGCAAAAAGATGAGTGTCTTTTTGACAAGCTTGATGAGTAGGCGTTCAACGGCAGATACCCAGGCGCTGACTTACTTAGGGTGGGATTTTGTATTAACTCAGCATCCTCGTTTAACGGCTTAATTTATGATGCCCAATTCATCAGAAGAAACTCGCTCTATATGCACTTTGCGTTCAAGAAATAGTGAGCCATATTGCCTTCTGCTTGCGCATTTCTATCTCCGCAACTATTCATTGTAACTATGGAATTTAAAAAAGTGGAAGATTAGTGGCCAACTGCAATCGCTAGCAGATTGAACGACCGCTTTTACCCTATAAGGGGCCACCAATATGCTCCCCTGTTTAGCCAGCCTTAGGGTGGTGGTTGTAAACTAATTCGGCTATTTAAGGCTTAACAACATATGTTCTTACCAGCTTGACTGTGATTAATCGTGTGATAAAGATCACCAAAAATACAGGACCATGGAGATGTTGGTTCAGTGTTGAGGCTGCAGCGCTGCATACTAGAAGGATTGTGAGCAGCTGAGGCTACTCCAAGTAGTACATGTCGCATCCCTACTTTTGATGTTACAGGTAGTGAAAAGTCAGTTGCAAATAAGATCAATTCTAAAAATGGCCATTGAAATGACCGTTTTTGGCTTGCTTAAATAGCACAGTCTGGAACGGGGACTCGAAACTGTCCGCAAGTTCGGGCACAAGTTGTCGACCTGTGAAGGATGCCTAATGAAATGTATCGTGTTGTGTTGTCAAAACAAACCAACTTGGCAAGTGGTTCCTCACGGAATTGCATGACATACACTCAGGCATAGCTAGGATAATAGACATAACCATTATCGTAAATGTGGCCATTATCCTAAATCGAAGTATATACAAATATTGTTTAGTGGCCAAGCATCGATGCCAAAGTCAAATAATTGTTTGGGCTTGCATGGTTGTAGTGAAACCCCCACCCATCGACTTGCAAAGTGCTAGGATGGTTGCACCTCACATCGAGCTACTTCTCATCCTAAGGCTATACCTAAGAGTCCGTGGCAACGAATCTGTTTCTACTTTGACGGGCCCATGGGCTACTGCCTTTTTCTGAAAGGGGTCGACACCTTCACGAAGTGGCCTGAAGTGTTTGCCACGCAGCAGGTTCGCTACAGGGAAAACCTGCGCTACTTACGAAAGTATATCCTGTTCGGGCAAAAGAGTGTGCTCAAACTGTGGAGTCCAGCTGAGAAGAATATTTTATTGTTTTATGCTCCGACATAAAGGCAGAGAAGAGATACGCAAGAGTGATTGATCGAATCTCGATCGATCCTTCCGCGGCAGAATCTCTAGCGTGATATAGCGGCCGGTTCCAAGCATTTTCAATCCCTGGAACTTTCCAGCTGCACGAGACCCCCGAAAGTAGCCTATCTTCTGTCTGCATGTGGCTAGCTCGAGAATCTAGTTGACGCACTTGCGAACAATGCGCTGCTTTCTCCTACTTTCTTTGCGGGCTTTCTCCACGCACCTATTTTAGTGCAAGGAATATAGTCTATAATTTGATACAACAAAGTCGTACGCACAGAGTATAGCAGCTAGTGGCTCCACTCGATTCTTAACCTCAAAGAATTTTTGGATAAAATGCAGAGCTTTCGCGATTTGTGGAAAGTGCTACGAGTAAGGCTTTCTGGATGGAGCCGTTACTGCATTTGCTTCAGGCTTCTTTAGGACGTTAGGCCCGCGGGGTTCTCTTCGCTGCTGTGCAAGCTTAGAGGCGATAGTTGGTATTATGACGCTCGTGCTACTTTTGTCATGCGATTTGTCAAGTCAAGGCAGCGACAGTCACCAATAGTTTGTTGTTGGTGCATACGATGGGATGCGTCGCTCATCTACAGAATTTAAAGAAGCGCAGAGCCGGGCTGCTAGAATGCAGCAAAGCTGCCAGAGCCTCTAAAGCAGGAGCACGAAATTTAGTGGGTCCCTGTGATTCGTCCTTTATGTGCTTATGGGTGCTGACACTGTGCATGCTGCCACTAACCAAACTTGCATGCTGATTCTGAGCACGTCACCCCTAACTATGTTACTCTTGTTGTTTATCAAAAATGAAACTACTAACCATTTGATTATGCTTCCTTTGCAGCAAATGCAAAGTGCCTAGAAAGTGATTGAGTTCTCCGAGGGTGCTATATCAAATGCATTATTATTATTATTATTAGTACGTAGGTCTGCAAGCCTACCTGCAGCCAAAAACTGACAAAGGTACGGGGACAACGTAGATTTATGCATATACCTTAACATTTGATTAGCTTAAAATACGAAGTACGTTTGGATTCTACTGTCGATGCTAGTTAAACAATTTGTTGGTGGCTGTGCCAGATGGTTAGATTATTCGCTAAAGTGACTCAACAGCTGCGCCAGCGAGCGATTGCGGAGAATTACAGAGCGGTCCAATAATCTTCAAGAACGAGCCTCCGACGTTTTTTAAGCCGATGGATAAACTCAGTGCTTTCTCTGGAAATTAGTGCTTGCCTAGCTCAACCTATTTCAGCCCCAGTCACCCTATTTAAACCCCGGCAGGAACTAATATGACCTCGATTATGACTTCCGGACTAGAGATTCCTCAATTATAATGGCTAAAGACCATAATTATGGGCAGCTCAGTGTGCATGTATCTGCTTACATTAAGCCTGCTGCTTGCGTATGTTACTGCTTAGCACTTGGCAAACCTTTATATGCAGCATCTGTAAAGTGCCTAGAGAGAGAGAGAGAGAGAGAGAGAGAGAGAGAGAGAGAGAGAGAGAGAGAGAGAGAGAGAGAGAGAGAGAGAGATTCATTTCTCCGAGGGTGCCATACACATATAATATTATGATTATAGCAAAGAGTATCATCTCGTCAATACTTGGTCGTTCATCTGTCAGCTTCCTATGCGTTTAGAAGTGGCGGTCGCGCCGTGAAATGTAGAGCCAGAAAGCACACGGTTCGTATTGAGACACACAGTTTGCTGTCACGCTCCGATCTCACTTATATTCAGCATTCGTACGTGCATCGACACTACTTCTTCTCGCAATGGCTTTTCAAGGAGTTAGTTCCCCTACAATTTAATCAATCATCAGGGAGATATAGCACTGGTCACTACGGCAGCGTTTTGCTTGAAGACGTTTTTAGTGCAGCTACACGAAATCGTTGCACTGTTTACTGCTAGCAGGACTATGATTAGTGAGTAGACAACGGAACAAGGCTCGAAGATGTGCGAGAGACTATCAGTGATAAGGAGTTAGAGTCTGAGCCCGAAGGAGAATACATGCGTGCCAAGGAGGAAGGCTTGGTCTAAACCGGAATTTGCGTGGCATTTTGAAGACCATCATCTTTACCACCAGCAGAACCTGGCTAAGGTAATTGTGGACGTTGAAGGAAATTGGGAGAGTTGATTCCACACAAATTCTACTATCTAGACGATGCGTTAAAATCCTCTCTTTGGCCCATAACTCGCTCCACTCTCTAGCGCCAGCCGGAATTTACGTCCACCGTATGTTGGTTCAGAGTGCTCACTCACTATACAATCATGGTCGTGCAGGCGTTCGAGTTCGCTATTCTGATTAACAGTACTTCAAGGCCCCACGTTTTATAACCAAAGTTTGAGCGCTACCCATGCGCGCGTCCTTAAGCTCATTATTTACTACTCACGTTATATATTCACGATGTAATTATTGCAACCAGGAAACTAACAACACAACAACAACAACACACTAACAACACACTCTAGTTATCTTTAAAGAATAGAGCAGAGGTACTTAATAGCTAGTTCAATTTTCAACGAGCCTGTGGTGCTGGGATGAGGCAAGAGCTCATTCAAATCAGGTTTATGGGGTTAGGGCGCACTCAGGGAAGCGTATCACCACCGTTCATTGCCATCGGTATTGCGGATAAGTTCTTTTATGCTCGTGCTAAATCAGAAGACAGTTGATAAGGCCAGGCTTGGCCGACCGTCTACAGCAGTGACTGACATTGAGCAGCCATTGCTCGTCATTATTCGAAGATTGCTGATGCAGAGAAAACTCACGATCTTATACTGATATTGCTTGCATATGCTTGCAGACATGTTCACGTAAATAGATAAATAAATAGATTTATGGAGATGCATAGCTGAGGCTCGCAGAGATAGTAAAAAAGATAAAAGATGGTAAAAATAAAATAATAAATAAAAATAAAAATAAATAAATAAAAATATAAATATAAAATAAATAATAATATTAAAAATAAAAAGATAGTAAAATAAGCAGATAAAATTGGCCGGCAAGCGAATTGCAGTTTTCTTTCGAAGCAGCTTGCCGAGGACTTGGCAGCTGCTGATATTTGAATCGTTCGCTGCCGATCGGCACGCCGCTTCGACGTTGAGCGCAACGACGCTTTGTGATACAGTCATCATTCACTGCTTTTGAAAGCGAATTAGTGCAGAAAAATTAGTCCTTGCAATGACGATCTCTTATACATCTCAGATAGCCACCGTGCGCTTCAGAACTCTCTGGGTTCTACTACTCAGGCGAGTGGCTTGCGCTAAGCGCGCGGCTTTTTTAAAGCCCCTTTGCCTTCCCCGCCTAGATCGTAAGCTTCCTTTAAAGCGCGGCTTTTAAGGACATACTGAGTTGCCAGCAGATGGATAGGCAGCGGTGGCTCGAATGGCCCGCGATCGTGCTTGCAGACCTCGACTAGAAGACTTAGTGATTAGTGGCGACGACACCAGTCATTGGAGCCACCAGCCTTGGCTTGGCCGCCCAGTTTAATCACGAATGATGCTACCGACGTTGAAGTTTGACCACGACTGCATCCGCTGAGAACTGAAATTCGCCAAGTCCCTGTGCCCCTTGCCCAAATCCGTACGGTTTTGGAGGTCTACCAATTAGCGTCCCTCGGCGTTGCAATGTCTCGGCAGGTTTCTTCCCGATCTAGTATTTAGTCCCACGAGCTGGTTGATTTCGGATGACTTTGTAAGACACTCGGAAGGTCCGTGAAATTCCTTAGCAAAGCCATGAAAGTCGACATTTTCTAGCATCTAACGACTGCTCCGAGTGAGCTGTGAATGTGGCGTTACGAAGCGATACAGGAAAACACCCCAGTTTCCAAACCCCTAGACTCTGGAACTACGAACGCCAACAGATTAACCGAATCACGAGTCTTATTGTAGAGCTCGCTAAAACGCTTTTAGAATGATATTCATTTGATTACAACAATTTACGAACAAGCCAAGCAACAAAGAGACGCTCTAATAAATTTAAGTCAGTCACCATGAGATCACTTTCGAGTGGAGGCAGTATGAAATCGCGTCACAATTTTCTAAACCATGAAAATGGTCTCAGCAGCAAACTGCGGAGCAATCGGGTGAAATGGTGAAAACAATCTTCGTAATAGGCACAGTAACTCAGGAAGAACATGTGGAGCCTCAATCTTGCGTAACGTAAACGCGTTTCGTTGCCGCTCTACTTTCTCCAGGGATTAAACGCTGCTCAGATAAGACACGCGATTAGCACACAGGAATGGAGCTCAAAGCCGAATGGCTAAGGAAGAAATGTCAAAGCCCCCTCATGATCGATACCTTCGGATAGAGGCTAGGTGCAGACGTAGCTAGTAAATATCCGAAGGCCCGTGCTTGCCTAGTGCAGGCACTAACGATCGTGTCCAAGAGCCCAGTGACGTCGGACGCCAGCGGAGGATAAATCTTACGCTGGAAGTGGTCGACAAAAATTCGGTCTGCTCGGTCTGCCTGCAGTGCTGCTGGGGAAAGAAGGCCGCCAGGGGATCTTATGACTGGTTTGTAATCAAGCTGCTGATGCAGCTGCGTCCTGTCTCGACGAGCTAGTAGAGGGCAGCCTTTCTTCCGGTTTGCTCTCCATGCCCAAAGAGAACAGGCACAGGCTTGGCAAAGTGCATTAAAAGGGAACCAATTCCGCTCTAAAACAATCAGATGTTTTCGAAATTTCTAGCAATTGTTGACCCATACATTTCGTCAAGAAGCTTGAGCGAGAGAATGGTAAAATCCGGCAAAATCCGTAACTGAAGTTTGACGAGGGTGAACTGCACCCGCTTCGCTTACGGTAATTCTTGTTAAGTGCTCGTATTAAGCGCCTCTGGACTTGGCCTTCTGCATCACATCTCCGACCTCACAACCGGACACTGTTCTGGTTGATGGTAGAGTTAGCATGTTGATACGCCGCAACCACATTGAAGGCTAGCTAATGGGCGTAGCCCTTGCGGTGTTCCTAAGATTAGCCAGACCCCTATAAAGATAAGCTTTAGATCTTGCTTAATTTAATCCTGGGCGAGGCGCTGTGTGAATACACACAGACCAACAGCTGCACACACACACACACACACACACACACACACACGCGCACGCGCACGCACGCACACACACACGCACACACACACATACGCTTAGACGAGAACGCACGAAAGCGCATGGCCACACGCCTGCACATAGACACGCCTAATAATAATAATAATATTGCACTTGATAAAGCGCCCTCAGAGAACTTAATCTCTTTCTAGGCGCTTTACATTTGCTGCAAAGTGATACGCAATAGAATAGTAATTAAAATCATGCTTGAAAATCAAACAAAATGAATAACATGGTTAGGGGTTACATGCACTGGGTCAGCATGCAAATGTGGTTAGTGGCAGCATGAACAGTGTCAGCACGCATAAGCACATCGAGGACGAATCACAAGGACCCACTAAACGCTGTCCTAAATAGGTATGTTTTTAAGTTTCTTTTAAATGTGGTCAGGTCAGGGGATGTTCTGATGCAGGTCGGGAGGGAGTTCCAGGCTGTGGGAGCATACGAGCTAAATGCCCGGTCTCCAAAGGATTTAAGGTTTGTACGAGGTATTTCTAGACTGTTGGATTCCGAAAAGCGAGTGGTACGATGCTTTGCCTGATGGGGTAGTATATCTGAAAGATAGGCTGGAGCCATAGAATGAAGAGACCTAAAAGTGAGCGACAAAACCTTGAAGTCAATCCGTTGCTTGACTGGTAACCAGTGCAGGTCGGCGAGAAGTGGAGTAATGTGGCAACTGCGACGCTCACGACAGACAAGCCTAGCTGCAGAGTTTTGCACCAGCTGCAATCGCCTGATCACACATGCTGGAAGGCCAGTAAGCAGTGAGTTGCAGAAGTCGAGACGAGATGTCACGAATGCATGGACCAACTTGGACGTGGTATCCTTATCTAAACAAGCCCTAATTTTAGCAATGTTATGAAGCTGAAAATAGGCTGATTTGACTGTGGAGCTGATGTGGTCGTCTAACGAGAGGTCGCTTTGGAATATGACACCTAGATTTCGAGCTGATGCAACTGGAGATATGCTGGCAGAGCCAATTTTGAAAGTCAGCCTTTCCAATTTCTGAATAACACTAGGTTTGCCCATAACTAGTAAGTTAGTTTTATCATCGTTTAGTTTTAGAAAATTTGCTGCCATCCAGGATCGGATGTCATCAATGCATGCAGCAAGTGAGTTGAGAGAATTTGAGGTGCTCGAAGGCTGGGAGGGATCAAAGCAAAGGTACAACTGAGTGTCATCCGCATAGAAGTGAAAGCCTAGATTGTGCTTGGCAATCACATCAGCAAGAGGGAGAGTATAAACGGTGAAAAGGACCGGACCTACATACACAATATACTATAAATATATATCTCTCGGTCTCTCTGTCCGTCTCAATAAATATGCATATTATACAGGTCCATACGCTGATAAGCAGTACATAGCCTGAATGCACGTACAGGTGCATTCATTTGCATGTGTACTAGAGCTTGGAGCCTCTCAATAATGACGGGTGGGAAGATCCTCTAGAAGAGCTTCTTCTCAGCCTCTGCCACGACCCTCTTCAGTAGAAATAGCAAGGTCCGCCTCCCGTACAGACCTGTGGGTGACTGTCTGATTGCACGGTCTCTTATAAGCCTTATGAAGATCGTAACCCAAAACCCAACCCCAAATTGCATTTTGAGCGAAACATTACACAGAATTCCCCGCCTATTAAGCGAAGTAGGCAATAGTTAGCTAGAAACTCCTAGGGTTTTTTAAGTTAATTGCCCCTTCTGAGCTCCCTCTCCTACTACGAGCACCGCTTTTGTATATTCGATTCTATATAGGTTGAACTATAGACACGCCAAGTACGTACTACATATATTTGCGTAGGTACATAAAAGCACATGCTTATTAAAGTGCCTAGAATACAACAACTGGCCTTGATGCCTCGTTCTTTGCCTTCCAATTTATTCTCATCTGATGGGTGCCTTTTATCCTTCGTGTCACTTAGCATTTTCACTGTTAATCTGTGACTAGCTGAAATCGTAATCGTGTCAATGAGTTTATGTAACTTGTGATGCAATCGTATCAGTAGTTCATTACAAAAGCTGAATTATTTTAGTGTTACATGATATACCGTTAGCTCACTTCTTAAGGTGCCTGTCAATAATGATGGCTCCATGACTATGTGACTGACTATATTCTTTGGGCCACTTTCGGTGGAATTGCAGAAGGGGATAATTTGGGACATTTAATTGGTACACCAAGAGTCAAGGTAGAAGTGAACCTCTAGCTGGGTGAATGAGGGCTTGTCTTTATTACTGCGGCGTCTTATTATAATAATAATTTTGATCGCTCACAACCTAGGTTGCTTTTTGCTGTCCTTGGCACTTAGATGTTGTGCGTCATGACAGTATCTTATATACAAGTAGTAAGAGAAAAGCTTCTAGAGTTTGGTCAAATGCTGTGCGAGCAAAAAAAGAAATATTCACAAGCTTTCAAAACGTCAACCAGCGTTGGAAAAGGTCACGCTTGCTTCTTTGAATTGTCAGTTTCGTTATCAGAGACATAATCCAAAAGCTGAAACAACTTCTCTTAAATAATGATCTTGAAATTTTCGTATGCAATCCTTATTCAGTGAATGCACACGCTAATTATTTCAATCAAAGATGCAAGATTTATCAGGAAAACGGAAATTCTTACGTACCTGTTTATCTTAAGTACTGCAGAAAAAGGCACTGAAACAAGTCATCTTACTTATTCGTGGCTGCATGCGATTTCCGCCATTCCTTACAGCTCCAGGTTTGATCAATATCTCATTCATAATATGTCTCTTCTTGTTTCGTGCAGTCAATCAATGCACTTCACAGCTAACTCATGATGCTGGAAGCTGATGAGAACGCTGATATCGAGCGCTTAATTGCAGTCTAAGATGGAAAAATGCAAAGATGGGAAACCAAGTTCTCAATGTGCTCTCATTTTTTGGAGAGCAGATGTCTTTCTCCAACCGATTGTTTTGAAGGACAATGCAGTCAGTAATTTCAAACAGACGAAGCGTTGTAGCTTCAACCCTCTTTTATCTTTTACTTTTAAAAACCACAGTTTAGGAATTCTTCTATGTGGCTCCTTTTCCGTTTGATGCTAATTAAAGAATATGGTAAAAGTGATCAGCGACGGAATAGTCTAAGCTAAATATTGCCATAATCTGAGATGAAGAACAAATCTCTAAGAAAAATAAGGCTTTATGAATGTTTTGATTTACTTATTGAACCTCTAAATACGATTTAAAATATCTTTCAAATGCCTAACCACAAAAGCTGTAAGTAGGGCGTTAGTTATAATATCTGTGGTTAAAGTTTCCACTATTTAAAATTAATGTTACGAGCCGCGTTAGCGTGATGCTACGAATTAGTGGGTAGTATTAATTAAAAATTCTTAGAATTCAGCTGGTAATGCAGGTGCCGATGGTATGTCTGCAGCTCATTGTTACGCACGCATGCTGAGAAAAGAGGCTCTACAGTTTTTTTTTATAACTACACAGAATTTTGTCGCACTTCATTGCATCGCATTTTACATGCTCGGGCAGAAGCTTTTCATTGCATGTGAAGAAGTGAATCTAGAGCTAGCTAGCTTGGAAAGCTTGGCAGTGCTCTTCTGTTGCCTTCTTTGCTGCGTTAGAGTTAGAGTTCACCCGAAGCGAGTTTAGATACCGCTGGCTGAGAGAGAAGGAAGTGACGTAGCAGCTAGGAGGTCAGCCTTTTATTCCTCTTTATATCGCTTTTATATCTCTTACCGGCTTTGAAGCTGGAGATTTTATTAAAAGCGCAGAAATGCAGGTTATTTGAACAGTGCAACCAAAGTGAAAGTGCAGTCAGATGCGTGCAGGCACATGCCTGGTGGCTAGCATAGTGCCACAGGCTAGCGTGTACATCAAGCCAAGTTGATAAACAAAATTCTTGAAGACAAGCAGCACTAATCGCTCTGCTCTGATTCAGCTGCAAGAAAGTCAACCGAGTGAGTGAAACCGGTTGCCTTTAGGATACCCATGACCCCCGCCCACCCCGCTCTCGCCTCACTGTCGCAGTTGCAGGATAAGCCAGACATGTCATCCTCGCCGACCAACTGGCATCGCCTCTTCATACTACCAGCCACTTGTCGGATGCAAGGCTCTCTTTTAAGTCTTTTGAAGGTCATAATCAGAATACCTAGTCGTAGGTGACTATCCAAATAATCACTTTTCAACTGCAATCCGGATTACATGCTGACCAATTCAATGAAGTTTTTAAAGCTTTTGTCCTGCTACCTGTCACACGTACTAACGAACGTACACGCGATTTCTTACGATTTGACTTCGTGCCCACGTTAAGAAGGACAAGCATTGAAAGAAAAGCCCTCGAGAGCTTCGGCCGTTGTCGTCGGAGTTTACTGTTTGCAGCACGCGCCGGAGCCAGTGGTTCCGACGCCCCGTTGCTTCGCAGATTAAGCAAGTACTTCGCGGGCACCCAGCGAAGTCTACGCGATGCCAGCCGCCTGCCTAATTGAACAATCATAAAATTTGGAAAATCCTTAAGCCCGTAGTGTAGTTTCGCGGACTCGTACGGAATTAAACGTCATTTGAAGACCGGTCTCCAGTAAGATTTGAACACTTCTTATAGCGTTCTCCGGATTTGGATTACAGAACTTGCCCACTGTTACAAACTCACAGTCGCGGCTTTTACACTAATATCCTTACGGCCGCAAGCGCAAGGCTCATGCGAGTGCTAGTCCCAGCCGACGTGCGGCAAATACTGGCAAACCTTGTATTGCGGCTAGGGACTTGCATGTGGCAGCACCTAGAAACGCTGCTATGCCCATGGCAGCTGCCGGCCCTAGCACCGATAAAGAGCGCCCTTACGTTAATATATAAAGTCCAATTCAATTGTGCTGAGCAGTAAGATCCGTCAGTGGCGAAGGGCTACAGGTGCGAGAACCAGCCGTTGCGCACACACAAACTCTCGCTCGACGCCCAGGGCAAGAACTCAACTGCCTGGCGAAATGGTTGCATCCCAATTAAGCCGCAATTTTGTGACCACTATTAATTATTAGCGGTTACGGCTAAGAATCGATTGTGCTAAAATCTACGGCCAGCGGAGAGGCGTAAAAGCCGAAGCCGTGAAATGGTCCGGAGCTGGTGCTCTAGCAGCAGATAGCCGATTTTCAGCTCTAGATTTGGAGCCGTTGCACGAGAGCCGTTGCACCTCGTGGGCGCCGTTGAACGCCTGTAACCCTACGCTGCTGTCGAAAGGACTTCTCTGCACTCTGGATGCAGACTTGCTATGTTGAGATGCGGGCGCTCGTCGTTGCTACCGTATTCCGATACTGTCGGCGTACGTGCGTGCATTGTTGCTGCGCCTATACGCTGCTAGTTGCGATTCAAGGTTCAGCTGGTCATCTGTGTTCGTCGCGAATCGGGTGGAACTAGTGTACTGTATCGAGCGCAATGTTTTCCTCTGGTTCCGTCGAGACGTTGAAGGCGTTGCACCCTCTTTGGATCATTTGGTGCTGCGTGAAGTGTTGGATAATTGCTGAGGACCGTTGGCTATGACCTTTATGCAAGTCTTATAGCTTGTGACTTTACTTGCGACCGTTGAACCTGTGAGACGGAGTTCTTTATTCGCGTGTTTGAGTTACGGAATGAAAGTGATGTCGAATCTTTGATCGACGAAGTAGCTGCCTGCTTTTCCAAACTTTGGAATTCAGAAAAATCCTCTGCTGAAATGCTGTCAATTTTGATGCAACGCTTAACTAAAATTGCAAATTGACGAAAAGCATTGTTCTGAATGTATGTAAATTATGAATACTTGTATATGCTTAGGCCACGGATGTCGCGAGGTAGTTCTGACATCTGAGCAGCATATACTTCAGTAGCCTTTAGACGTGATGGTCGTGAGAGCGTTGATACCATGAAGGCAAGTGGTACGTCAACGTCTGAATCGAAAGTCAGAAAAAGTTAACGTAAATGCCATGGCTAAGGAGCCGTCTACTAAGAGCGATGCTGAAACTGCTATGTGACTAGAGCTTGAGAAATTTAGTGACGGCAGCATGCTTAAAATTACTACTGGTAATATTGAAGATGTCAAAGGTGGTAGGGTTACCACTGCCGCGAAGGTGCAGGTCATATTTAAAAATACGCTCGTTGAAATCAGGAAGCGTGATATACGCCTTGCGAAGCCACACATTATGATTTTACACGAGAGCAAGGATACGGCTGCTGATAACATGCAATTGTGTGGTGCTTAAGCCTTGACCGTCAATTTGAGGAACGAATTGGTCGTTCTTCCTGTGCCAGTTATAGTCACTGTAGAGCCTGTGACTGTCGTTTTGCTCCGAGGCTGCTACTGTGCAAACCATTGAGGCTGTGGACTGCTGCCCTGCGGTTGGAAGGAAAATTCACTATAATGCACTGTAGATAATTCAATGCCAGCATACATCTAACGGTGTTTGCACTACGAGTAATGTGACTTTTGCTAACTTGTGGTGTGTGTCCGATAAGGATCCCTGTTTCTTCGATGATGTGTTATGCAGTGATATGGAAATGGCTCTCACGCCTTAGCTTTATGGTGTCGAGGAGGACCACTGTACATCTGGGTAGTTCTCTATCTCCGCGACCATTCCTCGCAGCGTTCGATATACTTGGCAACTGTGACTATAAGCAACCCTCGCTATACGCCAGACGAGTTACTAGGTTTTTCCAATTTTTAGTATGTTGAACATTTCTTATATCTCACGCCACTACTTTACGATGACGGAGAGGGTTGCTTATATGAAATTGTGGTTGCACGTTTACACGACAACGTTTCGTCACTTTTGGTTTACTTCGGACGCTGCTAGTTCTATCTTTCTTAATATCTTCGAGGCTTAATCTGCGATATGCCCTCGATGAATGCCATGCCAAGAGCTACGTGCACGTACATATTGACCATCTCGATATGGTTACGACCAAACTACGATTGATGAATCGGCACGTCATAAAAAGCAAACGTATGGTACTTTGTTGTTACGATTCGCACTAGCTTATTTGTTCATTGAATTCCTATAGTCTGCCAGTATGTGTATTCTCCTAAGAGACGCAGGGCATTGAATATTTCCATCATAATCCACCCAGACTGTCCAAGTGAAATGAGGCAGTCAGGACTGGATTATTGAGGAAAAGCCAGTGATGATAAGTCGAAGTTGCAATCTCTCATGCAACGGTGCATGGACGTCTGCTTCTCGTTGTTTTGTCTGTAGTAATTTCGCCCAGGTTTCATATCGTTTCCGGTATCTATTAAGATAGCGCTGCAGCTGTAAAACAATTACCTGCCCCGGCCAAGTGAAGCGCTGATGATTGAACAACTGGAAGACCGAAGATCCCTGAGACGCATTGAAGCCCCACTTGTTGGAGGGACGGCGGTGAAGAATAGATGGCTCCAACGACAGCTTTGAAGATGGTGTCTGAAAGGTCATCAGTAGTAATTCATGTTAGAGCCTGAAGAGGTGGCGAAGCTGAATGCTAACACCTACCGTAGGTGGTTGTTTTGGGTTTTTTAGTATTCCGGCCAAGAGTGGCCTTAATTTACAGAAGTGGCAGTGAAATCCTGGCGTGCTAAGTCGGCCAGATTGTGACTGACATTCACAAGTCGCGGTTCCTGAATTAAAGGGCCAAAAGCTAGTTATGCTATAATCTATGGCCAAGGTAGCAGCACACTAGCCAAAGCCATGTCATAGGCAGGTCCAGCAGTTGAGAGCTAATTAGAGCTCTGGAGCCACACGAGAGTTGCTGCACATCACGGGCGTCGCTGAGCGCCTGCAAACCAACGTCGCTGTCGAATAGTCTTCAGTGCAATGTGAATATGGACTTGCTTATGTTAAGGTCAAGGGCGTTCTTCATTGCCACCTTGTCCCAATACGATATGGGCATATCACTGTGCATTGGCACTGCACCTACATGTCTTTAGCCGCGATACTAGGTTCCGAGAATCACTACTCGCAGGCTGGTACTGGCACCACTACGAGCGCTGTGATTGTGGCCTAGTTCTGTCCTGACGTGGAAGCCGCTGCAGCCAGTCTGTAGCTCCAGCTCGAAGCCTGGACATGACTTACGCTTTAATGCGGCCTAAGCCGCAGACTGCGGTATAACCTGTTCTTACTAATTAAAAATCTAGAACAGCAAATAATACAGATATTTCAAGAGTTGTTATCTGGTTGATGTAGAGCACCAATGTTTCACCTAACCCTCCTTAAATTAAGTTCGTCCTCAGCCGGAATATAAAATAAATCTAACACAACCTTGGCAGATGTAAGGGAACGTGACTCACGAGGCCGTTAACATTAGGCAGTGACCCTATGATGGCTGCCTAGGGAGCCGCCGGTTTTCAAGCGGTTGAATCGTGGACGATTGCTCGCAGCGGATGACTCGACACTCGACTCCAGCACAAATCCCTGCATTGGAGGAGGCATCTGTGGGGACATCCATCTACCGCAAACTGCCGCCAGCTGTCGTGCGGCTTTAGAACGAACAATTGCACGACAGTGCGAAAACAATGCATGAGTGGAATCTAAGGGCTTCCGGAGGAGTCAGCAGGAGGCGAGGAGGGAGGAGGGAGGCTAAAAGAAAGGCTGCCTGCTACGCCGGCAGCTTAAAGTCTAAGGTGTGTAGACTGGGCGTGGCCGGCGTGGTTTCTACTAACCGAGTGCTTGGTGTTTGAGCAAGAAGACCTGTTGCTCGGTCGTGCTACCCAGCCCGACGTCAGGCTGGGCAGGCAGGAGGGCTGTCGCAATAAATATCAATGCTGGGCTTCGCATCTTCTTTAGGTGCTAACATAAATTACTTCTGAGAATTTACAGAAACCTGCTTCGCTGCTATCGTTAAAGCTCATTTCTTTATTTTCATCACCGAACGCCGACAAAGCGACATCGGTGGCTTCAATGTGTCTGCAGAGCCCTCGGCCCTTCGTGCTGTTGGCAGTTCACTTGAATAGAGATAGTAGAGCGCCGTTAACTTCGGATCTATCTCCATATATACTCGAAGCGACCTCAAAACTTGAACAGGATCAAGAAGGAGCTACCCTCCACGAATCGCTGAGTTAGCGATTGCCCGTACGACTTGTCGTCTTCATCCGAGGCATCCCTCGGCAATTCGGCAATGTCTCAGATTTGTGTTCAGCTAGAGGCTATGCAGGGTACATGAAAAACATCTAGAGGAGCTCTTAGGAGCCTATGCCCACTAGCATAATTTAGGAACCCAGTGAACAATTAAGTTAATGCAAATACGAGCGAGATGTCTAATTCAATCTATAATCCACATATTTTAAGACGCACCGATTCAGCACTTGGAATATGGGCTTAGCCACCCAAAATTGGCTGACGTGCACGTGCACGAAGGCCACGGACTGAAGTTCACTAAATTGCAAAGTCAATGGAATAATCTTAAAATAAGGCACGTAGACATTAGGATCTTCAGAATAAGGATCTTCCTCCTCCGAGTAGAGAACGACGACGAGTCGATGAAACGGAGACATCGCGTTATAGACAAGCCTTCCTCTACAACATTGGATTACCACAGGCAGCGTCATTAGTCTATTGCATTTCATCTCATTGAGCGAATAACCAGAGTTGGTAGCAGTCACATTTGTCGTAGCACCGATCGTGTATCTGTAGCGCCGTGGCAGAGTAGTAAAGCATCTGAACAGTAGTCCACAACGTCAGCCAGTGGCGGAGCCAAGGGTGCAGGGAGCGTCCCCCCCCCCCGCCAAAGCAGGAGGAGCGACTTGTGCCGCCACCACATTTCCTGCACACTGGCCGTCACTAGTGACGAAATTATATCATACTTTCATGGGATGAGCGACCGCTGAGTTCTCTGTAATTAAAAACTACGACTGCGAGCTATAATTTTTAATTACTTGCTGGTCTTGCACCTAAATGAAAATCTTAGCTCCACCACTGACCTCAACAGCTTGCACAGCAGTAGTGTCAAACAAGTTACGACAGCAACCGGCTCCACTGTGGCTGTAAACGACACAGGAACAATGACCACCTCGGTCCACATCATTTCACGAGGCTAAATTATCTTACTCCAGCACATTATCAGCAGCCTGTTCTGAGCTGCAGTGTAAAATCGTAAACTCTTTTTCCAAGCCACACATTGTGTTTCTGACTTCAACATATGGGGTTTTCAGCCTAGCTCTTGCACTTATTGCCCTGACATTTTCTAGGTTAAGTGCAGTCGGTTCAAATCTGCTGTCGTAATTAGCGAATTTAAGTTGCTGCCTCGTAGCAGGCACAGAAATTTCTCTCCGCAGGCGGCTCGTTATCGATGGCTCTTAATTCAGCTACAGCCTCTCGCCTCAGATGCATCGAGGGTGCATCCAAACTGTTCAGACTAATGCTGCTGATGTGCCAGTGCTCTGCTTCATGGACGCATACATAGTTCTATTGTAACTATTGTTACACTTAATGAGCATTATGCACAATTTAATTTAGACAGCCGATATAATTTTAGGTGGAAAGGCAGCATATATAAAGTCCTCTGGAAAGACTTTATTGTCTTCGCGTCATTGTATTTTGCCGTGAGCCTTACATACAGACTTGTATTAACAGATTCCCAACGCCGGTAGGTGTGAGTTGCTAAAACATGTTACTCTGCATCTTGCATCATATATGAAGTCGCACATTCAGAAGATCGGCGGTAAGACATGCTATGGTGATTGCTTTTCTATAAAATAAGTTAGCGCTCGGTGATCTGGCAGTACGCATTGCATTTTTTTGCAGTGAGGTGATTTTAATTTGCTAGCAGCATTTTCTGCGAACTTAGCTAGCACTCACGTTTTACTCCTCAAAGGAACCCAGTCATGTGACTGTCAAGGCCCTAAATTGTGGCTAAATGCGGGCAAACCTGAAGCCATGATTAGTCTAAGGTAGTCTTAACCACTAATCGGCGTAAGGTGGTCACATTTAAGGACCAAGGTTGTGAGCTATAGCCTTGAGGCGCGTCTTTAAATGAATATATCTCCAAGTTCTCTCAGGGCGCTAACAAAATTAAGCCTTTCTTTTAAACCGATATAATATTATAATGAAACATCACTGTAAGCGTACTCACACCTCACTGCGTGCATTAAAGCCAATCAAACCGACCAGTTTTGCAGGGCTTAATGCACACACTTCTCGGATGCATATAAGGTAGGCTTTTCGAAGATTTGTGTACATGATGGTTTTGTATATTTTCCATCCATCGCCGAACAAAACCGATCTTACAAATGAAAATTTATGTAAAGCGCATTATTCGTACACTCTACCAACTTAGCTTGCTCTAGAAGTTATTTTTTAACATTATTTGCTTGAGTTCAGAGAGCATCTGAAATGGGAGCCAGGTTCTGCATGTCACTTGACCAGATTATGTATCCACGGGAAGCCTCGGCTACCCCAACGATTGCCCCTCTAGTCCCCCCAAGTGGCTGAAGTTGAGGGTTTGTACGTCTACTACTTGCTCTCCCCCGGTACTTTCCATCCTCTAGTCTCTGATTCTAACAAGGCACGTTTGTATCAAAAGTCATACAAGAAATTGGCATGATTTAAAAAGATATAGCTAATTACTTGGCAGTTTTTGATCCTACTTCTATAACATGATATCATTTGTTAAAGCTCAATGTAGACCATGCCAGCGATCACAGCTAGTCAGCCGAAGATTCTGTACCATCCCCTCTTTAGTTTTAATTATCAAATAATCTTAGCCTAGCCATAAATAATCTTTTTAATGTTTCACTGGATAAAGTAGTTGTTCCGAAGTCTTTCAAATCGGCCATCATTCGACAGGTATTAAAACATTATGACGAATTCTGAGGTCCTAACATACTATAGTAAAGTCTCACTTCTTCCATAGCTGTCGAAGGTTCTTGAAAATGTTGTCGCTAAGAGGCTTGTAGAACATGTTGACAAGAATGAATTATCAGACAATTTTGGTCGTTATCAATGCAAAATAACTCAACCGAAACTGCTCACCCACCCCTGTGTGAACGACGACATTATGAGAAGCGAAAATGATTGCAAGGTCACTTCCAAGATCCAGCTGGACGTAACGCATAGGTTGAATACTATTGACCATAATGTTCTACTCGGACTATTAAGAACAATGATCAGATCTCTCAGATCTATCTCACAGATCTAGTTTCCCACCAGGCGAAGCATAGTACCACTCGCTTCTCGGAATCCAACAGTCTATCAATACATCGTACAAACCTCAAATCCTTTGGAGACCGTGCATTTAGTTCATATGCTCCCAAAGCCTGGAACTCCCTCCCGACTTGGGTCAGAACATCCCCTGACCTGACCACATTTAAAAGGAACTTAAAAACACACCTATTCAGGACAGCGTTTAGTGGGTCCCAGTGATTCGTCCTTCATGTGCTTATGCGTGCTGATACTGTGCATGCTGCAACTAACCACATTTGCATGCTGACCCCTGTGCATGTTACCCCTAACCATGTTATTCATGTGGTTTGTCAAGCATGATGTTACTCACCATTCAATTGCATTTCCCTTTGCAGCAAATGTAAAGCGCCTAGAAAGAGATTGAGTTCTCTGAGGGCGCTTTATCAAGTGCATTATTATTATAATTATTATCAGTATGGAGTACGATGCTCTGGCATGGCTCGATTCATACTTTTAAGATCACGTGGAAGTCCGTGTCGTGTGGTGGCAATGTCTCGTCCAAAACACCAATCATCTGTGAAGCTCAGAAATGGTTTGTTCTTCAATCTTTGTTGCCCCAATTTAAACCGAGCCTTTAGGAGAAGTGATACGAGCCAATTACATCGGCTGTAGTTTCGATACTGGCTATAGAAAGCTGCACTTTTAGTTTAACTCATGAAAAATCAGCTGCAGTGACGGACCGAATGGGTACCTTGCCGACATTCAAGCCCAGATGCCCACCACATTTCCTAAGCTAAACGAGGATAAAACCGAATTCCTGCTTATAGAAAACCCTAAGCGTATGGCTGAACTAGGTGGCTTTGTTCTTGTAACTGGTGCTTCGGTAGTGCAACGGTCATTACGTGCTCCGAGTTTAGATGCCCCTTATGATTAACGCTCTACGTTAAGGGCTTCATTGTGAAAACTGCGTCCTGAGCTATCCAAAAAGATTGATCTCTGTCAAAGATTCGGGACAGGCTTCTGTTGGTCTCAAGACTACTAAATGCAAATACTTTTTATAAACCTCATCTTTTTGTCGTGAGTGCCCACCATTGATAGCTGTCCAAGTTCTATTTAATTTTGAGGTTTCGCTTTCGGGCTCAAGAGAATTAAGAGCTTTCACATGAAGTCTTTTGGGAGCCTTGCCTTCTCAAGAAGGTTTTCCGCAAAGGCTGATGCGAAAGCTCAACTTTTGGTGCGTGCTAACTTATGCTGCACTTTCTCAACTTGAAATCGCTAGCGTACTGACTGCAGCGCTGCTGGCCGCACAGTATTCTCTTTCACGATATTTGTTTACTGATATGCGAGGAAGTAGTTAATTTGCGGTCAAGAATTTGCCTGCTATCCTGGGTCAATTTTCAGGGAGTTTGAGAAGCTGGCAATTTATTGCGATCGACACACGGCCGACATCCCTGTTGCATTCGTCCTCGGATTTTATGTCACAATGGTGGTGAACAGATGGTGGGCGCAGGTCAACGAGGTGTGTCAGACGTTATGTTAATAGGCGGTTGCACATACAAGTAACGCTTCCTTTGGCACGGCTTCTTTACTCGGAGCTCGTGCAAGCGTTTAACGTGCTCCTCGTGTTATGCCTATAGCTCCAATCTGCAAGTTGTGCAGTTTTTGCTGCCGATGCGATCCGATTTCACAAGCCTTAAGTAGCGAGTGGCCCCCGTCGCGTTTCTTCTCTAAAAATGCAATTCAGTTGTATGAATTTCTGTCTAGTCAACAAAGTCAAAAAAGCAGGACAGGCTAAATGAGTTTGTGGCTGAGCATTTGTCTGCAGCATTTCGCCGAGCATTAGCTTCAAGATCACTACAAGATGGAAGACTGAGTGGCTAATCCTTCTCGGGTAGTAAACCACAGGCTGCACCTGACGCAACCAGGGGAACATCGGAGAGCGAAGGGGAGTCGGGAGGAAGGTAAAGAAAAAGTGAGCAGCGCAGAAGGGGCCGCACAGGACGGCTGAACAAAGAAGAACCAGGGTTTGCAGCAGGACGGGAGAAGGCATAACCTTTCTGCAGGAACAGGATGAAAGTGATGCCCACAACCTAAGTCCCGCATAGCGACGGCTCGGCCTCAAACAGCATTCAAGTGAAAGCTTATGATGCGGATAAGTTATTAACCGGAGAAGAAATGAGGGCCATATGGAACTCGAGGTCTTACTAGTCAGTGTAATAGCTGGGAATAGAGAGATCAAGCCTTACGAATGCCACGGTTATTCAAAAATTAGCTGCGTATTTTGGCCGCAGCTGCAAGCAAAAGTGCAAATGACGTATCGTGAGGTCGAATACAAACTGAGTCATGTTTGTATAATGATTTCATTTTCTCAAAGGACTGTTACTAGCATTCTTATGGTAATTAAATTACTTGCCACGTGGCGTGATGGCATTTCGTGATGCCAAGATTTCTCGCGCTGTCAAGACGCCGAGATTTGCCGTGGCGACAGTCTTTTTCGCGGGAATTGATCGCGTAGCTGCTTTGGGTGGATTGGGGAGGGGTTGATTCAGCACGAAGTAACGATAAAAGCAACTATAGGTTCGTGGTCGGTCGCTGAAAGTGCACATTCCTTAAAATTGTGCTGATGAAAAGATTAGCCGAGAATAGCCAAGTATGAAAGGATTTATAGTAATATTGAAAGTATGAATATATATATATATATATATATATATATATAGGTACATAAAATATAACTACAAATATAAATATAAATACATATATAAATGTAAATATAAATAGAAGAAGTATGAAACAGACACAGCAATAACTGGCTGGCAGAAAGCTAATGCCAGATGCAAAGTGGAAGTACAAACAAGCGTGCTCATGAGATCAAGCTCTGTGCAAACGAGTTCGCAAGGTAGAACCGGAAGAACAACGACGAGCGTGCGTGGCCTTGCATGCAGCCTTTAGTATCGTCAGGGAACCCCGAAAGCGGCAGTGCAGAGTGACTGCTAGTGAGGCTGCCATCACTCGCAGCTTGTACAACTGGATCAGGAAGGAATCCCGTGTAAACTGCCACGTTAGTAGGACGTGCAAAAGAAGCTTGAGAGGGTGACTATTTGAATTGAGCCGCAAGGAAATGATACTACAGTCTGAGAAGGAGATTAAGGATCTAAGTATACTATCTTAGCAGGAAAAAAGAGTGAGCTTGAACTTATTGTGATCTATATAAAAAAGCCATTAGGCTATTGCATCTGGTGATGAATATGGCTGTGAGGCTAGTTAACTAATCGGAGAGGTTTGATCATTCGTCTCCTTTGCTGAAGAAGCTCCGATGGCTTCCGGTTGATTGACCGAAACGGAGTAAAGTTTATACGCTGATCCACATGGCCCACCACGACATGGATCCTTCATACGTAGCTGAACTGATCCACCAGTTTCAGCCCCCTCTCGCCCTCAGGTCGTCTATGCATAATTAATTAGCTGGTCCATTTCCCCCTTAAAGATCGATGGCGACAGAAAAGTTTGCTCTTCAGATCCTAGGCTATGGAACTCAATGCCGTAATTCTTACGCAACATCTAATCTCCTGCAGCAGACTGTTGCACACCCTTTCGAGCCATCCTGAGCCGCTAACTCCATGCCACTCACTATCTCAACTGCTCTCCTGACTCAGCTATACGTCTCACTTTCTCTTTGTTGCATGAGATGAAGTCGGTTGGCTACAGAATGCGTACCGAAAGCCGCTTAGGCTGTGAGTGCGAAATTGAAAACTCTCATCCGTAACACGCACACAGTCTTTGTGACATTGGTGGAGTTATAGACTGAGATGCATGGATCTCCGACCAAGCGAAGCCAGATACAAGACAACAAGTTTGAGGGCACATTGTTGAAGTTCTCTTTGAGGACAGCATGCGTTAAGGAGGTTGCACACAACTAATTTTCTCTCGTTTTTAAAGCAGAAATTTGGTAGTGAATGACTCGACATTAAAATCAAGTGATGAGTGGATATTTAAGAGCAGCCATCTTGTCCGCTGCAAGAACTTGCTCCCCAGGAGTGGAGCTGTCTAGAGCTGCAGTAGCATCTGCAAGCGGCATGGCAGCTCTCTTTGAAATTACTAGGGGGAAGTGAGCTTCATTAGTCCAGCCTTCAATTCGCTATGGCGTGAACCAGCTGCTCTATCGTGGATCTGGGCAGCAAGATAAACTGTAAATACAGGATTCAAGCACAAACCACCAACTTAAAAAATAAGCCCCCTATCCGGGATGACTCAACAATTTGCAGCAGAACCTGGAAGGAGCACCTCAGCGCCAAAAATCCAAAATTTTATGCTAGATTTTTTCGTTACTAATTTTGGAATCCATAAGTAATACGTCAGACACAGAAATGAAATAGCCCAAATTTTTAGTAATGTAAGGTAGCTGAAAGTAGGCAGATTTGATTGTAGAGCAGATATGGGCGTCTAATGAAAGGTCACTTTGGAACATGACACCTAGACTTTGTGCAGGTTCAACAGGAGATATGCTGGCAGAGCCGATTTTGATCGTCTGCCTTTCCGATTTCTGAATCACACTTGGTTTGCCCATAACTAATAAGTTGGTTTTTATCATCATTCAATTTAAGAAAGTTTGCTACCATCCATGTGCAGATGTCATCAATACATGCAGCAAGGAAGCTGAGAGAATTCAAAGTGCTAAAGGGATGGGAGGGATCAAAGCAAAGGTACAACTGAGTGTCATCTGCGTAGAAGTGAAAGCCTCAATTATGCTTAGCAACCACATCGGTAACATCGGTAAAAGGGAGAGTAGAGACTATGAAAAGAACATGACCAAGCGTAGAGCCCCAAGGATGCCCCAGACTTCAGAGGTTATTCGGATAATCTTTGTCTATTCGCATAAATACTCTGGAATTTCTCACTGAAGTAAGACACGAACCATTGCAGAGCAGTGCCAGTGATTCCCAGGCGAGATGAGAGGCGCTCGAGCAGGACTTGGTGATCGATGGCATCAAAAGCCGCCGATAGATAGAGCAAAATATGCAGAGATACTCTAATTAAGTAGAGATACTCTACTTAAGTCTGCATTCCTAACTAGGTGTAAACTCATGACAGCAGATATGGTTTCACATGAGGTTTTTAAGGATCCAAATCCTTATTACAGTGAACACTAAGCTTCAGGCAGCTAAGTAGTACTCAAGTTACCCAGTGCAATTGTAAGCTCATTTAGCTGATACTCAACGCTTTCAGGCAGTTTGACAATTCAGGTGACTCTTTAGGGCTTTTCGTATTTGCAATGGTATGCATCAATGATCTCTTGGCTAGCTGAAATTTAAAGAAGAAACTAAAATTTCCTCTGCACCTCACAGCCTGGGCTCTGTCAACGTGAACTTTCCTCTCTGAGCTCAAATGTGCCGGCCTTTTTGTGCGTCACGTAAAATATTCTGCTCTCTTATCTTCCCCAGTCACTATAAATGCAATGCAGCTCAGCCACACGGCACGCATTGGAGATAAGCAATAGTCTCACCGAATGTCTAAATGCTGACGACTTTCTTACGTTTCATATCTAAGTACGTACCTGGAACGGCCAACCTCGCTATTCTTGTGTCCGCGTTCCTGCACGGGAGTGATGACAGAGGCAGGTTATTGAGACGTACGATAATGCGCTACGTGACGCTTGGCTGGATACTGGCCATGAGGAGTATCAGCACGATGACTAAGAAGAGATTTCCTACTTTGGATCACGTGGTTGAGCTAGGTAGCAGAAGCAGCGCTGCCACGTAAAGCATTTGGTGAATTCTGATCAGATCGCACTCCAATAGGACGCATTCCAATTAAAAAGGCCACCTCAAGTGGGCCCGCGCTTGTAAATTCATACTTGAACTGTGCATCTGTACTTGAATAAAGTTTGACTATCCACTACTTCGACTTGAATCTGTGCTCTAGGAACAGTTTTAATTTCAATCACTTATCAAAAATCGCATGAGTTCCTTGAAGTAAATCTGAAGTCATGGTGGCTATCTGTACTTTAAAGAACTCTTTTTGGTTACCAAAGGAGCCATCTATGGAGTTATAAGATAATTCACCAAGGAACCTCGCCATGTAGCTCCTAGTACAGAACTAAAACCAACGTACAGCTCGCAGAAGTTGTAACAGTACTTCAGTTTAGGTTGCGCTGAGGTAGAACAATTGCAAGTGACAGTAGCATGACATTGCACAGTGCGAACCCCTTTTCTCCGCTTACTTGCGCATTTACAGTGAATATGCAGGACACATTCGGTGTATACAAACCATACGCTACCTGCATGCTGTTCAAAATAAAACATTTAATGAAATCTCTGCATACTTTTGCAAGCATGAAACCAACTGACAGCCGCAATGCTGAAGATTAGCAATGAACGAAATAGCAAACTTAAACTGTGAAAACCCAAAAATTCTTTTAGTAAAATTAAAATACATATTACAATCACGGTGTGATACTATAGCTAGCTCACTTAATGGCTACCGGCTTTTAAAGGAATATATAATACAAATATAATTCATTTATACAGCGCCCTAAGAAAACTTAATCTCTATTCAGGCGCTTCACATGTGCCTCGGGGCTCGAGCCCACGACCTCAGTCAGACCTTGGTCGGGGCGAGCACCTTAACCGCTAGAGCAAAGTTGGGTAATCATAAAAAAGTGCTACTATAACTACTCTATAGAAACTCTTTTGCGGAAACACCCTTTAAAATTGAGACATGAAAACATTAATATCTGGCTCTAAAAGAACTAAATATATTTAAAGAAATTTAATAACTACAATAGCTTTTAGCAATAATGATACACAGTTTGTATCGCACCCTCAGTGAAATTAATTTCTTTGTAATAATAATAATAAAAAACTTGATAAAGAACCCTCAGCTAACTCAATCTCTTTCTAGGCGTTTTACATTTGATGCAAAGGAGGCATGATTGCATGGTTAGTAGTACCATGCTCAATAAACAATAAGAATAACATGGTTAAGGGTGACATGCACAGAGTCAGCATGCAAGTGTGATTAGTGGCAGCGTGCACAGTGTCAACACGCGGTAGCCAATAAAGGACGAATCACAGGGACTCACTAAATGCTGTGATTGGTACTTTTAAAAATGCTGTACAGGAAGCATGACCGCATGCTCAGTGGTAATATGCAGAGTGACAGCGTGCATATTATGGTTGGTATATGCGCACTTTCAGTAGGCATAAGTATACAAAGGACAAGTCGAATGGGATCTGTAGATGTTGTGAGGAAAAGGTACATTTTTAATTTCTTTTTAAATGTCAAGTCGGGAGGTGGGGCGATGTGACTTCAGTCGGGAGTCAGCCCTAGGCTTTGTGAGTTGACAAACTGAAACGGTTTCGAAAGGATCTGAGATTGGTTCGAGGCATAGCTCAACAATTTGAGTAAGAAGATTTCGGTTACTTATATTATGCTCAAAACAAGCTTGTCAATTGTCTGATAAATATGCATAATTTCAACACTTAAAAGCCCATAAAGAACAATTAATTTAGATCAAAGGTTCTCAAACCTGTGGATGACAACCCCTTTGGAGGTCGAACGACCCTTTCACAGGGGTCGCCTACGACCATCGGAAAACACGCATTTCCGATGGTCTTAGGTTCCTTGTGATTATTATGAAGAACCAATTATCATAATCCGTGGCTGTTTGCGCCCTTGCTATTTAATAAGCTGAGCCGTGAGATTCACATTACGATTCTTGTAGCAGAATTACAGTTATAAAGTAGCAACAAAAATAATTTTATGGTTGGGGTCACCACAACATTAGGAACTGGATTACAAGTTCGGGGCATCAGGAAGGTTGAGAACTACTGACTTAGATGAGCAAAGACAGAGGTGAACTGGCTTGCTTTTAGCTTTTTATAAATGTCGACAAGTGAGGGATTGCCGTGATGTCGGCGGCTAGTGAGTTGCAGGATTTGGGAGCATGACAACTAAAGGCAAGCTATCCAACGAATGTTAATATGAGGTTCATTAAAGAAAGCTACATACGACTGAAGTGGGGGCAGCGAGTAGTAATAAGGGACGCCTGATTAGACTAACTGTTAGGATAATAGTGCATCTCCTGCAGGACCTGCAAAGAGCAAGTTGCACAAGTCTAAACGGAATGTCACAAATGCACGGAAAAGCCTGGCTTTGGTGCCCCTATCTAAGCAACCACGATTTACTGTAATGCTAAACTTAACTGCCTAGTAGATGAGCGCCACGCAGGCTTTGGGCAGCCTTAGTCTATCACTCGCGATTCGCAAGGAAGCGGCGGTTTGTGAATGAATTGAGCTTTACAACAGAATCTATATGTGCTCGGGCTCGTGTACCTCTACAGCACCAGAGCTCGAGTCATCGACGCTGCATAGAGTCAAGATAGCAAGGAAAGAGATCGGTTCTATGCCGCAGGGATGTCCATTCTCCGGAGTCGAAACCTAACCCCAGGGGGTAGGGTCCGACGGCTGCACCTCTCCTGCATCGTATCTCCACTCATTGCGAAGGTATGGGGTTTGTCGAATAGTGCAGTTTTCACCGTAGCCGACTACTGACCGGTCCACCCACTATTTACCTGCACCTCGAGGGAGCGCCATCAGAGCGCCATCAGGAGAGGCGACTCCTACTCGTGGCCCTAAGTGTGCATGCTCTACAAACCGAGATTCTCCAGCATCCACAAAGGCATAAATCTCGATTGCTCGCAAGCTGACATTCATTTGCAGCAGTGCTATTACCAAACAGGGTATTAAATAGGCACCGAAGAACTGGCACTGAAACTTACCCTTGGCAACCTAATAATGATAACAATACTGAATAAAATATAATAATGTAATATAATATAATATCCTACTTAGTCGCCCTTGGCGATTTCAAGGTTTTGTCACTCGCTTTTAGGTCCCTTCTTTCTTTGGCTCCAGCCTACATATCACATCTACTTCCCCACCAGGCCACGCATAGTACCACAAGCTTTTCGGAATCAAAGTGTTTACCTATACCGGGTACGAACCTCAAATCCTTTGGATTCTGTGCCTTTAGTTCGTACGCTCCCAAAATCTGGAACTCACTACCGACTGGCGTCGCGACATCCCTTGACTTGACCACCTTAAAAAAGGCATCCATTTATCGCAGCTTTTATTAGGTCCATGTGATTCGTCTTTATTGTGCTTATGCGTGCTGACACTGTGCAAGCTGCCGCTAACTACATTTGCATGCTGACCCTGTGCATGTCACCTCTATGTTAAATTGTTGTTCGTTGAGCATGCCACCGCTAACCATTCGCTCATGCTTTCTTTGCAGAAAATGTTAAGTGCCTAGAAAAAGATTGAGTTCTCCAAAAGGGATATATAGAATGTATTATTTACATTATAATCCGGTCGTTTAGTGAAAGGTAAAAATTTGACCAGGGCAGACACATTTGTGTGCAGACATCGTGAGAAATAGCCAATTTTCCCATTTTGAGGGTTACGCCTTCTAGCTTCCGAGCGACACAAACCCTTCCCTTAAATACTGAATTGCTTATATGAGGATTACATTGGAAACACTTGCTTCCGTTCAAAGTACAAATTACAGCCGCATGGGAAAGTTTGTGAGAGAGTTTAAAATGCTGTTAGGCAGGGAGGTATCAAAATACTAGCACGATAGTTTGTCACACAGATAAAAATGAAGGCTCAGATATGTGATTTGCGATTACAGTGGAAATAAGAATGGTACAGATATAATAAAGAAGAGGACACAGAAGATATTCCTATTCTTTAAAATCACTGTGTAACCATCGTTGGTTAAGCTATAGTCTTTGAAATCTTCTAATGAGATAAGACCTAAATATTGTATCGAATTGCCCACGATCTCCAGTTGAGATGCTAGGCCCTAAAGAATGACTGGATGATCACTAGCATCAAAACCGACAGAAAGATTGAAAGGAATTAGCGGTGAAACTCCACCTAGGTCAGTGTTTCTGAGGAAGACGTCATGTAGTATATGCAACGGTGTTGACTCTGTAGAGAGATTTCCTTTACAATAGGACTTTAACCTTAATTGCTAGGCTTAATATTTGATTCACAAGTTTAGCTCGTCTGCTAATATCGTTCCAGTATCTTTGATATGAACTTTAGTAGTAAGTCTGAGCGAAAGATGTTGACGCTCTGCGGTTCTAGTGTCGACATGTTTACGAATAGCATGACAATAGCCAATTCGATGGGAGCAGTTACATGCTCTTAGGCTGAGGGCATACTTTTTGTGTTAGCTATGCAGAGTAGTGTCAAATCGAGGCATGAAAAATGGAGATTGTCAGGGTTCGGGTCTGGAGGCCTGTTTGTCTTAATAGACTTGAAGATGAATTTGGAGATGAGTTCAGTGGTGGTCGACTTGAAAGTAGATGACACACATGGTGATCGGCTTGAAAGTAAACGTTAAAGTCGCATACAGCGGAGGTTAAAGATTCCAGGGAGGATTCTACCTTGGGTACGGACACTCCAATCTTATCTATCTTTCTGAAAAGTAAGCCAAACGACCTGCCTGATCCCCGAAAGGATTGCTAGGATAAGGTGTTGACCCGCGAGCGATTAATGATATGCTTGATGGTCGTCACCAATGAGTTAAGATTCTGTATCTGCGATACCGCTACCTTTCTATAGCAGATATGAGATGGGATAGAATAAATTGGTATATACCTGGCTCCCAAGGAGCTGCTAATGATCGCAACGACATTTAAGACAAGCAAATAACTTGTCTGTTCCTCACAGTCATTGTTCCGTCCACATGAGTCGTCCCTTGTGAGCTTTTTAATGCTGAGATTGTACACGTTGATACTAGTCACCTGCCATGCTTTATATCCAGCATATTTCAAGTGCTGAGAAAAAGATTTAGTTCTTTCTCTTAGAAAACTATAAAATTAGTGGTTAACAAAAAATAAAGACCCATAGGTGTCGGCACGAATCCTTCTGGTGGTACAATTTTTAAACCCTTAATTGACACTAACCATCACCGAGTAGTCTGAAATGCGGCACAGAGGGAATTTTGAGAACGCCAGTAACCTGAAGGGAAATCCAAAATTGCTGCCGCCTCGCCACAGGCCCGGCACTGTTCATTCACAACTGTAAATAAGATCACCATAATTAGCTTTCTTTTAACAGAGTGGCTCTTTTATTAGCTTCCATGAGCTTGGCGTTTATACATATATGAAGTTAATATATCAGATTATGAAGCCTGATTATTTCTTATTTCTTCACAAGTAAAACGTCTATCGCAAGATATAGGTCAAAACTGTCAAAGCAGACTGAAAGACCGCCGATGACATATGAAACTGAGATAGATTATGGGATTACTTTAAGCTAGGCCCGGTATTCAATGCGTTCAGGCTTGAAGTTACAAAGCGGCTCCTGCAGTAATTAGTGTCTTGGCTCAAGAGTAGAGTGACTTCATTGTGAGATAGGTAGCGGAAAATGGAAATCACGACGTTTACAAAACATTTTGACTAGTATGTTGGTTTTTATTGTCATTCGGTTTGGGAATGTTTGGTTAAGTCAAAGTGCGAATGTCAGAAAATCATTTTGGAAGAGAGTAAAGAGAATTTGACGCCCTGGAAAGTAGGGAGGGATAAAAGGACAGGGGTACAGCTGTGTGCCATCTGCATAGAAATTAAAGCCAACTTCGGGTTGGGCGATTATATTGGCAAGAGGGAGATTGTAATTTGTGAGATAAGCTGGACAAAATACAGATCCTCAGGGTATCGTGAGGGAAATTTAAGAGGCTCATCGGATTCCCGTTCACCTAACTGCTCTTCAGCCTCCATCTGAGATAGAACCTAAACCGTTGCAGTGCAGTGCCAGTAAAGCCCCAGCTAAGTGACCGATACTCGTGGTGGAATTGGTGATAAATTAAAT
The DNA here is from genome assembly GCA_009760855.2 of Cristatella mucedo. Taxonomy (NCBI): domain Eukaryota; kingdom Metazoa; phylum Bryozoa; class Phylactolaemata; family Cristatellidae; genus Cristatella; species Cristatella mucedo. Next base: position 2,382,860 of record WPIO01000005.1, read on the forward strand.
CAAACGCTGCCAAAATATCAAACAAACATCAGGGCTACTCTTACCTAAGCCTGAATTTCAGAGAAAATCCTTACACACTCACAGATTGCTGACTCGGTATAGTGATTAGCTCTAAAATTTTGCCAGAACTTACTTTCTAGGTTTGGAGTTTTGATAATAGAGTTTATGAGATCTGAAACACCTCGAAGAACCACATCTAAAAGAACTTCGCTGGATCATTTTACGCATAGTTTTGACGCTGGTCAGAGCTTGAATTTATTTTCCAAATGTTCTGCTGCAGTCGACAAACACGAGCTAACCTAGTTCGAACAAAATGTGTCGCTCCCCTTGGTAATTTTATTTGCTGCATTAACTTCCATGAAAATATTTGATGCTGGATTGCGTAGATAGTACACCTATAAAATAATTAGTAACCCCTTTGTAACTTGCTTCCTCGAATGGACCATCATCTACAGAAACTCAGGAGGCGCGCTATGAATAAAGAATAGTGCTTTTACGTATCCTCTATGGATTATGGTCAGTAGCTGCATTTGGCTGCCGACGAGATTCCTGAACAAAATTACGAATTAAAATTGGTTACCTTATAGAAAAAAGTTCCCATTATATTTTTTCTTATATAATAAGTGACATTTTCTAATTATTCCTCAAAAGTATTAAAATGCCGTTCCTTCCCACGATCTTTGATTTGTGAGCAGGGTAGCGGTAAATATGAAGTTTCTGTATTTGGCCAAAATATGTGGTAGTAATAGCGAACTCTAAAAGGCTGGTGCTACGTATACATTCATAGTGTTGCATATAATCATTATTTGTACAAAATCGCACTAAAAATAATATAGTAATCAGAATATATTTGTCATATAAGCTATGAGCGGTTTAGTATTTGATATGTTTACTGCGGATCACGAGGTGAAGTCATTGAGGTAAAGTATTCATAACTTGTTCCATGAATTTCTTGGTGATTAGAATATATTAGTCATTCATAATTTCATGTAATATACATAGAATAAATATTGGAGTCCTAAACCCTCGAGCTTAATGTAGCTCCAGGTTCCTAAATTGCCCCCTAAATGCATTTTCCTGAGGTGGCATTAAAAGGCTGCAAGCATCCAGTGGACGTATTTTGCTGCATCTGCAGCCAATTCGTAGAGGTTGGTGAAAAAATAACCGAAATAACCACGTCTTTAGCGCATATACATTTATCTGGCTTGGTGCACTTGGTGCACTAAAAGATGATTTCAGCTGCAGCATCAAACTCGGGTGGCTGCATTGAGGTATGACCATATCGGCTGGGATGTGATCAGAACCTTCAAAATGTTAACATTCCTAATGGATCTCCAACGGACGACCACTGCCTTGACTTGCCGCGGCAGAATAAGTTAAATAAATAAATACAAGCTGATTTAACAGCCTTTTTTGGCTAGTGACAGAAGAGCCTTGACGGCTATCACCACCGCTTGCAGCGGCGATAAAGGATCGCCCACCACAGGATTCGAACCCACGACCTCGGGGCCGAGATCGTGAAAAGCAACCGCCTTACCTAGTGAACCATTTTTCTCTGTGGGAGGCAGCAACGTCACAAGGGAGCTGTTGATACACTACAGAAAATGCCACTGCTGCATATCAACTTATACCTGCTGAAAAGACTTTTTACTCTTCTAGGAGTCTTCTAGCAGGCTTCGAGTACTTTCAAAACTACTTCAATATTGACCGAAGCAAAGGTGAAAGCGGAGTCTTTTTGGAGCCTATCCTTGAGTTCAAGGATTTTAAAAGGATGCTCGCTACTAAAGTAAGAAGATAGCCACTTGGAGCAGCTTCATCACAGTGGTTCGAGGCGGCTTCCAAGGAAGCCGCCTTGAACGATGACGAAGATGAGGGAAAACTCAGTCGTTCTAGTTGAGATCACTGCGATGACTAATGAACAATGGCTGCGATGCGATCCTTGTTCTTGATGCCAAGTGTGATGAATTCAAGGAGAAGATAATTGCTTCTTCGAAGGAGCAAGACGAGCAAGACTTCCATCAGGATTTAGAATTAGGCTTTGAATGCCGATACCAAGGACCGTATAACGAAATATGGCGGTAGACGCAGTCTGCGGGCTTGCTCATGAAATCGATTTGCAATATAATATCGTACATCTTTAAAACTGTTCACTTCTAAATATTGGGGTTGTTCCTATACAATTTATTTCAGTAAGGTGCTCCGTAAAAGTAATGTCTATTTTTAATATGAATACATGTGATATGTAACATTCGGCACAGTGAATTCATCCACTTTTACTGGAAGTGAATACAAGAAAAATCGCACAGCCCTGGTCGTTAAAGGAAAATGTGTGAGGAATAATATCCATTTTTTGTACCTTTGAGGCAGAATCTCTTTCAAAATTACAAAAACTAACCTGAAAAAAAGCTGCTTTGCAAGGTGTTATTAAACATGTTGATCAAATGTGGCGAGGATAGCACACTCTACTGCCCTGAAACTAGTTGGCATCAACTGACTGAGTGAGGTGACTTGAAGCGGAGGCATTTTAGGTCATTTCATTGCAGGCGCGATGACTACAAACGAGAGGGACATATACGAGAATGTGAAGACCGCAAGCAATAAATACTTCTTGCCCTACGTATGGGCTTCCAGTTTGCTAAAGCGGGCTAGGAAAGAAGAGAGAATCACAAGTGACCACGCATTTGTCACACTGGTGCAGGTGAGGATGACTTCTCTAGCAGTGTATTTTATCTGCTGCGTATTACCTACCTACAAGTATATTTTTAGACCGAAAGGACGCATTACGCCATTGTGTGGTATGGCGACAGTATTTTTTGTTTAGAGTCTGCTAATTTTATCTTTTACCCGAATTCAAAAATCCAATGCCGTCATTAGTTTAATGTATAGGATCTTAGAATATGCGTTATTTGTATGCATTACTATGTATAAACAAATGTTTACAGGATAAAGCATGCGCCATCTGCGTATTTTCCCGACCTTATAGAATTAGCAGAGAGACCTCTGATATCTTGCCCGCATCCAGAAAATCGAGACTGCTACTGCTAGTTAGACTACAAACAGAATTTCTACAATGAATATATGCGTAATGCACGCGTGTGCGCAATTCTGCGCAGATGCAATTATATGTACAAGGACGCGGCTGCAGACCACGTATAGGGGTCGGCCGCCGCGAACCTCGAATTGGACTGCATTTTCTATCTAATTGCAAACCTACCGCGGTCTTTTGTGTCGCGGCTGCGTTGCGACTGCCTCAGAGCTTGTCCTCTGCGCCGAAAGTGGTTTTAGCAATTGCTGGCCACCAAAATTTATTGGTTGCCAATCTGTGATGCCAGCCCATTACAGATCGGCTTCGCCTGGCTCGCGGCAAGCAAAGTACTACCGTGTATTGTGTACGCGTGCGCCCACTTCTCTGACTGCCGTCGGCCTGGTCTGATCTCTCCTTTCTCATCCTTCCGATGGCGAATAAATAAATCGTCAAGAGCAGAGGTTGACAACCTACGGCCTTTAGGAGAGATATGACCTATACTCCAGTCCGGCCTAACGCCCCTTAGCTATTTATTGTAGGGTCCAGCTTCCTAATTGAAATTGAACCCATTTGATCCCTAATTGTCGCTGTTTTGCTTCATTACTGCTGGTTGCAGCTCAAGCTACGGCCAATGTTTCGTTTTTAGAACTGCTGCCACGCGCTTGCATGAAGCAAAGGCGCCTAACCAGGGAGGAATGATAAATGTCTACTCTATTGATATGATAATTGCCGTGTGCGTCTGTGCGTCTGCTGCGACTGTTTGTTCGATCGTCTGGCCACGCTGAATAGTTGTCGGCCAGTAGAGTGGGGTTGTCTTCTCCTGATCCAGTCAGATGCCTTTTTGACCTCCTAAAATGGCCGAAAGTAGTCCGAAAAGTTTGCTGATCCCTGGTCTAGAGTATTAGCACGTGTCGCACGAGACAACGAATGCTAAGGCCAACAAAGCCGACAATAAATCGCGAGGTAGCGCATTTTCCGTGGCCAACAGCATCGGATCTAATGGTTGCAGCTTGGAACAGAATGCAATTTTGAGCATGCACATTGATTCACCCAGAAAGCCTGGATTCAGCTCAATGAAATTATTGAAAATGTAATGACTGGGGCTTTAAAATTTTGTGTTTTGCGTCAAAGGAAATCAGTCTTTTAAATTCAAACGGTAGAGCTGATAATAGGTGATTACAGGAATGTTACATTCCTTTTATTAACGCATTGTAGCGGCTTCTGAATGAGGTCGTAAGGCTAAAAAAATCAGCTAATGGTGCTGGTTCTTGCTGACTGCGACAAAAATCGTTGAAGCATAAACGCTTATGCGTTGCTAGCTACATCTACAAGGTATCAATGAAAAACCCATAACTTAATTAAATAATAATAATAACAATAGGAAGAAGAATTTTGAACAGCGATGCACGATAACTAAATATATTTCTAGGTACTTGGCTTTAGAACTGAATACCTTTTTAGTAAAAGTCATGCATGTCGACTGGTTAGTGATTACATGCACTGTGTCAGTACGCATCATCGCGCAAAGGGCTATACATATGAAGCAAGCAAATGATGGGTGAAAAATGCATTCTAGCATCTTTTAGATTGCCGTTAGGTCAGGCGATATCGTTGCGTAAGCCAATAGTTCCAGGCTAAGGGAGAATAAGAACTACAGGCATGGTCTCCGTACGATTTGAGGCTGGACACAGAGCACAGGTACATAAAATGAGTCGCAAGTGAAGCGGGTACAAAGATGGCTATGATTGATATATTAGGAAGTAGTTAGGACAGGTGTTCCGGAGAAAGAGAATGAAGAGTTCTAACATCGAGTGGCTAAAACCTTGAAGTCGATACGTTATTTGATGGGGAGCCCGTGCAGGTTGGTGAGAAGAAATGTAATGTGACCATTGCGATAGCGGCAACGAAAGACAAGCCTCGGTGGAGTGGTTCTCACTACTAAGAGCGCGTAATTGCGTAGGCCCAAAAGCCTCAATCAGTGAGCAGCAGAAGCATGTCTCTCGCGATGATAGACAACGTCCAATAGAGCTCCTCAGGAGGATAGACTCAGTGGCAACACTTTAGAAAAGAAGTGAAAAAAGTGAGCTACTGCGAATTGGAACAGGACGTCACACTTTACCTTTCCAGTCCGCCGATTCTGCAACCCGGGCAGGGTCGTAGCCGCATCTAGCTGGTTGACATGAACGTGCACGATGATCGCAAAGAATTACACTCACAAAGTTCTAATGTATTTGGAATAATCGACAGAGAAGAACGCAGGTAGATATGATATTATATTATATTAAGCTGAATGAGGAGCTCCGCTGAGGAAATATAAAATGAAGACGAGTTGTGAGCAATTAGAACTCTCAACTATGCTGAGCCATTCTACCAATCATCGAAAAGCAGCGGCGTTTAAGGCATGCCAATTCCAGTGCATTGCAAATCGTTGCAGAAACGAGGCTCTCCACCGGTCACGTGAGAGAGCCCACAACAGTCAAATTACTCGTAGTGTGCAGGCCATAAAAAGCATGATCGCAGTGTTATGACCGGCTATGTGCGCGAGGACTTTGTTGCTCACGTATTCAGTTGAGGCCAAGGTACAAGATACCCGCATGTTACAAGCAGCCAATTCCATCGTCTCGTGTGAAATCATAAGCTATGGGTCACCAAGCCATATATTCGGTTTCCTCGTTACAATACACGGAGCTTCAACTGTGATACGCTTCTGTACCACGCTGGTCCTATTGTCGTAACTGACATCTTCTAGACTAACTAATACACAAATAATTTGAAACCTGGTGGAATTATTAGAAAACTTATGTTACTGCTTTGCCGTTATCTCAACATTACTCTCCAAAGACTGCTCATTAACGCGGGTTCTTAAATTTATTTACTGCCTTCTTATTGCATCGGACAGCGACGCACCTCTGTGTGCAGGGTGTACAGACTTTCAAGATCGACACGTCTCATTGCATCTGTATGCCTTTGAGCAGCCAGCTCTGCCTCGACAACTCTTTGAATATAGCGTCAATTTAGGGTTCGCATTCATTCAATGCAATATATAGTTCCTGAAATGCTAGACATTTGATCTGAAAAGCTCATCAATTCGCATAATTCCATCAACGGATTATTCCTCTTAAGAATTCCGAATTTTGACACAGTCATAAGCTACTTAAGCTTTGAAGCATTCAATACTGAATTTAGTACGTGCCATACTCAAACCAATATCGAAAGCCATGCTTCAGGGAAAAGGCTCACATGTAATTGCGAGTGGCGAGACTAGCACTGGGCAACTTCTAAGAGATCTCTCTCAATACATTATCCCGCACTTCCGACACCAAACTTTACATGCCCACGCGCGACTTTGACTCAGTAAGTTAAAGCACATCGGATTTGTACAGGTTTGTACAGGAGTGCATCCTTTCAAAGAGCGCTCGCTAGTTCGTCGTTCGGCTGCCGCTCTGTGACTGTCGTCGACGTACGACCGGAGATATGATCGACGACTCTCGCGCTTTCGTCAGTTCACCGTCTCCGCAAGCGTGCCAGATAGGCGATCCCGCTGCGCCGGATCCGATCTCCCAAGGCGAGGCAGTCAGGCCTCAGCGGATCTGCAGAACAGAAGCGTCAGCAGCGTCGCCTCTACTAGCTGCTCGCACACTTGTTTGTCACCAAAGGTGCCATGCATTTTACTGGTGATTTAAATCCTGATATTTATTCTCTAATCGTCTCGCTTCACGATGAATGCGAGAGGAGAAGCGAAGGACGGAAACAGTAAACCAAAGCCGCTTAAGCTTTCGGCCTGGCACCGGGCACCGTTTGCTGGTCAGGTCACGAGTAAATTCTTAACCCACCTGGCAATGGCGGTCCGAAAAAAGTATGGCACAAAAAGCATAAAGAATCTATAAGTCTGCATTATTTCAGAAGATAACAATGCAATTTCGTGGCTCTCCGCCCGCAACTCCGCAGATCCACGAAGACCGAGTGGGTGCTGCCAAAGAGAGTTTTCTGTAGCGCACTTAAAGGCTACGCGGCTGTCGTTGCGCTTCTACCACAGCCAGCAGACTTCACCTCACGCAACAAATAGAAAGTGAGAAGCATAGCTGGGTCAGTAGAGCAATCGAGGAAGTGAGAGTAGCGAGGGAGTCGCAGCCTGGGCGGCTGGAAACGATGCGCCTCAGTCGGCAGCCGGAGAGTCGATGTCATTGTGAAGTAGGGACACTTACTGTGTTTGATTGATTCAAGTTGTCTTCTTTAATTAAAATGCACAGCAATTTATTGATCGCCGAGCTCGAATTTACTTGCAGGAAGTATGCAAATTCCGTGGCAGTCTTGCGACACTATTCAACTACGACTGGATTAGCATTCCACTGATGTATACGCAGGTAAAGAAGAAAGTCGCTATTTTGTTTGCCTTTCATAGAGCCTTTTTCATGGTCAGTGACAAGCAGTTTTAGCGCTTAAAATATTTCTTACATTTTTGATGGTTTTTAGCCCTAAGTAAAGACGATTTTAAAAACATTATCGAAAGCAATTAAAGGCAAATTAAGTCATTGAATGATTTAAAGTACAATAAGCGTGGAAAAAGAGCTAGTTTCAACGTGCATCTGATATTAGTCGAAGGACTAAAAAGCCTCTAAATGACGGTCGTTCGTTTAAACTTGAATTCTGGAAGTGTAGTTCTTCTGCTCTACAAGTAGAATGCATAATTAGCTTATCTTGAAATATTGATGCCATTTTAAATTAAGCATGGTAGTAGCAATGTTTTTTTTAGTGTAAGTTACTCAAAAACGTAAATGAAAAGGCTTTGTTTATATAGCGGGAGAGAAACCGTATCAGCATATTGCCACCCCCAGCATTCAGACGAAAATAAACGTTCGCTTTCTGCATGAATTGAAACCCATGAACTAGGGTTAGGGTTTTGGTCGTGAGTCGGGATCACCTTACCTCAGGTCTAAGACAATTTGGGTCGGTGATTTATTGCCCACTGAGAGCTGACTTTCAATCGTCATGGTCATCTGCCGATATTTAAATCAGACCTTCGAATCTACTGATCAATTTATTTTTTACTCAGTAGATGTTATAGCGGCTGCTCAGACTTAATATCATCCGTCATTTACTCCTACGCAGTTGGCAGGTTCTTTCTCGCAAGTTAAAGTTTGCTAAGGGACTGTTTGACAGGCTCACTTCTTGGCAAAGTCTTAAACAACTTCCCAACAGAAGTTAGCAGTTACTGCTAGGAAACCTTCTAATGGCCTCTCCTGAATTTTTAATTACTCGGCTATCGCTCTCAATTTTTTGATTCGTCGACATAAGATTTGGTTGATAAAGTTGATAACTTATTCATCATTTACAATCCGATGTTTTGACTCAAATTCGCGTTGTGTGCAAAGGTGCAGAAGTGCTAAAAGTGGGATTTAAAATATAATAAAAATAGAATGAAAATGAACTACAAACACGCTTATAACGCAGACTTGGACCTAACCTTTTTGAAGGTCATCATCATATTCTCTTTTGCCATTATATATTCTGTCGATGCTGAACTCTAATATAAATAATGCTATTCGACTTTATTCGCTTATTATGTTTCCATTAAGTGCAAATAAAAGCTTACGCACGCGAACACGAGTGTACTTCATGACTAGGGTAGCGTGAAGCTGCGTGTCACCGTGTAACCTTTCTGGACCTCTTTGGATCAATTAACTGAGCGCAGCGTACAGTGAGGTTAGTCCTCAGCTAAGTTTCGCTCACCGAAAAACTCATGACCAGCAGTCATGCTCATTCGCCAATCCTAAATTGCAGATGATTACTCGAAAACTTTTGATTAGCGATACTTAAATATACTGTTACTTGAAGTAATTCCTTGTGAAAAATCTAATGACGCCCGTATTGTTGTTAGAGGTTAATTCTACATTGCCATTTTACGAAAAGTAACAATGCTAGTTGAATTTCGTCAGCAGGAACTTGGGACGGAGTGAAAGCGATGTTCACACGGTAGCAGATTGCTCAGTAACTCATTCATTGAAGTTAGAGTTCACTACAAGCAGGCGATTTAGATGCTACTCATACTCATTCGCGGCTTCAACTACCCGGATGTTTTTTCGCACTCTTCAGGGTCCGGGAGTTGCAAACTCGCGCTTGTGATTGCCGTCAGACAAATGCATCGATCATTATCTGACTAAACATTACTTAGCTAAACTTCGAAAGTCACCATAGAAAATTCTCAAGAGGTTTCGTGGCTAAAAGTAATTATGCATCAATTAATGTTTACTGAGGTTTTAGGGTTTTAAGGAAAAGTAAAAAAAGAGCTGTTTGAGACCCGACGATGATATTATTGTTGCAGGTGGTTACAATCGCAGTGAGGGTATACTTCTTTTCCTGTCTATTCGGCAGACAGTTCCTGGACACCTCCCAGAATTACGAGAGCTACCAATTGGACATATATATACCTGTATTTACCTTCCTACAGTTCCTTTTCTATGTTGGTTGGCTTAAGGTGAGAGTCAATGTAAGGCGCAGCGTGTGTCAGATGTCCGCTACGATGATTATGGAAGAAACTGGTCTCATAGTTTCGCTCGTATGCATCAATATGGACTGCATATCGCACCGTTGCTATGAATTGCGGCGACTGGACCGGGGCTTGAAATGAACTTTAAACGGTAGGGCACTGAGCGTACCACGTATATGGCAAGTAGAGTTACAATTACTGCCAAAGCGTTACATGATCAGGAACAAGCATGAAAAATAACAGGCGTGGTTTATATTTAATAAGATTGATTCTTTCATTCAATGTAATAAAGTAAATTCCGTAAATTAGCCTATAACCTCGAGCTATTTTTTGGTGTCTCTTGATTTCTGGATTTTAAATTTTTTAGTTAATCAGCCAAGTAAGAGGTATACATAGGTCATTCTAACGAAAGGCTATTCAGCCGATTTCATCGCTGTTTTTAAAATATATATACAAAGGCTGTATACATAGATATAACTAAATATATAGAATATTCGCTTAAGGTTGATATCTGCTAGGCGAGTGAACCCGGAATTTAGTACCATCACCATCGTATGGCCGCATACAAGTGGCACAAAGCTCCGACTGCTTACATTCATTCTGACACTTGGGATTCATACTTTATCACGCCATTTCAATGCTAAGAAAAACTCGTAATTATAAAATTGAATCGTTAGTTCCATTTGAGCACCTTGAAAGTGCTTCTGAAAATGTTTGAAAGCAGCTTGGCTACTTAATAAAAATAATAATCACACGCTTGAAAGAGTGCCCTCAGAGAATGCAATCTCTTTCTAGGCGCCTTAAATTTGCTGCAAAGGAAACGCGATCGAAAGGTGAGTGGAAATATCATGCTTAATAAACAACATGAATAACATGGTTAGGGTTGACATGCACAGTGTCAGCACGCATAAACACATCATAGACGAATCACAGGGACCCACCAAATGCTGTCATAAATAGGTGCTTTTTAAATTTTTGTTAAATGCGGTCAAGTCAGTGGATGCCGTGACGGAAGTAGGGAGAGATTCCAGGCTTTGCGAGCATACGAACTAAAGGCACAGTCTGCAAGAGATTTGAGGTTTGTACGAGGTATAGGCAAACAGGTCGTTTTCCAAAAGCGGGTGGTACGATGCTTGGCTTTGTGGGGGAGTGGATCTGATAGGTAGGCTGGAGCCAAAAAATGAAGGGACTTAAAAGTGAGCGACGAAACCTTGACATCGATTCGTCGCTTGACTGGTAGCCAGTGCAGGTAGGCGAGAAGTGATGCGATGTGGCAATTGTGACGCTCACGACAGACAAGCCTAGCTGCACAGCTTTGCAAGAGCTCTAAGTACCTGTTTGCACATGCCGGTAGACCAGAAAGCATGGAGTTACAGAAGTCAAGACAGGATGTCACAAATGGACGGACCAACTTAGATGTGGTATCCCAATCTAACAAACCCGAATTTTACCAGTTTTATGTATCTGAAAGTAGGCAGACTTGTCTGTGGAGCTGATGTGGTCGTCTAACGAGAGGTCACTTTGGAACATGACACCTAGATTTCGAGATAATTCAACAGGAGATATGCTGACAGAGCCAATTTTGAGGGTCAGCCTTTCCAATTTCCGAATCACACTGGATTTGCCCATAACCAGTAAGTTAGTTTTATCATCGTTTAGTTTTAGAAAATTTGCTGCCATCCATGTGCGGATGTCATCAATACATGCAGCAAGTGAGTTGAGAGAATTTGAGGTGCTTGAAGGTTGGGAAGGATCAAAGCAAAGGTACAACAGAGCGCCATCCGCATAGAAGTGAAAGCCTAGATTGTGCTTGGCAATCACATCAGCAAGAGGGAAGGTATAAACCGTGAAAAGAACTGGACCTAGCACGGAGCCCTGACCTACCCCATATTTCAGAAGTACCTCGGATGATCTTTGTCCATTTACGTCCATACTCTGGAGTCTCCCACTGAGATAGAACCTGAATCACTGCAGAGCAGTGCCAGTGATGCCTAGGTGAGATGAGAGGCGATCAAGAGGAACTTTGTGATCGATGGTATGCAAAGCTACCGAAAGATCGAGCAAAACAAGCAGACACTCTACCTATGCCTACATTTCTTAGTAGGTCGTTGTACACCCTAAGCAATGCTGACTCTGTGGAGTGATTAGCCCTAAAGCCAGACCGGAACTTACTAGCAAGGTTTGAAGTTTCGATATATGAGTTCAGCTGGCCTGCCACGACTCGTTCTTGGTTGCTTCGTCCGTGATATTTTATTGTCTGCACATACAAATGAGAGCGCATGAATAAATCAAAATCCAAGATCCACAAAACACGTAATAATAATAACGTTGTAAATGAGAGAACTGATAATATAAAGTGCGGCGTAGTGCGTACTACCTTAACCTTGCGATGGTTATCGCAAGCACCCGGGGGTGAGCGTGCATGCACCTCCCGAGTCCCACGGACGTCTTCCGGTCATTCGTATTTTAATTCAAATTTATTAGTGGGAACTTATGTTTTCTTTCGATGTCACGGTGCCGAAGGTGCTCTTGCATTATGACAGTGAAATTAAAGTTTCCAAAAGCTAGCCGATCAGCTCTAGCATGAATTGAAAGAGGAAAACACTAAAACACTCACCGCACCCAAACTATAATTGTCGTATGTTATAATACCAAAATATTAATTAGCGCAGTTCTTGCAACGAGTACAATATCCCCTAGCCTCGAAAAATATGCCTCTTATCGTCAAGCAGGCGTTTAAAGACTGTACTTTCGAGGACAGCGAAGTTACTTCCATATTTTTGTGGAAGTGATCTATATCGTATTAGCACAGTGTTGTAGAGTGCAATCGTAATCTGCAGATGCAAGTTTAACCAGTTGATATATACGTACGTATATACCAGCTTAAGTCGCTGGAAAATTACGTAAGATTCTAGTGTCGTATTGAACTGAAGATCCGACTGTCCGTCAGGCAAGCTGGTAAGCCTTTTAAAGACTCGAGAGTTGGTTAAAGACTCGAACCGCCGACCTGGGCCCCGAGGTGCTCGCACATTACCTTCAGTATATTTATTATCGTGGCTCATTTACTCTGCGATATGCACGAAGTAAATTGAACTTCCTTTTTATAATATATATGATGTATAAATATATAATTAATTTATACAGCACCCCAAGAGTCCCAGAGGTTTGAGCACGTGTCTCTTTTGCTAAAAGAGCTATGATGGATGCCGGTTAAGCAAAGGATACGGAGCAAAGTTCTTACGAAGGTACAAGGCTCGCCACGGCTTGGCTCCTTCGTACCTAGCTGAACTGCTGCACCAGTTTCAGCCTCTTCACGCCCTCAGGTCCTGTGTGGACAATAAATTAGCTGTTTTATTCCTTCGCTTAAAGATCCTTGGTGACAGAAACTTTAGCTCTACAGGTCCTAGACTGTTGAACTCGCTTCCACAGTTCTAATGCAACGACAACCACTCTCCTACTGCCGACTTTGGCTCATTCTTTACAGCGGTCTTGAGCTGCTACTTCCATGCTACTCACTACCTCAACTGCTCTCCTGACTCTGCTATGCTTCCCAATTTCTCTTTGTTGCGTGAGATGAAGTCTGTTGGCTACCGAATGCGTACCGAAAGCCGCTTAGGCTGTGAGTGGGCTATACAAAACTCTCCTGCGTAACACCCAAATGGTCTTTATGACTTTGTGGAGTTACGGACAGAGATACATTACATTAAAAGAAAACTTAATCTCTATTCAGGCGCTTCACGTATGCCTCGGGTCTCGAGCCCACGACCTCAGCCAGACCTTGGTCGGGGCGAGCTCCTTAACCGCTGGACTAAATCTCAATGGAAAATTTTTTAAACGCGTATATCGCTAATGTTTTGGCGTCTAAGGTGCCTTCCAAGACTTCTGATGCATTTTATGTGAATCGACGGCTGTTATTTTTATCCCGAAATGCCATTGGTTGGTTTCCCCGCTTTAAATGCGCTATAGATTTCTTGACTTGTCTGGAACCATTTGTGGCCTATATCATTGCATGTGCATAACTGAATGTCTCAAATCTTGGCAGAACCTCATAAATTAATTCCCCACACAATTTTAGATGCATTTGTCAAGAGGGTTAGTTACATTGCCTGTACAAAAATTGTTACTTCGCGGTGTTCTGATGGTGCTGTCAAAAGCTAAGCTTCGTGGACCGAAACTATTTCGGGAATCCCTAAAAACCATCAAGCAAGTCATTTTATCTTAATTTTACACCTAGTAAGCTAACCAAGATCTCAGAATGCAAGTTAAGCAAGGTTTAGTGCTTCCTATTTTTAAGACCACGATGTCATAGTATTTTGGACTTTACTTTCCTAAACCACTGTGACGCTTAAGATTTGTGTGAACTGATAGGGTCTGCAAATTCTTGCGCCAGATATGCATGCATATAAAATATACGTGCGCGAACATTCACATACACGTACAAACCCAAACGCACGCATACACGCATATATATATATATATATATATATATATATATATTATATAACACATATATATTGATTGATTTATTTGAATATTTACAAATGTATTCTCTGTATGCATATACATATTTACCATGAATGTGAACAGGGGCGGAGGCAGGACTTATATTCCCCTGGCTCTGCCACTGAATTCGATGGTAGGGAATACAATTTTACCTCAGATAAACCCCGGTTAGTGATCAAATCAGTTAAGCGTGACTTGGTGCGTGCGCGACGACTTTTCAATAGCTCAGAGTTTTAAGCGGCTTTAATAAGCACCCTGCTTTACTTTAAAACTTCGAACAGGTGGCGGAGAGTCTCATCAATCCTTTTGGTGAAGACGATGACGACTATGAAACGAACTGCGTTTTAGACAGAATCATTCAGGTTTGTAAATAAAACACCTATTCGCAAGCAACAACGTAAAATCCTATAACTTGTCTACTTTGCCGAGTAGCCGAAAATGCAGTACGCAGCGACTTTTCTATACAATTCCTTTAATTGAAGAATACAAATTAGTATCGTGTTTGCTATATAGTTAATACACAAGAGTGAACGCCCAGCAAGTGGTACTATTGCAGCTAAAGATCATTGCAGGCCACCAAAAAATCTCAGTGCGCTTGCCATTAAAAAACTAGATTTCTGCAAAAGCACACTCAGCTTCTAATCGTAAAGGCTTTCGCGGTGCCTGATTGGCGCGCGTAGCCTGTGCACACCCGTGGGCTAGTGTGTAAACTTATCATCCGTATAGATTCCTTAACATGACTCCTTAAAATGGCGCACCGTCACCGCCTCGCGTTTAAAGACAGCCTTTGTAAAGTTCGCGAGTCCCGACGATGCGCCCAACAGAAAATGCCGCATCCGAGAGTTTGCGAGCTGAGCGAGAACGATCTAGATGACCTTGCAGCCAACGGTGAAGCGGCTCCTCTCTTAAGGTGTATCCAACGACGCCGCTACCAATCTGCGGTCGCTTTCAACAACTGGTGGCCTCGCTCTTATTGTAGGTTGGCTATCTAATCGTAGACGAGCTGCACAACGAGCTGCCGACGCTAGTCAGAGACCAGTACTGGGACGAGGTGGAGTTCGTGCTGCCCTATACTGCCGCCGCCAAGCAGTACCAGAACGCGCCCTTCCAGGGCTCGGCCGATCAAGTGCAGTAAGCTGTACTCGCCAGCGCGCACACGCGCGGCCGCGCGTACGCTCGGTCGCGAACTGACTTTAGTCGCGAACTGGCGGGAGCGCTTTAGTATGTGGGCGGCCAAGCGTGCGCAATCGTTCACTGGGCGCCGGCGGGCTTGCGCTGGGACGCGTTGAGGCTCGCGAAAGTGCCGCCGGTTCGAGAGAACGGTGCGCTCCGGGCCGAAAGCGAAAGCTCTCTGCGGAGCTCGGCAAATGACGGCGGCGTAGACTCAGCAAATGGCAGCGGCGTAGACTCGGGGATGCGGGACGCGAGCGCAACACGCGTGGCCCGGGCGAGCACTCGCTCGCAGCTGTCGCACTCCCTCGTCGCACGAGGCCCTGCGAAACTCGTGGACTTGCGAGCGCGTCGATCGGTGGGCGTCGTCGGTCTGCCGCACTTCCGCTTCCGGGAATTTTTTCCATGAGTTTACCTCCGCAAAGTCAAGGGGAGGGGGTGGGGGCGGCGGCAAGCATCGGGGATCGAGCGCCTGGCTCCGGCTACTGGATATTCAACCGCCGTCTTCAGGGTTAGCACTTCGGAGCAGCAGCTACTTCTTCCGGTAATCGAAGAACGAGACGAGTCGGCGGAAATGGCGGCGGAGACAGCCGAAGGCAAAACGGAGCCGAAGAAATCGCCGTCTCATAAAAGTCCGGATAGAAATCCCGCGACTGCGAAGTCGAAAGGACTCGTGTCGATGCTGTCGAGGAACACTCGCGCACCGGCCGATCAGAGCAAGCCAGCCGTGCGGCTTGTCTCCGTCGCCCAGTTCCGCCAGCAGCGCGAAAGAGGTAGGCGGCTCGCTCCTTCCTTCCTTCCTTACTCACTTTCGTTGGCGACCGCGCGAGCGGCGCGCACAGTCGTGTCAGCTTCTGCTGCGAGCAGCTCTCGCGAGCGGTGTGGCGACGTCAGTTGGCTCTCCAGAAACTTGCCACCGGCTGCTGCGTTTTGGTCAGCAGAGCGTGCCTGCCCTTGTTTTTCGCTGGTGTCGAATTTTGTTCGCACTGACTAACGGTTCGCTCATCGCCACGTGACGGAGGCGTAGCGACTGCTCAGGGCTCGAGTGCATGCGCCGCGCGAAGAGGACACTACCCCCAAACAGGAGTTACACGACGACGTAATGCTTACCTAGCTGGTCGGTCGAGCAGAGAGGTGCTAAGCACGGAAGCGTGGCGGACAAAGATAGAGTAAGAAAATAGCGTCCGTGCAGGCCGACGAGCAGGCAGAAAATTCGGAGCTCGACGTTGCATGGGTCATGTGACACGCGCAATCACGCAGTCGCATAGCGGCCGGCCGTTCCTAGCTTATAGCTGGCCTAAGTAGACTGCTGCTCTGGTGTGCAGAAGGCGAGACCGTCAACCGATGCGGTCGACTTTTGGTTGAGAAAGGAAGCCAGTCGCCGAGCTGGTTTGGTCCAGCGGTTTTGGTGCTTGCTCCCGACCAAGGTCTGGCTGAGGTCGTGGACTCGAGCCCAGAGGCATATGTGAAGTGCCTAAATAGAGATTAAGTTCTCTTGGGGCGCTATAAAAATAAATGAATGAATTATAAGTCAGCCTGCACAGCTTGAACGAGTCAACCCCCTCGTGGCCCATAACTACGCATGCCCGTCATCATGAGGTTAGCTGTTGCGGCTATTAGACGCTCGTCTCCAAATCATTAAAGTTAATTACCACGTTCGCACGTTCTCTGAACAGCAGGGCTATTGCTAACTAACACTTTCAAAGCTAAAAAATCTTTGCCCTACAAGTGTAGGCATTTTATGTCCACGTAACCGTTCTTAGTTCAGAAAGCGGCACAGCGCGTGCAATGTACATTTCCGACTCCCACAACATGCCTACAGGTTGAAAACAGAGTTTTTTCTAATTTCCGCAAGTAGCACAAAAAAGCATCAAATTCGCAAATGCGTAAAGACTTGCCTGCTTATGAAGCTGGAAGGCAGGTGACGTCAGGTAGGCTCGTTGCTCGCTTATAGCTGCAAATGTTAGATAATGCATTTTCGGTTTTAAACTGTGTGTACATGATGTACGTGATTTTCTGGTCTACCCCGGTGCGGCTGCCTGAGCGTGCCCTAAAGCTTGCTTACTCTCTGGCAATTAAGCCCCTCTAAGAGACATCTTAATAATAATAATAATAATTTATCTGTATAGCACCCTCAGAGAACTGAATCTCTTTCCATGCACTTTACTGATGCTAAATGGAAATAATTACAGCAATTGGTGCTAACACCTGAAAGCAGCAAGCACAGTGTAAGTACACTTATGCACACGAAGGAAAAATAACAAAGACCCACTAAGACCCACTAAGTGCTGTACAAGATTTCCATGCACCCATGAGACTGCTTTATGTCAGTTCTGGTCTCCTGGGGTTCAGAAACCAAACAATATCTTCTTGAGACTTGAACCTTGGGTAGCCCTTATGGCTTCTGCCACAATCAAAACCAACACTTAAGCAAGTACAATATATACAATATCAGGGTTCATAGCTGCATTTACAATCATCGAGGTCATGGTGGCCTCGCATTTGAGTTACGGAGACATCCATTGTTTTAGAAAAAGCAGTTTCTTAAAACGTAAGAGGACAAGGGAGCAGAAAAAAGCTGATTCGGTAGCTTGTCACGGTGCGTTGCTTGCATGTAATGTAGGCTGTCTACAAAATAATTCTCGCTAAATATGCGATCGAACCAAATACATGTGCATGTGCAGTGAATGTAGGTTGCCTGTCTAACATGCATGGTTTGGGCTATGTATTCCTTAACCAGATCTAGGGGAAGTTAATCAAAGCCACAAATCCTTGGATACTTTTGGCTGAATATAGGGTTTGATTAAAATCTATCAAGACATGGTTTTCTATTTTAAAATTATTCAATGCCGAATAAAAGCTAATCCGGGAGACAAACTTTCCATATTTTTCGTAATCCATTCTACAGATGCAGCTAGCGCCAAGGCGGTGCGCATCGACAAGCACCGGAGCGATCCGATAGTGGCACCAGCCAATAGAGATTCGCTGATCTCAATAACAAAGAAAAACATGGAAATGCAGGGACACACAATGGCAGCGGTTACAGACGAAAGCCAGGTTTGTCGTCATAGCATAGCGCTTACTTGCCTTGATTGTTATGCATTCTTTCCAGTGGTCCTGAACTGCTACTTGATGCTACTCACGACCTCAACTGCTCTCCTGACTCTGCTATGCTTCCTACTTTCTCTTTGTTGCGTGAGATGAAGTCTGTTGGCTACCAAATGCGTACCGAAAGCCGCTTAGGCTGTGAGAGCGCTATGCTAAACTCTTCTGCGTAACACCCACATAGTCTTCGTGGATTTGTGAAGTTACAGACGGAGATACATTGCATTACATCACATACCTGTATTTGTGTTCGTGGCTGGTGGAGTATATGGCTGACATTGGTAGGAGTATGATCCTAGATAGATTGCCCAAAGAAAAGTGAATGTCCGAGAGGAAAAGGAGATCTGCGATAGAAAAGCTTTAGCGACTTTAGCCCTGCTTTTAGTCGGCATCAAAGGCAGCCGGCTACAGGGCTCAAGCTCATGATCCAAGACATGTAGCTCGAGCGCTATAATCACCCAGTTAAGAGCTCGTTGCCCGTTCAGTACTCTTAAGTCTTAGTTTCTGATTTTAAAATTAATGGGAGCTTTGTTATTCCATCTATTTTTGTAAAAGTTTTTATGTCCAAATTATTAAGTTGCTCTGCTATTTTTTTCAGCCGATTCATAGATAACACGTCATTCGTTGCAGGTCCCGAAACGATCGACGAGTGGTGAAGGTGCGCAGGCAGAAGCGGTGTCGTCAGCTTTGCACCATGCACCACCAGGCTCCCCCATTCAGGTATTAGTTAGCTCTCCAGATGATGTAAGCGGAAGAAACGGCATATCTACATCCGTCACTGTAATTCCGACCTGGTCTATGTCTCGCGGACCAGCAGCCACGGCCACAGATGTGGAGGCGCCGCTGGCTTTAAACCGTCGCATGTCTCAAGCCGCCGAAATTGAAACGGGAATGACTTCTACGGGACGGCTATCGCGAATAGCTGCTCACGAAACACCAGTCGAGCTGCCGGAAAAACTGAATAGCAACAGTGCTCTTAACCGTCAAGATGGCCTTGGCGCTCAGGATGCTTCTCCAAAAGAACATTGGCACAAGTTGGATGTTTAGACTGATCGCAATGAGAATGAAAGCTTTGAACTATATAGCCACATCCGCAGCGCCAACCATCTAGGCTGAATAAGTAATTGCTATTACAAAAGCCTTTGCACATTTTAATATGCTGTGGGGGATTAAAAAACACATAGCATTCCTGTAAAAGTTACCCAGCTTGTACCTTTTTCAAGTTGTCAGGTTTGATGATGAATTGGCAGAAGCCCAAAAAAGATAGATGTGTCGCTGGCACCAAAGAAAAAAAGGAATGGAAACTTCTTTATATAGTTATACTATTGGAAGTGATAGAGTTATACCACCATTTTCGTTCACATCTAGGATCACGGTACAAATCTGATTGACTATGGATGTATTTTCTTGACATATACCAAAAACACCTCACCGAAATAACTTTTCGCTGAAAATTTCCTCGGGTTTACTGCACAAATGTCTGGAGTTACCTCTGAGGTATGAGAACGAGAGAGTGCAAAAGCAAGGCATGCATGATTAGACGGATGAAAAATGAATGCTTTGCAAATATATATTTTTTTTAATTCTCAAAGAAATCGTTTCATCAATTGCGCATATCGAGTAAGCAGTGGCTCGACCATATACAGCTCCTATAGCATCCGAAAGTAAGCAGTGGCTCGACCATATACAGCTACTATAGCATCCGGAAGCAAGCTGAGTGTCCGGAACGGGAATAACATTTCAGTAGATGATTAAATCAGCTCCGTAGTCAGGTCTGCCTATTTTGAGCTACGGGGCTTCGTGAAAAATTTAGTTTTATATAATAATAATAATAATAGTAATGCAATTGATAAATCGCCCGTAGAGAACTCAATCTCTTTCTAGGCACTTTGCATTTGCTGAAAAGGGAAACGCGATTGAATGGTGAGTAACATCATGCTTGATAAACAACATGAATAACGTGGTTAGGGGTGACATGCACAGGGTCAGCATGCAAGTGTGGTTGGTGGCAGCATGCACAGCGTCAGCACGCATAAGCAAATGAAGGACGAATCAGAGCTGAGCTGATCCATGCATATATGATATCCTGTATATATATATATGTATACATACATATATATATATGTGTGTGTGTGTGTGTGTGTGTGTGTGTGTGTGTGTGTGTGTAGCTTACCACTGGCAGACATTCATGCCTGTGCTATATGACCCTTACCGCTTTTGCAAAACACTGGGGCTAGGCTTGTCCGTCACTCTTTTGTACTTCCCAATCAGGCTAGGCACTGTACCGCCCACTCGTTCTGATACCAGTTGTCTAGCTGGGGCTCTAACAAAACTTAAATTCTTTGAAGAATGTTCCTGTAATTCGTCTGCTCCCATAGCCTGGAACTTACTGCCGACTGACGACAGATGCTAAAAGCGCACCTGTTCCTTGAAGCATTCACCGCGTCCCTGCGAATTGCTCTTTGTGTACTTAGGCTTACTGAAACTGTGCATGCTATCGCTAAGCATTTGATCTGTTGGCTTTAGAGCACATTTAAAGTCCTGGAAAGAGATTTATTTCTCGCACCGCGCTTCAAAACACGTCATTTGGTTAATAATATCATTATGCATTTCAAAACTGTGATGTCACAACCTTCTCAATCAACTGCATTGAAAAATCATGATGTTGCGTATAATATTCAAGGTTCTGTTTCACATTTAGGCTCCTTAATTCTGTTGAACTGGTCTACTTAGCGGAAATACTTACTTAATTACTTACCAGCTTGGTATCGTATCAAGAGCAACTCTCCACATGGGAGACTGTACTTCTTATTTATTTGCTCAACAAAGGCTTAGCTCTCTATGGACTGACTACACCTCCGCCGACTTGCTGACACTCAAAAAAAATGCTAAAATCCACCCCACTTAAAGAGATTTAGTTTCCGTAGGGTTCCGTGCAAATCGCTTCTTCTTAATACTATTATTATGTGCTTGATATTTATACGCATGCGTTTGGTGCAAGTCTCTCATTATGAATTTTTCTTCCAACGTTGTAGTCGCTGACCATAGGTCCGCTGGCCAAGCAATGCCGACGCTGAGCACGTTAGTAGCAGCTGAGTTCGTTAATAGCACGTATCTGGAATAGGTGAACGAAAAAAGTGTTTCTGAATGGCTGCGTGGCAAGGGAATAGCTTGGTACAGACCCCTGAGAGGTCTAATAGCATTGCTTAACACACCAAGCAAAAATGTTTGGTTACAATGGTCGTGAATCGCTCAGAAAAAACTGGTGAGACAGCAGAAGCAAGTAACAGTCAATTATTTGCCTTTATTGCAAGTCACAGGTTTGTTGGCGTTCCCCTCGATAAATAACACAACTCTAAGCCAACGACTACCGATTTTAGATCAGGTTTGAAGGGAGGGAGGTAAAAATCACTTTTAGTCTTTCCACCAAACGGTGCTACTAGTATGAGGCATTTTATAAGACTTCTCATACACTCAAGACTTCGACATTACTAGTACCTGAGCTTTCTGATCGAGCTTTCAAAAGCTGAGCAAAGCGAGAGCTTTTGGGAGAGTGGAAGAAAGCGAGCGGTTCTGACGGCGAATCGAGATGGGCGAGGGAGACGACGAGATGGCATGGAGTGAGGCAGATAGGGAGACAGAACGAGAACGCTCGAGATTGAGAGAGTGAAGTCAATGCCCCGCGGGTACCAGACTACGAATCTCGTTTCTGGTTATTCTTTCACAGCGATATTTTTCTCCCGCTGCAGACTGTAGCACTGCAGCCCTACCGGACGTTCAGAGCTGCCAATTCCGTGTTACTCACGCCATTGACTGCCCCAATTGACTCGGGTAAACGTGTCAATTTCTTT